>JAJHSJ010000005.1:70702316-70759816 GCA_021015155.1 Magnolia officinalis
TGTCTTAAGTAGCTTATCTTGATTTCTACTTATTAAACTGAAGTAATTAAGTAACTTTAAATAATAAAAAAGCTACTTATAATTGATCATAAACCATACTTATCTACTGCTGTAAGTAGAAAAAGTTACTTATTTGGTGGTATCCACACGGGCCTTTCGAGACCCTCCAATTTTTGCAATTTTTTGCCATGGCTCATCCAAGAGGTGGTCCAGTAATTACAGGGATACAGACACCATTTAATGAATGGCACTAAATCCACTGTTTTATTCCAATTCAGCATTATTTAGGGACTGAATGTCAGATAAAGAGAGGAAGAGATGGCAGAGATTGTGTACCTTGAAGGCGCCAAGACCCTGCCGTCTATCACAACCAAAGTGGGCCCACTCCCCGCATATGCCACAATTCACCCAATCGCCAGCAGCGCTACTGTTGATAGGTACCCAGCCTCCCAATGGTCAGTAACAACTCCGAAAAAGGGATATGACAGGAAAGATTAGAAAAGAAACAAGATAATAATGAGATTAAGACCTGTGACAGAGTAAACAGCACTCTCCATCAACGTCGTCGTGTGCTAATTCGTACTCCAAGAGATACGTTTCATAGTGCCTTTTTAATGTATTCCCAACACCCTGCAGCAATTATCACAGAAAAAGGTGAGGGTTTGAAGAAGTGTCAGTCAGAAAATGTAATATCCAAAACAGCTGTTGAGAAGAATTCCGCTTAATATATTTACTGCATTTAATGGCCGACACTGGAACGGGACAGCCAAAATTTCTTAATAGGCCAAGCCAGACAGGTCCAGCCCGACCAGTTCAAAACCTGGGCCAACCCATCAACAGCCGGATTTGATAATGTTGTTTGCTTAAATATGCTTTGTTCATTTGCTTTTTTAGTACTTTTTCACTGCTTTTCAGCAATACACAAATCCAGGTAGTCAGTCCTGCTCATCGGGTGGCTGCCTGTGAGTTGGGAGCAGCAGCCTTTGTTTTTTTTAACGAGTTCATGTTCATGATGGGTCCCATGTACTGAAGGGCCCATATATCACATAAGAGCTCTTCCTCAATCTCTAGTGTTTATGTACCAATTGATTACATCTAAGCAAGCGCATGGACAGATGTGTGCACGGGAGGCAAGGACTTACAGTCATTCTGTTGGCCATCGTGTGGTTGCGCATCTTCGAGAAAACCTGTCCTTTCCAATTGATGCCATTCCCAACATGAAACCCTCCACGGGAAACCACCTGAAATAGATAAAGACATGAACGGTTATGATCTCACATTGGAGGAATGAGATTCTTCCAAGAGAACCGTATATAAAAATAGGTTATGGTTCACATCGGCAAGCCTTGCCCAATCATTCAACCAAACAAGAAAGGCGAATGGCTTACCTCTCTATATAGATTGTACAGGTCCAGACGCTTCGCATTGAGTATTGCATCTGGGAATTCGGCCAGCCCGCCTTGAGGGATAAGCCGGTTATGCCCACGAAGGATTAGAAACTGCATGACATCCCTCAGAAATTCTTCCTGAAATGGAAATATATAACAAAGAAAAGGGATACCCAGGTATGAAAATATGGCATGAGCAAAAATGACGGTTTATAAAAGAAACTCAGAACAAACCAGAGACTCATTTTAACCAAAACTCCAGACATGGTCGAGGATCGATTCACATGGAGAATAGTCAGTCGACTCACCAGGAGCCAGCTGAGATTCATATATACCTTAATAAAAATTGTGCTATTAACTTATAATGGGTTTCTTTTGGAACAAATGAACTCTTCTCTAAGATTGAGTTTGGTTGATATCATTATATTTGGTGCAACCAAACGAACCTAAAAAGAAAGAGTCTCTCTTTTTTCCCTTTAATAATCACCAATTTTAACTTGTGTAGCATTTACATTTTGAAATAATAAATGATCCGCGCTCCCAGGGCACATGTATAGTGCTTCTAGTTGCATAGTGGATCATGAATTGTCCAGTCAATAAATCCTTGATCCAAACCATCTGATCAATGGCTTACACAATGGATGGCCAAAATTTTTATGGAAAATAGGTCCAATGGAACATTTTGAACCATCCATTTAATGGGGCCTTATCATTGATTGCTTGTGGTTCTAAAGAATCACTTTGACAGGACATTCCTAACCACCCTATCCATGGCTCAGGAAACAAATGGATACATTGAAGACAGCAGACTTTCAGATTGATAGGATCATATGATCAGCGTGATGTTTTGCATGGTGTCCCGAGAAGTCTGGGCTGCCTCTATCGGACACTCCAGATCAATTGATCAAACTGTCCAAACATCTCTATGCAACTAGAAGCACTATCACTTGGCTCTACAGAGCACTAAACCTTTCCAGATTCAAGTCTTATAAACAGGCAAACAGACTAACAAGTCGAGCCGACCAAACTGAACAAAGAAGCAGACACAGATTGCTTGGCTTTCAAACTGCAGTGAACGTTTTCAAACTGCACGTGAAGGCAGTAACAGAACAACTTACTTCTGAACAAACTTGAATCGGACTCCGACCACACCCATGTTTCTTCAGCGGCAGTGGATTCAAAGAAATAATCTGCTGAGCCTGAAAAGAACTTGACATTGATTTTCGATGTGTGGTGGGAGGTGGGGGCACGTGATTGTGCTTCATGGAGGGAACGATCGGCAAGCTAGCCTTTGCCTGGTTTGCATCATACATGTTGGCTTCCGATATTCCCAAAAACGGCAGCATTTTGTGTTGCCGTGTGTGAGGAACAGGCCTCATGGCAGCTACCTTCAATTTCAGTCTAACGGGTACAAACGGCATGCGAGCCCGTTCTATCAATTCAGTTTCCTTAATGTCCTCATGTTCTACATTTGGATTCCTCACGCCGTTCTTGTCCACCATATCACTACTTGTGACACATCTTGTTTCTTGGCGCGGCTCTGGCCTTTTTCTGCTAGGAGCAGGTGGCTTAAACCAGCTCGGCAGACTACAGAGAACCGTGTCTTTCAGATGCGGGTCTTTTGCTTGCCTTGTACAAAAGAAAAGAAGGCGTTCGGCATCCTCTTTCTCGAAAGCAGCAACAGTCAATCCCTGAATGCTGGCAATGCCGAGCGTAACCAAGCTACGGTAGGAAACTTCAGGCGCAAGCTGCCTCAAAACCTGTAATGGCAGGCACATGAAGACATACAGCAATCACAAGTCACAACATGGGTTCAAGCAAATGCTGGAAACGAAACCAAGATCAAGGCGGTCAAAAAAGCTAAAACTTCTCAAGACCTGGTACAGCCAAAACCTGGGTCAATTAATAGGGAGTAACTTGGACTTCCATAAAGAGGAATTATACAATGTTCAATCAAGCAACTGCTCAGGTGCGTGTGGGTGGGATGCCCAAAAAATCCACCAACTCAGAGCCCATTACATGGACCATTCATTGTACTATTCCATTTTCAACGAATGGCTAGACCATCTGATGAAATATATTAGAGCATGAGAGATAACATGGTGATGTCCACCATATCACCCTCTTAGGCTACAGCAAGATGGGTCCTGCCTGTATCAGTCATGGGTCAAACAAAAATAAATTTATTTCTTCTAACCAAGCATTGTATATACCACTTTTTTTGTAAAAGCCCAAGGAAAATAGATCAACTGCACCAAGAAACACAAAAGAGACTCGACAGAATAACAGTTCGGCAAGGGAAAGAAACCTGTGCAGCCCATGTCGGAACCTTCATGCAAACTTCAAATATGGTGGCCCCACATGCTATTGAAGCGGATTTCCGAGGCTCAGAAAAAGAGGGTTTGCCTTCCTCGCAGTTAGGCACTGCATGCACTAACTGGCTCTTCTCAATTACTTCGTTCTTTATATGACATTCCAAAAGCTGTCCATCAATGGAAAACAACTCAATAAGCAGAGCTTGAAAGTCTCCTAGGAGGAAACAACTTTATCATCTAAATACATCAAACAAAAATACAATATTTGAGTGGCCCAATAGACTACACATATTGTGCCCATCTATCTATGCTGCAAGCTGTTCATATGATGGTTGCTATGGTGGACGGTGGATACCCCAGAAGTCCACCCGTGGAAGATAGTATCTGATTTGAGCTGATTTTTAATGTGAGCCATTGGTTGTAATTGTCCATATCCAACAGATGGTCAGGTTCATCTGATAGGTGAAATATTATGGCATCACATGTAAAATGGAGCCCACCAGATGAAAGCTTGAGTTACACGAAGGTGGCCTCAGTTGTCTCATTGAGGGGTCACATAACTGGCATTCCTTTAGATCGAGCATCATATGATACCTCATACATCATATTTACCTGATCATCAAAGCACGTTTGTGCGCTACCCGATACTAAAAGCGATATGTGAGCCGAACTACAAGTCGAGATATCACATCGCATTGTCACAACCCCCCGAGAAAATGTTCCAGCTTGAAGAGGCGGAGGAGCAGCACTGTCATACATTCCCATACCATCAGATCAAGGCACTGTGATTTGTTAAGAAGAAGGTACAAAACATCATCGTCATCATGATCTAAGCATTATCCCAACTAATTGAAGTCGGCAAAAGGGGAGGTAACCCATCCTAGTACTACTATTGCAGCAAAACACCATTCCTAGAAATCATAAAAATTATATGGAAATTTCTCTTGGAGATGTCAGTTGCATCTATGAGCAACCACAGCTTGAAAATCAATTGATCCCTAACCATTACATGGATGTTCAACCATGTAAAAACTGCCATAATAAAATTAATGGAATGGTTGAGAGAGATGGAGACAGTATAAAACATGAGCACCAAACTCTAATAATCTATTTAATTAGAGTTTGTAACTATGGTTTGTACTAGCACCTAATAATCTAATAAATTATTTGAAGATGTCAATGGACTAAACTTTTTCAAGGGCCCCATTAAATGAATGACTCATAAAAATACAAAATCATACTCTCCACTGCAGTAGGTGCTTCACAATCTCAGCCATAGAAAGTTGATAGTGACAACAACGACCACAATTCAAGGTGTATCAGTAGTGCTGCTCATACTGATTTTGGACGTGGCGGCGGCAGTGGAGGCCATGGTGGGGCTGCTGCCATAGACAGTTGATGGCAATGAGGACCACACAGTCCTAGCAGGCAGGGCAATAACAATAGTGCCACTCATATTGATTTTGGTGGTGGAGGTGACGGCAAGGAGAGGCTAGCAATGATGATGCTGATGAAGAACCAGACGATAACCCAAATCTATTCATGGATTAAGATTGATTTTTATGTAGACTACGTTAACGTAAGTCATGTAAATGTTGTGTGGTCCCATGTGCTTATTAACTGATTTGTGTAAATTTAGGTTTGAACTTACTAATCTAAGTTGTGTAAAGGTATCAAATTTGTAATGTTTGTTTTTTGGTCTCATTTTCATAATTTTTCTGACTCCTTATGATTTTTTTTTCTAATTTTTATCTGCAAAGTAAGGTTTTAGTAGCCTTCTGTATTGGTTCCACGGCTTGCCCAGTTTCAAACAAATCATACCACTTGGTTACAATAATACGAGTCGGTTTCAAACCTGAGACAGTCAGGGACCAAAACAGGTATTTCAAAACATGATTCTAACTGCCCAACAGTGCCCTCGTAAGTTTGGACCAGCAGTTCTTATTGTCCTTTTCATCAGGTGGCTACTATCATTTCATATGGTTGGTCGATAGATATTGGACATGTTAATGAATCAGACCGCAAAACAACCGGCTCCATGCCACTGTTACTTTTTCTTTCTTTCTTTTTTTCTTTTTTCCTTTGTGCAGGGCCTCGATGGATGGCCCAGGTCAAATGGCCCGTTATGGCCCATATATATATATATATATATATTAGTATTGGGTTCAAACTTTGACGGACGCAGTTAAAATTGTTTTATTTTTATTTTTACAAATACAGATGTCCCCAGAACTGAACAGGTTTTAAGGTGACCTGGCCCATTTTGCTGGCCTAACTGGTCCGAACAGGTTTTACCACCCAGTCCTGACCGAGTTTTAAAGCATCGATAATAACACAGCTGGCAGCAATAATGAAAGAAAATGTATGCATCTCCTTCTCGGTGTAGTTACTCAGAAAAAATAATAATAATAGCTAAAAGAACTACAATATCATCCCAGTTCATGACATCTATGCAACCAAAAACTGAGAAATAAGTTCTGACATACCTGACACGATTATGAAGCTTACTCCCCCGTATCTGGAGAAACAGCACGAGGTAAGTCAAAACAGCAAAAACTTGCAGCTTTGCTTTGCAAAGATGAAAAATCAAATGGGACGATTTTAATATAGGGTGTGCTCAGGTGGTACCAGGTAGATGCGGGACCCGCATTATGGATGAAGACCATCCAATCCATCCATCAGATGTGTCATCTCATATTATACTCTCAGGTGCTAAAAATTATCCTGATCCAACACTCTTTAAGTAGGCCACAACACGGTGAACAATGTGAGAAGGAACACCCACCCTTGATTTACACCGGGGCCCATCTGAATTTAAAACAATCCGTTTTTCAGCCTAATCCAGATCAGATGAAGTGTTGAATGGCCCGGATATCATATAGAGTCATAGACAGCACAGTGAGCCCTCCACAAAAATGATGTGTGGATGTTCCCTCCCAATGTTCCTTGTTGTGCGGTCCACCTGATTCATGGATCACTCTGATTTTAGGGTCATGGAGGGAACATGCCTTGATGCATATTATGTACTTGTTAGACTTTACGAATGTACCACGTAGGTACCACATCTGCCTGGTACCACCGTAGCTTATGGTGGTGCTTATACCACTAGAGCGCACCACTTGTAATATAACTAGGAGTGTCAATGGGTCGGGCTCGGGCCTAAAAATTCAGAATTTGATAGGCCCGGCTCGACAGCCTGGCCCGAAACAGTTCAAAATCCGGGCCGAGACCAACACCAGGCCCGAACCGTTGACAGCCCTAAATATAACCAATCGTGATGAACGGCTGGAATCCATTTCTAAGGCAACCTGAGGGATGTAAAGTCATGGGATAATAATCTCTTTATGGCTAGTAAAGATAAATTGGTAAAAGAATGTAGAGAGGTTATTTATTAAATGGTACTCTAAAGAGGAATGTATATGAACTGAACAAGAAAAAAAAATAGTAATGGACATTAAGCATAGGCACGCCGAACATCATGATACTTACTTCAATGTTCAAGAGAGCATTGAGGCCATCTTCCAAAGAACCCAACAAGCACGCATCCTAGAAAGAAGTCATTTTATTAAGCATGAATCTAGATAATGACTCACCCATTTACTGGAGAGCAACTAAGTGAGTTTTTCGAAGGCCAAACATCTCACATATGCGGGATATCCAAGCTGTGCATCAGGTGGCCCGCCTTGTAGACAATCTAGCCCCCCCCCCCCCCCCCCCCCCCCCCCCAAAAAAAAAAGACGGGCCACATGGGTATGTTGAATTGGAAGGTTTTTTTTTGTCTTTTAAACCGTTTCATAATTTTCATACACAGGTGAACCACCTGATGAGTAGTTCAGCATGATTCTTGGGCTACCTCATCTAAATGATGGGCAAACCTAATGAACAGCCTGTATGTCCCAAAACATGCCGTGTTGGCACATGTAGCTGCTTAGTAAAGGGACACGTAGGCTTAGCAAAAAACTGTTTAGGGGCCAACAAACAACAAGAAAGAAGAACAACACAAGGATGAGGAAAAAAAAAAGATGATGATGAAAAAAAGGTGCCTACTTACCAAGGTGCATGGCTCTCCACAAACAAGAAATCTCATGCTCACATCATCATCATATATTTTTATTGCTGGAGCATTCGGCGAGCCTTCTTCTTCCTCCTCCACTTCATTCTCAGGTGGCACAATATTAATCTTTGGAGGCTCCCCAAGCAGGCGGGGCCCGAGCTTACCACTAACTTTTTGGCAGTTGGATGGCGAGACATGGTTGTTTCGCACACAGTAGAGCCTAAATGATGCATGTGCAAGTTGAAATGCATCCCATGTATGGCTGCATGAGCTGCCCAACCACAGAATAGCCGACCATGAGATCATGCGGTCAGTTTTCTTTGCTAACAGGGGAAGAAAAAGTGAATAACAATACCTCTGAACAACTGACAACAATGCTTGGCGAAAATGGCAAGCAGCATAACATGAAAATGCACTCTTCCAATATATAACATAAGGAACTCCCTGCCAATGGGACAAGAAAAAAAATAAAAATCGACCCAGCACGTCTTTTAAAAGATGAGAAATATAAAATACAATACCCTAAAAAAATGGATTTTTAGAAAGAGACGCAGTTCAAGTGACACTGGTACTACCCTAAGCTCATATGAAGGTACCAAGCAAGATGCAGGGCCCACATGCTGTATGAAGGCCACTAACCCTTTCAGCAGATGCCTCACCTTATAGGACCACCAGGTGTCAAACATCAGCCTGACCAATGCTAATTTACATGGGAAGTGGGAACATGTGAGAGGGTATTCACACGCTTAATTTAAATAGGGTCCACATGAATATCAAAACAGCCAGATTTTTAACTCGACACCTTCATGCAGATCAGATGAAGGATCGGAACGGCATGGATTTCATATACGGAACACAGTGGGCCCTCCATGAAAATCAAAGGTGGGCATTCCCTCCCAACTTGTTCTTCCCTGTGGTGTGGCCCACCTGTTTCACAGATCAGCTTGATTTTAGGAACCTTAGAGTAACATGCACTGACTAATCTGATGGGTGGGTTCTATTTTATGCATGCATCATGTGGGCCCCAAATCTACCCAGTACCACCATAGCTTACCGTGGTACAGGTACCACTGGAGCGTGCCCTTTTAGAAAGGAAAAAGAGATTAAAAGAATAATAACAACCTTTGAGTGAAGTGCCTCTGCCAATTTTTCGCCATTTGGAGTCTCCAAATAAACCTGCACCCAAATTTCACAATACCTTAGTAATAACCATGAGTCAATGCATATTCCAGACTCTATTCAAACAAAGGGAATGAAACCCATCGCCAACAGTACTTATCAGCCTATCAAAAAGTATGGAGAATCTCCCCACATGCACTACTGTGGACCTCATTAAAGAAGAGAAATTTTTGGACATATGAAGAAAAATTCAAGAGAAAAACCATAAATTCCATGATCTTATGGTCATCAGTGAGAAAGGAACAACTCAAAGAATGCTCTTTTATTAAAATGCATGTCTACACCAAAAAGAAAACAAACAAGGCCGAACAGCCTAGTGGAACAAAGCACCAGTCTTAAAGGACATAATACAACCAGCACATGCTATAAAATCCATTTTTTGCCCTATTAAAGACAGCCCTCTGGCCAAGCCTCGCTTACAAAAGCATCCATCATTTATTTCTGCCCGGATGCCTAGAAACTGCAAAGAAGATCACGCCTCCACAACTTCCACCCCTTATGGCCCACATCACCACCATGCCAAAAGAAAAACATCTTGCTAATTCATCTAGCATCACCAAGTGCTTGTCAATAAATAGTGACCGGTGACTAAATATAGGGAACAGAAGAGGGAAGCAATCACAAAATGGATCATCGAGACTCCTCCAATGTTCTTCTTTGGGCCACGAGACGATTGACATCCTCATTCCTCCCTTGGAGACTGCCAAGCATTTTTTTGAAATCATAAAGTCCACTAAATGCTGTTCATGCATTATGGGAATAAGTCACTTGTAGTTTGTCAATCCCGCTTCTATACATGGTACATGACCCACCATGACATTGCACTTTGGCTGTGTTGAACACTCATTTTTCAGTGACAGAAGTCTGATCTATCCAAGAAAATTGGGACTATCCTTCAAATGTTCAAGTGCTTCAGAGTGCTGTCACTTACATGTTCTTTGTATGTGAATTTGAAGAGAATTTGAGAGTTGTAGATTACATATCAGTGGCATCTGATTCAGGATGTATAAGTTGTAACTTCTTTGTACGTATGTGAATCTGTTTTCCAAATAAAATGCTAGAAGAAATCTCCATTTTGCAATCTTTGTGTAATCAATGACAAGAAGAATGTAAGAATGTTTAGTCATAGAAACAAAGGAATTAACAGCATTCCGCAATTTTGACAAGCAGAAAACATTCCACAATGTATCAATCACATCAAAGGAAGTTTTCAATGGAAGAGAATAGCAATTCAAACACAGTGACAATTGCAGTTCTTAATGGAGTGAATTGCAATTCAAACAACAACACAGTTCTTAATGGAGTAAATTGCAATTCAAACAATGGAACGGTGAATTCGTATTCTTATAGCACACTTAAAGACGGTAAATGGCTTACTGTGGTTGGCAATGTGGAACCAAAAAGCCCACTTATAGCTTCCGCGGAAGACAAGTCGACATCGCCCCACACCAGAGGCCCAATCTCTTCCTCATTTAGAAGCTGCTCTCCTTGTAAGTAAACAAAATTTGGCTCCGACGATTCCAAAGCACGCTTAAATTCATCAGTTGTTGGATTTGTAAGAGTTTGAACCTGTGGTTGAACAAAAAGGGGAAATTCTGGAGTTGAAACCCACACAATTCAACAGAAAAACAACAAACACAATTTTGTGAAACAAGAAAACTTCAGAGTAGAATTAGAAAAACCTCGAGGCGGCCTGAAGAAACGAGCTCCGGAAAGGGATACAATGGCCGACCATCCCCAACCTTCAGCTTCTGATTATCAGCAGCCTTTCTGCAGAAAACCGCTAGGAGACAGCAAGTCTGTCGCGGAGGAACTTGGGCATGAAACATTGTTTATAAATTACACATGACACTGAAACCACAGCTGCAGGGAAATCAAAATTTCACTAAGGCTGCCGTCCTCAACACAAAATCAAAACCCCGTTAAAAATATGGCCCTTTCCAACCCGAAATCAAACCACAGCGTCAGAAACTAAATCAAACCCGAAATCGGCCTTTCCAACCCAATCTCACATATCTAGAACCCACCAAGCCAAAGAGAAAAAAACCCAACAAAATCCGTCTCCTCTGTTTCCAAATCCAACCCCAAAAAATCCCCCCAAATCGAGAAAACCCCAGCAAACCAGATCATGAAATCAGCAAAAACCACCGTCCCACACGAAAGGAATGCGAAACCCCCAACACAAAAGAGAAATCCTCAGAAAATCAACGACCTAGCTAAGAAAACCACGAAAAACCGCCGACCCACATCACAAATCCCAGAAAAATCAACACCCCAGATGCCAAAACCACGAAAACCCACCGACCCAGATGCCAGAAACCAATCAAAACCGCCCGCCCAAATGCCAAAACCTACAAAAATCAACGACCTAGATGCCAAAACCTACAAAAATCAACGACCCAGATGCGAAAACCACGAAAAATCAACGACCCATATGAGAAAACCACCCATCCAAGGCCCCCAAATCCCTAAAAAAGAGAGAGCGAGAGAGAGCAAGAGAGAGAGAGGACTTAATAAAGCAGAGTAGAAAGAGATGGATGGAAAGAAAAGAAAGAAACCCTAAAAAAACACCCCACCCTCCTTGAAAAATCACATAAAACGAAAGGACACTTCTATATATAATAATTTTTAAAAAAAAATCCAAATTAAAATCGAAATTCAATTCCGCGCATGTGTCAGTGCCTACCCAAACGCGTCCAAGTCAAAACCAAACAAAACACAATCGAGAGAGAGAGAGAGAGAGTCTCTTTTGAGATTCGAAAAGGTTGGATTTTTATGGTGCGGGGATTCCGAAAATTTTCAATTTCAAAATTGGGTTTTCTTGATTTTGGTTGGTTGCTGTTTTGGATTTTTTCTTTTTCTTTTTTTTAGCTTTTTTTCGTTTCCTAACGCGATTCGATTTCATGACTGCTGTTCGTTTGATTTTCTTCTTTTGTTTTTTTTTTTTTTTCCCCCTCATTGCTTGAAACTCTCTCTAGAATTCTTACGTAACTCCTGTGTTAGTTTGCACCATGTTGAAAAGTGGTGGTGACTCATCTTTCTCACATTTCCCACTTACTCACATCTATCCAGACCGTCCAAGTTATGAAGCATGTCTTGGATGAAGCATACCTCTAAAATAAGTCCGATCAAGTTATTCTAACCATACGATTAATGACTAAGTAAAATAATAAACGACCTTAATTCAAAGTGAGAAAATGGATGGTTGATATAGTCTTCTCACTGCAATTTTTTTGTTATTCTCCATCACAGCTAGATCGTCAATTTGGACGGTTTGGATTTCCGTACAACTATACCGTCTTCACAGTGCATGTTCGGAGATTCATCACCATTTTAAACGGTGCATAACTAACACTGGAGCTAACGCCATCAATTTTTTAAGATCTTTCTATAAGATTCTCTCAGGTTACGAACTTACGGTGCTCGGGCCGAGAGATTCACAGTACGATTAGGATTTTAGTTTTTTAATAAGTGGGGCCCATAGATTATCAGTGGTCCAAAAAAGCTGATGGACTCAGTGGCCCATGGACCTAAAAAGGCCCAGGTTGGAATTTTGTTAGTTGGATATGAAACGGTTGTTGAATTTCATTCCTAACCGTTCATTTTACTAGTCACCTCTGAAAGGTGCAGGATTCTTCATCTGTTAGATTTAGGATATATGGACAATATATCGGTGAGCCCCACAAAATCAACGGTTTGGATTACTGAGAAATGGGACTTACTTGGACAAATTGAAAACATGAACTGAACTGCATGATCTCCCGCCCGAGCATTGGACCGTACCTTTCTCTCTCTGTTGCTGTAAATTTCATCTCGTTTTATAGAGTAAAAATTGTATTAAAACGGGAAAAAGAGACTCGCGGGATGAGATGATTAAGAGAGTTGCCACGCACGTGACAACTTCAAACTCGTATTTAAGATCGAGACCGTTCATCATGTAGCTTCGTCGAAAATAACTTATTTATTCTTTTGATATGGGAAAAAATGGGAAAATTAGTAGAATTTCTCAAAAACCAATATTTATGGAATATATACGGACCATTTGATGGTTTACAGAACCTAGTTTTGAAATTTATACTTTGGAACCATGTCCCACCAAAACGGATGGATCAGATCTCTGGATAGTTTTCAGGTTGGCGCGTGTGATTCGTGAATCCTTCTACATCTCACTCGCGCGAGTACCGTTCGATTTTATAAAAAGAGAGCCGGTTGGTCTTGGGTCCGTACGTAGTACTCTCCAGCGAACGGAGCTGGAAAAAGGCGGGAAGCAGGTCGTTAGTTATGATCTGCTGATGTTGCCATGACCGGACGATCCACGCCGTCCAATCGGTGGCAGGGATGCTATAAATATATTAATTAATAAAAGGAGTAGGGTAGGAAGAGGGTAGGGAGGGGAACGGATTAGGTGGGACTCGGGAAACATCTTATTATGTGTTGGCCTGACCGTGGGCCCACCTTGATGTATGTGCTACATATCCACGCCGTCCATGAATTTTTCCAGCTCATTTGAGGATGCGGTCCAAAAAAATGAAGCATATTCAAATCTCAAGTGGACCACACACAAGGGATTAAATCCTCACCGTTAAAAACTTCTTGGGCCACAAAAGTTTTGGATCAAGATGATATCTGTATTTTCCCTTCATCCAAGTCCGTGTGACCTCATCAACGGTTTGGATGGTAAATAAACATTAAGGTGGGTCTCAGGAAGCTTTTAACGGTGGACGTTCATTGAACATTGTTTCCTATTCTGTGGTCCACCTGAGATGTACATATGCTTTATTTTTGGGACCATCTGCTTAAAACAATATGGAAAAACTGATGGACGGTGTGGATGTAAACACATACATCAAGGTGAGCCCCACGCCAACTCCCGCGAATGTGTTACCCGGGTCACACCTACTTCGCTCCTAACAGGGAGGGCTTTAAATGATCCTCCTCACGGTATACGAAGTATCCTAGAGCCGTGAGCTTTAGCAAGTGGGGCCCATCTCGGTCATCTGAACCGTTGATCTGATGAAGCCCACCTTAGATGGGGGGGTTGTGAAAATAAAGGCCCGAAAATCATAACCATCTGAACGGTGGCCTGAAAGTAGATGACTGAAAAGAACATCCAGTATGGGAAATGGAAAAAGGGCGAGAAAATGACCACTGTAGACAAAACCTTTTACCCAGCGGTTTCTATGAAAGAATACAAACTTTAGTTACCAATCTAGACTATCACGTGCGTACAGCGACTTTGAAGACGAAACTGCCCCTCCTTTTGACTGCGAAGACGAGCGCTGACGTTCCTTCAACTGAGAGTTGTACGAACGGCTTAAAAGAGATCAAAGTTACATGGCCCACAGCTATATATTTATCATATCCACAACGTTCATCCATATTTGGAGATCATTTCGGAACATTATCCAAAAGAAAAATCATATCCAAAGATCAACTGGACCACACCACAAAAAGCAGCGGGGAAATTGATTTTCACTGTTAAAATTTTGTAGAGCCCACCATAACATTTATTTTCCATCCAGTCTATTCATAAGGTCACAGAGGCCTAGATGAAAAGGAAAAACAAATTTCATAATGATCAAAAACTTTTGTAACCCCTAAAAGGGTTTCAATGGTAGACGTTCAATTCCCCACTGCCTTTTACAGTGTGGTCCACTTGATACTTAGATCTGTCTTATTTTTCGTCTCAAGCCTTAATATGAGCTTGCTAAATAGATGGACGGTTTGGATAAAACACAGACCTCATGGTAGGGCCCACAGAAGCAACAAAAATTTCAAAGAAAAAAAAAAAAAAAAAAAAAAAACAGAATCTGCGATGAATCGCGGATTCCGCGATTCCACCGCAACTCGTTGTAGGATTTGGAGATGAATCGCGGAATCCGCGATTGATCCCCGATTCAAACAAAAGGCTATGGCTACGGATTATAACCGTAGCTATAGCCGTATCTTATGTACTTTTCTTTTTATTTTTTTTTGTTCTTTTTTTGTTCTTTTTTTTTTTTTTTTTAATATTTAGAATTTTATTCTACCTACATTTTTTCACACACACACACACACACACACACACACACACCACACACACACACATATATATATAAAAGCATATAAAAAAAAAAAATCTCTCCTTTTTTTTCATTTCTTTCTTTATTCATATAACAAGAATATCTTCTAAACCAAAATTAGTTACTTGCCGTACCATATATGATTTTAGGGCTGAAAGTTGGGCGGGTTCAACCCAACCAACCTGTGACCCACCCGACATTGGGTTGGGCTTGGGCAAGATGTATCGGGTTTGGTCTTCGGGTTGGGCCATACAAACACCAACTCGATAAAACTTGGAAACGGAATTACTGGGATTGACTGTCAAATGCATGGAAATGACCGTGAAGTGAAGGGATTAACCGTGAAGTGCATCGAAATGACTGGATCTAAACGGAATCGTCGGAATTGACCATAAAATGCATCGAAATGACCATGAAATTAAGCAAATTGAACACGAAATGCGTGGAAATGACCGTGAAGTGAAGCGAATTGAACGTGAAATGCGTGGAAATGACCATGAAGTGAAGGGAATTGATCGTGAAGTGCATCGAAATGACCATGAATCTAAACGAAATCGCTAAAAATGATCATGAAATGCGTGGAAATGACCGTGAAGTTAAGTGAATTGACCGTGAAATGCATGGAAATGACCGTGAAGTGAAGGGAATTTACTGGAAATTGAGCGGGATAAACTGAAAATTGAGCGGGACAAATTGGAAATTGAGCGGGCCAAACTGGAAATTGAGCGGGTCAAATTGAAAATTGAGCGGGCCGAACTGAAAATTGAGCGGGCCAAACTGAAAATTGAATGGGCCAAACTGGAAATTGAACGGGCCAAACTGAAAATTGAGCGAGACAAACCGAAAATTGAGCGGGCCAAACTGAAAATTGAGCGGGACAAACTGAAAATTAAGCGGTCCAAACTAGGCCAAACTGAAAATGAGTAAGAAAAACTGAAAATTGAGCAGACCAAACTGAAAATTGAGTGGGCCAAACTGGAAATTGAGCAGGATAAACTGGAAATTAAGTAGGCCAAATTGGAAATTGAGCAGGCCAAACTAGACTACGTGTCAAAATTCTACATTGTAGGACAATATTAACTTTTCCGTTTTGGTTTACCATAGACGGTTCACATTCAATTGAAAAAAATAAAGGTCTAGATATTGGTAGCTGGGAGGTTCAAATGACAGGTTTTCTAGGACCTGCTCTATTCACCGTTGGACACAACAAACCAACAATCTGGATTAACGAACTATGTGCTTCATTTATTTGAGATGAAAGATGGTTTATACCGTCGAAAGATGTGTACTAATCATCACATGATTCCTCCTCCACTATAACGAAACACGTGGGAGATGTCAACCATTCATCAGATGAGTCTAGAACATATGCCTCACCTACCCCAGAAAGCCATCTCTATCTTCTTACATGGTGACCCATGCATATAAAGATTAACTATAAGGGTCAGGTCTATTTCATGACCCAAACAGTCTGATTTGCGAAGATGTAACACCCAATCTTAAAACGGGGTCAGTTACAACGGGTCATTGATGTATTGTAACAGGACAAGTAGGATTATAGCTGTTGGATTTGGATCATATTGGAACGATATCAGTTTGGCCCGATCAATTTCCAGTTTGGCCCGCTTAATTTCAATTTGTCCTGCTCAATTTTCAGTTTGTCCCCCTCAAATTTTAGTTTGTCCCGCTCAATTTCCAGTTTGTCCCGCTCAATTTCCAGTTTGGCCCACTCAATTTCTAATTTGTCCTGCTCGATTTCCAGTTTAGCCCACTCAATTTTCAGTTTGTCCCCCTCAATTTCCAGTTTGTCCCTCTCAATTTTCAGTTTGGCCCGCTCAATTTTCAGTTTGGCCAGCTCAATTTCTAGTTTGGCCTGCTCAATATCCAGTTCGTCTCGCTCAATTTTCAGTTTGGCCCGCTCAATTTCTAGTTTGTCCCGCTCAATTTTCAGTTTGGCCCGCTCAATTTTCAGTTTGTCTCGCTCAATTTTCAGTTTGGCCCGCTTAATTTCCAGTTTGTCCCGCTCAATTTCCAAACTGAAAATTGAGCGGGACAAACTGGAAATTAAGTGAGACAAACTGGAAATTGAGCGGGACAAACTGGAAATTGAGGGGCCAAACTAGAAATTGAGTGAGATAAACTGGAAATTGAGCGGGACAAACTGGAAATTGAGCGAGATAAACTGGAAATTGAGCGGGTCAAACTGAAAATTGAGCGGGCCAAGCTGATCCGAGTCTGACTTAGTCAGGAAAACCGAGTCGGATCAGATTGGCCCAGGTTCGGATCGATAACAAGAAAAAAAAGAGGAGAGAGAGAGAGAGAGAGAGAGAGAGAGAGAGAGAGATTCTGTACCTTGATTCATATGGCCATTGCAGTTCTGAACCTGAGGAAGAGATAGGGCCATTGCAGCTCTCAACCTAAGGAAGAGAGATGGTCATTGCAGCTCTGAACCTGAGGAAGAGAGAGGGCCATTGCAGCTCTTGTCAAAACCAATTTTGAAACAATCATTGTAATTCTTAGGTGGGCTACTTCTTCTTTTACCCCAAAACTCTAGAACAAGCATGCAAAATTCCCTCCAGAAAATATTAATTGGTTGGAAACATGTACTGAAATTGAAATCAAACTTGAAATCCTTAGGGTCTGTTGGATAGGGTGAATCAAAAAGGTGAAAATGGAAAAGAAAAGTGGAATCTGAAAGCATTGTTCCTTAGGTAAAACCACTGAATTTTCATTTCCTTCTCACTTGCTTGTAATGTTGCAAGAGTTGCTGTGGAAAATATGCAATTCCATTCCCTTCCATCTGTTTGGATTGGCATGTAAAAGTGAGGAATTCTAACTGAAATTTATATGATGTTCCACTACAATTGTGACAAAACATACACACTATGCTATAGGTAACAATTCTACGGCCACATATTGATGCTAGAAGAAAATTCTACAGCCACATGGACATAACGAGACTCCAATGTACAAGTCGGGTGTTGTCAGTCATCTGTCAATATAAGTGGGTTACACTTATCTACTTGTTGTCAGCCATCTGTCAATATTATAGCTTATATGCATATTTTCCTTGTTGGAGATCCCCCTTTAGGCATATAATCCATTTCTTGCTTCTCCTTTCAAAATTTCTTCCCCAAGGAATTGTTTAAGGCCCATTTCCAGCCACAACCACAGCGTTTCCAAATATCAAAACAATATTTAAAGCATCAATTCGAAGATTTGAAGCTCGGTATCCGATTTTAGGAAAATTAAAAAGAAAAGTTTAAAAAAATAAAAAGTTAAATTTAGACTATTGAAAATTTCTTCATCTGTAAGCATCCATTTGATAGGAAGCTATAGGATAGTGCTCACTGATCAATTAGAAATGCAAAGGACCTAAAAAAAAAAATTTTAAAAATCAATGTGAATGTTAACAGGGTAGATCTTCAAATGAATGAATTAGAAATGAGTTTGCTTTGCTAAGTATTGAAATAAAAGGATAATTTTATGGAATATTGTATTGAAAGAAAGGTCGAAGCCAAAAGAATACAAACATAAAAGAAAACATACTACAGTTGAGATGTGAATGTCATTTCCACCCGGTCGACCCCGAACCACTGTCCAATCCCCCGGTCGACCCCGAACCCCTGTCCAGCCTACCTGATTGACCTCGAATCCCGCATTCAAATCTTTGGGTGGTTGGTTTGTAATTGTTTTGATTGTGAGAGTATTGAATTTGGGAGTGGAAAAGTAGTTGTTAGTGGTGGTCATGGGGGTTTTTGAAGCCATTGCACTTTCAAAGATTTGAACTTGTAACTGTTTGTAAGTTTTGGGAGATGGTTTTTGTTGGCATTGGTGTGTCATTTGTGTGGTGATGAGAGTATTAGATTAAACAAAAACGGAATCAATGTTGTTTTGTAGTTTAATACTGAATGCGAGAATTGTTTGAGACTTTTGAGTTGGTAGTTATTTTGTTTTTGAATGATTTCTTTTAGAAATTGGAAATCAACATTTTTCTTGGATTTTTTTTTTCTTTTTCTGAGAGATGGAATTTTGGCATTCGTTGTTTAATTTGTTTGGGAGTGAGTCTTGAATTTAAGGAAATTAGGAATTCAGCGAAGGAACCTAGAAATAGAGCGAGGGAACATAGTAATTGAGCAAGGGAACGTAAGAATTCAGTTTGGCCCACTAAATTTCCAGTTTGTCCCACTGAAATTCTAGTTTGTCCCGCTCATTTCCATGTTTGCCCGCTTAATTTCCAGTTTGGCCTGCTCAATTTCCAGTTTGGCCCGCTTATTTTCCAGTTTATCCCACTCATTTTCCAGTTGGCCCACTCAATTTTCAGTTTGACCCACTGAAATTCTAGTTTGTCCCGCTCATTTCCATGTTTGCCCACTCAATTTTCAGTTTATTCCCGTTCAATTTTCAATTTGTCCCGCTCAATTTTCAAATCTCACGTGGCCACTTCATTCCCCCCCTCTCTCAATTTCTCCACTCTCACCTCTCTGTCTCTCTCTCTCTTGAAGCAAAAAAAGAAGAAAAATTTTCTTTTATGTTTTTTCAATCCATCTTCCATTTTCTTCTTAACAAGAAAATCCATATTTACTAATATTCTCATTTTTCTATTTTTCAAAAGAATGAGTTTGGACTCTAAAAGCGTCGGCTCCAGCACTTGTACTTTCAGCCCAAACCCAACCAAGAAGGACTCCAAAATTACCAAACTGCCACTGTGCTGGAACCCCCAAATCTAGGAAAATCTAATGACCTGCAATGAACTATATTGCACAGTATATGAACCTCAGCGGCACATCCTACAATCATATCCCATATATAAAATAATAATATAATAATAATAAAGAATAAATTTTTTTTAGATAATCAATGCATCGAAAGCTAGAAACAATAGTTGATTTCTACTTTCTAGAGAAGTTTGCAACAAAAGACGAATTCAGGCGGGAATTTCACGGGATCAGAAATAACACTTTATTTAGATAATAAGTGACATGGAATATACACACCAAGTGTTATAGATTAATCGTGTTTTTTATTAGGACTGCCATTCCATACAAGTTTCCCTAAAATTCACAGCAGGAGTGCACCCATGAAACTCAGCCCACCACAAAGATTTATTGGGACAACAAAGCAAGCAAAAATGGAGTCCATTTGGCAATCCCCAAATTCAGGTTTCAGCTGTTACGATGCATAGAAATGTCTCATTATGACATGCTCAAATTTTTATTAACAAATAGGAGAAGTGTCCTTTTACATTTACATGCATACACAAGTAATGGAGATTAAATCTAGGAGCTTGATCCAGAATCAATATTCAGTCCAAAGCATTGCAGGATCTTAATCCAAGTCAGCTCCTGAATTGTACAAACAATTGTGCCTTATTTAAAAAGAATGAAGATCATGTAGAAGTAAAGATTAGGCAGGTAAGTTAAAAACAATGCATAAATCAAGAGTGTTTCAAACATCATGTACACTTTCTTTCTAATATAGAGTTAAAAGGACTTGAATCAAGGATACCGTATCCTCAAATACTATTACCTACATGGACTTGAATAAAAAATAATAATAATAAATAGAAGATACAATGGAATATTGATTTTTGGTTGAATGTAACCATGGTTATACTTTCTTTCTTCTTCCCTTGTAATTGTTGGCCACGATCTTTCCATCTTGGAGATTTTGGTTCATGCCACTCAATTTTCGTTTGTTCCGCTCAATTTTCAGTTTGTCCCGCTCAATTTCCCAATTTCCAGTATGTCTCGCTTAATTTCCAGTTTGGCCCGCTCAATTTCCAGTTTGTCCCGCTCAATTTCCAGTCTGGCCCACTTAATTTCCAGCGGGCCAATTTCCAGTTAGGCCCGCTCAATTTCCAGTTAGGCCCACTCAATTTCCAGTTTGTCCTGCTCAATTTCCAGTTATGGCCGCTCAATTTCCAGTTAGGCCCGCTCAATTTCCAGTTTGGCCCACTCAATTTTCAATTTATCCTGCTCAATTTCTAGTTTGGCCCGCTCAATTTCCAGTTTAGCCCGCTCAATTTCCAGTTTGTCTCGCTCAATTTTTAGTTTGGCCTGCTCAAACCGTCCATCATGAGGTCTGTGTTTGGAAATTGAGCGGGATAAACTGGAAATTGAGCGGGCTAAACTGAAAACTGAGCGGGCTAAACTAGAAATTGAGCGGGCCAAACTGGAAATTGAGCGGGCCAAACTGAAAATTGAGCAGGACAAACTAGAAATTGAGCGGGCCAAACTGAAAATTGAGCGAGACAAACTGGAAATTGAGCGGGCCAAATTAGAAATTGAGCAGGACAAACTGAAAATTGAGCGGGATAAATTGGAAATTGAGCGGCCACTTGAGTTTTGAATTTGCTTCAATTTTTAGGTTGATTCAAATATCATAAAATTTCATGAGATTTTGTACTGAAATTAGAATGATTAATCATGATATTTGTATTGAAATTTCATGCGATACTTACATGCCCCAAGCAAAAACTTGAGTGTCAGTCAATTCCCTTCACTTCACGGTCATTTTCACGCATTTCATTTCACGTCAATTTACTTAACTTCATGGTCATTTTCATGCATTTAAGGTGGCCAAACTGAATAGGCCACATACATTTAAGGTGGGCCCAACTTAAATGTCTCTCAACAAAGGGTTCCGTCATATTGTGCTCAAATTGGATTCGAAGCTGGTTATCGACCTTCTCGCTGGCAGATCTTCTCCCTCATGGCAAGGGAGACCTTGGGTTTCTAGGATTAAGGATCTCATGACTAAGGTAACATCTATCTCAAATTTATCCACCGTGAAGTTAGCAGTCCAGTTGATGGTTAGCTCGCTGGGATAGTGAGTTACAAGGGTCTCGGGTCATTGATTGTTTTGGTAATCTCCCGGTGTCCATTAAGGGGTTGCTCTTCCTTGATCGGGTGGGTCTAGGTGCAGTGAGAGAAGTGGACGAGTCTGCTTAGGTCTATTGTTGTATAGATGCAGGCGATTTTTTTTGTTTTGCCTTTTTGGGTGGACCCAGGTATTATGCTGCTAGGGATCCCGCTTCTTTTTTGCTTTGGTTGTACATCATACTTTCCAAATTTATTGGTGGAGCACCATACTCTCCATCCTCATCGTCTCCTCTTGAGATTTTCAAGGTCATTTATATGCATTTCAAGATCATTCCCGGCGGCGATTCCGTTTCTCATTTCACTCTGGAATGGAAGTCAATGTATATATTATCCCCAGATGTGATATTGACATATAGGAGTCTACATGTGAGATGAGTCACCGAAAATGATGTGGACCAATAAAAGCATTTCACGGTCATTTCCATGCATTTCACGGTCAATTTCCTTCACTCCACGGTCATTTCCATGCATTTCACGTTCAGTGAATTGACCAACCCAATGTCGGGTTGGTCACAGGTTGGTCAGGTTGAGCCTGCCCAACTTTTTGCCCTAAAATCATATATGGTCCGTCAAGTAACTAATTTTAGCTTAGAAGATATTCTTGTTATATGAATAAGAAAGAAGAAATGAAAAAAAGATAAATTTTTTATATGCTTATATACATATTTATATAAATATGTGTCAGAGAAAAATGTAGGTAGAATAAAATTCTTCATATAAAAAAAATAATAATAAATAAAATTAAAATAAATAAATAAATATGATACGGATACGGTTATAGGTACGGTTATAATCCGTAGCCATAGATCGAAGTTGGAGCCGTCGAATCCACAACAGCGACTTGTGGTGGAATCACGGGAGTTGAGATTGATCGCCGGGCTTTGGATATAACTACGGTTATAATCCGTAACTATATAAAACCATAGCTATAAGTTCCTAGTTTTTTTTTTCTTTCGCAGTTGTAATCCCCACCGCCTTTTGTGGGTCCCATCATGAGGTCTTTGTTATATCCAAACCGCTTAATTTCCAAACTGAAAATTGAGCGGGACAAACCGGAAATTGAGCGGGCTAAACTGAAAATTGAGCAAGACAAACTGGAAATTGAGCGGGACAAACTGAAAATTGAGTGGGACAAACTGGAAATTGAGCGGGCCAAACTGAAAATTGAGCGAGACAAACTGGAAATTGAGCTGGCCAAACTGAAAATTGAGCGGGCCAAACTGAAAATTGAGCAGGCCAAACTGGAAATTGAGAGGGACAAACTGGAAATTGAGGGGGACAAACTGAAAATTGAGTGGGCCTAACTGGAAATTGAGTGGGACAAATTGGAAATTGAGAGGCTAAACTGGAAATTGAGCGGGACAAACTGAAATTGAGCGGGACAAACTAAAATTTGAGGGGGACAAACTAAAAATTGAGCAGGACGAATTGAAAATTAAGCGGGCCAAACTGAAAATTGAGCGGCCAAACTGATATCGTTCCAATATGACCCAAATCCAACAGCTATAATCCTACTTGTCCTGTTACAATACATCAATGACCCGTTGTAACTGACCCCATTTTAAGATTGGGTGTTACACATCTTCGCAAATCAGACTGTTTGGGTCATGAAATAGACCTGACCCTTATAGTTAATCTTTGTATGCATGGGTCACCATGTAAGGAGATAGAGATGGCTTTCTGGGGTAGGTGAGGCATATGTTCTAGACCCATTTGATGAATGATTGACATCTCCCACGTGTTTCATCATAGTGGAGGAGGAATCATGTGATGATTAGTACACATCTTTCGACGGTATAAACCGTCTTTCATCTCAAATAAATGAAGCACATAATTTGTTAATCCAGACTGTTGGTTTGTTGTGTCCAACGGTGGATAGAGCAGGTCCTAGAAAACCTGTCATTTGAACCTCCCAGCTCAATATCTAGACCTTTATTTTTTTCAATTGAATGTGAACCGTCTATGGTAAACCAAAACGGAAAAGCTAATATTGTCCTATCATGTAGAATTTTGACACGTAGTCTAGTTTGGCCCGCTCAATTTCCAATTTGGCCCGCTCAATTTTCATTTATCCTGCTCAATTTCCAATTTGGCCCGCTCAATTTCTAGTTTTTCTCTCTCCAATTTTCAGTTTGGCCTAGTTTGGCGCGCTTAATTTCCAGTTTGTCCCGCTCAATTTCCAGTTTGGCCCTCATCACTTTCAATTCACTTCAATTCACACATTCACAGTCATTTCCACGCATTTCATGATCATTTTTAACGATTCCGTTTAGATTCACGGTCATTTGATGCACTTCACGATCAATTCCCTTCACTTCACGGTCATTTCCACACATTTCACGTTCAATTCGCTTCACTTCACGTTCATTTTCACGCAATTTGTGTTCAATTTGCTTAACTTCATGTTCATTCGATGCATTTTATGGTCAATTCTGACGATTCCGTTTAGATTCACGGTTATTTTGATGCACTTCATGGTTAATCCCCTTCACTTCACGATCATTTCAATGCATTTGACAGTCAATCCCGACGATTCCGTTTCCAGTTTTATCGGGTTGGTGTTTGTATGGCTCAAGCTCAAGACCAAACCCGATACATCTTGCCCAAGCCCAACCCAATGTCGGGTGGGTCACAAGTTGGTCGGGTTGAACCTGCCCAACTTTCAGCCCTAAAATCATATATGGTATGACAAGTAACTAATTTTGGTTTAGAAGATATTCTTGTCATATGAATAAAGAAAGAAATGAAAAAAAAAAAGAGAGAGAATTTTTTTTATATGCTTTTATATATATATATATATATGTGTGTTAGAGAAAAATGTAGGTAGAATAAAATTCTAAATGTTAAAAAAAAAAAAAAAAGAAAAAGAAAAAAAACAAAAATAATTTAAAAGAAAGTACACACAGGATACGGCTATAGCTACGGTTATAATCCGTAGCCATAGCCTTTTGTTTGAATCGGGGATCAATCGCGGATTCCGCGATCCATCCCCAAATCCTACAGCGAGTTGCGGTGGAATCGCGGAATCCGCGATTCATCCCAGATTCAGTTTTTTTTTTTTTTTTTTTTTTGAAATTTTTGTTGCTTCTGTGGGCCCCACCATGAGGTCTGTGTTATATCCAAACCGTCCATCTATTTGGCGAGCTCATATTAAGGCTTGAGACGAAAAAAGAAGATCTAAGTATCAAGTGGACCACACTGTAAAAGGCAGTGGGGAATTAAACGTCTACCATTTAAAACCCTTTTAGGGGTTACAAAAGTTTTGGATCATTAAGAAATTTGTTTTTCCCTTTTCATCCAGGCTTTGTGACCTTATGAATAGATTAGATGGAAAATAATTTTATGGTGGGCCCTACAAAATTTTTAATGGTGAAAATCAATTTCACCGCTGCTCTTAGTGTGGTGTGGTCCAGTTGATCTTTGGATATTAAATTTTTTTTTTTTGGATAATGCTCCGAAATGATCTCGAAATATGGATGAACGTTGTGGATATAATAAATATAGAGCTGTGGGGCCACGTAACTTTGATCTCTTTTAAGCCGTTCGTACAACTCTCTGTTGGAGGAGCGTCCGCGCTCGTCTTCGCAGTGGAAAGGAGGGGCAGTTTCGTCCTCAAAGTCGCTGTCCGCACGTGCTAGTCTAGATTGGTAACTAAAGTTTGTATTCTTTCATAGAAATCGCTGGGTAAAAGGTTTTGTCTACAGTGGTCATTTTCTCATTTCTAAACGATGATAATCACGAGAGTCGCGCTAGCTTCCACCTATACGGTATCTCACGCAACGAGAGCCACGTGGGTGTAACTTTCATAAGATCCACACCGTCCATCATGTAAGCTAATCAAAAGTCTGGCCATCTAGAACTAAGGTAGGCCATACCCTAAGAAAAAGTTGAGATGGAATGTCCACCATTAATCTTTTGAAAGAGCCCACGGGAGTGTTTACATGCCATCCAAACAATTTATCTGATTTTTCTCACCGGGATGATATAATTAGCCAAAAATAGGAATCTGATTGCGTCTTACCCGCCGGTCTCCGGCTAGGAACGGCAAGAGCTTTGAGTGGTGACCATGATGTATGGATCTTATCCACACTGTCCATTCAATTTTTTGTATCATTTTAGTAATTGTACATAAAAATGAGGCAGATCCAAGGCTCAAGTGGACCACACCACAGGAAGCAGCGGCGATAATGATTCTCACCGTTGAAACTTCTCTAATGCCCACCGTAATGTTTATTTGCCATCCAAACCATGCATAAAGTTACATGCACCTATATGAAGGGAAACAAAAAATCAATTCCATCCAAAACTTTTGTGGCCCTGAGAAGTTTTCAACGGTGAGAGTTTTATCCCCATTGTGATCTGTTTTTTTATATATGGCCTAAAATAATACGAAAAAAATGGATGTCCGTTCCCAACCGGAGACGGCGGGGGTAGGACGCAATCTGCGTCCCATAAACAGAAGTACTTTAAAACTAAGGTGGGCTATGGAACGTGAATATGGAGGTTTTAAACGTATAATTTAATGGGTGGCCCAACTGAATGTTGATTCAGTCTGATTTTTAGGATCAAGACTAAAAAGTGGGTGATGAACTTAATGAACGGTGTGGATTTTATTTATGTTATGTCATTTTCCCTACTTTAGAGAAACTGACCACGGTAGGTACATACCTGAGGTACACAGAAGTTTTCTTATTCACAAATTCACAATGCATCCTTTCAAAGTGACGTTCAACCCCCAAAGTTGTTAAATCTGCCCCAATAAGGGACGACGAAGGGTAGTTTTGTCATCAGTTTAATCCTCAATACGGGCACGAATATTGCCGTTTGCCTGTGCCCCCCTCGGAAGCCATGTGGGGTCCACCACTCTGGATTTATATATAATAAAAACAAAAAATAAAAATAAAAATTTGATGATCCGAATCTCAGGTAGGCCACGCGATAGGAAACTGTTAGAATGAGACTTCGTAGGAGCTACCGTGGTCTTTATATGCCATCCAATCCGTTCATCTGATCCGCTTCACCATGATGAAAGGATTACCCCAAAAATCCCAGTATTCCAAAAGTCAGGTGGGCCATAATACGATATTTAGAGGGTTTTTGTATAATTTTAAATTAGATGATTGTTAAATCAGAGTTTTTTTTTTTTTTTTCTTGTTTCTTTTGGATCAAGACCAAACAATGAGTGGTGTACCTGATGGACGGAGTGGATTTCATGCACTTTAATTGTTTCCTCACGGTAGAGATAGTTACTCCTGGCAGGTCCGGAAGAGTGGGTTGAAATAACATTAGCGTATTTACTTTGATACTCTGGAAGAGTGTGATGGTTAATACACAGCCTACCAAGATAGTGCACAATCCGTATTCTTTAATGAACCGTCCAGATCGTTGGTTGGAGTCTTGATTACTCATATAGAGAAAATTACACTAATTTTATTTTCCAAATCGCTGATTGGTGGGCATTCGCTGACCGTTGCAATAGAAACCGTCAAGGATATGATCCAATAAACAAATTATGCAAATAATAAGTTAGAAGTTGCTAAATCAATCTAAATTTTATAACGTGAACAACCTACAGTTGGTCCCACAATTTTAGCGATTTAAGTTGATCTATTGTATGCCACGCCTACAGTTTATGATGCTGCGTATCAATATCACGCTCTGCCAGAGTATCAAGTAGCTGGACGCGAATTGCGTCTTACCACTGCCCGTCTCCAGCTGGGAACGGGCACGAACTTTGACTGGCCACCGTGATGTATGGGTCTTATCCACACCGTCCATCCATTTTTTCGTATAATTTTAGAATATAATCCCAAAAATGAGAAAGATCCAACGTTTAATAGACCACACCAAAGGAAGCAGCATTGATTGAAAATTTTCTAGGGCCCACCGTGATGTTTATTTGTTATCCAACCGATTCATGAAGTTACGCAGATCTATGTGAAAAGAAAACACAATTATCAGGTCCATCTAAAACTTCTGTGGCCCAAGAAGTTTTCAACGGTAAGAGTTTAATCCCCATTTTGTAGTTTACTCGATCCTTGGATCTGCCACATGTTTGGCATTATACCATAAAATGATACGAAACATTGGATGGATCGTGTGGATAGGAGCCATAGATCACCGTGGTCACTCAAAGCTGCTGCCCGTTCCCGGCTGGAGAGAGATGGGGGTAGCTTCTGCCCTTGTACTCTACTGCGGGAAACTGGATGTCAGTTCACCAACACTTTCATCCCAACCATCTAAATTGTGGGCCAGACTGGGTGAATCATACCTCAAAAATAAAGTTGATCAAGCGATCCTAACCATTCAAGTAACTGCAATTAAGATGGCTTAAACTAAAATAGCGAATGACCCAAATCCCAAGTGAGAAATCAGATGGTCACCGTCTGACGCGGATTCTGGTGATTGCTTGTAGCCCTAATCTCTGTGGGGCTCACCGTGGTGTATGTGTTATATCCACTCCGTCCATTCGTTTTAAGAGCTTATTTTAAGGCATAAGTTAAGCATGAGGCAGATCCGAGACTAAGTAGGCTACACTGGAGGAAAAGTAAGGATTGAACATCCACCATTAAAAGCTTCTCGAGGGCCACAGAAGATTTAGATCAAGCTAGCTGATGTTTGTTGTTTTTCCCTTCATCCAGGATGGATTCACTATGAAGAGTTTGGATGGCATATGAACATCACGGTGGGGCCCTAGGAAGTTTTCAACGGTGGGCAGCCTCTTTATCCCCACTCTTTCCGGTGATGTACTCCACTTGAGCTTTGGATGTGCCTCATGTTTAGGATCATGGCCTAGAGTGAGCTGGCCCAAAGGATGAATGGAGTGGATATAACACATATATCGGGTGGGCCACACAAATATTAGGGCTGAAGGGAATGGAAGGGAATGGACACGGATTAGGTGCCATTGCTCACACCACTGCTAGCAGTGGTGGGAGGCGGATGGACTCGGATTTCCGGCGAGAGAAGTTCCTGCGCAAGGATGCTGGGTGGGCCCACAGAGATGTTTGTGAGAAATCCACCCCGTTCATCCTCTTTGAGATATAAGTTTAGGACCTGCGACCAAAAATTATGTGTATAAAATATTTAAGTGGGTCACATGAGATGAACAGTTGGGATTCAATGTGAATCGTTGAAATATTTTTGGGGCCATAAAATTTTTGTGTTAGGAAATTTTTTTGGTATTTTAACTTCATCCCAATGCTAACATATAAACATCAAGGTGAAGCACATGAAGGTTTTAATGGTAGAAATTTATTTTTCCAATTTTCCCTCTCCTGTAAACCACTTGAGTTTTGTATCGGATTGTTTGCCTCCAAGTGCGGAGGTTTGTAAATAATATCATGTGAATACATGGTTAATCACAGAGATAATTTATGATAATGAGAAAATCAAATGTAAAACTAAATAATAGAAACTAAACAGATTAAATGATTTTGAAAGTTTTAAAAGTATGAAATTCAATTAAATTAAAACAACACCCAAGCTTCAAAGTTCCACACATAGGTTAATGATCAATAAATTATGATGACTTTGATAACACAATTATGTTCCAAGCACTATGGTCGGCCTAATCAGAAAATGAAACAGTTTAAATATTTTTAATAAATGATATAAAATATTAGAGAATCATAGATAGTATTTATATATATATATATATATATATAATATATATATATATATATATATATATATATATATATATATATATATATATATATATATAATCTCAAGCGGCAGTGATTTTAAGCATTCAATATCTATGAGATAATTAATCAAAGAAATGTAGTAGGTTGAGAACATTTCTCATCTAAGAAAGCTAATTAATCCGGGTTAAGCCTATTTATCAATATGGATTTTAGATGATGGAAACATATGGATCTCACATGAGGATTAAAAACCTAAAACTAGATAATTGATAACATGCGTACACCATTCATCTCATCATTAAAAATAATCAATCATCATAAATTTATATTATTATTAAGCCAATGTGCTTCTCTTCTAACTTGGACTAGAGGGAACTAGAAAAACATAACTAAATTGCAAAAATAAAAAAACAACAAGAAAGAAATAAATGCAAATAGAAAAGATCTAAAAGAAAAACAATTTCTAAAACTTTAAGAAAATTGAAAACTCTCTAAAAATCCTAAATCTTACTCTTGAATGCTCTGAATAATGCTTAGGAATGCCCTGAGAAACCCTATTTATAAGTGGAGAACTCCCTCATTCAAACTGATTTGAAAAATCCAGAAATTGCGTCAAATTTTCTCACTCCGCGTAGGCTCCGCGTAAACCCTTCGATGACATCGAACTACTTTCGATGTCATCTAAGACTGACTTCGATGTCATCGAACATAATCGATGTCATCGAAGACTGGCTTCGATTTGTCCAACAACCAAACTTGATTTTCCTGTAATTCTTCGATGTCGTCCAAGACTCCTTCGAAGTTATCTAACCTAGTTCGATGTCATCTAAGATTAGATCTTGCGAATTTCTGTACTAATTTTTGCACTTCCTTTCTTTTTTCACTTGATTTTCTTGACTCTTGGAGTATTGAAATATTTAATCTTGGTCTCCAAATGTCCATTATATGCCTTGGTGTGTAACACCCTGAAATTCGTGGGTCGAGTATCAATTCAACTCTCGAGTTTCAGAACATCACTTATGCGACATAGATGATGATGATTAAATGTTGTCTGTGTCAATATAATAAACATGAGTGAGATAATACCAAAGCAGTAATTCATACTCCAGATCAATTTTATAAAGGCAAGTGGAAGACTGAAACTGTATATATAAGGTATGTAAAGAAACAAAACCATCTCAATCTCTAGAGTATGAACACCAACTGAGTAACCATATACATGTATTGTTTCCGAATTAAAAAAAAAGAAGTCAAAATACAACTAAAATGATAAATCCTGAAATCCCCGCAATCCAGTCAGCCTAAGCAAAGCCGTCTGAGTACTGCATGAATGAGAACTCGTCCTGGTCCTCATCGTAGTCTGGCTCCGCCTTCTGAATCGACGTATCATCTATACTTAAGACAGAGTCTAGTCGGTGTGTACAACACCGTCCCGTAACGTGGGAGTGAGTAGCTAACTCAGTGGAACAATAAAGCATAGGTTAACATGTTATCAATTCAATCAAACAGTATTGATAAAGCAGTACAATCAAATAATCCTAACTACTCTTATTAAATGCTGGTATGAAATGACATGATGAATGCCCTTGCCAAACTACCCTCATGCGATACCATCTTACGTTCGCGAATGCGTTCATCCCTCAGTGCTCCACATCTACCAGGCACATGCAGTGCGATGATGAGCATGATTACCAAGTAATTATTAGTCCATTTCAAATAGCAGTATTGGGAAACTAAGGTACCTCCCTTGTATCATTCTCAAACATGATCCATTCTAGGGTCGTCAGTCCTAGTTAATCTCAGACGATGGTGTGTTTTCTAGGTCACTGCAAAGGCTGTCAAGGCTGTTACGTACAAAGGTTACACCACTCCCTCATCACCTTTTTAACGGTTCATCACTATACAGATACAGGCCTAGTCCATACTCTATATACTGCGGCAAGACTCGTCACCTCACCGCAAATTCAGAGTATGCTCGATGTCACTACAAAGGGCTGTCAGGGCTGTTATGTACAAAGGTTACACCATTCCCCCATCACCTTATTAATGTAGGCCGACAGCACGAATATAGTGTCCCATACCACCATAATCGGCTCACGAGTCTGGTTGCTCACTGGTCAGTACGGAGAGGCACGTGGCCCTAGTGTAGGCCGACAGCTCGACCACAGTGTCCCATACCACCATGCCCAGCTCATGAGTCTTAGTAGATCGAGGTACCATAGTTAACAGGATTCCACTGGTAAGTTTGGTACCCTAGGTTCAAGCAGTAGCGACCAAACATGGTGAACATACATTACACATATCGGGTTACTTGACGAGTCTGACTAACTCGAGCGCACAACAAGTTGAACGATATGAAGCGCAGAAGCACTTCGTGTGGCCAACCACTATCGCCAACCGAAGTACGACTCGGGTTGGTCGAACACATCTTCCGTGGCGAAATGAATCTCAACCACGATCTCAAGTCTAGTACCGAATGTCTAGACTATAGACATAGTCTCAAACTCAATCAATCCTTATTTATAACATGTAGAGTAAAGCATAATAGACAAAGTAAATCAAGCATGTTAACAAACATATCATAAAGTATGTTATAAAGCATGTTATAAAGCATATTGTAAAACACTATGTAAACAAGAATACAAACACATGTGTTTCATAAGTAAGCGCTTAAAGTAAACAACCACATGGAGAAAATCATACAAGTCTCTAAGGTAGTTGAGAATCCCTTCTCAACACCAATCTAAGGCACCATTATCCAAGCACTTACTCTCACAAGCATTTTTTCACAAACACTTAGAATACACTATTTCAACATACATAGTGTATGTTAGTAAAACATGTGTTAGGGCGAATCCTTTCGCCAAGCAGGTATTTTACGCATATATAACATGTTCATACAACAAATAGTCATGGCAAACACATCTCCAAAATATATACATATACGGTACTTTCTACAATACATTATTTCTACATACATAGTATATATTAGCAAACATGTATTATGGCGAATCCTTTCGCCAAATAAGTATTTTATCCATATACCATATATTCATACAACAAATAATCATGGCAAACACATTTCCAAAATTTATACGTATACGGTACTTTCTACAAATACCTAGAGTATGTAAAATTCCATATTCTTTATCTTTAATCGAAACGGAAAACAGGCAGCACTTTGTACATGTGCAATTGCATGCAGATCATGAATCTATCATTATCTGACATTGAAAGCATTGAAAACCATAACCTATACACCTAAAGTCCGTACCTTTTGTAGTAGAATCGTAACGAAGTCGATAGGTTTGCTAAGCTTTCGTATACGGTAGTTTGGCAACCTATAGAACGAAATAGGTTAGCTATTTCACAACTTACAACTATGAAAACCCCAAATCAGATTAGGGTTAGGGTTTCTTACCTAGAAACGATGCCGGAATCATCGGGAAAGCGATTAGAACGGAGTGTATAGCAGTAGGGAAGCATGGCAGGGAGATGCTCCCACTTCTCTCTCACTTTCTCTCTCTTTTCATTCTCTTTTCCTAGGGCTTTTCTCAAATTCGTATGGCTGCAATGAAAGAGGGTTTAAGGTTCTTATATAGCCTAAAAACTCACCGAAATAGACTCCAGGTCAAAGTATACTTAGGTTATAACCAAAGCGGGCTTGTTCCAGCTCAACGGAGGATTTCTAGCGGGTCTCTTTGAGCCAAAGGTCGGACTTAAGCTCACTAACACTGGATCTACGTTTAGTTAAGTTTTCGTTTCAGTCGGGATTCCAGATCGTAAATGGCGGACTAGTATCAGTTCAACGGTTAGCGGATCTCGATCGGAGATTCCGAGTACATGGATATGTGTATGAAATTTCTCTTGATCCGAGGGTGTAATTTGGTCTGATTCTAACGGTCTGGTTGCTTAAAACTGATCCGCAAGCGAGAGGTGCCAGATTACTATTTGAGATATTTATTTGTAAAGAAAATCAAGTGTTTTCACACTCCTCACTCCGGACTCGAGCGAATTACACTGGGACACTATCTGGATTTGATTTCCGAGATGGTTGTCAAGCCCAGCAAGGGGGTCCTAAGTCCTTAACTTCGTGTTAATCGGACTTCCGACGTGAGGTCCAGATCTGATACAGAGTTTCGAGATGCTCCCGAGAGCAACTGGGTAATGAGATTGATCCTAGATTTTAGGGTAACCTAGCGTCAATGATTCTACAAGTTTTGGGTCTTGCAGATCGTATTTAAAGCAATTGGTGCTAAATTCACAGGTACTCTAGTCTAACACTAGCTAATTCAATCCTAATTTCTAAAGGATTTAGTCCTGGGTGATTTCGGTCTGAGGTGGTACTTAATCCTTTGTAGCAATGTTTAGTTTAAGTATTGTTCTTCATTACCTAAACTTTAAGATAGTGTCTAATGTGAAAGTACTTAGAAGGATTTAAAGAACGAGGTGGTGAAGGGTGGGATTTGTGAAGGAAATGGGTTCAAGAGCGGTTTTAGACTTTGAGATTGAGTTCTGACAGGTTAATAAGGTGTTAGGAGCGACCCATTGCCTAAGGACGTCTAATCCCAGGTTGACAAAAATCCGGGATGTTACAATCTACCCCCCTTAAAACAAAATTTCGTCCCCGAAATTACCTAAGGGTAATAAGAAAATATTTAATTATTTCTTTTGCCTAAGTTTTATTGATTTCGAGTTTCTACGTGTGGTAGGGTATATACTAGCCTGATTCATTTTAGTCTACCCCCCTTAAAACTTATTTCTTTATCCCTTGCTTATATCCTGATGGTTTGCTACAATGGATTTCTAAGGAAGATTCAGATCCTAGTTAGTGATCTATCTTTACGCACAGTTTGGATCCATTCCATTCGATCCTGGGCCAGTGGGGCAAGGGTCCACCACGTTTCCACTGCGCCACTCAGATCAAAGAGGTGTATTAGGTGACCTAACTAGATTGGGCTCATAATGTTCTACCTCCCTTAAAAATTTATTTTCACCCTCAAGGCTCAAGATTTATGTCCTACTCCGTATATCGGAACAAAGTGTAATTTAGGACCTATCCTTGACATGAAATGGGATGCGGTCTCCCAATACATTGGTCTTCTTTTCATTGATGTTGTGTATTATGGCATTGGTACCTATGGTTATCGGAAGGAGTTAAAAATGATTGGTAATGTGGTTGATTTCAGGGGCAGGTGTGAGTTTGAAGCCAGATGCCTACATCTACCAAAGGAGGACTATCATCACGGTCCCGACTTACCTTATTTACTCATGTCAAGCCTAACATGCAGGCTATCTTTTTACGTTCATATGCACAATATGTATGCCAACATGGCATGTGATTTGGGACCTAATTCCTAACTGTTTGTTGCTCACTTGGGAAATTCCTTAGGTCTAAAAGGAAAAAATCTATATTGGCTATATATTCTTACACTTCTCAAAGACGAATTTATAAACTTTTGGTTGTAAGTGGTCGAGCCAACACGAAAGGAAAGTTGTGTAGTGGGTCAGAATCGAATACATAGATCTTCTGCCTCATGAGGACAGAAAATGTATCGTATCAGTTCTTAATCCTAGTTGATCCCGACCCTCTGCTTGATCAGAGCATAGAGTTCATTGGTAACTACCAGAATTGAGAATTCGATTCAAACCGCGAATACCTCGCTGATATATATAGTTTCTCTACTCCGTGTTCCCGGTTGTAATAAGCCCTTGAGAAGGCAATTCTAAGGGATGTATTGATTTGTCTTAACATTAAATCCAAGGGACATATGTTTTCTCTTATCATGAATCGTTTCTAAGTCAGACAAGCTTCCTAAGAGTTGTTAAGCAAGCCCATAAGTCTTACGGGGATGAAGGAATGGGGTCTCGCTCCAACCTAATCAAGCCGACTAACTAGGTCTATCATTCATTTATCCTAGCAGTACAACTAGTAGCCTAGTCTTAACTTACGAGTAGCGGTAATCCAATAGTTGTAATCCAAAACTCATACGCTAGATGATTTCAGATTATTTCTAATACAAGAAATTATTTTATCGCTTAGGGTCAAAGTTGTCTAATTGTCGGATTTCCTATACTGTCAGGTCTGTCGAAATCTAGGAGTATCATTCTAGGTCCAAAGCTCTATGGGACTGTTTAGCCAATGGTAATAAGTTGTATTAAATGGACTGCATTGCTAATCCCTCCTCGGGATTAGGAGTGGCATGGTTTGTAGGAGGGTGGGTGGGGATTAATTTTATAGGCTTTGGAAAATGAGTCTTGTGTGGGAAAGCGTGAGATGAGATTTTCAAACCCTAAGATGATGAATTTCTAAGTGTAATTTGAAAGAAAATCCCGGGGTATACTTTTCATTGCTTACATTCCAAACATGGCATTGGAAAACATGGGATACACCCAATCTAGGGACAATACTTTACACATACATTTATTATTTCTTTTACAATTCCATCCACCTAATCTCACTTAATGCAGTTAGTCGAATGGGCCTTAAATATTCCAACATTCGGAGGTTGTGAAGAAGACGGTGGAAATGGAGAAAATGGCCGTAACCAACTCAAAAAAAAAAAAAAAAAACCATGGAAAGCGACGAAAGGTGATGGAAAGAGAGAGAAAAGGCTGGGGTTACTGATTCTCCACGAGTTTGAGCCTCAACAGAGGTTGTGAAGGCTCAAATGACAAGGATTTGAAAAAGAAAGAAGAAGAGGTGGGTTGAGTTGAGTGCTTACACGAAGTGGAGCTTCAAATGGGGCATGTAAGAGCCCAAATGAGAGAGAATGAAGAGGGTAGGGAGGTAGGGGATGCTGTGAACGATGGAAGGGTATAGGTTATGATAGGAAACGATGGAATGAGCAATTGGAGGGACGGTTGGAGAGAGAAAACATAAATTTTGATGGAAAGGGAGAGCTTGGAGGGGTGTTTGAGAGAGAGGGCAAAACGGACATGAAATAGGGGCCCCCGCACAATTCCGCGGACCCCACACATGTCCTGGGGTCTGGCCGACCCTGACCAGCCCCGGCACGACCATCCCGGCCCAACGGGACCGCGGTCGACCGCGGTGACCGCGGTTCCACCGCGGTCCTTTGGACTGTTTTGGTGTCGATTCTGCCCTGTGAACTTGAAACGGACGTATCTTGCAAACCGGGATGAGTTATTTGACATGCAATATATGGATTTGGGGTAGAAGGAGATGATCTATCCAAGTAACCTATTTATTTTATGAAATTACAAACTTTTAATGGTCAAAAACCCATTTTAGTCATATCTTTACTATTTACAGTTAATTTTTGTTTAAGTATTGTTTTTAATCATTTATACTTTAGGTTTAGTGTTTAATATGAAATTTCTAAGAAAATTTTGAACAATAAGGTAGCGAAAGGTGAGATTTTGAAGGAATTGGATAAAAAAGGGTTTTAGGCTTTGAGATTGAGTGTAAGGTGTTGTGGTCGATCCACAACCTAAGGACATTCATTTCTAGGGAACGACTCAAACCCGTTGATTGACTGCCTAGAAGCGACTTAGGTCGTTTCACGCGACCAAAGATACGTTATGAACTCATTTACCGTATAGTCTCACCTGTCGACGAAACTTGGGATTCGAACATGGTTTCTAGGTTTTATCGCCCCCTTCCTAATTCAGAGTGTGTTAGCGTGCGTCGTGGGAACATAACTCAGTCCGATTTAATCAAAATCATGCTCTGATACTAACTTGTAACACTCTGAAATTCGAGGGGCGAGTAGCAACTCAACTCTCGAGTTCCAGAACATCACTTATGCAACATAGATGATGATGATTGAATGTTGTCTGTGTCAGTGTAATAAACATGAGTGAGATTATACCAAAGCAGTAATTCATACTCCAGATCAATTTTATAAAGGCAAGCGGAAGACTGAAACTGTATATATAAGGTATGTAAAGAAACAAAACCATCTCAATCTCCAGAGTATGAACACCAACTGAGTAACCATATACATGTATTGTTTTCGAATAAAAAAAAGTCAAAATACAACTAAAGTGATAAATCCTGAAATCCCCGCGATCCAGTCAGCCTAAGCAAAGCCGTCTGAGTACTGCATGAATGAGAACTCGTCCTGGTCCTCATCGTAGTCTGGCTCCGCCTCCTGAATCGACGTATCATCTATACCTGAGACAGAGTCTGGTTGGTATGTACAACACCGTCCCGTAACGTGGGAGTGAGTAACTAACTCAGTGGAACAATAAAGCATAGGTTAACATGTTATCAATTCAATCAAGCAGTAATGATAAAGCAGTACAATCAAACAATCCTAACTACTCTTATTAAATGCAGGTATGAAATGACATGATGAATGCCCTTGCCAAACCACCCTCATGGACACCCATCTTACGTTCGCGAATGCGTTCATCCCTCAGTGCTCCACATCTACCAAGCACATGCAGTGCGATGATGAGCATGATTACCGAGTAATTATTAATCCATTTCAAACAGCAGTATTGGGAAACTAAGGTACCTCCCTTGTATCATTTCCAAATATGATCCATTCTAGGGTCGTCAGTCCTAGTTAATCTCAGACGATGGTGTATTTTCCAGGTCACTGCAAAGGCTGCCAGGGCTGTTACGCACAAAGGTTACATCACTTCTCCATCACCTTTTTAACGGTTCATCACTATACAGATACAGGCCTAGTCCATACTCTATATACTGTGGCAAGACTCATCGCCTCACCGCAAATTCAGATTATGCTCGAGGTCACTACAAAGGGCTGCTAGGGCTGTTACGCACAAAGGTTACACCACTCCCCCATCACACTTATCAACGTAAGCCGACAGCACGAATATAGTGTCCCATACCACCATAATCGGCTCACGAGTCTGGTTGCTCACTGGTCAGTACGGGGAGGCACGTGGCCCCAACGTAGGCCGACAGCTCGACCACGGTGTCCCATACCACCATGCCCGGCTCATGAGTCTTAGCGGATCGAGGTACCATGGTTAACGGGATTCCGCTGGTAAGTTTGGTACCCTAGGTTCAAGCAGTAGCGACCAAACATGGTGAACATACATTAGACATATCGGGTTACTTGACGAGTCTGACTAGCTCGAGTGCACAACAAGTTGAACGATATGAAGCGCAGAAGCACTTCGTGTGGCCAACACTATCGCCAACCGAAGTACGACTCGAGTTCATCGAACACATCTTCCGTGGCGAAATGAATCTCAACCACGATCTCAAGTCTGGTACCGAATGTCTGGACTATAAACATAGTCCCAAACTCAATCAATCATTATTTAGAACATGTAGAGTTAAGCATAATAGACAAAGTAAATCAAGCATGTTAACAAATATATCATAAAGCATGTTATAAAGCATATTGTAAAACACTATGTAAACAAGAATACAAACACATGTGTTTCATAAGTAAGCGCTTAAAGTAAACAACCACATGGAGGAAATCATACTGGTCTCTACGATAGTTGAGAATCCCATCTCAACACCTATCTAAGGCACCGTTATCCAAGCACTTACTCTCACAAGCATTTTCACAAACACTTAGAATACACTATTTCAACATACATAGTGTATGTTAGTAAAACATGTGTTAGGGCGAATCCTTTCGCCAAGCAATTATTTTACGCATATATAACATGTTTATACAACAAATAGTCATGGCAAACACATCTCCAAAATATATACATATACGGTACTTTCTACAATACACTATTTCTACATACATAGTGTATATTAGCAAACAATATATATTATGGCGAATCCTTTCGCCAAATAGGTATTTTATCCATATACCATATATTCATACAACAAATAATCATGGTAAATACATTTCCAAAATTTATACGTATACGGTACTTTCTACAAATACCTAGAGTATGTAAATTTCATATTCTTCATCTTTAATCGAAACGAAAAACAGGCAGCACTTTGTACATGTGCAATTGCATGCAGATCATGAATCTATCATTATCTGACATTGAAAGCATTGAAAACCATAACCTATATACCTAAAGTCCGCACCTTTTGTCTTAGAATCGTAACGAAGTCGATAGGTTTGCTAAGCTTTCATATACGGCAGTTTGGCAACCTATAGAACGAAATAGGTTAGATATTTCATAACCTACAACTATCAAAACCCCAAATCAGATTAGGGTTAGAGTTTCTTACCTAGAAACGACGCCGGAATCGTCGGGAAAGCGATTAGAACAGAGTGTATAGCAGTAGGGAAGCATGGCAGGGAGATGCTCCCACTTCTCTCTCACTTTCTCTCTCTTTTCATTCTCTTTTCTTAGGGCTTTTCTCAAATTCGTATGGCTGCAACGAGAGAGGGTTTAAGGTCCTTATATAGCCTAAAAACTCACCGAAATAGACTCCAGGTCAAAGTATACTTAGGTTATAACCAAAGCGGGCATGTTCCAGCTCAACGGAGGACTTCTGGCGGGTCTCCTTGAGCCAAAGGTCGGACTTAAGCTCACTAACACTGGATCTACGTTTAGTTAAGTTTTCGTTTCAGTCGGGATTCTAGATCGCAAATGGCGGACTAGTATCAGTTCAACGGTCAGCGGATCTCGATCGGAGATTCCGAGTACATGGATATGTGTATGAAATTTCTCCTGATCCGAGGGTGTAATTTGGTCTGATTCTGACGGTCTGGTTGCTTAAAACTGATCCGCAAGCGAGAGGTGCCAGATTACTACTTGAGATATTTATTTGTAAAGAAAATCAAGTGTTTTCACACTCCTCGCTCCGGACTCAAGCGAATTACACTGAGACACTATCTGGATTTGATTTCCGAGATGGTTGTCAAGCCCAGCAAGGTGGTCCTAAGTCCTTAACTTCGTGTTAATCGGACTTCCGACATGCGGTCCAGATCTGATACGGAGTTTCGAGATGCTCCCGAGAGCAACCGGGTAATGAGATTGATCCTAGATTTTAGGGTAACCTAGCGTCAATGATTCTACAAGTTTTGGGTCTTGCAGATCGTATTTAAAGCGATTGGTGCTAAATTCACAGGCACTCTAGTCTAACACTAGCTAATTCTCGCCTAATTTTTAAAGGATTTAGTCTTGGGTGATTTCGGTCTGAGGTGATACTTAATCCTTTGTGGCAATGTTAGTTTAAGTATTGTTCTTCATTACCTAAACTTTAAGATAGTGTCTAATGTGAAAGTACTTAGAAGGATTTAAAGAACGAGGTGGTGAAGGGCGGGATTTGTGAAGGAAATGGGTTCAAGAGCGGTTTTAGACTTTGGGATTGAGTTCTGACAGGTTAATAAGGTGTTAGGAGCGACTCATTGCCTAAGGACGTCTAATCCCAGGTTGGCAAAAATTCGGGATATTACATGGTGATTCTTGAACATCAAATCCACACTTTTAACATTGTTTTCACATTTTTTATTTTTATTTTTATTTTACACACGCACACACACCCCATACACTAACGTTAGTGGAATTTCACCACCTATAGATATTCGAACCCTTGATCGGGTGTTGAAACTCCTGAGAGTCTGCCACCCGAGCAAGAGTAGGGATCCTTGCAACACACACATTGTTTTCACTCTAAGCTTTCAAGTTCACCTTGCAACACAAACATGAGTAAAACATAGTATAAAGTTCATAAAACCAAGATATAAATAGAGGAAAATATGTAATATTTGATACTCAATAGTATCCACCTCATTTTTTATCACAGGTCATAAAATTAGCTTTCAAAACAGATGGATGGGATGAATTTATCACAAACATCTCGGTGGGCCCCACCCAGCATCCTTACGCAGGATATTAATGTGAAAGGCTTTTGCGACGCGGATTGCATCCTAACCCCGCCCGTATCTGACTGGAACCGGCAGGAGTTTTGATTGCCCACCGTGATATATGAGTCTTAACCACACCATCCATCCTTTTTTTTTTTAAATTTTTATATCATTTCAAGGGATAAACCCAAAAATGAGGCAGATCCAAGGATCAAGGGACCACACCGTAGGAAGCAGCCGTGGTAAAAGATCTCACTGTTGAAACTTTTATGGGGCCCACCGTGGTGTTTATTTCCCATCGGATGTATTCATAAAGTTTTATGTACCCGAAGATAAAACACAAATATCAGCTCTATCCAAAACTTACGTGGACCCGAGAAGTTTTCCACGGTGAGAGTTTAATTCCCGTTGCGTGGTCCACATCCGGCTTGGATCTGCCTCGGTTTTGGTATTATCCCTTAAAATGATACGACAATATGGATGGCCGGTGTAGATAATACCCATACATCACGGTGGCTGCTCAAAGCTGCTGCCTGTTCCCAGCTGGAGACGAGTGGGGGTAGGACGCAATCCACGTCCGTCCCTTCTTAGTAAATTTTTTTATTGACGCTCCATCAGAGACTTGGACGGTTTGGATTGCATTTCAACCATGCCACGTACCCGGTTGAAAGAGTCACCACCATTTATACAATGCTATTGAAAATCACACTGTTTCCCAAACCTTCTATTTGTCTCCTCCTTTTCGTACGGGAGAGGAGAGAGGGAGAGGAGAGGGAGAGAGAGAGAGAGATGTTGCAGAGCCAGCTGTCTAGATCATCCTACAGGGAATCCCTGAAAGTTCTTGAAGCCGACATACAACATGCCAATACCTTGTAAGCTCTATCTCACTCTTCTCTCCTTTCACTTACTTTCTGTATTTTCTCTTTTTCTTTTTTTGATTTTTTAGTTCTTGATTGTTTCAATTGAATTGGGTTTTATTTGAATTTGAATTTTTAGGGTAATTTGGGTAGTTGGGTTTTTGCAGGGCAGCTGCTATTCCAAGAGCTTTTGGTGGGGTATGTGTTCAGATGAGATTATCTTACAGCCCTTTCGCACCCATATTCCTCTTCCTAATCCAATGGATGGATTGTAGCTGTACATATGAACTTCCTAGTTATTTCGGCTTTCTCCACATACTTGTATACAAGGTGGGTTGGTTTCGTTTTCTTTGTTTCTTTCTTTGTTTTTTTATTATTATTATTATTGTTATTGAATTCCCTATGTGAATTTGAAGTAATTAAATGAGATAGATTAGATTGGTTTTGATGATTTTAGTTCTTTTTTGAATAATCAATTCGAAGTTCGAATGAATAACCGGGCGTTTGATGGGAATTAGGATTAAGTTGAAGGGCTCTTTATATGCGTTATGATATTTTTGATCAATTGAGTTGAAATTCAAATAACTTGTCTGTTGTACAAATGATAATCCTTTTTTTTTTCTATTGAATTATACAGGTTTACGTTGACGGGAACACGACTATTTCTTCCTACGAGAGGAAAGCCAGCCTTAGAGAATTCTATTGTGTGTATTTTGTCCTTTTATTTTCTTTCCTTTTTTGTAATTTCTGTATTTGATTATTTGTTTACCTGGTTTTGCAATTGTCCTCAGAGGAATGCTGGTATGAAGCTCGTGTCATAGAAGTTCTGTCCAGTTACTTGCTCGCCATACATGTGGCAAACATGTATGGTGATCAGACCCATTGATTTGTGACCGCCGCCTGGACCAGCTACAGGCTAAAAACTGTCCGGTGGTTGCGAGCTCCGCCCATCGAACATAGACCATTGCTCTTTCTTTGTATTAACTGCCCTCCCTTTTGGGCCATTGTTTGGAGAGATGAACAGTCCAATCCCTTGATTTTTGGGATATTTCCCATCCATGTTGTGGCCTCCGAATCGACAGTCGCGTTCCTTTTATCCTTATCATCATCATCATCTACATCATCATCTACATCATCAAAGCCTTATCACAATTTTTTAGGGTCAGCTACATGAATCCATTTCAGCATTCAACTGTACTATGGACCATATCCTCAGATAAACCAGAGTTCCTCGAGTCTTTTAATGCTACCTCCACCCATGTCCTTTATTTCTTATATCCTTATTTAATTTTTTAATTTTGTAGCTGTTATATATCCTACTCTTCAACAACTCGAAGGTGATTTATTGGAGCCAGAGCATGCTAAGCAGAAAAGTCGAAGTATGGATATATTTAGCAGGAAGAGGATGGAAGAGAGGAGAAAGCTCTCTGACAAGGAATCAGAGAGAGAAGATGAGTGTGGGATTTGTATGGAAGCATGCACCAAGATCGTCTTGCCTAGCTGCAACCACGAAATGTGCATAAACTGTTATCGCGACTGGTAAACAAGTCTTTTCAATCTCTTCTTCTTCTTTCTTCTTCTTCTTCTTTCCCCTTTTTCTTTTTAATTTGCAATATCAGTTTTCTCCGTGATTGAGAAGGGAAGAGGTCTCTTATCATTGTTCAAAGGGGAGTTATGTGATACTCTCGCTGCACTTAGAAATGGTCCACGTCGCGTATATTAATCCAGATTAAACTAATTGTGGAACACACTGTTGTTAAGTTAGAGTATGAAAATCCGGTTGGTTGAACAATTCTAACCACTGATTTATGAACACTTGTTTTTTGAAATGAGACCATTGGATATTTTTAATTTCTAATCGTCCAATAAATGTCTAGCAAACTAATTTTTTAATAACCAAATAAGTGTAAGTTTTTGTTCATGATACAACTAAACTGATGCCTATAATTTGGATGGTTTAGTTTGAACTATTTGTATGCCACATTAGCAATTTCTGAGTAATTTCTATTCACCCGTGTATTGTCATCACACTCTGCCAGACTATCAAAGTATTTCTCTTGTTCGAATTTTTTTTTTTTTTTTTCTATCATATCAGTGCCCTGGGCGGTGTAGATAGCTGATACAATATGATACTTAAGATGCTTTGCTTCATAAGTTTATCTCTGTTTTTTTTTTTTTGGATTCAAAATCAAGAAAAAAAGAAAAGAAAAAAGAGAGTAGGATATGAAAGAATGAGGATAAGAGGATGCTTTTATGGCACAGGCATCATACTAGTTCTATGCAGTTCTCTCATTACTGTACATGTGTCAAAAATGTATACGTTGATCTGGTAGGCCACCATGTGGATCCGTTAGCCTCGACTTCTTCGCTTGGGCGCATCCACATGGTGGACCACAAAATCAACAGACCCGATCTCCATATACTAGTGCAGTGTGTAACTAGATTTTTTGACGGACAAGTAATGGAACTTCAATATGATGCACACATCATATACTAGAACTTTTCACATTGTGTATATTGTAATTGTTGTCAACAAAACATCAAATCTAATAAATAATATGAATTAAAGGCCACAGACAGTTTTATTGGGTCCTAAGATGCTCTTTGGTTTTGAAAAGTGCTAAGGATGTGGCCAGGGTTGTCAATGGGCACATGGACTAGCTGGTACCAACGGACCCAACCTGATTGTAATGGGTCCAGGTCCCATTTATTGGACCCGTTAAGAAATCAGATCTTCTTTAGGACTTACCTTTTGGACCGTGTTAAAAATCGGGTCTAGTTGGGTTTGGGTTGGGTCCATGTGATGGATCCGGTTAAAAGTCGGGTTGGGTTTGGGTCAAGTCCAGTTGGTTTTGATAGTAAAATTACACACACACATTGTATTTAATATATTGATTATTCTAGCCAACTCATTGATTGTAATCAACCTATGTAATAGACTATTAGATAGTGCTTGATTGTAATCAACCTATGTTACAGTCTATTGCATTACTCTTGTGGGAGTTTTGTGCTCTCATTGCCGGTCCCAATCCCAATCCCGGATAAAGGAGGAGGATTGTATCAGGTTAGTAGCCAGTGTCAAACTTATGCCATAACTTCCATCGTGAATTTGAACAATATGACATTCCAAGCCCTTGATTGAGTCGAATGGTGGAACCGGATTCATTTAGCTGATTCGTAGGGGATAAGGCTTAGTTGACGATTATGATTCTATTTCGTAGGGGATAAGGCTTAGTTGATGATGATGATGATGATGATGATGATGATGATGATGATTCTAGCAAAAGAAATGAGGTTTCCTAAGCCACACAGATGAGCCCGTTTGCACACCATGCACATGTCAAAGTGGCACATATTTGTGCGATCTAATACTTCAGGTGGGCCAAACCACATAATGCTTTTATTTGTCATGAACCTGACTTCTAGATCCAACGAGCTGATGGGTGCCGGAGAGGTGCCCCAACTCAATTAGACCACGGTCATGGTTTTCAAGGAGTAGACCAGGACCTGGCAAAGACAGAACCTGGTTAGCCCAGGTATGGGAAATATAGGACCCGATCCAAACCCAAACCATTGACAACCCCATATGTGTCTGATAGATTAGCTAGAGATGGAGTGGCGAGTTGGTTACCCATTGTCAGCCTCTCATTGGATCTCTTGTAATGCTTTTTTTTTTTTTTTTTTTTTTTTTTTTTTTTTTTACACACCCACACCACATGGGCACCCAAACCCATGATCTCTATGTTGAAACGCAGCCTATCTACCACTGAACCATGGAACCGGACCCTTGTAATGCATTTTCACTTGTCCTAGTGGAATTATTCACATTTCTAGGGGATGCTATCGTTATCCGTTCACATTATGATGTGATTACATTCTGCTATTTGTAACACTTTTTTTTTTTTTTACCTTTCCTTTTCTTTTTTCTTTAAACATTTGTTCTGATTTGATTTACAGGAAAACGAGATCGCAATCCTGCCCCTTTTGCAGGGGTAGCCTAAAAAGAGTTGATTCTAGAGACCTCTGGGTTCTCACATGCAACAATGATGTGGTTGACACGATGACGGTGGCCAAGGAAAATCTGAGGCGCTTTTATCTCTACTTGGACAAGCTGCCGCTCATAATTCCAGACACCCTTTTCCTAGTTTATTCTGATTACATAATCTGATCAATGGAGATGAGATGAATGGTGTACAGACCGAGCCAAAGCGGACCATCCCTTGTATATAGAGTCTGGCGAGGAGAAGTCTCATGAGTTGGTGCATCGAACCGATTCCATCTTTTGCTGTGCAGCAGCGTAGGATTCCCATGTAATTGCCTCTAATAACTGTATATCGAAATTCTCGTTACAAAATATTTGTTAGCTTTGGCTAGTTTACTAGTAGAAATGCCATGAGAATGTGGCAAAATAATTGGATGAACTCGAGAAGATTGAAATGAAGCTCAACACACTCATTTACTTAAATGGCTGCCACTAGACAAGCTGTGTTAGTTTTTGGTCTATTTAATGACAGTAATCAAATAGAAACAAGTGAATTAACCATAGTTTTCAAAACTCAGTGAATTGACTCAAGCTCGGATGAGTCAACTTGGAAAGACTCGTCGAGTCGACTTGGGGACTTGGCCGACTTCACTGGATTTCTCGGTGACTTGAGCTTCATGAACTGTTAAAAATTGCTGTAGTTTCTGGGACTTGGCCTATATGATGCCAGACAAATTTTGTTCTGAAGTTTTTAATTTTATTAATTACAGATTAAATTGGGTCAATTAAAGACTTGTTTGAATCTTCGAGTTGAGTCGACTAGACATCGAGTTGAGTCGACTAGACATCGAGTTGAGTTTTTGAGCTTTAGAACTATGGTCTTAACCAGAATGGAATTATTTGAGGGTGTTTGGTTGCACCAAATTTCATGAAATTTCACACTAAATTAGACCAATTAGTCATGAAATTTCATGATATTTGGTAACCAAATGCACCCTTAACAAAGGTTGGTGACAATTTCGCTCATGTTTAACAGGTAAAATGTAATGGTACACTCTTAAGAGTCTTTTTCAAGCATTTCCCAGGCAGGCTCTTCCCATTTTAAAACAGGATAGCCAGAATTTTTTTTTTTTTTTAAATACCGATAGTCATTTTGGCCCATTTCCTCATGCAACCTTAGATGCAAATATCGAATTGGATTCCAGTGATTAGTTAAGTCATAATTGTGGAATTGTAATTATATTCCTTTGTATTCAAGGAAAAGGGTCCATGTTGCAATCATATTATTTTCAGCTTCCAAGTTTGACTCGAAATTAATGTGACTTGAATTTCAGGGCTAAATCGTCATTACGAATACTTTGGTTAATAGACTTTGATCATTTCATCAACCTAGCTATTGCAATTCAATTCAATAGTACATCCAAATAATTCAATTCAATAGTACATCCAAACACGGCGTGGAATATGAAGTGGGTACGCCATTATTTTATTCCTACGTGAAAATTGCTGGTTCACCTTTTTATTTTATTTTATTTTGAACATTGTGGAATATTTTATTACTGGTTCACCTTTTTATTTTATTTTATTTTGAACATTGTGGAATATTTTATTACTGGTTCACCTTTTTATTTTATTTTATTTTGAACATTGTGGAATATTTTATTAAGAAAGCAAGCCGCAAAAAGAATATATAAAGATACACTACAAAAGAAGCAAAAGAAAACAATTACACCCTAGCCCAACTATCGGGAAGATGATGAATAGTGTTTGATGCCTTTGTCCATTCAATTACAAGACCAAAAAACAATTGCTAGCCTACCTTACTCAGTGGGAAAAAGAGCCTCATTGTCTCTTTTTATGAGTAGCTCAAGCTAAACAATTGCATGTCAGGTCAGGCCATTGTGAAATTGTGTGAGGTGGTGGGTCACAGAAGTTATATGTGCGGAAGCTTGATGGAGCTAAGGAATGAATGATTAAGTCTTAATGGGGGAGGGGAATATGACCAATTATAATTTTATCAATTAAAACTCAATTGCTTATTTAAACTAATATCTCAATTTAAATTAAGGCAATTAACACTAAAGCTTTGAAGCCAAAGTGAGTCCAATCACATAGACTACAATAAATATACTAATGAAGCTGCTAGTCTATAATCAATAATGTGCTTGTGTGTGCTTTACAAGTTTGTATCTAGCATACAATATAATTTAAGTAATCAAACTCGTAAGTATGAAGTAAACATGTACGCAATTCACAATCCCAAACACATGTATAATGGTGACTTAGGTCCTACATAAGAACCTAACGTACACTCCCGCTGAAGGCTCCCTCGAAGACTTAGTTGGTTTTCTATCGGCTGACCAACAACCTCGGTCCTAGTCCAATCACATACGTTTACTCCTGCCAGAAGCTTACATGGAAACTAACACATACGCACCTGTGTCCGGTGAATTCGACCCTATACAAGATCCTAGGTCCTACACAAAAACCTATCGATTTCGGGTAACAAATTCTTACCATCAATCTCACATAAGGAAAGAGAGTATATAGACTCACACTTTACTACTTGCCGGATTGATGCCCTTTGTAGCTCCATTCTTGAATTGCTTTTTCAAAGCTCTCCCATACTTGAATCCGCTCCTCAATTGCTCCCCCAAACATTGATACTGATGTTTCATCTCCTAAAGTCCTTTTCTTTGCATATGATGTGCCAAAGATATGACCAAGGCAAGGGAGGTTGAGCGAATCTCATATAATACATGTGAATATTGTAATTCTTAGGAGATTCACCAAGATGGATCTTTTAGAGCGTTTAGATAAGAATTTGACTATAGACATAGTGTTTAATATTTAGAAAGGTGAGAATTTATCCACATTTTTGAATTGGCTCACAAAATGCTTATTAGAGTGAAGAATCACAAGAATATTGTCATAAAACTCTTTGGATAGAGGTTTATGACGTGAGATACGAGTGGAAAAACACAGTCTTCTATTGCACTAAAAGCTCCTCTCAATGCCCTATTGTGCAGCACGCCAACAACGCAGTGAACCGAGATCTAATATCAAGTCTCACCCACAAACGATAAATAAAAAGAAATATAAACTAGAAAAAGAATCAAAGCATTCCAAACAAACCACAAGACAAGATATACGTGGAAAAACCCCAACAAGGGTAAAAAACCTCGGATGCAAACTTTCACTATGAAGGAAAACGAAGATTACAAGGCAATATACTAACCTCTCCCTTGGAAGTACATAGAAAACCCTTTGCCCACACCTTAGAATTATTTCTCATTAATTTCCAATACCCTAAAAAAGCGCTAGGGACACCTATATATTGTTTAGACAACTTCCCTTTCGCACCCTTATGAAAGGCTGACTCAATCTTCCGCAGTCCGCATCAAATCCGGAAACGAATTTGCGTAACCTCGACTAGTCGAGCGGATTGCACGACCGATCGAGCGGATCCCACGATCGGTCGAGCATGGTCCACGACCGATTGAGCATGACCCACGACTGGTCGAGCACCTCGGACCCAAAAACTGATGCTCGTTGGACTTTAAGTCGAGTCGGTCCACGACTGATCATGACCGATCGAGTGGACCCCACGATCGGTCGTGGGTCCCCCAGATGTGGCTCCACATCTCAACAATCTCTCACTTAGAGACACATCACCATAAACCTTCGTCTTCTTTATCTGAAGTGCACCACCTTCCTGTCTTCAAGCCTGAAGACCAATCAAAGCTGAACAGAACTTCAGCTTCTCCCGTGTGACCGCCTTGGTCAACATATCCGCAGGATTCTCACTTGTATGAATCTTCTCCAGCGCAATCGATCCATCTTCTAGTAACGAATGTATGAAGTGTTATCTGATGGCAATATGCTTGGTTCTTAAATGAAAGACTGAATTCTTAGCCAAGTGTATTGCACTCTGACTGTCACTGTACAGCTTGCAATCTGCTTGCTTCTTACCCAACTCTTCCATAAAACCTTGCATCCACACCATCTCCTTGCACGCTTCTGTAGCTGCAACATATTCTGCTTCTGTCATACTGATAGATACTATCTTCTGTAACTGAGAGACTCAACTGACTGCAGCACTACCCAGAGTAAAGACATAATCTGTAGTGCTTCTTCTGCTGTCGATATCTCCTGCCAAATATGAATATACTAGCCTTGTAGTTTGATTTTCGATCCACCATAGCACAACCCTATATTCATAGTACCACTAGGTATCTGAGGATCCACTTCACAGCTTCCCAATGTTCCTTCCCGGTGTTGTTCATGAACCTGCTAACAACTCTCACTGCTTGAGCAATGTCTGGCCTCGTGCTCACCATAACATACATGAGACTCCCAATAGCTGATACGTATGGGACTTTAGCCATGTAGTCCCGTTCCTCCTGCGTCTTTTTGCCCCTTGCTCCTTAGATAGCTTGAAGTGGTTGGCTAATGGAATGCTAACCGGCTTAACACCTTCCATATTGAATCGATCAAGTACCTTGGTTATGTACTCTGCTTGTGACAAAACTAGTTTCTTGTTTTCCCTGTCACGCTTTATCCTCATGCCTAAGATTTGTTTTGCAGCTCGTAAATCTGTCATGGTAAATTCTCTAGACAGTTGTCTTTTGAGATCTAAGATGTCCTTTATGCTTGAACCGGCCACAAGTATATCATCAACGTACAAAAGAAGGATGATATACGACGTATTAAACTTCTTCAAATAACAACAGTGGTCTGCATGACATCTCCTATAACCGTTTCCCGACATGAAACTATCAAACTTTTTGTACCACTACCTCAGGGCCTGCTTCAGGCCATATAGACTCTTCTTCAGTCTGCACACCTTGTTCTCCTTTTTTGGTGCCACGTATCTTGTCGGCTGATACATATATATCTCTTCTTCAAGGTCCCCATGAAGAAAGGCTATCTTAACATCTAGCTGCTCTAGATGTAAATCCTCTGTTGCCATTATACTCAAGACCATGCGAATCATAGACATTTTCACCACAGGTGAAAATATTTCAGTGAAATCGATACCTGCCTTTTGTTGAAACCCTTTCACAACCAATCTGGCCTTGTACCATTTCGAACCATCGTGCTCCTCCTTCAGTCTGTAAACCTACTTGTTATGAAGAGCTTTCTTACCCTTGGGTAGAGTGACTAGCTCCCATGTGCGGTTAGACTCAAGAGAGTCCATCTCATCATTCATGGCCTGCTCCTACTTAACCCGTGTATCTGACTGTAATGCCTCTTCAAAACACTCTAGTTCACCATTATCTGTCAGCAGTAGATAATGTAAGGAGGGTGAGTATCGGACCGTGGGTCTCCTCTCCCAAGTAGACCTCCTCACAACCGGTGTCTGCTGCTCTGCCTCATAGTGCTCCTGTGCATGATCATCCTGTGGCACTGTAACACTCGTGTCTGATAACTCTTCCAACTCTACGAATTCTTTCTCCTCGGCCTTAGTTTCTTACACACTGTCCTTATGCATCACTTTTTCATTGAAGACCACGTCCTTGCTTCTGACGCTTTTCCTATTTTTTACATCCCAAAACCTGTAGCCAAAATTATGCTGCTCGTAGCCTATAAACGTGCACCTCCTGGACTTCGCATCTAGCTTGTTTCTGTGCTCTGCATCAATGTGAACATATGAAGTGCAACCGAATACTCTGAGATGTGAAAGGTTCACTTCTTTCCCAGTCCACGTTTCTTCTGGTAGCCCACCATCCAATGGTGCTGAGGGACTTCTATTGATGAGATATGTGACAGTATTCACAGCATCTGCCCAAAAGGTCTTGGGTAACCCTGCATGTAACCTCATGCTCCTGGCACGCTCAATGATGGTCCTATTAATGCGCTCAGCCACACCATTCTGCTGCGGTGTCCCTGGAATCATTTTCTAATGTTTGATTCCATTTGTGACACAATACTCATCAAATCTCTTATCACAGTACTCTCCCCCATTATCAGATCTGAGATATTTTACTGTTTTACCTGTCTCGTTTTCTACCATGACTTTCCACTTCTTAAATACATCAAATACACCAGATTTATGTTTTAAGAAATAGACCCATAGTTTTCTATTAGCATCATCAATAAAGGAAACAAAATAATGTGAGCCACTAAGAGATAATACCTGTGCCGGTCCCCACACATCAGTGTGTACAAGCTCCAACAGATGCGTCTTTGGAGCGTGTCCCGTCTTCTTGAAGCTTATCCTCTTTTGCTTGCCATACACGTAGTCCTCGAAGAATTCCAAGTTAATAGACTTCAGCCTTGGTAGCTTCCCTTTTAACAATAACACTTTCATCCCTTTCTCACTCATATGTCCCAACCTCTGATGTCATAACTGCCCATTCACTCCAGTTGATGGGACTGTAAGTGAACTATACGATCCTGAAGTCATGTATAAAGTACCTTCCTTCTTGCCTCGAGATATCACCAAGGCACCTGTTGTGAACTTCCAGAATCACTGGTGAATGTCGTCACATAACCGGTATTGGCCAACTGCCCCAATGAGATCAAGTTACATTTCAAACTCGGTACATGTCTGACATCCTTCAATTTTAAAGTCGTTCCGTCTTTTTGATTGACATGAAAGTTCCCCTTTCCAACGATACTGCACGGCTCATCATCACCCAGGTAGACTCTCCCGAAGTCACCTGATACATAATTACACAGAACTCCTTACATGAAGTGGCATGAAATGAAACACCCGAGTCTATAACCCAAGACTCATTTCTCGCATCCAGAGACAAGATCAACGCCTCTGTGTCACTCTCCTCAGATAGATTCACTGAATCATTCCCGCCTTGAGAGCTTCCTTCTTGTTTCTTGAGCACATTGCAATCACGTTTCATGTGCCCCTTCTTGCCGCAATGCCAACACCCGTCTTTGTCTTTCGGTCTCTTGGACTTCTTCCTCGACTTAGAGCGCCCGTGTTTGTTGCCTCCTTTGTTCAACGATCTTCCTCTTCCTTCAACGTTTAGAGCATTCTCTGAATCCCCTGAAACTCCTGATGCCTTTCTTCTAGATTCTTCGCTGAGAATTAGACTTGTCACATCATCAAATTTCAGCTTTGTCGACCCTGAGGAATTGCTCACAGCAATCACCAAACCACCCCAACTGTCTGGCAAACTGGACAAGATCAATAACGCCCTGACCTCATCCTAAAAAATAATGCCAATGGATTCCAACTGGCTCATGACTGTATTGAAATCGTTTAGATGTTCAGCCACGCTCCCACCATCTGACATCTTCATGTTGAATAACTGTTTCATAAGATGAACCTTGTTGGACGCTGAAGATTTTTTTATACATGGTGGATAGGGCTTCCATTAATTCTTTTGTCGTTTTCATCTTGGATATATTGAAGGCGACGCTCTTAGACAAAGATGGTCGAATCATTCTTAAAGCCTTCCTATCCAGTAAAAACTATTCATCATCTATCATCTTTTCTAGTTTCTTCTCTTTTCCTCCTAGAGGAATATAGAGGTCCTTCTGATACAGATAATCATCTATCTGCATCTTCCAAAAGGCAAAGTTTGAACTATCAAACTTCTCAATTCTAGTCTTTCCTTCTTCTGTCATCGCTCCCAATAGAACTAAACTAATAATTTTGATACCAGTTGTTGCGCAGCATGTCAACAACGCAGTGAACCGAGATCTAATCTCAAGTCTCACCCACAAACGATAAACAAGAAGAAATATAAACTAGAAAAAGAATCAAAGCATTCCAAACAAACCACAAGAAAAGATATACGTGGAAAAACCCCAACAAGGGTAAAAAACCACGGATGCAAACTTCCACTATGAAGGAAAACGAAGATTACAAGACAATATACTAACATCTCCCTTGGAAGTACATAGAAAACCCTTTGCCCACACTTTAGAATTATTTCTCATTAATTTCCAATACCCTAGAAAAGCCCTAAGGACACCTATATATAGTTTAGGCAACTTCCCTTTCGCACCCTTGCGAAAGACCGATCGAGCAGGGGCCACGACCGGTCGTGCGTCTCCCAGATGTGGTTCCACATCTTAATATGCCCAAGGTCTATGTGCCTTTTATAAAGGAACCGAGTTCAAATAGTAAAAAAATGGGTAGAAAACGGTCGGATCGATCGAACGATCTGAGCCTTTGATCGATTGAATTCCCCTTCGATTGATCGAACGATGCATTGATTGATCACTATAATTCCAGTTTATATCAAAAGCTTGTTGGACAATTTGGGGCATTTTTGATCGATCGACTGAAATGATTTCCAGACAAAAACTTGCTAGAAAATTTTGACTTTGATCGATCGATCGGGGAGGTCCATTGATCGAATGATTACACTTTCAATCGATCGGAGGTTCGATCAACAACCCTACGAGTCTATTGTTATTGGATAGTTTGATTTACAGTAGTTCGAGAACTTTATAATCTATCTAAGCATGTTCAAATAGGGCTCTTAGGGCTAATGATGATCAAACAAGATTTACCTATTAAGGTTAAGATCATATAGAGGTTTAGGTTGTTTTGGGTCTAACGGTTAGGGTCACTAAGGCACCTCATGTACATGTTCTTTGCTTTTTGATTCTCCATGTCCGCTTGCATTTTTGATCTTCAGCTTCTAAGGACTCAACCGATACCCTAACACATATACTCACATGATTGACAAACAAAATGTATAAATATGTGCACTAACACATTTCTGCAACATTTTTTTTTTTTTTTTTTTTATGGTTTTAATTACTCTAGAAACATATAAGATTGTCCGATTGCTAGAGAATTCTTTTATCGATTTCACAATTCCGTGGTTTTCACAGGACCCATGTTTAGTTCATTCCAGTTGCCTTTTTTTTTTTTTTTTTCCTTCTACATTTTGCATGTTTTTTCATTCCTTAGCTTATTAAATAAAATAAAATAAAAAATTGATTGTCGACTTGAGGTCATTGTGGCAGCATCCTCCATGGTTTTTGTTTCTCAAGAAGCATATTGGGCTGTTTGATTGATGAGGAATTCTCGTATCGGCTTAGCATTTCCTTGGTTTTCACAAGGATCATGTTTGGTTGTCCAATTACCATTTATTTATTTTTTTAATTTCCCAAGGTTTTTTTTCCCCCTTAGCTTATGCAAAAAAAAAAAGTCCCAGCTTTTACATGAGGACATGTATTTCCTGGGAAAAGCTGAGGAATGGCTTCCCATTCGCGGCAAAAACATCCAATTTCTTCTGGCCATTCATTGGAAATCACAAAATAACCATTTTAGAGAGATGGGCAATCAAAGGTGGACTATGTCATGTAAGGATTAAATCAATGACCCTCTTTAGTAAAATCAATCTGGATCATCCATTTTATCCAAACCATTGCTCGGACTGTTGGCAACATCCGGTTGAAGTAATATTGAGAGGTCGTGGATGTGTAAAAATAATTTTGTAAGGTATATATGGATCTTATATGATGAGTAAAAATTAGACTTTTATTGTATAATATATATGAATTTTCCATTTCTTAGACCTTGATTAGACAGTTAAGATCATCCAATCAAAATAGTATTTGTCTACGATTGTTAAATTTTATCGGATTTTCTTGTACCATCCATGTATGAAGATGTATAAGTTACCTTGTATGGATGGTTTGAATCATCATACACAATTCCCCTATGCTATCATATAGCTACAAGTGCCTCACGTGTTCAAAAGTGCAAAAATATGTCATATATGTCACCGTCCATCTTCAAGCATTTTGCATATACCATGTATGCTAATTTGGCAAATACCACTAACCATCAAGACAAAAATTTGTAGAAGATTTTGTTTTACCAAACAAAAAATCTTGAGCTAGGTTTTAATTTTAATTTTAATTTTATTTTATTTTATTATTATTATTTTTTTAAACTCTTGTTGAAAGAACAAGCATGTCATGGGAGATAATATATCCTTTGGATCCTTACTCTTGCTCCAGTGGTAGCCTCTCTGGAGTTTCAACACCCGGTCAACGGTTCAAGTATCCATAGGTGGTGAAATTCCACTAGCGTGAGTGTGTGGGGTGTGCATGCGTGTGTTAAAAAAAATAAAATAAATAAATAATATGTCCTTTCGCACGGTTTCTTAGAAATAAGGTTTTCCAAAAATACTAATTTCTTTTCCATGCTTTCCATGAATTCGAACAAATCACGCTGCATTTGTATTTTTATTTGTTAATTTTAAAACATGGAAAGAAGTTCTATACCGGGACGATCCATGTGCAAGAAGTTTGTGTACCATACATCTCCACCATCAATTGATTATGGTGAGGATTAATCCATGTACGAATCTTCCATTCGACTAGCTGAAATGTTGGCTGGAATAAAAATCAGAATTGCATTGAATTTTCACCAACCATCACCAACCACTGATGGACGATACATCTCAGTACCCGAACCATTTGGGAATGCATGATTCATGCACTCAAAAATACTTGTAACATATTTTATCATTTTTAAGTCATCATCATCATAATCTTGTCCAGCTATTTAGGACCATGGTATTGGATCCCGCTTCATGTGCATCAATAATAATTAGCACCTATCTTCGGAAAGTAAACAAGCCTTTATATCCCTTCTTCCTAGAGTGCAAACATGTAGAGTTCTCTATTATAGAAGGAGCCAAAGGCCCAACCCTGTAACTTTTGCATGGGTTGATGTTATGATTCCAATGGTTAAAATAGCTTAGCTTAACACATTCCATCTGTCTTGGAGCTTTTTGTACATTGGTTAGGTTCTTAACAATTGGTATCAGAGTTAATACCACGTTCTTTATTCGAGTCACGAAAGGGACAGTTTCTGGAAAGGGCAACTTGAATCAGAGTAAAAGCCACCACAATGTGAAAATGACTACCTAAGCAACCAGAATAAAGCCACCAAGTGGAAAGTGCTACCTGAATAACTAGAGTGCAGTCACCGTGCCCTGGGAAGGGTTACTTGGAATGGTTTAAAAAACCTAGCTTAACGCATTCCATCAGTCTTGGGGCTTTTGACACATTAGTTGAGTTCTTAACACTTGATACCAAGCTATGGCACTAAATCATGATCCAACCCTCGATTGACTGAGTGCAAGCCCTTGAATTCCATTCTTTTGGGCTTAACCCCAAATTCATAGCCTAGCATCATACCCAAAACTCTGCCCAAAGTGTCAACCCGAACACTCTCACCCTTAAATTCTCTTGTGTTCTTGTTTGAACCTTATGCGTTGGGATTATTATTATTATTATTATATTTTTTCAACTAGTAAGTATGCCACATGCAATCACGTGGAGAGAAGATGTTGTTTACAAGATCTTATGAAAGGGGTGGAGAAGATTTTGTATAACTTTTTCCCACTATGGAAAGTGATTTGTGTTGTCAGATATCTTCAATCTGATTGGA
>JAJHSJ010000005.1:70764816-70802316 GCA_021015155.1 Magnolia officinalis
GTGAGGCCATGGGCCCACTATATGTTTAACCCTATGTGGTCTACTCCTTGGGAGCAGTGTTTGTTGAATGTCCATATTGATGGGTAATGATGGTTGGATGTCCACATTGTGACCTTCCCTTAGGTCTTGTTAGGCCCATTCTCATCATTCTCTTAGTGGGTTAACCCTAATTAGTAGGCCTCATTCGCCATAGACGGGTGGTTTTGCACTATCGGATTTGATATAACCACGGCCGAGGGCCGATCTTTATATTATGAGTGATCGACTGTTCACTTATGGACCCCGCCTTACTTATGTAGTGATTATCGATGCCGATTACCGATTGAGGCCAATTATTGTGACCGAATTACCGATCATGGCTGATTGACGATTGATGAGGCCGATTGACGATTTTGCTTGTCGTGGCCGATTGATTGATTACTGATTGAGGCCGATTAGACTGATTACCGATTGTCGATTGACGTGGCCGATTGCTGATTCTGATTATTGTGGCTGATTGCCGATCCCGATTGTCATGGCTGATTGCCAATTCCGATTGTCGAGGCCCAATGTGATGAATAAGCGGCCCGTATTTGAGGCCCGTTGTGATGTGTATTCAGCTCGTGTTTAAGGCCCAATGTGATGTATATGAGGCCTATGTGATGAGGTCCATTGTGATGCATTTGAGGGTTAGGTGATGGAGCAGGCCCATGTGAGAGGCCCATTGTGATGTGTAGTAAGCTCTTGAGAGAGGCCCATGGTGTTGTATAATTGGCCCTTGTGTGAGGTCATGGGTTCACTATATGTTAGGATCCATGAGGGCCATTCCTTGGGGGCAATGTTGGTTAAATGTCCACATTGTCGAGGTCGATTGTCGATGCCAGTTATTGATACCGATTATGAGTATGTGACAGCATAACATCATGATACATGCCCATACGCATCATCTACATGTTTGTTATGAGATGTGGTTGATCATTGCATATGTCATTGAGCATGTTGTTATGAGACTCCCTGATAGGCGGAGGTTATCTCACATGAGCGCACGGTATGCGCAGGATTGATGCATGACTGGATTGTATGACTCATGCATCTTGCATTGTGTGCTGTGATTACTATACGCCTTAGCGACATCAGGACCGTAGCCTCCGCAGGCATATCGTGAATGGCTAGAGGGGACACCGAAAATATTTGGTTCTAGCATACGGGAGCCATAAATGTCCCTGGTTAAAATCCTTAAACCTCCGTGGCCAGGAGACGCCCCAATGTCGAGACCGAGTGGATACATGAGCGACCGAGTGCCAAATACCAGGAGTCGCGTCTCCCACTGTGTCGTGGTCGGTTGGGAGGGGGTGTAGCCTTACCCGCTCGAGGGTAGAGGGCATTGCTAGGCTGAGTTTGACCAGCTCATGAATGGGTCCGCTATCGACGTGCCGGGTAGATATTGATTAACTATTGGCCAGGCGGATAATGAGGTCTCTTCCACTTGCATGGTTGCGCATCCAGTGGGCGGTGATTGCATGTAGAGTGTACTAGACCCCGGTGATGATCCCAGAGATGAACCGTACTGATATGTGGACTTATTGAGCAAGAGTTGCATACTCATTCATTCATTCATTTACTATCCACTCGGGTTGGTGGTGCGTAACTATTTGTTACGTGTACCTTCGCATGGCTAGGATTTCGGTTGGGCGAGCGACTAACCTGAGATTAGGAGTTTACCACATTGAGTCTGACTATCCAAATTTAGGTATGGGACTGGTTAGAATAAAAGTCCCTTGTGATGGACCCCATAGCCTGCGATACTGCGTACTATCATTTCGATTTCACACTCCAGCATGATCATTCCATTCGCACCGCATATTGCATTACATCTGTGGCATATGGTATTTTGGGTTACTGTGTTTATGTATTTATATGATCTAGATACAATTGACGCTATTTGTGGACTCATCAGGAATTACATACTGCATCGCATCCTCGGCATTTGATATTTAGCTCTTTATGAGTCCTCATTTGCATAGCTGTTCTATATTGTGTATTCTGATATTGATTGACTCATGGACTTGTCCGTATTTTCGCTTATTCTGTTATCGTATAATTTATGATCTTGCCAGTATTTTTGTTTACTCTGATAATTCCTGCTCTTGTCAGTATTACTGCTTACTCTGTTAATTCATGATCTTGTTAGTAATCCTGCTTATCCCGTTATTGTACGATTTATGGATTACCAGTATTTTCAGTAGTGTATGATGATGACATTGTATTGAATACTTGACACTTACCTTGTGCACACACTTACACCACCCTCTAAGCTTTCTATAAGCTTATGCACAATAGATGCGTGCAGGTTATGTTAGGTTGCAGCAGTGTTGAGCTTGGAGCATGCAGCGGTCTTCTAGAGCTTGATTTTCGATTTATGTATTTCCCTTCAGTATTGTAATCAAATGATTATATTAGTGGATATGTGATGATGATGTTGCCTTTGTGATTTGGGTATACTTGTGGTTATGCTTATTACGAGTTAAATGTACAAAAAAAATCCTCCTTGTAGATCCCAGGATCGGAATCTGGCGTATGGACGCTAGGAGCCGAGAATGGGGTACTACAGAGGCTGTCGGCGTCGGATTCGGCGATCGGGATTCCTGTGAATCCGATTTTCGAGTTTGGGGCCTGACAATTTGTTTCCATATGGTACCTAAGTTTAATTCCTGAATTTCGTAATTATAATTTACAAAGGAACTTAGGTTCTTGTTTTTAAGTTCAAATGGCTAACCCTAAAAATTTCAAGGGAGCCTAAAATCTTGATTTCTATATCCATAAGATACCCTAAAGCTAAGGGAATTAAGCTTAGTTTCAAGTCTTTAATTTCATCAATGCAACTTTGGAATATTTAGAATTCATATAAGTCCTATTTTTCCCAAGGCCTGGTTTACCTAGACTTGCTCTGATACCACTTGTAACGCCTCAGTTTTTGGAAACCGAGTATATGATTCGTTCTCCAAAAACCCGAGTGTTAGCCTTTAAAACTCAGTGTAAATTTGAACCACTTATCATTAATCAGAGTTAATAGCAACGTAGCTTGAGAAAACCATACATTGTATAAAAGCATTCTAACCATAATAAAAATTCAAATGTAACGCCCATATAGGACTTATACAACCCTCAAATAGCAAAGTTCATTAATAAAAAAACAGAAATCTATCATCTAACGGTGGAGCTCAATATGGGCCGCAGGGACCCTGTCTAGCTCCCCAACTACCCGATCTGCTCTAGCAACCCAGTGAACAACATCGGCTCACTCTACACCTGCATCAACTGATATGGTTTGATAGCGTCAATGACTATCGCAGTGAGGAGCACCCTCTAAGATTACGCACTTATCATTCATAATCCAACATAAATCGCAATGTATGAGAAGAAACATATTAAACAACGTAATTCAAAATCATAATCATATATTCAGAAATAAGCTAGTCAACATAATCTCAACATTAAGGAAAAATAATAGAAATCGCAATGAAAGGGGACGTGTATAGATAGTCAAATAATCAATCTCACAAACTCCGTAAAATGACTAGAAAATCAAGCTTTAAACCTCTACTTCACCCGAAAATCATATCATACGTGAACATCGCAAGATGGCTAGGAAATCGCTAAGCGAACACCCTCTCCACCCGAAAATCACAATACGACTGAACACCACAAGATGAAGAGAGAACAACATACAAACGTCTACTTCACCCGAAAATCATATCATACGTGAACACCGCAAGATGGCTAGGAAATCGCTAAGCGAACACCCGCTCCACCTTAAAATCATGGTATGACTGAACACTGCAAGATGAAGAGACACGCAACATACAAACTCTAGACCACCCGGAAATCATATCGTACATGAACACTGTAAGATAGCAAGGAAATCGCTAAGCGAATACCTGCTCCACCCAAAAATCATAATACAACTGAACAACGCAAGATGACTAGAAAACAACAGGATATGCGAATATAACTAACAAGCCACAAAAGGGCACCAGTAGACCATCAAAGCCACGAGGGCAAATATACGATCCAAGCCATGTAGGGCAAATATGCGGTCCAAGCCATGTAAGGAAAAGTGTGATCCAAGCCATGTAAGGCAAATGTGCGATCCAAGTCGCGTAAGTCAAATATGGACTGCAAGATGGTGAGTTCACGACAGGTTTCAATCATTATATCACTCAACCGCAAACGACAAACATATAGTTAATTAACAATGTACAACTAAAGATAACATGTTATCATCAAGCATTTATGCTGCTATAATTAAAGTGATATGTTCATTATTTAATACAGGAATCAGGTGCGCAACATATTATCATATTCACATAATAAGTTAAGTAACTCAATCAAGTAACTTAGGAGATACTAAATGGAAGGGATTAAGGTATCATCTATGATTAGATTAATGAATTTAAGTGGGAAGCTCAAAGGGTAAGTCCTCACCTTAGAGTGTAGATTTATTTCTTGCTTGGTTGGAGACCATTAAAGGACTCAAAACACTTGATTAACCTAAAATATCATATGTGAATGGTTAGGATATAATAGATTTGGATGCGCCCAAATGATTAAAGTTCCCCAATGTGCACTCGGGTTAGATCCAAATTAGTACAACTAGATAAACTAAGGTGTAAATTTAATTCCAAGGAACTGTGTAATCTCAAACCCTAAAGTAGCCACTAATTAGTTCTAATGAACATTCTAGATAGAGTAGGGCCTGCTTACCAAAAATCCAAGTCAACTTGGATCTGGACCGGCTTGAAATGGTTTATCCTTCTCAACGAAAATGACCTGCACATCATTCACATACTTGCACTAAGAAGATGACTAAATGTTTAATTGCATTAATCATTTCAAGAAGTTGAGTTGACTCACCACACTCCTTCTTTCTTTCTTTGTTTCTTCATTTTCTTCTTTCTCTCACTCCCTCTCTCTCGCCTCTTGCTAGAACGTCCAGCTAGACCTAGGCTGGGCCCATGTCTAACTCGACTCGACTGACGGTTTCAACCGAGTCAACTCGGCAGCCACCAAAAACCCAACTCCCTCTCTTTCTCTTATTTTTCTTCTCTCTTCCTCTCCTACTCTCATCTTCCTTACTCCATCCCTCTTTCTTGCTGGATCCCTAACTGGACCTAGACCAAGTCCAAGCCCAACTCGGACCTAGACTCATTAGCCATAACAGACAGCGAGTTGACACACTCACAAACCCACTCCCTCCTTCTCGATTTCTTTCTTCCTTCCCCGATCCCCCCTCCTTTTCTCCTTCTTCCCTTTCCTTGCGTCCAGGCCAGACCCAAGCTCGGCTAACCACGCACCCAACTCGGCATTAAACAGAGTCAGTTAGCACAGCGAGTGGGTGTGGTCTAACAGTCCCCGACTTGCACTCGGATGGGAGTACGGCTGCACCACACTATCTCTCTCCCTCTCGTTTCTCTTCCTTTCTCCTAGTCTCTTTCTCTCCACCTTCTTCTTCTTCCTCTCTGGACATGGAAGGAGCCCCGACTTGAACAATGACTGGAGCTGGTGCGGCAGCAACACCATCAGCAACAACGTCCCTCTACCTGGTTTGGTGCGACATCACAACCGCACCTCTCTGACTCTCCGCCTTCCTCGTCCTCTCTCTTCTCTTTCTCTCCGTTTTCTTCCTATGTTGCAACAAGCTGTGGGTCATGAAAGCTCCCCCCGAACCTGGCGAGTCGAGCTGATGAGGCAGCGAGCTTGTGGCAGCTTAATCTCCCTCTCGTCCTCTTTCTTTTCTTTTCACCCTTTTTTTTAGATGGTTTGCCCTAACAGGTACCCTTTATAGCTCCCTCTCTAATCATCTTCGAATGCAACTAAACAAGGAGTTAGTTTAGTTATTAATCAAATGCATTTTGAACTCGATTGGAAAAGATTGAATAATCAGGGGCTGTTTTGAGTACATGGGTGGGATCTATTGATATAGAGGGTCATCTGGTGATAGGGGCCAACAAATGGACATTTTAGATTAGAAAATGGGGCCCGTTAAAGGATGATGGTTTTCTTGGTCAATCCGTGAAGAAGGCTCGGACGATCATGGTGAAATTTCAACGGACAGGTGATCTAGTGATTTGATGTGTTTGGACGGTGTGGATTGCTCCCACAATCACTGTTGGACCCACAAAGTGAACGGTTATTAGCATTTCCTAATGGTTTGGTTTTAACAGCGGCGTCGGAGGGAAAAACTCAACAATACTCGAGGATGCCCTAGTCTGAAGGGCTGAGGTCGAGCTACACTAGAGGGTTCGAATGAAAAGAAAGGGAGAGCACACAGATCGCAATAGCTTTCACAGAAAGGAAAAGAACAGTTTCCATTTTCAAAAATGCCGCACGCGGCTCTATTTGGGCTAGGTTTTGAGTGCATGCACGTGTGCATGGACCCACACAGGTGGCGTGGTTTTGGTAGGACGGGTATGCTCTACCTGATGAACGGTTTGGATAAGCTAAAGGTGGCCTGCATCGATCACAAACGGCTGGTTTTGAGAGAGCTAGAAATACAACTCTACTACATGCCATCTCTCTTGCGATTGAGACCGTGCATACGTGCGGGCCCACTAGCATGTAAAATTACTGGGGTTGGACTACAATGGAGGGCCCAACATGATGGACGGTTCAGATCATCTAATCAAGGGCCAGTGGTGGGCCATCTCGTGACCAAAAATGGGCTTGATCCATTTAAGATCCCAGCAATGGGAAAAAAAGAGAGAGAGAGAAATTCTCTCCTTTTTAAGGAAATTGCGGGTCAGCCCGCTTTGACTGGGCTCCCCGGACTAGTGTGGGGCCCATCGTGATGTGTTTGGAAAATTTACTCTGACCATTCCACTTAGTGGGCCCAATCAGAGCCCCTGACCAAAGATGAGGCGAATGTAAAGCTCAGGTGGGCCATGTCAATGAACTACAGGCTATAAACGTCAATATCTATTGCTCTAACGGTCAGATTGTCATACTATAAAAAATCAACGGTCTAAAGGAATCCTACTTCAATACTAGGAGTCCATTGATGGTCATAGTAATGACTAGGAATGTCCAGGTGGCATTCTCTGTATTTTTCTTACTAAAATATCGTTTATGTTATTGTTAAGGTTCCTATTATGCTAATCATTATATATATATATATATATATATATATATATATATATATATATATATATATATATATATATATATATTACTTTGCACTGAATGATCAAGTCATTAATCAATTTCACTTCGTTGATTTATGGTTAGATTAATCCTAAATTCGAATTATCAAGTATCCAAAGGGTTTGGGCAGTTAAGTAAAGGTCCATGACAGTCTAATGATGCGATAAGCTAGTCTGGTTAAATAGTAGGGTCTCCATGACTCTACGGTTGGATCGATCCTGATTTTGATATCGTCGGACAAGAGGCTCTACGACTCTTTGGTGTGTTCAGGCTCAACTATTTTATTTATTAGAAACTCCTAATAATATTATTTGTACTATTATACTCTACGTATTGTTTCTATATGTGTATACATGGATGCTTATTCATTTGTTCATTTATTTGTAGGATTTGCCTTTAATCATGGCCGTCAACGTTGAGCCATCTATATCCGATCTCATGCACCTCTATTACTGGAGCAGTTTATGGTTAGATTTTATAATTCAATGGTCGACTTAGGAAGACTGATCGTTAAATTGATCAGTAGAATGTTGTAAGTCTAATGAACGGTGGATTCACTAATTCGGGTCCCGAAACTCATGATGTATGGTTTAATTGGCCTATTGAGGTGATTGAGATCCCAAGGACAGTGGGTTCCTGAAGATCAATGCAAATTTCGTGATGAGATGATTTTTGTCCTCGAGATTCAATAGCTAGATGACCTGATATATGAATCAAGGTTGTACTAGACAGTTGAGATGGATAGATTGAGAATCACTGTATGACTACGTTACACGTGTTCCCACGCACGTGCAAGTTAAATCAGATTTCCATGGTAACACCCGAGTACTGAAAAGTACGGGGCGTTACATGCTTACTCTCATATACCATCAGGTGAGAGAGATAAGCTAGACCAAAGGGCTAAGAAGTGTATTTTTGTTGGCTATGGTGATGGTGTAAAGGGATATAAACTGTATGACTGGGTCACAAGAAAGATCACAATTAGATGTGAGGTCAAGTTTGCTAAAGATTCTTTGTTTTGTAAGGAAGAACCCAACAAATAGATAAAAAATAGCGGTTATGAACGTTAAAATTGACAAGGTGAAACACATGTTGAAGTTGAGTAAAAACAACATATAGAGGACGAGGTGGAACAACCACCTTTCAAGAGAATCCACTTAGAAATTATAGATTACCAGTGAGATACAGAGATGACTCGAATATTGCATTCGCCCTCATTATGGATGAATGGGATCCATCTACCTTCCAAGAAGCATTGGATGATCCAGATGATGAGAAGTGGATAACAGCGATGCAGGACGAGATGGACTCTCTATATAAGAATGAGAAATGGGATCTAGTGGAGCTTATTATTAGGCATAAAAGGATCGGGTCCAAGTGGATTTACAAGAAGAAACATGATAGATACAAGGCAAGATTGGTTGCGAAAGGGTATGCATATAAAAAGGGTGTCAACTTCAGTGAGAATTTCATGCTTGTGGTTAAGCAGGTATATATCAAGTTTATGTTGGCACTAGTTGCCCAATACAACCTTCAACTAGAATAGATGGATGTTAAGACTACTTTCCTACATGGAGAATTGGAAGAGCAGATCTAAATGAAGAAACCAGAGAGGTTTGAAGAAAATGGGTCAAATAATAAGGTTTATACGTTGAGGAGGTCATTGTACAACCTTAAATAGTCGCCTAGGTAGTGATACAAGAAGTTTGATACTTCTGGTGGTGAGTCAGCGGTTTACTAGGAGTGAATATGATCACTGTGTCTACTTCAAGACACTAAGTGATGAATGATTCATTCTATTGGTATTATATGTTGATGACATGCTTATCAGTAGTCAAAGTATATCCGAGATCAATATATTGAAGACTCAACTATCAGGGACATTCAAAATGAAAAATCTAGGGGTTGTAAAGAAGATTCTCGGCATTGACATACATAAAGATAAGGAGAGGAGCAGATTACAGTTATCTAAGACAGAGTACCTTGAAAAGTTATTGGTGAAGTTTGGGATGGACAAGGCTAAGCCAGTTACCACACCTCGTACTGCTCACGTTATGCTTTCTTCAGAGCAATATCGCATTACAAATGAAGGAAAGTAGGTTATGTCTCGTGTGCCCTATTAAAGTGCAGTTGGTAGTTTAATGTATGTCATGGTCTCTATGAGACTGAGTATTTCACATGCAGTTAGTGTTGTGAGAAAATACATGTCAAACCCCGGCAAGCAACATTATGATATAGAGAAATGACTACTTCATTATTTACGAGGTACAATGAACTACGTCTTGATATTTTAGAAATCAGAGGAAAAGTTGGTAGGCTATGTGCATTCAGATTACACAGGGAATGTGAACAATAAAAGGTTGACTTCCAACTACACATTTGTATTAACAGGTGGAGTGATCAATTGGATGTTGAAGCTTCAATCTAAGTTGCTCTTTCCACAATAGAAGCTGAATATATGACAATGATGGAAGTATTCAAGGAAGGTGCTTAGTTGTGAGGAATGATGAACGAACTTACGCTTCAGCAGGAGGCTGTGCCAGTTAATTGTGATAGCGAAAGCACAATCAATTTAGCAAAAAATCGGTTTACCATTATCGTACTAAACATATTAACGTTTGTCATCATCTTATTCGACATGTGCTTAAGGAAGGCAGTGTGACTCTTGAGAAGATCCATACGAGCGTGAATCCAGCAGACATGCTTACAAAGGTGATTCCTGCAGAGAAGTTCTAATTTTATTCGGATTTTATGGGTCTAGCAAATGTTTGATGAAGACGGAGTGTGCACGAGAAGTAACGATGATGGTGAAGTTATGATGGAGGCGATTGGAGATGAAGCTAGAGCTGTGGTAAATGATGATTGAATCCATGGTGGAGATTGTTGTCAGATGTTTTCAATCTGATTGGAACAGGGTTTGTCGATGCCATCGACAGACCACTTGATCATATCGAAAAAATTCTGAATTTTAGCTTTTGTTCGCTAAACAATCTTTGGAGCATTCTTCAATCCAACTGAAGGTGGCTTCGATCCCATCGACAGGCCTCGATGGTTGTCGATCCTATTAAAGGTCCTATCGACTATACGCATAGTTTTGTATAAGTGCGCAATTCATTTCTTATTTTGGGCACGACACTATATATATGGGTGTAAACGAAGTTAGGTGTAGTTTAATCGAGGGCTGCATGTTTCTAGAGTTTGGGGAGGTGAAAACGAGGGTTTTCCAAACATTTTAAGTGATTTTATCTCTTGTACTTTTTGCTTTCATAGTGATTTGTTGTCGCTTTGTGCCGTGGTTTTTTCCTTTAAAGGTTTTTCCATGTAAATATTGTGTGTGCTTGTGATTACTTTGTTTATCTTTGTTTAATCCTATGCGATCCGAATTTAGAGTTTACTTGTGCCGATTCCCAACAATTTGATACTTATAGAGTTTGATGGTTGATACTAGCACTCAAAAGTTATACATGTGGTATATATTTACTCAATTAAATTGTCTAAGTTGTATAACCTCCTTTGAAGAAGTCATTATCCAAATCTACATTTAATAAGGATTACAATCCTTGATTAATAAGCATTTTCTATGTCGAATATGGACAATTGACAATTTTCATTTTGGCCACATATTGAATATCCATCAATTGGGCAATTAGGGAATCAAATCAATCTAAGTTTTTATTTGATATTCTTAGTCTTGCATATCGACCACCACACTCTACTAGAGTATCAAATCTTTTCTTGAAATAAAATGGAGAGTTGTGTGGTGGATGATTGGCTTCTTTGTAAATTACCTGAATACTTTTACTTTTGGCTTAAAACTATTGTCGTGTGCTGTAATGATGCAAAGCTCAAGCCACTTTCTTTTGTAGTTCCTTCATCCCTTATATGAAAATATGTAGCCCTATGTCATATATGGAGGGAAAATATAGCCACTTTATAAAGGTTACCAAAATCGCCGTTAGGCTAGGAAGCGTAGGCTAGCAACGGATTTGTCAACAAACATTTGAATGTACCCTTTTTTTAACACACCCCCACACACTCACGCTAGTGGAATTTCACCACCTATGGGTACTCGAACCCTTTTTTTTTTCTTTGTTATCTCATCACTTTTGCACTTTCATGGGCATTAATATATCCATCATCGTTCTGATTTATCCATTTCATTAGGGCAGAGAAGCCACCCTCATTTCCCTGAAACTCTCTTGCATGATGTTAGCTAGATGCTTATCCAAAGAAATAGACTTGGAGAGGGAAGTTGCAACAAGAAAACTTCTAAAGCCATATTAGCCACACGTGTGCAAGTACATGTACGAACATCATGAGAGCCATTTTGCAATCACAAACACTCATTTTTGTTGGCTGTACAAGCCAGATTTGTTTTGCTTCAAAAGAACAAACTTATTGGCTTTGCTAAGCCTCAGAAAAATTATTTCCGTAAAAGGAAGGAAGAGAGAAGAAAAGAAGAATTTTTTTTTCAAACTGTTTTTTTTTTCCTGCTATGTACTCTTCACACTTGCCACAACCGGATACACAACACCTTTATATAGACATTTGCAACAACTGTGAAATGGCGACAATACCCCTACTAGATGCTTCTATCATTTAATGTTCATAGGAAACTATATTGGCTTTTCATCTTCCAAAACAACTCCATGAAAACTACTGTAGTTGCATTGGAAGATGACCAGTCACATGGAAAATGAGTTTTGGGTTTGTAACTTCAACACTCCCCTTCAAACCAAAACAGGTTTCATTCCAAGCATCAATCTAAGTTTCTTGAATGTATCAGTCAGCAATCCTTTGGTGAAGATGTCTGCCACTTGTTCAGTGGTATGACAGTACTCTAGCTTTACTGATTTCTACTTCACTTGATCTCTTAGAAAATGATACCTTGTATCAATGTGCTCGTTCCTTCCATGTTGCACTGAATTTTTGGCAAGCTCAATTGCCGACTTGTTTTCCACATATATGACAGTGCATTCTTCCTGCGAATGCTTCGGCTCCTTTAGCATATTCTTTAGCTATATCGCCTCACATACAGTGGACGAAGCTACTACATACTCGGCTTCACATGTGGATAGTGCTACCGTAATCTGCTTCTTTGAGTTTCATATGAATGCTGTCAATCCAAGATAGAAAGCATAGCCTGTGGTACTCTTTCTTTTGTCTTAGTCACCACCCCAATCACTATCAAAGTATCCATACAAAATCGCTTCATCATCATATAGATAAAAGAGACCGAATTCAATAGTCCCTTTGATATACCTTAAAATTCTTTTCGTAGTTAGCCAGTGTGACTCTTCTGGCGCTTCCATATACCGACTTAGAAGCCCAACACAATAGACTATATTTGGCCTAGTGATTGTGAGGTATCTTAGGCTTCCAATTAGGCTCTTAAATAAAGTTGAGTCAACATTTCTTCCTTTACCATCTTTTGTGAGCTTTAGGCCTGTTGCAGCAGGTGTATTCACCGCTTTACAGTCGGTCATCCGAAACTTCTTAGGAAGTTCTTTTGCGTACTTCTTCTGTGATATATATATATATGTCACCGACTTATTGTTTCACTTCAATGCCCAAGAAGAAGGACATCAATCCACCATCAGTCATCTCGAACTCATTGAACATAGCCTACTTGAATTCTTCAAACACTGTTTCCAATGAACAACAAATTATCAACATATAAACAAACTATAAGCATATCAACATGGGCATTCTTCTTTATGTAGACGACATGCTCATATGGTCATTTGAAGAAACCATTCTCTTGAAGATAACCGTTTATCCATGCATTCCAAGCACGAGGAGCTTGTTTCTAACCATACAGGGCTTTCTTCAGCCGATACACCTTGTGTTCCTCCCCTTGCATGACAAAGGTTTCAGGCTAGTCAACGTAGACTTCTTCTTCGAGTATTTTATTTAAGAATGCGGATTTCACATCTAGTTGGTAAGTCATCCAACTATGATGAGTTGCAAAGGAGATAATCATCCTCACAGTGTCAAGGTGAGCAACTGGGGTGAAAACTTCTTCATAGTCTACCCCGTATTTTTGTTTGTAGCCTTTTCCTATTAGCCTTGTCTTATATCGTTCGATCTTACCATCGACATTTCACTTGATTTTATACACCCATTTGAGGCCAACGGTCCTTTGGCCTTTAGGGAGCAAGATCAGCTCCCATGTGTGATTCTTCTCGATGGCATGGATCTCTTCTTTCATAGCCTTTCTCCAACATTCTTTATTCACAGCCTCCTCGAATGTGAGAGGCTCATGGTCTGCATACAAGCAGAGCAAATTCACTTCCTCATTTTCTGCGTAGATCTCGTTGAGGCTTCTCATTTTGATAGGAATCATGGGTGAATGAGAATTAGATGAAGATGTGTTGGCTGAATTCTGATTTAATGAAGTAATTCCAGGGGAGATGGAACATACTCTTGGACTTCTGCGATCCGAAGGGGTTGATGTGGGTGTCTGCTCCTGATTCACATGTCTCTTTTCTTAATATTCTTTGGCCTCGACCTAATTTTCTTTAGCCAAATCTTCCTGGTTCCACTTCCAGGTTTTTTCTTCACAAAACACCACATCTCTACTTACTACTACCTTATTAGTTGGTGGGTCGTAGAGCTTGTATGCCTTTGATTATTTGTTGTAGCCGATGAAGATACACTTCTCACCACGATCATCAAGTTTTTTTTTCTTGCTTCTAAAACTTAAGCGTAGGAAACACACCCAAAGATTTTAAGATGTGCCACACTCGGCTTGTAGCTGCTCCATGCATCTTGTGGTGTCATGAACCTGACACTCTTAGTGGGACACCGATTGAGCAGATACGCAATACACGCAACTACCTCTCCCCAGAAGCTCTTCGGTAGGCCTTTCTCCTTCAACATGGTCCTCGTCATGTCGAGGATGGTGTGGTTCTCTCGTTCTGCAATTCCATTCTGTTGTAGCATGTAAACTGAAGTGTGTTGTTGCTTAATGTCATGTTCTTTGCAATAGTCTCCAAGAGCATTTGAGGTGTACTCCTCACCCCTCCTAGATCTGAGAACTTTGATTTTGAAGCTACTTTCAATTTCAACACGAGCTTTAAAATTCTTGAAGATAGTAAAAGCGACAGATTTTTCTTTGATATAGTACACCCATAGCTTTCTGTTAAAATCATTAATAAAAGTAGTAAAATATTTATTACCTTTAGGAGAGGGTGTTTCAAATGGTCTACAGATGTCGGTGTGAACCAACTGCAATGCCTCCTTTGCTCTTCAGGATACTCCAACTGGGAAGGATTTCCTTTGCTGCTTGCCAAGTGTGCACGCCTCACACACATGTTCTGAAGCTTCAATAATAGGCAAGCCATGCACCATGCTTGATGAGGACAGGAGCTTAAGGCCATTAAAGTTCTGATGGCCAAAACGAAGATGCCACTTCGATGATTCATTATTGGCATGTCCATAAAGACACTTCTCGAGGCGTGTGTTTATATGGAGTGAAAACATTCAATTTTTTGCCATTCGGACCCGTGCCACATGTCTACTACATGCATCTATTGATGACATAACTGAGTTCTCCATGTGTATCACATACCCCTTTTCAAGCAGTTGGCCGATGCTGAGGATGTTACTTTTCATGTTAGGTACGTAATATACATTAGAGATGAATTGCGGGTCACCATTTTTCTGGTAAATTTTGATTTTACCTTTACCTTTCACCGGAGTTTTTTATGAGTCTCCGAACATCACATCGCCATGAACTCCTTCTGTGAGTTCCATAAAGAGTTTTTTGTCGCTGCACATGTGATTGCTTACACCCGTGTCTAGATACCACACATCTGACTGATCACAACCTTTCTCTTGTGCAAGGAAGAGTGTGATTTTTTCCTCTTCATGATTTGATACTTTGGCATAGTTGGATCGTTCATCTTAATCCATTGGCTTGCTCCAACAATCTGATGCATAATGGTCTAACTTGTTGCAATTTCGGCACTGAATATTTTTCATATTTCTATGACCTTATGTGGATTGACCTCTACCACGGAAATTGGTAAAATTTTATTAATTTTATGGATTTCTTGGATTATACCCACTCCCTCTTCCTCTTGCATGATTGTTAGTGCCACGGCCCCCATGATGTGTATGACCACTTCTTTGTTCATTTAGAGTCAGCGTAGACTCTAAGGCATGTTTAAGCATCGTTCTTACATTCTTTGGCATTCGTTGCTCATGCACTTGTAACGATCCCATCAACTCTTTAATGGACAATTTTTCCAAGTCCTTTGATTCTTTGATCTCCATAACCACGTGATTAAACTTGGTTGTGAGAGATCGAAGCACCTTTTTAACTATACGAATATCTTCAATCTTTTCACCGTTTCTTTTTAAGTTATTCATGACTACATAATCTTGAAAAAAGTTGTAAATTTTCTCACCTTCCTTCATGTGTGCTGCTTCGAACTTGGCTCTAAGAGATTGTAGGCGAACACACTTCACTCGATTAACACCTTTGAAGATGGTGCTAAGGGTATCCCAAGATTTCTTACTTGATGTTTCTTCGGCAATCTTCTCAAAGGTTGATTCATCCAACCCTTGATAGATGAGGAGCAAAGCCTTGTTGTCTCTACTCTTTTGATTTTTGAGCGCGGTCTTTTCCTAATTGGTGAAGGCGGCTTTTTACTTCATAGTGGATTCTACATACCCATCGGTGACGTTCTCCCATAGATCTTGCGACCCGAACATTGCCTTCATTTGGATGCACCAATTTTCATAGTTGTCCTTTAACAACTTAGGAACCTGCGGCTGGATTGTGGTGGCCATCTTTACACCAATAAGCTTTATGGGTTAGACAAATTGGCTTTACTAAGCTTCAAGAAGACCCAAACGATCTGATTTTTTTTTTTTTTTTTTTTTTTTTTAAGAAGGAAGGGCTGATTTTTTTTTTAAATGAAGGGAGAGAGGGATGGAATAGAAATTTGATTTTTTTAAAAAAAAAAAATAGATTTTTCTGAAAAAAATTATGTTCTTGGCTAAAAAAAATTGTTGGCAACTTCAACAAGGGAACTCTAGAAAAAGAACTTGGCTCTGATACCAGTTTGTTGGCTGTACAAGCCAGATTTGTTTTGCTTCAAAAGAACAAACTTATTGGCTTTGCTAAGCCTCAGAAAAATTATTTCTATAAAAGGAAGGAAGAGAGAAGAAAAGAAGACTTTTTTTTTTCTGCTGTGTACTCTTCACACTTGCCACAACCAGATGCACAACACCTTTATATAGACATTTGCAACAACTGCGAAATGACTACAATACCCATATTGGATGCTTCCATCATTTAATGTTCATAGGAATCTACGTAGGCTTTTCATCTTTCGAACCTCATTTAATTGGGTCCTTACTCTTGCCGAGTGGTAGACTCTCAGGAGTTTCAACTCCCGGTCAAGGGTTCGAGTACCCATAGGTGGTGAAATTCCACCAGCATGAGTGTGTGGAGTGTGTGTACGTGTGTAAAAAAAAAAAAAAAAAAAAAAAAAAAAAAAAAAAAAACAAAACTCCATGAAAACTGCTACAATTGCATTGAAAGATGAGCAGTCACCTGGAAAATGAGTTTTGAGTTTGCAACTCCAACAGTTTTGCTACTTATCTCTATCTAGAGGTGTACACAAGTCAAACCGAGTCGAGCTTGGCACAACTTGACTCGGTTCAGCCACTAGCTGACCCCAGCTCAAACTCGACTCGGCTTAGTCCTCAAGCCCGACTAGCCAGCTCGGCTCAATTCTGTTAGCAGCTCAGGCTAGTTCAAGCCGAGTTTGAGCCAAGATCGAGCCGAGTTCGCCCTTACAGCATTTTCACAAACAAATGGACTGCACTTTCAAATTCTCACTATATGTAAAACAACAACAGTGGTTTTACTGGTATTTCATCAAATACGTTGTAGGAAACATCAAAATCAAGAAAAAAAAAGGTATTTATTTCATTACATACCTTCCCTGCCACCAACCGACACTTCGTTGAGTCATTTCATTAAACACTTGGTGAGCAACATCAATATTAAAGTAACCGAGTCATCGAAATGGTTCGATCCGAGTTTGATTCGAGTTAGGGTTCGATTCGAGTCGAGTCGAGCTTGGGCGAGCTCGAACTCGGTTTGAAATTTTTTTGAGCTAAAAAAATCAGCTCGACTCGGCTCAAACTCAATTTCAAACTGAGTTGGATCGAGCTTTTTCGAGTCGAGTCGAGCGAGCTAACTGAGCTAACTTGGTTCGTGTATAGCCTTATGTCTATCAACCTTGGAAGCAGATTGCGTAGTGAGTAACTCACTACGCTTAGGGCCTGTTTGGATTCACGGATAAGATTGGTTTGCATTGTTCTTTTGTATAGACATGGTATTCATGATAATGTAGTTCATATCCGTCCATTTTATCATTGACAAATAGACTGTTTGGTATAGAGTAGATTTGGATATCTATACAACAGCTATTTCTAAGTCGATGTTTGGAGAAGGATTAGACTCCGATCGTGGTAGAGTACATATAACTGTTACATGACAAACCCCTACGTGTTATTAACGGTCACACGCACCAATTGGCTTATGTATTCATACAAAACCCATTTGAAATGACATATAGAAAACACGATTAATATTCAGATTAATATTTAGTGGAAGGAATCAGATGCTTGAAACGAATGTGTGAGAGTGGGTAGATGAGTTTCCCACTATCTCATCGATAATCATGACTGCCAACCCTTATTTCACAACAGAGGGTCGACCTCAATGACTTCTAAATCTCTGGTCATATAACGTATGAAATAGAAGTTATATAGAGATTCAAGTATGTGCATTATCCTTAAAATAAGAAAAAATAAACCATATAACTAAAACAAACTGTCACACCCCAAACTCGGAAACTAGGCTCACAAAATTCCCAATCGCCGAATCTGGTGGCGACAGCCTCCGTAGTGCCCCATTCTCGGCTCCCAGCGTCCATATGCCAGGTTCCGATCCTGGGATCCTACAATGAGGATTTTCCAACGTACTTTTATCTCGTAAGAAGCATAACCACAAGTGTACCCAAATCACAAAGACAAACATCATCACATATCCACTAATATAAACATTTGAATACAATGCTGAAAGGAATATATATATATATATATACATATATATATATATATATACATATATATATATATATATATTATATATATATATATATATAGAAATCAAAGCTCTAGAAGACGGTTGCACGCTCCAAGCTCAACGTTGCTGCGACTTAACGCCATCTGCACGCATCTATCGTCCATAAGCTTATAGAAAGCTTAGAGGGTGGTGTAAGTGTGTGCACAAGGTAAGTGTCAAGCATATAGATATCAGAGTAATTGAAAATACTGCAAGTCTATAAAAACCATCAGCCTTATCCAGCTTATGTGATGCAAAAACATAATAAGCTAACATCATATACTGAAAAAGCAATGTAGAACAACTCTGCAATGTGGATCGACTATACAAATGCGGAATCATAAAGAGCTAAATATCAGATGTCGATGATGCAATGCAATATGCGATGCGAATGAAATGACCAAGCTGGAGTGTGAAGTCGGCATGATAGTACGTAGTATCGCAGGCTACGGGGTCCACCACAAGGGACTTTTATCCAAACTAGTCCCATACCTAAATTTGGATAGTCAAACTCAATGTGGTAAACTCCTGATCTCAGGTTAGTGGCGTGCCCCAACCAAAATCCTGGCCATTGCGAAGGTACACTAACAAATAGTTGCGCACCACCAGACCAAGTGGATAGTGAATGAATGAATGAATGAGTATGTAACTCCTACTTAATAAGTCCACATATCAGTACCGTACATCTCTGGGATCATCACTGGGGTCTAATACACTCCAAACCAGATTGTCGCCCCATTACGCACAACCAAGTGAGTGGAAGAGACCTCACTATCTGCCTGGCTAGTTGTTGAGACTCAAATATTGCATAATTTTCCCCATTTATATCTTGATTTTATGAACATGAATCCGCTTAATATTCTATTTTACTCATGTATGTGTTGCAAGGTGAATTTAAGTGTTTAGATTGGAAAATGGTGTTAAAAGCATGATTTTGATGATCAAGAATTACCAAAGCAAGGGATTGATCTTAGGAGACCAAGATTGAATAATTCACATGCCAAAGATCTAAGAAAACCAAGTGAAGAATGAAGAGAATAGAAGATTTGAAGTGAAGAATCCTGAAATAGTCCTGAAAAAGTGTATTATGAAGCTGTGAAGTTTATTTTAGAAAACTGCGCAGCAGGAAGTCTGTTTTAAACGAACTATGCAGCGAGAAGTCTATTTTGAGAAAATATGTATATTTGATGCGGTTCTAGGATTTTTCAAATTTGTACGAAAATTAGAGGTCCCTACTTATAAATAGGGTTTCCTAGGGCATTCTAAAACATTATTCAAGGCATCCCAAAGTAAAATTTAGGGTTTTAAAAGAGTTCTTAGTTTTATTAAAGTTTTATAAGTTATTTTTTTTAGATCTTTTCTATTTGCATTTTCTTTCTTTATTTCTTGTTGCTTTTTATTTCTGCAATTTAATTATGTTTTTCTAAGTTCCTTCTAGCCCAAGCTAGAAGGGAAGCACATGGGTTTAATGTTTCTTTAAGATTATGATGATTGATTGTTTTAATGATGAGAAGAATGGTGTATGCATGTTATCTATTATTTAGGTTTTATTTTTTATCCTCTTCTAAGATCCATATGTTTCCATCATATGAGATCCACATTGATGGATAGGCTTACCCTAGATCAATCAGATTTCCTAGATAGGAGAGGTTCTCAACCTGTTATATTTCTTTGATATTCATTATCCTATATATAGATATTGAATACTTAAAATCACCGACGCTTGAGAATATATGTCAATGGTGCAAATTCATGATTTTTTAATTTTTTATATCATTTATTAAAATATTTAAACTGTTTTATTTTCCGATTAGGCTGACCATAGTGATCAGATCCTAGTTGTGTTATCCAAGTCATCATGATTTTGGAACATTAACCTATGTGTGGAACTTTGAAGCTTGGGTGTTATTTTATTCAGTTGAGTTACATCCATTCAAAAATCTCAAAATCAAATCATCAGTTTTAGTTTTTATTACCTAGTTTATTTTGCATTTAATTTTTCCCTTCTAGCAATTCCTCTCCCTGTGGGATCGACCCTGTATTCACAGGATATTACTTACGAACCTCTGCACTTGGAGGCAAGCAATCAAGTTTTTGGCGCCGTTGCCGGGGAGAGACTGAGAGAGATCAGATCTGTGCAAGATAACTAAGGTAAGTTTTTTTTTTTTCTAAGGTAAGTTCTCTTCTAAACCCTTCAAATTTTCTGTAGATTTTATTTTATTTTTTTTCTTTGAAAATAAATTCAGTTGGGTTTTTCAAGCACTAACTATGACATAAGGTTGCCCTGCTTGGGATTTTATCACCCAAGTGTTATGGTTGTCCTATAGTTGCTGTTTGATCATAAAGATCATTCGTTGAATCTATTTTCCAGATTAACATAATTTAATTTCTGCATTAGTTTTACTTTTGTTGATTTATTATTTATTTTATTTTATTTTTACTTTGTGGATTGAACCCTCATGGTCGACCCTGCCGCCTGGGTTGTTGATTTATTTTTGCTTTGTGGATTGAACCCTCATGGTCGGCTCTGCCGCCTGGGTTGTTAATTTATTTTTGCTTTGTGGATTGAACCCTCATAGTCGGCTCTGCCGCTTGGGTTGTTGATTTATTTTTACTTTGTGGATTAAACCCTCATAGTCGGCCCTGCCGCCTGGATTGCTGGTTAAGTTTTTACTTTTATTTTAAGTATCATACTCGCTATTTGAATTAGTGGTATTTTTTGTGTGGTGTGGATGGTTTATGTCCCGTTGGAGTAGGGATCAAAACAATCGACTCTCCTCTGAAGGCGGACTAGTTCCAGGCCTTGATCATTCACTTAGAAGAGGCACTCAACATCACTTGGATTCCATGGCAGACCTAGTTGATAATCCAAATCCAAATATGTCAGATCCAACTATAAATCAAAATAGAGAAAATCAACCTAATCCTCCTCTTGAGGATGAAAATGAAGTTCATAGGAATGTGTTAAACCAACCACGGACTTTACGTGAACATTTACACCCTGAGAGATCAACTTTACCATCTTGCATAGTGTTCCCTGCTCACACAGGGAACATTGATTTTAAACCAGGTGTGATTCAATTGATTCCTAAATTTCATGGCTTGGATTCTGAAAGCCCCTACTTGCACCTCAAGGACTTTGAGGAAGTAATTGCAACGTTACAAGTAAACAATGGCAATAGGGATATACTTAAGCTTAGGTTATTCTCATTTTCTCTAAAGGATCGGGCCAAAGCATGGCTCAACTCTTTAAGACCTAATACCATCACTTCATGGCAAGCCTTAAGTAGAGAGTTTTTGAAAAAGTTCTTTCCCGAGTACAAAAACAAATGCACTAAAACAAGAAATCATGTCATTCTTCCAAAAGGGGAATGAACTATTTTTTCAAGCTTGGGAGCACTTCAAAGACATTCTAATTACTTGTCCACATCATGATTATGAACCATGGCACGTGATTGATGCTTTCCGAAAGGGGCTCACCATGGATAGCCGTCAGTTTATAGAGATGATGTGTAGTGGAACCTTTCTTGACAAAGATCATAATGAGGCTTGGGATTTTCTAGATATGTTAGCAGAGAATAGTAGACATGGGATGTCTCTGCTAAATTAGACCAAACTAGACCCAGTCCTAGAGAGAAAGCGGGGATGTATGTCCTAAGAGAGGAAGACGACCTTAATGCAAAATTCGCTGCATTGACTAGAAAGGTCGAAGCCTTGGAAATTAGGAAGGTTGATATGGTTAAAGCAAACACTTTCTTAGGTAATTTTTGTAGCATTTGTGGTGGTACAGACCATGACACAAAAGATTGTTTTTTAATCTCAGTTGTACAAAATATCACGCATGAGCATGATCAAGCAAATGCTATAAATAACTACCAAAGGTCAGTTATGCAACCAATGGGAAACACGTATAATCCAAATTGGCATAACCATCCTAATTTATTGGAGGAATGGACCACAAATTAATGCTCCCAATGCACCTCAAATGCCTCCACAAAATAACTTCTTTGGGGCACCTAACAATGCACCATATGTGCCCCCGCCAAAGCGATCATCTGTGGAGGATGCATTGACCTCATTCATGAACTCTCAAGCTCAAATGAATTAGTCTCTAATCCAATCAAATCAGGAATTAAAGACAGCTGTGACTAGGATTGAGACTCAACTAAATGCTAGGGAAAAAGGCACCCTTCCTTCTCAACCTGTGCCAAACCCTAGAAATATACATTTCATTGGAGACTCAAATCCAAATGAGTTACATCATGAACAAGCTAAGGCCATCATTACCTTGAGAAGTGGAAAAGAGATCGATAATAAGATAATGCAACCAGTAGAAATACGGAGGATGAGCCACTGTCTCAAGAAAATGATGAACCGGCTATGGTTTAAAAGCCGCAACAACAAAAGGATAAAGAGACTAGTCATATGAGCCTCCAGTTCCATTCCCATCTAGACTTCGGAATTCGACTGTCCCCATGAAATATCAAGAGGTGTTGGATGTGCTACAAAAGGTTACTGTCAATATTCCTCTGCTTGATGTCATTAGACAAATTCCATCATATGCTAAATATCTCAAGGACTTGTGCACTGTAAAGAGGAAATTAAATGTGCATAAAAAGGCCTTCCTCACTGAGAAAGTGAGCGCTATCATTCAACAATCGGTTGTACCCAAATACAAAGACCCGGGAAGTCCCACTATTCCTTGTATTATTGGGAATTTCCAAATTGAGCATGCTTTGCTAGATTTGGATGCAAGTGTCAACTTAGTACCTTATTCGGTTTATAAACAAATGGGGTTAGGCGAGCTTAAACCAACCACGATTACACTCCAACTCGCTGACCGCTCCATTAAGGTACCAAGGGGAATTTTAGAAGACGTACTAGTCCAAGTGGAGAAATTCTACTTCCCCGTGGATTTTTATTGTACTAGACACTGAACCATGTGTAAATGCTAGCGCTCAAGTTCCCATCATTTTAGGCCGCCCATTCCTAGCAACTTCAAATGCAATCATAAATTGAAGGAATGGAATGATGAACTTGTCTTTTGGTAACATGACTCTAGAGCTAAATATTTTCAATCTATGTAAGCACCATTGATAATAATGATATCCATGAGCTGAATTTCATGGATTGCTTGATAGAAGAAGAGGAATTGGAACCTAGTCTGACTGAGGAATTGATTAAGTCATTGGGGACTTAAAAAAATTTTGATTTAGAAAAAGTGTTTGCTGAAATTTGTGATGATAATGAGAACACTACCACCCAGGACATTAGTATGTACTAATGGAGACTGCGCACTCAAATCCTATCTATCGAGGACTCGCGACCTCTGCCATCACCAACCAATGTTCCAAAACTTGATTTAAAACCACTACCAAATGAGCTTAAGTATGTATACTTAGGTGAAAATAAAACTTATCCTGTGGTGATCTCTTTATTTTTAGACAAGGATCAAGAGATTAAATTGTTGAATGTTCTAAGGGACCACAAAGGAGCCTTGGGCTGGACCATTTCTGACATCAAGGGTATAAGCCCTTCCATATGCACCCATCGGATCCACCTCGATGAGGACGCCAAACCAATTAGACAACCTCAAAGGCGTCTCAATCCAAACATGATGGAAGTTGTAAAAAATGAGGTGATCAAATTATTAGATGTGGGAATCATCTACCCAATATCCGATAGTGTTTGGGTGAGTCCAACTAAAGTAGCCCCAAAGAAATCCGCAATAGCTATTGTGCAGAATTCTAATAATGAACTCATACCAACACGTGTCACCACTGGTTGGCGTGTTTGCATTGAACCACAAAGAAGAATCATTTCCCTCTACCATTCATTGATCAAGTTTTAGAGAGGGTAGCAGGTCACTCCTTCTATAGTTTTCTTGATGGATATTCCAGATATAACCAAATAGAGATAGCCCTGGAAGACCAAGAGAAAACCACGTTCACTTGTCCATTTGGCACATTTGCTTTCAAACGGATGCCATTTGGATTGTGTAACGCTCCAGCAACTTTCCAACAGTGTATGTTAAGTATTTTTTCAAATATGGTTGGGAAGTTTCTTGAGGTTTTCATGGACGACTTCTCTGTATTTGGGAGTAGTTTTGAGGAATGCCTCAACAATTTATCTCTTGTCTTGTCTAGGTGTGAAGAGAAACACCTTGTCTTAAATTGGGAGAAATGTCATTTCATGGTTCAAAAGGAAATTGTTTTGGGTCATGTTATCTCCGAAAATGGAATCGAGGTAGATCGCTCAAAACTGGACATTATAACTAATCTACCTATCGCCCGAACTGTTAGAGATATTAGATCACTTCTAGGACATGTTGGTTTCTATATAAGATTCATTAAGGACTTTAATGTCATTAGTAGACCCTTGACTAATCTTCTTCAAAAGGATGTCTCATTTAAGTGGACAGATGAGTGTGCAAGTGCTTCTAATAAATTTAAATCATCCCTTACCACTACACCTATCATGCGTCCACCAGATTAAACACTTCCTTTTGAACTAATGTGCGATGCAAGTGACTATGCCATAAGGGCTGCTTTGGGCCAAAGGAAAGATAAACGGCCCTACGTTATTCACTATGCGAGTAGAACTCTAAACTCGGCCCAAGTGAACTACTCAACAACTGAAAAAGAGTTACTTGCAGTAGTTTTTGCTTTGGATAAGTTTAGGTCCTACTTGCTGGGATCTAAAGTGGTCATTTTCACGGACCACTCGGCTTTGAAATATTTGTTGTCTAAGAAGGATGCAAAGCCGAGACTTTTGAGATGGATCCTCCTACTCCAAGAATTTGACTTAGAGATAAAAGATAAGAAAGGAGTAGAAAACGTAGTGGCCGATCACCTTTTCAGATTGGTGTTAAATGATTCCACTGAGGAGATGCATATTCAGGACACTTTTCCTGATAAACAATTATTTGCGATATCCAAATTGCCTTGGTATGCGGATATAGTGAACTATCTTGTAAAAGAAAAAATGTCATATCATTGGAAGTCACAAGATAGGAAGCGTTTTGAAACTGAGGTTAAGAACTTCTTTCGGGATGACCCGTATTTATATAAATATGGGACTGATCAAATTTTTAGATGTTGTATCCCAGAGGATGAAGTTCAGAGTGTTATTTCTTTTTATCACATGGAAGCATGTGGTGGCCATTTTTCTGCTAAGAAAACTACTGCAAAAATTCTGCAGTGTGGTTTTTACTGGCCCACCATATTTAAAGACACCCATGCTTTCTGTGTTGCTTGTGATAGATGTCAAAGTTAGGAAGAGTGTCCCGGCGCAACATGATGCCTTTATCCCCAATTTTGCCATTGGAGATTTTTGATTGTTGGGGTATTGATTTTATGGGCCCATTTCCATCTTCTTTTGAATTTTATATATTGGTTGGTGTGGACTGTTTAAAGTGGTGGATTGAGGCAGTTTCAAGTAGGACTAATGACAACAAAGTGGTCATACGATTCCTCAAGGAAAATATTTTTCTAGATTTGGAACTCCAAAGGGCATCATTAGTGATGGCGGGTCTCACTTTTGCAATAAGACATTTGAGGCTTTGATGAAGAAATATGGCATCAATCATAAAGTGAGCACCCCATACCACCCACAAACGAGTGGGCAAGCTGAGATTTCTAATCGAGAAATCAAACACATTTTAGAGAAAACTATAAGGCCAGATAGGAAAGATTGGTCCCTCAGACTATCCGACGCTTTATGAGCTTATAGGACTGCTTATAAGACCCCGATTGGAATGTCTCCATACAGATTGGTGTATGAGAAGGCTTGCCACTTGCCTGTGGAATTGGAACATAGAGCCTACTGGGCAATAAAGAAATTAAACTTTGATATGGATCAAGCAAGTGGACAAAGGAAATTAGAGTTGAATGAATTAGAGGAGCTGAGGAGAGACTCCTATGAAAATTCTAAAATATACAAAGAGAGGACCAAAGCTTTTCATGACAAAAATATCCTGAGGAAGAATTTTGAACCTCAGCAAAAGGTCCTATTGTACAATTCCCGTCTCCAGTTCTTTCCGGGAAAGTTAAGATCAAGATGGACAGGCCCCTTCATTGTGAAGAATGTTTATACTCATGGGGCTGTTGAAATTGAGAATCCACGTAATGACAATGTGTACAAGGTTAATGGTCAGAGATTGAAGCCTTATGTGGAAAACTTTCATTTGGGAGAGGAGTCTTTCCCTCTTCATGAGCCAGAATATTCAGATTGATGCTCCTAGTCTGACGGAGCATTTGTGTAGGATTTGTATCATATTCAATTTTTTTGTGTCACCTAGCAGGTGAGTTTTTCATGGCAGGTACTATCCATCATTTCTTTTATTTATATTGTTCTCTGCATTACATTATCATTACATTGGGGACAATGTAAATTTAGGTTGGGGGGTGTGGATAGTCATCCATGTGATAGTCATCTATGTGTATGTGAGGTTTTTTCTTTTTTCTTTTTTGGTTTTAGTTTATTTTATTATTATATTATTATTTAGGTTCAGTTTTTTTTATTTAGGTTTATGGGGAATTTTTTAATATGTTTATATACAAGAATGTGAACATGATATTATGCAAATTCCAAAGGCAAAGTTAATATTTATTCTAGGTTGATAGTAGTCAGAATTCTGATAACTGAAAATTATAGACTTGAGTTCAATTATTTAATCACTAGTTTAAAGTGAGTTATAATTTGATGTACTGAATTCACAATACACCCTAGCTAACTAAGTGAGGAATATGATATGTGAACTAGAATAACAACTTTTGATTCAAACAAGGTTGAATGAGCTAGTATCATTGATATACTTAAAAAAGAGAATATTGAAGAAAAAAAAGAGTGATGGAAAAAGAAAATTTTATTATAGAGCATGAATGCAATGACCATAACAATCGTGTCAGTAATCCGGAGTAAGTATACCTAAGTATCCATTACTGTTACCATTACAAGTACGATACCTTAGGTTATGAAGCAACCTCGGTGGGAATCTTCATCTAAGGGTGGTCTATAATAATGAGGATATGATGATAAAAGAAGAAATGACATGAAAAAAATGAGATAACTAGAGATTTCATACTCTTGGAATGATTGAAAGAAGTTAGGATATGGAACATGCATATTTCTCAAAGTTAGACTAATGTCACGGAGCACCTAAGTATATTGGATCATAATTATTCTAAATTTTGATTAGGTCTCTGAACTCAATGATGTAATGGATTAAGAAATTGAAATTCTAACTAACTTCAGGCTTAGGGTAAGTATTGTTTTGTTTTAGAATTCACATGATGAATGGAGGCATAATTGTATAAATTTCGAGTGTTGAGCTATTTTTCATGTTTTCAATGTTTGTGGGTAACATTTCTGGAAACCCTCACGAGACTATAACTCGTCCACTAGGAAAAACCTAGGGGTTTAAAGGCTTACTGCATATGCTAAATGCAATCGAGATTACCTGCGAAAGTGGTGTAGTTAGATTTTTTTTTTTCGTTTTAATTTTGTTTTTAAAATTAGTTTTATTCTTATTTTTATTTTTCGCTTATTTTGCTCGGGACTAGCAAAATGTTGGTTGGGGGGTGTGTTGAGACTCAAATATTGCATAATTTTTCCCATTTATATCTTGGTTTTATGAACATGAATCCGCTTAATATTCTATTTTACTCATGTATGTGCTGCAAGGTGAATTTAAGTGTTTGGATTGAAAAATGGTGTTGAAAGCATGATTTTGATGCTCAATAACTACCAAAGCAAGGGATTAATCTTAGGAGACTAAGATTGAAGAATTCACATGCCAAAGATCTAAGAAAACCAAGTGAAGAATGAAGAGAATCGAAGATTTGAAGTGAAGAATCCTGAAATCGTCCTGAAAAAGTGTATTATGAAGCTATGAAGTTTATTTTGGGAAACTGCGTAGCAGGAAGTCTATTTTAAACGAACTATGCAGCGAGAAGTTTATTTTGGAAAAATATATATTTGATGCGGTTTCTAGGATTTTTCAAATTTGTACGAAAATTAGAGGTCCCTACTTAAAAATAGGGCTTCCTAGGGCATTCTAAAATATTATTCAAGGCATCCCAAAGCAAAATTTAGGATTTTTAAAGAGTTCTTAGTTTTATTAAAGCTTTATAAGTTATTTTTTTAGATCTTTTCTATTTGCATTTTCTTTCTTTATTTCTTGTTGCTTTTTATTTCTGCAATTTAATTATTTTCTAAGTTCCTTCTAGCCCAAGCTAGAAGCTAGAAGGGAAGCACATGGGTTTAATGTTTCTTTAAGATTATGATGATTGATTGTTTTAATGATGAGAAGAATGGTGTATACATGTTATCTATTATTTAAGTTTTATTTTTTTATCCTCTTGTAAGATCCATATGTTTCCATCATATGAGATCCACATTGATGTATAGGCTTACCCTAGATCAATCAAATTTCCTAGATAGGAGAGGTTCTCAACCTGTTATATTTCTTTGATATTCATTACCCTATAGATATTGAATACTTGAAATCACTGACGCTTGAGAATATATGTCAATGGTACAAATTCATGATTTTCTAATTTTTTATATCATTTATTAAAATATTTAAACTGTTTTATTTTCCGATTAGGCTGACCATAGTGATCAGATCCTAGTTGTGTTATCCAAGTCATCATGATTTTGGAACATTAACCTATGTGTGGAACTTTAAAGCTTGGGTGTTATTTTATTCAGTTGAATTACATCCATTCAAAAATCCCAAAATCAAATCATCAGTTTTAGTTTTTATTACCTAGTTTGTTTTGCCTTTAATTTTTCCCTTCTAGCAATTCCTCTCCCTGTGGGATCGACCCTGTATTCACAGGATATTACTTACGAACCTCTGCACTTGGAGGCAAGTAATCACTAGTAGTCAGCCAATACCTACTCGGCACGTCGATAGCGGACCCATTTATGAGCTGGTCAAATCAGCTTAGTTTTACCCACTACGAATCGGGCGGATAAGGCCACACCCCCTTTCAACGACCACTACACAGTGAGAGACGCGACTCACTGGTATTTGGCACTCGAGCGCTTATGTAATCCACTCGGTCTAGACGTTGGAGCGTCCTCTAGTACTAAGGCGTAGGAATTTTCACCCAGGGCCATCTATGGCGGCCCGATGCTAGTAACCGATTTTCGGTGTTTCATCTGGCCATCCACGACATGACTGTGGAGGCTACGACCTGATGTCGCTAGGGCGTACAGTAATCACAACATACAATGCAAGATACATGAATCATACAATCCTGTCATGCATCAATCCTGCACATACCGTGCGCTCATGTGAGACAATCTCCACGTATCGGGGAGTCTCATAACAACCCGCCCAATGACAAATGCAATGGTCAACCACATCTCATAACAAACATGAAGATGATGCGTATGAGCATGTATCATGATGTTATGCTGTCACATACTTATAATCGGTATCGGATGATATACTCGTAATTGGTATCGATAATCAGTCTTGACAATCGGCCTCGACAATCGGAATCGGCCTCAATAATCGAAATCGGCCTCGACAATCGGAATCGGTAATCGGCCTAACAAAGGGGCTAAGGGAAGGTCACAATGTGGACATTTAACCATCATCGTCCATCAATGTGGACATTTAACCATAATTGATCCCAAGGAGTGACCCACATAGAGCCAGACGTATCGTGGGCCCATGGCCTCACACAAGGACATAATACACATCACTATGGGCCTCACTCATGGGTCACATATGCATCACATTGGGCCTCGTTCATGGACCTCATCTACATTATGCAGGTGGTGTTAGGTTGCAGCAGCGTTGAGCATGGAGCGTGCAACGGTCTTCTGAGCTTTGATTTTCGATATATGTATTTCCCTTTCAACTTTATATTCAAATGTTTATATTAGTGGATATGTGATGATGATGTTGCCTTTGTGATTTGGGTAAACTTGTGGTTATGCTTCTTATGAGATACACGTATGTTGGAAAATCCTCCTTGTATGATCCCAGGATTGGAATTTGACGTATGCGCGCCGGGAGCCGAGAATGGGGTACTACAGAGGCTGTCGGCATCGGATTCGGCGATCGGAAATGTTGTGAGCCCGATTTCTGGGTTTAAGGCCTGACACAGACTGTGCAAGTCCACATCAAACTCTATCAGCAACCCTATATCATCTCCATCCATGATCTCTAGCTCTATCAACTGGCGTAGCCAAACATTCTTCCTTATGATGACATAGATGAAATGAACCAGGCAATTACTGCATATATATAAGCAACACTCCAATCAGAACTTTGAAGAAGGCATTCATAATCCCTGCCTCTGTAATATCTCCATTCACGTCTGAGATGGAAGAATCAGAAATCTACACCCCAGATTGGTGTTCCTCAACGATAGCCGATTGATGAACCTGAGAAGCTTCAGACTCTAATCTCCTGAAGAGTCCTTCATGCCAAATTGCTGAGGCCCTGGTGTGTTCCACAGGGATGCTGCAAGATGCTGGCTTCTGCAGAGTGGCCTACATTCATCATTACATCAACACTCTGAAATATGAAATGGTTTACTAAACTATTAAATTAATTTATTAGTCTGATTATTCATCCGAACATATGAATAGTCATCCATACCTTGAATTTTGTCCACTCTGTCGCAGCCTCAACATACAACTTAAACAATTTGTGTTTGCATCCACTATATCCATCTACCTTGCCCGAGCAACCTCCCAGCTGTCATATATCCCTGGAACTCTACCCATAAATACCACAGTATTTTCCCATTCGTACTTAAAAAATAAATCATCATTAGAGTTCAAGTGTATTGAGTAATCGTGGCATTGCCATTGGTCTCATTTACATATAACAATAGCAGAAAATATAAAAATTGAACGGAAGTTATAGAAGAAGAAATGGAATTTATGTCCACAACATAAATTCGTACTCTCACCTCTTCATGATGTTTCATTCATTCCTAAACTGACATAACAATACCATGAAATCATGGAATCAGATCGTTCCTGCTGTGAGTAGAAATATATCTACCCTGTTTACTTAAAAGAAGCATCATACAAGTTCAATGACCACGATATGAAGCCACATTGTGATAGCACAAAGCTGATATGATGAACTTATCATCACAAGCTTAACAATAGATCTATATATAGCAGTGGAATGAGAGCATATAAAGAACATTTAAACAACCACAACTTTATCCCAAATGTACGTCTGTGCATCAATTTCAGACAAAAGTTACCTGCGGTACCTGCAATAACCAAAGAACTAGCATTGACATTTAAGATATAGAAGAAAGAAAGCAAAACCATATCAACATATATGCAGATGGTCTAACCATCAGCAATGCCACTATCCAAAACAGACATAATCCAGACTGTTGGGTGCTCATGAAGCACCCATGCAAACCTAAATCACCATAAATTTATACAAAAAAAAAAAAAAAAAAAAAAAAAAAAAAACAGAGTAAAGTTTCATCAAAGTCCCATGAACTATGTATCAAAGGCGGTTAACTTTCAGACAGGGCCAGTGCAGTCGAGGAGCTTCTGTAGCCACTCCTTCCTCCTCTCGTGCCCCATTTTCATGAAAAAAAACTAGCACTGACAATATCTCTCTGCAACAACCTGGTAGCCTGAAGTTGGTCCTCATGGCTAAGGCCGTCAACCTCTTCTAGTATACCCAACATTTTTTGGAGTCGGCTCATACTTTTGCCCTATGCCATAGTAATGGTCAGGCTCTTGACTGCCTCAGCTATGTCGCCCATCCTATCATTGATGAGATTGCTCGGTTTACACTTTTTTTTTGTTGGTCACGTCAGTAGCGGTGGATTGGCTGTTTTTGGACCATCTAGAGGTCTCCATAGGGCCTTTGTTAACCCTTTTTAACCGTTGTTGTGATCCCTCATTCAAACGAATGGCGGAACCACTGTCGTGGTCATCCTCATCGTCAGATGAAAGACGAACAGTTTCAGACCTATACTCATCGGACTCATTGTTGGAGTTGATCTCATTTCTTGAGCGGCGTCGACAGAAAGTGGTGACGAGTACGCAGTACTATCAAATGACCCATGGGCAAATTCATTGCCAAACATAAAAGGTAGGTCATTGTATCTATTGATATGCTTCCCACGTACCCTTTCAGCATATGGGTGAGACTACAAAATCAGACAATTGGAATTCAGTTAGCACAGGATTAGCATGATTAACACCTATGCGTGCCATAAATTACAAACAAGTAGAAGGAAATCTATTTACTATTATTAGGACTGATACTCATAGCAATGTACCCATCCCACACATCGTCCGAAACCATCACCATTTCTGTTCGGGGTCCCATCCAAACCCACTTGCATTTAGCATGTCCATGACTGCCCAATAGAATCTTTTCAGTGTACGCAGATGGTTAGAAATGTGTTTATTCTCTAACTCAATTCCACACCTATCAAAAATTCATGTGATTGTTGCCTTATATGCTTCCGGTTTGAACCCAATGTCACTTTTCCTTCCAAGATTAACATGTTCGACTAATGCATCCACCAATGCGTTATCCATTGGATCAGTCCACTGAATCCGAACTATTTTCTTACTATTTGAAGATCTTCTATTGTTAGTTTGTGTCATCGATGAAGGAGCATTGGTTGATGGTGTCGAGGTTTTCTTACTTGGGGTACCAAATATCCTACTCGATGATGCAGAGCTTGCACCTTTTGTAGGGGATGTCGTCTCATTCCTATCTCTTACTCCCTTGTAAGAGCTCCGTATGAAATTCATTATACCTATGCAGCAGTAACAGTCAATGGAAATGGCACCTCATGAAGTAAAGTAAGATATTAAATTAGAGAAGAGGCATTCAAAATATAAGATAATATTGACTACTATATAGCACGATGGGAAATATTGTTTTGTACTAAAATCCATCCATATTGTCTCTAAATTAACCCAAACATCCCAATATGAAAACACTGTTAATTAAAAATTCTGCTGTTACAGAAACATCATAGTACAGAAACAGAAATTAGAACTTAATGTCGTTGCTGCGTGCGAGGAAGATCGCCATTCCACATCCTCTCCGCAATGTCATCCCTCTTTTTTGCCCATTCCTCTCTAGCGCGGTCTGTCAAGCGAGATAATGTGTGATCTTCTTCAACATTAGTGACCTCTACAGGAGATAACGAAATGTCCTCAGAACTATCTCCACTATCCTCAACTGCTTCAATAAATCCATCTTCACCGTAAATGAATTTATGTACGATACAGCAAGCTATAACAATCTTTACTTGAGTTATAAACTTAAACTGTGGTGCTACACGTAGTATAGGAAAATGGCCTTTTATGAGACTGAAACAACGTTCAATGACATTTCACAGGTGGGCATGATGATAATTGAAGAGTTCTTTCTTATTTGCAAGCCTCCTTCCTGTACGATACTCATTCAAATGATATTTAACACCTCGATAAGGTGCTATAAACCCAGGAGAATATGCATATCACACATCCACGACATAATATTTTCCTACACAAAGCAATATATGAATATTAAGCATGCGAACATTTTGCATGCTACTAGTTTAGAAGAAATAACAACATTGTTTATTTACCATGAGAAACAAGGAAGCAATTTAGACGACGGGTTAAAGCATTTTGCAAAACACAAGCATTAGAGGCAAAACCATCCCAACCCGCAAGCACATATACAATTTCATATCAATTGTACAAGCTGCTATTATATTCTAAGACAAAAAAACCTTTTCGATTTCAAAAGGTTGCGCTTGCTTCTTTAGGCAAATAGGCGGGTATATGGGTCCCATCGAGTGTCCCAATACAATCCTACAAGAAAGTTGATCTGAATTTTAGGTTGTTAGTTAATAATCAGTAGTTCATATCTTAAATACAGTTTCTCAGAATATTTTACCTAAAAATATGGACTCCACATTGGATTATCAGATATCTCTTTTAGAGTATAAACCCAGAGAACTTCACATATTCTGGATAAAGTCCAATTACAGCATCAAGCACTTTATTAAAATGTCAACTCACGGTCTCTCTAGACCATGAAAAGCGATGACCAATGACACGCTTTCATACGTTGTGGCCGATAGTATTCAAGAACATGCCCACTTGTTCCTCTAAACTGCACTTCCTTGTATTAGAAAAGAAATTTCTATCTCTTAATAGAGAACATAATTCGAAGAACTTATCTCAACCCATTCTTAACTGTGCTAGACAGTCAACATCACTCTTCTTTATGATTCCATTTACGAATCTATTTCTCTCTATATGACTGCCTCGAGGCGAAGCCTTGATACAATAACAGCGATAATATTCAGCAGCTCCCATAACACATGCAGACGCTGAAATTGCAGTTAATGCAGCTGTTATTTTATTCTCATTCCAATCACTACTGGATGACTGCTTTCGGCTAGAGTCACTACTATCAGACTCCATATTTCAATTGGGCAACTCACCTATTATTCTTGCCAGTTATTTTCTATTTAGTGATGCAAATGACATCATAATCCTAAAACTACAGCAGTGCAAAAATAAACTCAATGTTTTTATAAATCACATAGGGGATTCATAACATGAATGAGATAAAATGATAGATCTATTTATGGTGAACATTACAATCAGAGAAAGTCAGACATAGCACAGGATACAACTGAGCATAGCAACTTCATGATTAAGAGATATTTATCTCTAATAGAGCATAGTAAAATACGTTATACGTAATAAGAGTAGATTAGCAGTTTCTTATTGTCTTTAAACCTGGGTTACCAACTTAATACGCACCTTTCAGAAATGATATAATGCAATGGACTGGTTAGTCTTAAAGTCAGCACCTATGCAAGACTTGTCTACACAAGTGGGCTAAAATCAGACCCCATTAATCAAGATATGAAAGTATAATATGGAAGTTTAGAAGAAACAGGATCCTAGAGTATCTCTACAATATAGAGTAAATCTAAAAGACTATTTAGAAGACTATCAAAGGCCAACATAAACATTGTAGAATCACGAGCACTTCTCAGCGTCCACTGAAAACAATGATCAAGTGATGCATGATATGGAAGCTTAACATCAACAGAAAGACCATACTTTGAAGATCATGTGGACCTGAAAATGGAGTATTACCTCCACTGTCGATGACCACCTGGATATATCTAAACCCCAAGGAATTGTTTTAGAACAACGGTTGGTGTGGTAGATGAATAGATGTACACAATCTTTTATAACCATTCTAGAAATGGTTCTGACGCTCAATATAGATCATTACTCCGACTCTGGATAATATGCACAGGTCATGTCCCAGGTGTCGGGAGTTGAATCCACTCCCGGATATACTGCAGATACGCAATGTTATCATTCATATACACCTGCACAGAAAATCCTATTCGGGTGTAGATCGTGGGATCCCCTCTTCGTAGGATATAACACTAAGCTAATGCTACTCGCCTACAGTATACATCCACTGAGCAATTAGGATCCTGGAGTACGCAGGCATAAAGAGAAGGAACACGGAGGGGATAATATCCACCCTTGAGAGATGCATAGATGATGCAAATGAATCAAGCATGCATGTCATTATAACCAAAATATAATCGAATCCATACATGCTTACTGGCTTCACTAAGTTTGTCTGAACAAGTTCTTCAGGGTAGAAGAAAGGCAATAAACTACTCCAAGCTAGACGCAGAGACGAATGATATGTAATCTTCGTCTTCACTAATGACGAAGATGCAACCACGCCGACGAAGGACTCAGATCTGAAGGTATGAAGATGATCTTGTTTGTCCCAATCTGTGAGGACAAGGAGATAAGATGAATGAGGGAGTAGCTGTGGAAATGAACCACATAACCAACTGTGGAAATCAGATTTTTTTTTTTATCTGGCGGCACAATGCAATGAACGCATTGCAGTGCTCGATGCATTGTATACTGACATTACTGACGCATGTAGTTACAAAGCTGGTTCGGTGACATACTCGAGGATGGCGTTATCCGCGGATTTCACTTCCAAATCAAATGCGCCCAAATGTATATTTTATTATAAAATATAGTCCTATACGATCTGGGTCGTTAATCCAAACACACCCTTAGTGTACTGAGTAAACTCCGTGAGGTCCACCATGATTTATGTGACCTCACGATTTATGTATTTTATCTGCTTCGTCCATCCATTTTAAAAGATAATTTTAGGTCTAGAGCCCAAAATTTAAGCATATAAAATGTTTAAATAAACCACACCACAAGTAACAGTTGAATTGAATGTTTACCGTTGAAATATTCTTGGGGGCCACGAAAGTTTTCGATCAAGTTTATATTTGTGTTTTACCTTCATCCATGTCTGTATAATCTTATAAACAGGTTGGATGACAAATAAACATCACTGTGGGGCCTAGAAAGGCTTCAACGGTGGAAATCACTGTCCCCACTGTTTCCTGTGGTATGATCCACTTGATCTTTGGATATGCTTCAATTTTGGGCTCAACCCCTTAATTATATGGAAAAACAGATGGACGACATGGATAGACCACATAAATTCAAGATGGGCCCAACTGAGTTTACTCGGTACGATAAGATAAGAGCGAACTGAGTAACTCAGTACCCAATCCGATTTCATCAACCTCAGTACAAATGTCACTTGGTATCACAAGCTTTCGGGATGTTTATAAAGGTGTTGGAAGTTAGACTATTGTGTAAACCAAATATGGTTTGGTTTAGATTATCCTAGAGATAAGACTTGTTAGTATGATTTTGTAATATCATTTCAAGTGGTGTGATGAACATCTATAATTTCAAGGACAGCTTAATCCGTGATTCATGCAAGGCTATTGTTTTCTCTCCTACATTGATTTAAGCAATCTCTCCTATTATGGACTTTAATTTACTTTTTTTTTTCTTTTTACTTAAGTTAGTTTAGTAAGCATTAATATAAAAGTAACTTACGTGACAAAAGCTATTTATTTTAATACATAATATTTTTAGCTTTTTTAAATTAGACTTTTCTACTTCTCCGTGTCACAGTAAAATGTCAAAGGAGACTGTCTCACAGCCCATATCGAAGGAGGCCCCACCTGGTGGACTGTCCACATTAAAGGTATGGCTCACATGGTAGACGGTCCACATAAAGGTGGACCTCACATGATGGATGGCCTCATATTAAT
>JAJHSJ010000005.1:70802416-70879442 GCA_021015155.1 Magnolia officinalis
TTTTTACTTCATAGTGGATTCTACATTACCCATCGGTGACGTTCTCCCATAGATCTTGCGACCCGAACATTGCCTTCATTTGGATGCACCAATTTTCATAGTTGTCCTTTAACAACTTAGGAACCTGCGGCTGGATTGTGGTGGCCATCTTTACACCAATAAGCTTTATGGGTTAGACAAATTGGCTTTACTAAGCTTCAAGAAGACCCAAACGATCTGATTTTTTTTTTTTTTTTTTTTTTTTTGTTTTTTTTAAGAAGGAAGGGGATGATTTTTTTTTTTAAATGAAGGGAGGAGAGAGGGTGAATAGAAATTGATTTTTTTTTTTTAAAAAAAAAATAGATTTTTCTAAAAGAAAAAAATTATGTTCTTGGCTAAAAAAATTGTTGGCAACTTCAACAAGGGAACTCTAGAAAAAGAACTTGGCTCTGATACCAGTTTGTTGGCTGTACAAGCCAGATTTGTTTTGCTTCAAAAGAACAAACTTATTGGCTTTGCTAAGCCTCAGAAAAATTATTTCTATAAAAGGAAGGAAGAGAGAAGAAAAGAAGATTTTTTTTTTCTGCTGTGTACTCTTCACACTTGCCACAACCAGATGCACAACTTTATATAGACATTTGCAAACAACTGCGAAATGACTACAATACCCATATTGGATGCTTCCATCATTTAATGTTCATAGGAAATCTAGGCTTTTCATCTTTCGAACCTCATTTAATTGGGGGTCCTTACTCTTGCTCGAGTGGTAGACTCTCAGGAGTTTCAACTCCCGGTCAAGGGTTCGAGTACCCATAGGTGGTGAAAATTCCACCAGCATGAGTGTGTGGAGTGTGTGTACGTGTGTAAAAAAAAAAAAAAAAAAAAAAAAAAACAAAAACTCCATGAAAACTGCTACAATTGCATTGAAAGATGAGCAGTCACCTGGAAAATGAGTTTTGATTGCAACTCCAACAGTTTTGCTACTTATCTCTATCTAGAGGTGTACACAAGTCAAACCGAGTCGAGCTTGGCACAACTTGACTCGGTTCAGCACTAGCTGACCCCAGCTCAAACTCGACTCGGCTTAGTCCTCAAGCCCGACTAGCCAGCTTGGCTCAATCTGTTAGCAGCTCAGGCTAGTTCAAGCCGAGTTTGAGCCAAGATCGAGCCGAGTTCGCCCTTACAGCATTTTCACAAACAAATGGACTGCACTTTCAAATTCTCACTATATGTAAAACAACAACAGTGGTTTTACAGGTATTTCATCAAATACATTGTAGGAAACATCAAAATCAAGAAAAAAAAAGGTATTTATTTCATTACATACCTTCCCTGCCACCAACCGACACTTCGTTGAGTCATTTCATTAAACACTTGGTGAGCAACATCAATATTAAAGTAACCGAGTCATCGAAATGGTTCGATCCGAGTTTGATTCGAGTTAGGGTTCGATTCGAGTCGAGTCGAGCTTGGGCGAGCTCGAACTCGGTTTGAAATTTTTTGAGCTAAAAAAATCAGCTCGACTCGGCTCAAACTCAATTTCAAACTGAGTTGGATCGAGCTTTTTCGAGTCGAGTCGAGCGAGCTAACTGAGCTAACTTGGTTCGTGTATAGCCTTATGTCTATCAACCTTGGAAGCAGATTGCGTAGTGAGTAACTCACTACGCTTAGGGCCTGTTTGGATTCACGGATAAGATTGGTTTGCATTGTTCTTTTGTATAGACATGGTATTCATGATAATGTAGTTCATATCCGTCCATTTTATCATTGACAAATAGACTGTTTGGTATAGAGTAGATTTGGATATCTATACAACAGCTATTTCTAAGTCGATGTTTGGAGAAGGATTAGACTCCGATCGTGGTAGAGTACATATAACTGTACATGACAAAACCCCTACGTGTTATTAACGGTCACACGCACACGCACCATTGGCTTATGTATTCATACAAAACCCATTTGAAATGACATATAGAAAACACGATTAATATTCAGATTAATATTTAGTGGAAGGAATCAGATGCTTGAAACGAATGTGTGAGAGTGGGGTGGGTAGATGAGTTTCCCACTATCTCATCGATAATCATGACTGCCAACCCTTATTTCACAACAGAGGGTCGACTCAATGACTTCAAATCTCTGGTCATATTCTAAATCTCTGGTCATATATAACGTATGAAATAGAAGTTATATAGAGATTCAAGTATGTGCATTATCCTTAAAATAAGAAAAAAAAAAACCATATAACTAAAACAAACTGTCACACCCCAAACTCGGAAACTAGGCTCACAAAATTCCCAATCGCCGAATCTGGTGGCGACAGCCTCCGTAGTGCCCCATTCTCGGCTCCCAGCGTCCATATGCCAGGTTCCGATCCTGGGATCCTACAATGAGGATTTTCCAACGTACTTTTATCTCGTAAGAAGCATAACCACAAGTGTACCCAAATCACAAGACAAACATCATCACATATCCACTAATATAAACATTTGAATACAATGCTGAAAGGAATAATATATTATATATATAATATATATAAATATATATATATATATATATATATAATATATATAAATATAAATCAAAGCTCTAGAAGACGGTTGCACGCTCCAAGCTCAACGTTGCTGCGACTTAACGCCATCTGCACGCATCTATCGTGCATAAGCTTATAGAAAGCTTAGAGGGTGGTGTAAGTGTGTGCACAAGGTAAGAGTACCAAGCATATAGATATCAGAGTAATTGAAAATACTGCAAGTCTATAAAAACCATCAGCCTTATCCAGCTTATGTGATGCAAAAACATAATAAGCTAACATATATACTGAAAAAAGCAATGTAGAACAGTCTGCAATGTGGATCGACTATACAATGCGGAATCATAAAGAGCTAAATATCAGATGTCGATGATGCAATGCAATATGCGATGCGAATGAAATGACAAAGCTGGAGTGTGAAGTCGGCATGATAGTACGTAGTAGCAGGCTACGGGGTCCACCACAAGGGACTTTTATCCAAACTAGTCCCATACCTAAATTTGGATAGTCAAACTCAATGTGGTAAACTCCTGATCTCAGGTTAGTGGCGCGCCCCAACCAAAATTTGGCCATTGCGAAGGTACACTAACAAATAGTTGCGCACCACCAGACCAAGTGGATAGTGAATGAATGAATGAATGAGTATGTAACTCCTACTTAATAAGTCCACATACACCGTACATCTCTGGGATCATCACTGGGGTCTAATACACTCAAACCAGATTGTCGCCCCATTACGCACAACCAAGTGAGTGGAAGAGACCTCACTATCTGCCTGGCTAGTTGTTGAGACTCAAATATTGCATAATTTTCCCCATTTATATCTTGATTTTATGAACATGAATCCGCTTAATATTCTATTTTACTCATGTATGTGTTGCAAGGTGAATTTAAGTGTTTAGATTGGAAATGGTGTTAAAAGCATGATTTTGATGATCAAGAATTACCAAAGCAAGGGATTGATCTTAGGAGACCAAGATTGAATAATTCACATGCCAAAGATCTAAGAAAACCAAGTGAAGAATGAAGAGAATAGAAGATTTGAAGTGAAGAATCCTGAAATAGTCCTGCCTGAAAAAGTGTATTATGAAGCTGTGAAGTTTATTTTAGAAAACTGCGCAGCAGGAAGTCTGTTTTAAACGAACTATGCAGCGAGAAGTCTATTTGAGAAAATATGTATATTTGATGCGGTTTCTAGGATTTTTCAAATTTGTACGAAAATTGGAGGTCCCTACTTATAAATAGGGCTTCCTAGGGCATTCTAAAACATTATTCAAGGCATCCCAAAGTAAAATTTAGGGTTTTAAAAGAGTTTTTAGTTTTATTAAAGCTTTATAAGTTATTTTTTTTAGATCTTTTCTATTTGCATTCTTTCTTTATTTCTTGTTGCTTTTTATTTCTGCAATTTAATTATGTTTTTTCTAAGTTCCTCTGCCCAAGCTAGAAGGGAAGCACATGGGTTTAATGTTTCTTTAAGATTATGATGATTGATTGTTTTAATGATGAGAAGAATGGTGTATGCATGTTATCTATTATTTAGGTTTTATTTTTTATCCTCTTCTAAGATCCATATGTTTCCATCATATGAGATCCACATTGATGGATAGGCTTACCCTAGATCAATCAGATTTCCTAGATAGGAGAGGTTCTCAACCTGTTATATTTCTTTGATATTCATTATCCTATATATAGATATTGAATACTTAAAATCACCGACGCTTGAGAATATATGTCAATGGTGCAAATTCATGATTTTTAATTTTTTATATCATTTATTAAAATATTTAAACTGTTTTATTTTCCGATTAGGCTGACCATAGTGATCAGATCCTAGTTGTTATCCAAGTCATCATGATTTTGGAACATTAACCTATGTGTGGAACTTTGAAGCTTGGGTGTTATTTTATTCAGTTGAGTTACATCCATTCAAAAATCTCAAAATCAAATCATCAGTTTTAGTTTTTATTACCTAGTTTATTTTGCATTTAATTTTTCCCTTCTAGCAATTCCTCTCCCTGTGGGATCGACCCTGTATTCACAGGATATTACTTACGAACCTCTGCACTTGGAGGCAAGCAATCAAGTTTTTGGCGCCGTTGCCGGGGAGAGAGACTGAGAGAGATCAGATCTGTGCAAGATACTAAGGTAAGTTTTTTTTTCTAAGGTAAGTTCTCTTCTAAACCCTTCAAATTTTCTGTAGATTTTATTTTATTTTTTTTCTTTGAAAAATAAATTCAGTTGGATTTCAAGCACTAACTATGACATAAGGTTGCCTGCTTGGGATTTTATCACCCAAGTGTTATGGTTGTCCTATAGTTGCTGTTTGATCATAAAGATCATTCGTTGAATCTATTTTCCAGATTAACATAATTAATTTCTGCATTAGTTTTACTTTTGATGATTTTATTTTATTTATTTATTTTACTTTGTGGATTGAACCCTCATGGTCGACCCTGCCGCCTGGGTTGTTGATTTATTTTTGCTTTGTGGATTGAACCCTCATGGTCGGCTCTGCCGCCTGGGTTGTTAATTTATTTTTGCTTGTGGATTGAACCCTCATAGTCGGCTCTGCCGCTTGGGTTGTTGATTTTTTTACTTTGTGGATTAAACCCTCATAGTCGGCCCTGCCGCCTGGATTGCTGGTTAAGTTTTTACTTTTATTTTAAGTATCATACTCGCTATTTGAATTAGTGGTATTTTTTGTGTGGTGTGGATGGTTTATGTCCCGTTGGAGTAGGGATCAAAACAATCGACTCTCCTCTGAAGGCGGACTAGTTCCGGGCCTTGATCATTCCCTTAGAAGAGGCACTCAACATCACTTGGATTCCATGGCAGACCTAGTTGATAATCCAAATCCAAATATGTCAGATCCAACTATAAATCAAAATAGAGAAAATCAATTTAATCCTCCTCTTGAGGATGAAAATGAATTTCATAGGAATGTGTTAAACCAACCACGGACTTTACGTGAACATTTACACCCTGAGAGATCAACTTTACCATCTTGCATAGTGTTCCCTGCTCACACAGGGAACATTGATTTTAAACCAGGTGTGATTCAATTGATTCCTAAATTTCATGGCTTGGATTCTGAAAGCCCCTACTTGCACCTCAAGGACTTTGAGGAAGTAATTGCAACGTTACAAGTAAACAATGGCAATAGGGATATACTTAAGCGGTTGTCTTCTTATCATTTCTCTAAAGGATCGGGCCAAAGCATGGCTCAACTCTCTAAGACCTAATACCATCACTTCATGCAAGCCTTAAGTAGAGAGTTTTTGAAAAAGTTCTTTCCGAGTACAAAACAAATGCACTAAAACAAGAAATCATGTCATTCTCCAAAAGGGGGAATGAAACTATTTTTTCAAGCTTGGGAGCACTTCAAAGACATTCTAATTACTTGTCCACATCATGATTATGAACCATGGCACGTGATTGATGCTTTCCAAAAGGGGCTCACCATGGATAGCCGTCAGTTTATAGAGATGATGTGTAGTGGAACCTTTCTTGACAAAGATCATAATGAGGCTTGGGATTTTCTAGATATGTTAGCAGAGAATAGTAGACATGGGATTCTCTGCTAAATTAGACCAAACTAGACCCAGTCCTAGAGAGAAAGCGGGGATGTATGTCCTAAGAGAGGAAGACGACCTTAATGCAAAATTCGCTGCATTGACTAGAAAGGTCGAAGCCTTGGAAATTAGGAAGGTTGATATGGTTAAAGCAACACACTTCTTAGGTAATTTTTGTAGCATTTGTGGTGGTACAGACCATGACACAAAAGATTGTTTTTTAATCTCAGTTGTACAAAATATCACGCATGAGCATGATCAAGCAAATGCTATAAATAACTACCAAAGGTCAGTTATGCAACCAATGGGAAACACGTATAATCCAAATTGGCATAACCATCCTAATCTTAATTGGAGGAATGGACCACAAATTAATGCTCCCAATGCACCTCAAATGCCTCCACAAAATAACTTCTTTGGGGCACCTAACAATGCACCATATGTGCCCCCGCCAAAGCGATCATCTGTGGAGGATGCATTGACCTCATTCATGAACTCTCAAGCTCAATGAATTAGTCTCTAATCCAATCAAATCAGGAATTAAAGACAGCGTGTGACTAGGATTGAGACTCAACTAAATGCTAGGGAAAAAGGCACCCTTCCTTCTCAACCTGTGCCAAACCCTAGAAATTACATTTCATTGGAGACTCAAATCCAAATGAGTTACATCATGAACAAGCTAAGGCCATCATTACCTTGAGAAGTGGAAAAGAGATCGATAATAAGATAATGCAACCAGTAGAAATACTGGAGGATGAGCCACTGTCTCAAGAAAATGATGAACCGGCTATGGTTTAAAAGCCGCAACAACAAAAGGATAAAGAGACTACGTCATATGAGCCTCCAGTTCCATTCCCATCTAGACTTCGGAATTCGACTGTCCCCATGAAATATCAAGAGGTGTTGGATGTGCTACAAAAGGTTACTGTCAATATTCCTCTGCTTGATGTCATTAGACAAATTCCATCATATGCTAAATATCTCAAGGACTTGTGCACTGTAAAGAGGAAATTAAATGTGCATAAAAAGGCCTTCCTCACTGAGAAAGTGAGCGCTATCATTCAACAATCAGTTGTACCCAAATACAAAGACCCGGGAAGTCCCACTATTCCTTGTATTATTGGGAATTTCCAAATTGAGCATGCTTTGCTAGATTTGGATGCAAGTGTCAACTTAGTACCTTATTCGGTTTAAAACAAATGGGTTAGGCGAGCTTAAACCAACCACGATTACACTCCAACTCGCTGACCGCTCCATTAAGGTACCAAGGGGAATTTTAGAAGACGTACTAGTCCAAGTGGAGAAATTCTACTTCCCCGTGGATTTTTATTGTACTAGACACTGAACCATGTGTAAATGCTAGCGCTCAAGTTCCCATCATTTTAGGCCGCCCATTCCTTGCAACTTCAAATGCAATCATAAATTGAAGGAATAGAATGATGAACTTGTCTTTTGGTAACATGACTCTAGAGCTAAATATTTTCAATCTATGTAAGCAACCCATTGATAATAATGATATCCATGAGCTGAATTTCATGGATTGCTTGATAGAAGAAGAGGAATTAGAACCTAGTCTGACTGAGGAATTGATTTAAGTCATTGGGGACTTAAAAAAATTTTGATTTAGAAAAAGTGTTTGCTGAAATTTGTGATGATAATGAGAACACTACCACCCAGGACATTAGTATGTACTAATGGAGATTGCGCACTCAAATCCTATCTATCGAGGACTCGCGACCTCTGCCATCACCAACCAATGTTCCAAAACTTGATTTAAAAACCACACCAAATGAGCTTAAGTATGTATACTTAGGTGAAAATAAAACTTATCCTATGGTGATCTCTTTATTTTTAGACAAGGATCAAGAGATTAAATTGTTGAATGTTCTAAGGGACCACAAAGGAGCTTGGGCTGGACCATTTCTGACATCAAGGGTATAAGCCCTTCCATATGCACCCATCGGATCCACCTCGATGAGGACGCCAAACCAATTAGACAACCTCAAAGGCGTCTCAATCCAAACATGATGGAAGTTGTAAAAAATGAGGTGATCAAATTATTAGATGTGGGAATCATCTACCCAATATCCGATAGTGTTTGGGTGAGTCCAACTAAAGTAGCCCCAAAGAAATCCGCAATAGCTATTGTGCAGAATTCTAATAATGAACTCATACCAACACGTGTCACCACTGGTTGGCGTGTTTGCATTGACTATAGAAAATTGAACCAGGTCACAAAGAAGAATCATTTCCCTCTACCATTCATTGATCAAGTTTTAGAGAGGGTAGCCGGTCACTCCTTCTATAGTTTTCTTGATGGATATTCTAGATATAACCAAATAGAGATAGCCCTGGAAGACCAAGAGAAAACCACGTTCACTTGTCCATTTGGCACATTTGCTTTGAAACGGATGCCATTTGGATTGTGTAACGCTCCAGCAACTTTCCAACAGTGTATGTTAAGTATTTTTTCAAATATGGTTGGGAAGTTTCTTGAGGTTTTCATGGACGACTTCTCTGTATTTGGAAGTAGTTTTGAGGAATGCCTCAACAATTTATCTCTTGTCTTGTCTAGGTGTGAAGAGAAACACCTTGTCTTAAATTGGGAGAAATGTCATTTCATGGTTCAAAAGGAAATTGTTTTGGGTCATGTTATCTCCAAAAATGGAATCGAGGTAGATCGCTCAAAACTCGACATTATTGCTAATCTACCTATCCCCCGAACTGTTAGAGATATTAGATCACTTCTAGGGCACTCTGGTTTCTATAGAAGATTCATCAAGGACTTTAGTGCCATTACTAGACCCTTAATTAATCTTCTTCAAAAGGATGTTCTATTTAAGTGGACAGATGAGTGTGCAAATGTCTTTAATAAAATTAAATCATCTCTTACCACTGCACCTATCATGCGTCCACCAGATTAAACACTTCCTTTTGAACTAATGTGCGATGCAAGTGACTATGCCATAAGGGCTACTTTGGGCCAAAGGAAAGATAAACGGCCCTACGTTATTCACTATGCGAGTAGAACTCTAAACTCGGCCCAAGTGAACTACTTAACAACTGAAAAAGAGTTACTTGCAGTAGTTTTTGCTTTGGATAAGTTTAGATCCTACTTGTTGAGATCTAAAGTGGTCATTTTCACGGACCACTCGGCTTTGAAATATTTGTTGTCTAAGAAGGATGCAAAGCCGAGACTTTTGAGATGGATCCTCCTACTCCAAGAATTTGACTTAGAGATAAAAGATAAGAAAGGAGTAGAAAACGTAGTGGCCGATCACCTTTTCAGATTGGTGTTAAATGATTCCACTGAGGAGATGCATATTCAGGACACTTTTCCTGATAAACAATTATTTGCGATATCCAAATTGCCTTGGTATGCGGATATAGTGAACTATCTTGTAAAAGAAAAAATGTCATATCATTGGAAGTCACAAGATAGGAAGCGTTTTGAAACTGAGGTTAAGAACTTCTTCGGGATGACCCGTATTTATATAAATATGGGACTGATCAAATTTTTAGATGTTGTATCCCAGAGGATGAAGTTCAGAGTGTTATTTCTTTTTATCACATGGAAGCATGTGGTGGCCATTTTTCTGCTAAGAAAACTACTGCAAAAATTCTGCAGTGTGGTTTTTACTGGCCCACCATATTTAAAGACACCTATGCTTTCTGTGCTGCTTGTGATAGATGTTAAACGTTAGGAAGAGTGTCCCGGCGCAACATGATGCCTTTATCCCCAATTTTGCCATTGGAGATTTTTGATTGTTGGGGTATTGATTTTATGGGCCCATTTCCATCTTCTTTTGAATTTTTTTATATATTGGTTCGTGTGGACTAGTTTTAAAGTGGATTGAGGCAGTTTCAAGTAGGACTAATGACAACAAAGTGGTCATACGATTCCTCAAGGAAAATATTTTTTCTAGATTTGGAACTCCAAAGGGCATCATTAGTGATGGCGGGTCTCACTTTTGCAATAAGACATTTGAGGCTTTGATGAAGAAATATGACATCAATCATAAAGTGAGCACCCCATACCACCCACAAACGAGTGGGCAAGCTGAGATTTCTAATCGAGAAATCAAACACATTTTAGAGAAAACTATAAGGCCAGATAGGAAAGATTGGTCCCTCAGACTATCCGACGCTTTATGAGCTTATAGGACTGCTTATAAGACCCCGATTGGAATGTCTCCATACAGATTAGTGTATGAGAAGGCTTGCCACTTGCCTGTGGAATTGGAACATAGAGCCTACTGGGCAATAAAGAAATTAAACTTTGATATGGATCAAGCAAGTGGACAAAGGAAATTAGAGTTGAATGAATTAGAGGAGCTGAGGAGAGACTCCTATGAAAATTCTAAAATATACAAAGAGAGGACCAAAGCTTTTCATGACAAAAATATTCTGAGGAAGAATTTTGAACATCAGCAAAAGGTCCTATTGTACAATTCCCGTCTCCAGTTCTTTCCGGGAAAGTTAAGATCAAGATGGACAGGCCCCTTCATTGTGAAGAATGTTTATACTCATGGGGCTGTTGAAATTGAGAATCCACGTAATGACAATGTGTACAAGGTTAATGGTCAGAGATTGAAGCCTTATGTGGAAAACTTTCATTTGGGAGAGGAGTCTTTCCCTCTTCATGAACCAGAATATTCAGATTGATGCTCCTAGTCTGACGGAGCATTTGTGTAGGATTTGTATCATATTCAATTTTTTTGGTGTCACCTAGCAGGTGAGTTTTTCATGGCAGGTACTATCCATCATTTCTTTTATTTATATTGTTCTCTGCATTACATTATCATTACATTGGGGACAATGTAAATTTTAGGTTGGGGGGTGTGGATAGTCATCCATGTGATAGTCATCTATGTGTATGTGAGGTTTTTTTTTTCTTTTTGGTTTTAGTTTATTTTATTTTATTATTATTATATTATTATTATTATTATTTAGGTTTCAGTTTTTTTATTTAGGTTTATGGGGAATTTTTAATATGTTTATATACAAGAATGTAAACATGATATTATGCAAATTCCAAAGGCAAAGTTAATATTTATTCTAGGTTGATAGTAGTCAGAATTCTGATAACTGAAAATTATAGACTTGAGTTCAATTATTTAATCACTAGTTTAAAGTAAGTTATAATTTGATGTACTGAATTCACAATACACCCTAGCTAACTAAGTGAGGAATATGATATGTGAACTAGAATAACAACTTTTGATTCAAACAAGGTTGAATGAGCTAGTATCATTGATATATACTTAAAAAAAGAGAATATTGAAGAAAAAAAAAAGAGTGATGGAAAAAGAAAATTTTATTATAGAGCATGAATGCAATGACCATAACAATCGTGTCAGTAATCCGGAGTAAGGATACCTAAGTATCCATTACTGTTACCATTACAAGTACGATACCTTAGGTTATGAAGCAAACTCGGTGGGAATCTTCATCTAAGGGTGGTCTATAATAATGAGGATATGATGATAAAAGAAGAAATGACATGAAAAAAATGAGATAACTAGAGATTTCATACTCTTGGAATGATTGAAAGAAGTTAGGATATGGAACATGCATATTTCTCAAAGTTAGACTAATGTCACGGAGCACCTAAGTATATTGGATCATAATTATTCTAAATTTTGATTAGGTCTCTGAACTCAATGATGTAATGGATTAAGAAATTGAAATTCTAACTAACTTCAGGCTTAGGGTAAGTATTGTTTTGTTTTAGAATTCACATGATGAATGGAGGCATAATTGTATAAATTTCGAAATGTTGAGCTATTTTTCATGTTTTCAATGTTTGTGGGTAACATTTCTGGAAACCCTCACGAGACTATAACTCGTCCACTAGGAAAAACCTAGGGGTTTAAAGGCTTACTGCATATGCTAAATGCAATCGAGATTACCTACGAAAGTGGTGTAGTTAGATTTTTTTTTTTTTCGTTTTAATTTTATTTTTAAAATTAGTTTTATTCTTATTTTTATTTTTTGCTTATTTTGCTCGGGACTAGCAAAATGTTGGTTGGGGGGTGTGTTGAGACTCAAATATTGCATAATTTTTCCCATTTATATCTTGGTTTTATGAACATGAATCCGCTTAATATTCTATTTTACTCATGTATGTGTTGCAAGGTGAATTTAAGTGTTTGGATTGAAAAATGGTGTTGAAAGCATGATTTTGATGCTCAATAACTACCAAAGCAAGGGATTAATCTTAGGAGACTAAGATTGAAGAATTCACATGCCAAAGATCTAAGAAAACCAAGTGAAGAATGAAGAGAATCGAAGATTTGAAGTGAAGAATCCTGAAATCGTCCTGAAAAAGTGTATTATGAAGCTATGAAGTTTATTTTGGGAAACTGCGTAGCAGGAAGTCTATTTTAAACGAACTATGCAGCGAGAAGTTTATTTTGGAAAAATATGTATATTTGATGCGGTTTCTAGGATTTTTCAAATTTGTACGAAAATTAGAGGTCCCTACTTAAAAATAGGGCTTCCTAGGGCATTCTAAAATATTATTCAAGGCATCCCAAAGCAAAATTTAGGATTTTTAAAGAGTTCTTAGTTTTATTAAAGCTTTATAAGTTATTTTTTTAGATCTTTTCTATTTGCATTTTCTTTCTTTATTTCTTGTTGCTTTTTATTTCTGCAATTTAATTATGTTTTTCTAAGTTCCTTCTAGCCCAAGCTAGAAGGGAAGCACATGGGTTTAATGTTTCTTTAAGATTATGATGATTGATTGTTTTAATGATGAGAAGAATGGTGTATACATGTTATCTATTATTTAAGTTTTATTTTTTTATCCTCTTGTAAGATCCATATGTTTCCATCATATGAGATCCACATTGATGTATAGGCTTACCCTAGATCAATCAAATTTCCTAGATAGGAGAGGTTCTCAACCTGTTATATTTCTTTGATATTCATTACCCTATAGATATTGAATACTTGAAATCACTGACGCTTGAGAATATATGTCAATGGTACAAATTCATGATTTTCTAATTTTTTATATCATTTATTAAAATATTTAAACTGTTTTATTTTCCGATTAGGCTGACCATAGTGATCAGATCCTAGTTGTGTTATCCAAGTCATCATGATTTTGGAACATTAACCTATGTGTGGAACTTTAAAGCTTGGGTGTTATTTTATTCAGTTGAATTACATCCATTCAAAAATCCAAAATCAAATCATCAGTTTTAGTTTTTATTACCTAGTTTGTTTTGCCTTTAATTTTTCCCTTCTAGCAATTCCTCTCCCTGTGGGATCGACCCTGTATTCACAGGATATTACTTACGAACCTCTGCACTTGGAGGCAAGTAATCACTAGTAGTCAGCCAATACCTACTCGGCACATCGATAGCGGACCCATTTATGAGCTGGTCAAATTCAGCTTAGTTTTACCCACTACGAATCGGGCGGATAAAGCCACACCCCCTTTCAACCGACCACTACACAGTGAGAGACGCGACTCACTGGTATTTGGCACTCGAGCGCTTATATAATCCACTCGGTCTAGACGTTGGAGCGTCCTCTAGTACTAAGAGGGTTTAGGAATTTTCACCCAGGGCCATCTATGGCGGCCCGATGCTAGTAACCGATTTTCGGTGTTTCATCTGGCCATCCACGACATGACTGTGGAGACTACGACCCTGATGTCGCTAGGGCGTACAGTAATCACAACATACAATGCAAGATACATGAATCATACAATCCTGTCATGCATCAATCCTGCACATACCGTGCGCTCATGTGAGACAATCTCCACTATCGGGGAGTCTCATAACAACCCGCCCAATGACAAATGCAATGGTCAACCACATCTCATAACAAACATGAAGATGATGCGTATGAGCATGTATCATGATGTTATGCTGTCACATACTTATAATCGGTATCGGATGATATACTCGTAATTGGTATCGATAATCAGTCTTGACAATCGGCCTCGACAATCGGAATCGGCCTCAATAATCGAAATCGGCCTCGACAATCGGAATCGGTAATCGGCCTAACAAAGGGGCTAAGGGAAGGTCACAATGTGGACATTTAACCATCATCGTCCATCAATGTGGACATTTAACCATAATTGATCCCAAGGAGTGACCCACATAGAGCCAGACGTATCGTGGGCCCATGGCCTCACACAAGGACATAATACACATCACTATGGGCCTCACTCATGGGTCGCATATGCATCACATTGGGCCTCGTTCATGGACCTCATCTACATTATGCAGGTGGTGTTAGGTTGCAGCAGCGTTGAGCATGGAGCGTGCAACAGTCTTCTGAGCTTTGATTTTCGATATATGTATTTCCCTTTCAACTTATATTCAAATGTTTATATTAGTGGATATGTGATGATGATGTTGCCTTTGTGATTTGGGTAAACTTGTGGTTATGCTTCTTATGAGATACACGTATGTTGGAAAATCCTCCTTGTAGGATCCCAGGATTGGAATTTGACGTATGCGCGCTGGGAGCCGAGAATGGGGTACTACAGAGGCTGTCGGCATCAGATTCGGCGATCGGAAATGTTGTGAGCCCGATTTCTGGGTTTAAGGCCTGACACAGACTGTGCAAGTCCACATCAAACTCTATCAGCAACCCTATATCATCTCCATCCACGATCTCTAGCTCTATCAACTGGCGTAGCCAAACATCCTTCCTTATGATGACATAGATGAAATGAACCAGGCAATTACTGCATATATAAGCAACACTCCAATCAGAACTTTGAAGAAGGCATTCATAATCCCTGCCTCTGTAATATCTCCATTCACGTCTGAGATGGAAGAATCAGAAATCTACACCCCAGATTGGTGTTCCTCAACGATAGCCGATTGATGAACCTGAGAAGCTTCAGACTCTAATCTCCTGAAGAGTCCTTCATGCCAAATTGCTGAGGCCCTGGTGTGTTCCACAGGGATGCTGCAAGATGCTGGCTTCTGCAGAGTGGCCTACATTCATCATTACATCAACACTCTGAAATATGAAATGGTTTACTAAACTATTAAATTAATTTATTAGTCTGATTATTCATCCGAACATATGAATAGTCTTCCATACCTTGAATTTTGTCCACTCTGTCGCAGCCTCAACATACAACTTAAACAATTTGTGTTTGCATCCACTATATCCATCTACCTTGCCCGAGCAACCTCCCAGCTGTCATATATCCCTGGAACTCTACCCATAAATACCACAGTATTTTCCCATTCGTACTTAAAAAAAATAAATCATTAGAGTTCAAGTGTATTGAGTAATCGTGGCATTGCCATTGGTCTCATTTACATATAACAATAGCAGAAAATATAAAAATTGAACGGAAGTTATAGAAGAAGAAATGGAATTTATGTCCACAACATAAATTCGTACTCTCACCTCTTCATGATGTTTCATTCATTCCCAAACTGACATAACAATACCATGAAATCATGGAATCAGATCGTTCCTGCTGTGAGTAGAAATATATCTACCCTGTTTACTTAAAAGAAGCATCATACAAGTTCAATGACCACGATATGAAGCCACATTGTGATAGCACAAAGCTGATATGATGAACTTATCATCACAAGCTTAACAATAGATCTATATATAGCAGTGGAATGAGAGCATATAAAGAACATTTAAACAACCACAACTTTATCCCAAATGTACGTCTGTGCATCAATTTCAGACAAAAGTTACCTGCGGTACCTGCAATAACCAAAGAACTAGCATTGACATTTAAGATATAGAAGAAAGAAAGCAAAACCATATCAACATATATGCAGATGGTCTAACCATCAGCAATGCCACTATCCAAAACAGACATAATCCAGACTGTTGGGTGCTCATGAAGCACCCATGCAAACCTAAATCACCATAAAATTTATACAAAAAAAAAAAAAAAAAACAGAGTAAAGTTTCATCAAAGTCCCATGAACTATGTATCAAAGGCGGTTAACTTTCAGACAGGGCCAGTGCGGTTGAGGAGCTTCTGTAGCCACTCCTTCCTCCTCTCGTGCCCCATTTTCATGAAAAAAAACTAGCACTGACAATATCTCTCTGCAACAACCTGGTAGCCTGAAGTTGGTCCTCATGGCTAAGGCCGTCAACCTCTTCTAGTATACCCAACATTTTTTGGAGTCGGCTCATACTTTTGCCCTATGCCATAGTAATGGTCAGGCTCTTGACTGCCTCAGCTATGTCGCCCATCCTATCATTGATGAGATTGCTCGGTTTACACTTTTTTTGTTGGGTCACGTCAGTAGCGGTGGATTGGCTGTTTTTGGACCATCTAGAGGTCTCCATAGGGCCTTTGTTAACCCTTTTTAACCGTTGTTGTGATCCCTCATTCAAACGAATGGCGGAACCACTGTCGTGGTCATCCTCATCGTCAGATGAAGACGAACAGTTTCAGACCTATACTCATCGGACTCATTGTTGGAGTTGATCTCATTTCTTGAGCGGCGTCGACAGAAAGTGGTGACGAGTACGCAGTACTATCAAATGACCCATGGGCAAATTCATTGCCAAACATAAAAGGTAGGTCATTGTATCTATTGATATGCTTCCCACGTACCCTTTCAGCATATGGGTGAGACTACAAAATCAGACAATTGGAATTCAGTTAGCACAGGATTAGCATGATTAACACCTATGCGTGCCATAAATTACAGACAAGTAGAAGGAAATCTATTTACTATTATTAGGACTGATACTCATAGCAATGTACCCATCCCACACATCGTCCGAAACCATCACCATTTCTGTTCGGGGTCCCATCCAAACCCACTTGCATTTAGCATGTCCATGACTGCCCAATAGAATCTTTTCAGTGTACGCAGATGGTTAGAAATGTGTTTATTCTCTAACTCAATTCCACACCTATCAAAAATTCATGTGATTGTTGCCTTATATGCTTCCGGTTTGAACCCAATGTCACTTTTCCTTCCAAGATTAACATGTTCGACTAATGCATCCACCAATGCGTTATCCATTGGATCAGTCCACTGAATCCGAACTATTTTCTTACTATTTGAAGATCTTCTATTGTGGTTAGTTTGGGTCATCGATGAAGGAGCATTGGTTGATGGTGTCGAGGTTTTCTTACTTGGGGTACCAAATATCCTACTCGATGATGCAGAGCTTGCACCTTTTGTAGGGGATGTCGTCTCATTCCTATCTCTTACTCCCTTGTAAGAGCTCCGTATGAAATTCATTATACCTATGCAGCAGTAACAGTCAATGGAAATGGCACCTCATGAAGTAAAGTAAGATATTAAATTAGAGAAGAAGGCATTCAAAATATAAGATAATATTGACTACTATATAGCACGATGGGAAATATTGTTTTGTACTAAAATCCATGCATATTGTCTCTAAATTAACCCAAACATCCCAATATGAAAACACTGTTAATTAAAAATTCTGCTGTTACAGAAACATCATAGTACAGAAACAGAAATTAGAACTTAATGTCATTGCTGCGTGCGAGGAAGATCGCCATTCCACATCCTCTCCGCAATGTCATCCCTCTTTTTTGCCCATTCCTCTCTAGCGCGGTCTGTCAAGCGAGATAATGTGTGATCTTCTTCAACATTAGTGACCTCTACAGGAGATAACGAAATGTCCTCAGAACTATCTCCACTATCCTCAACTGCTTCAATAAATCCATCTTCACCGTAAATGAATTTATGTACGATACAGCAAGCTATAACAATCTTTACTTGAGTTATAAACTTAAACTGTGGTGCTACACGTAGTATAGGAAAATGGCCTTTTATGAGACTGAAACAACGTTCAATGACATTTCACAGCTGGGCATGATGATAATTGAAGAGTTCTTTCTTATTTGCAAGCCTCCTTCCTGTACGATACTCATTCAAATGATATTTAACACCTCGATAAGGTGCTATAAACCCAGGAGAATATGCATATCACACATCTACGACATAATATTTTCCTACACAAAGCAATATATGAATATTAAGCATGCGAACATTTTGCATGCTACTAGTTTAGAAGAAATAACAACATTGTTTATTTACCATGAGAAACAAGGAAGCAGTTTAGACGACGGGTTAAAGCATTTTGCAAAACACGAGCATTAGAGGCAAAACCATCCCAACCCGCAAGCACATATACGATTTCATATCAATTGTACAAGCTGCTATTATATTCTAAGACAAAAAAACCTTTTCGATTTCAAAAGGTTGCGCTTGCTTCTTTGGGCAAATAGGCGGGTATATGGGTCCCATCGAGTGTCCCAATACAATCCTACAAGAAAGTTGATCTGAATTTTAGGTTGTTAGTAAATAATCAGTAGTTCATATCTTAAATACAGTTTCTCAGAATATTTTACCTAAAAATATGGACTCCACATTGGATTATCAGATATCTCTTTTAGAGTATATAACCCAGAGAACTTCACATATTCTGGATAAAGTCCAATTACAGCATCAAGCACTTTATTAAAATGTCAACTCACGGTCTCTCTAGACCATGAAAAGCAATGACCAATGACACGCTTTCATACGTTGTGGCCGATAGTATTCAAGAACATGCCCACTTGTTCCTCTAAACTGCACTTTCTTGTATTAGAAAAGAAATTTCTATCTCTTAATAGAGAACATAATTCGAAGAACTTATCTCAACCCATTCTTAACTGTGCTAGACAGTCAACATCACTCTTCTTTATGATTCCATTTACGAATCTATTTCTCTCTATATGACCGCCTCGAGGCGAAGCCTTGATACAATAACAGCGATAATATTCAGCAGCTCCCATAACACATGCAGACGCTGAAATTGCAGTTAATGCAGCTGTTATTTTATTCTCATTCCAATCACTACTGGATGACTGCTTTCGGCTAGAGTCACTACTATCAGACTCCATATTTCAATTGGGCAACTCACCTATTATTCTTGCCAGTTATTTTCTATTTAGTGATGCAAATGACATCATAATCCTAAAACTACAGCAGTGCGAAAATAAACTCAATGTTTTTATAAATCACATAGGGGATTCATAACATGAATGAGATAAAATGATAGATCTATTTATGGTGAACATTACAATCAGAGAAAGTCAGACATAGCACAGGATACAACTGAGCATAGCAACTTCATGATTAAGAGATATTTATCTCTAATAGAGCATAGTAAAATACGTTATACGTAATAAGAGTAGATTAGCAGTTTCTTATTGTCTTTAAACCTGGGTTACCAACTTAATACGCACCTTTCAGAAATGATATAATGCAATGGACTGGTTAGTCTTAAAGTCAGCACCTATGCAAGACTTGTCTACACAAGTGGGCTAAAATCAGACCCCATTAATCAAGATATGAAAGTATAATATGGAAGTTTAGAAGAAACAGGATCCTAGAGTATCTCTACAATATAGAGTAAATCTAAAAGACTATTTAGAAGACTATCAAAGGCCAACATAAACATTGTAGAATCACGAGCACTTCTCAGCGTCCACTGAAAACAATGATCAAGTGATGCATGATATGGAAGCTTAACATCAACAGAAAGACCATACTTTGAAGATCATGTGGACCTGAAAATGGAGTATTACCTCCACTGTCGATGACCACCTGGATATATCTAAACCCCAAGGAATTGTTTTAGAACAACGGTTGGTGTGGTAGATGAATAGATGTACACAATCTTTATAACCATTCTAGAAATGGTTCTGACGCTCAATATAGATCATTACTCCGACTCTGGATAATATGCACAGGTCATGTCCCAGGTGTCGGGAGTTGAATCCACTCCCGGATATACTGCAGATACGCAATGTTATCATTCATAAACACCTGCACAGAAAATCCTATTCGGGTGTAGATCGTGGGATCCCCTCTTCGTAGGATATAACACTAAGCTAATGCTACTCGCCTACAGTATACATCCACTGAGCAATTAGGATCCTGGAGTACGCAGGCATAAAGAGAAGGAACACGGAGGGGATAATATCCACCCTTGAGAGATGCATTGTAACATCCCGGATTTTTGCCAACCTGGGATTAGATGTCCTTAGGCGATGGGTTGCTCCTAACACCTTATTATTTCGTCAGAACTGAACCCCACAGTCTAAAATCGCTTCTGAACCCATTTCCTTCACAAATCCCACCCTTCTCTACCTTGTGCTTTCAATTTTCAAAGCACTTTCGCCCTAGACACTATCTTAAACTAGCTAAGTAGTAAAACTTGGATCACTTTATATACAAACTGCAAAGGCCTAAGTACCATCTCAACCAGAAAACAATTAGGATTAAATCCTTTAGAAATTTAACAAAGTTAACTAAGTACAAAACTCGATTAGCCATGAAATCCGTTGGGATCGCTTTAAATACGATCTGCAAGACCCAAAACTTACAAAATCAGTGACTTTAGGTTTCCCTAAAGTTTAGAACCAAACTCATTTCCCGTCTGCTCTCGGGAATGAAACGAAACTTCGTATTAGGTCTAGACCACACATCGGGAGTCCGATTAACACGAAGCTAAGGAACTAGGACCGCCTCACTGGGCTTGGCAATCATCTCAAAAATCAGATGATTCCGATGTCCCACGGCCATTTATTTCGATCCGGAGCGAGGGAGTGTGAAAAACACTATTCCCTTTGAAATTAAAATATCTGGAATAGTGATCTGGCACCTTTCGCTTGCGCATCAGTATTAAGCAACCAGACCGTCAGAATCAGACCAAATATACCCTCGGATCAGGAAAAAATTTCAGGAACATTTACATGTACTTGAAATTTCGGATCGTGGCCCACTGACCGTTGAACTGAAAGTGGCCCGCCACGTGCGATCTGGGAATCCGATCGAGTCAAAAACGTAATCCCTCATAGATCCATGTGTGGTGAGCTTAAGTCTGACGTTTGGCTCAAGGAGGGCCACCAGAACCTCTCTTTTGAGCTGGAAAAGTGACGAAATACCTATATTAGCAGTAACCTTTGAACAGGAGTCTATTTCGGTGAGTTTTGAGACTATATAAGGACCTTAAACCCTCTCTCATGGCAGCCATACGAATTTGGATTTGAGAGAGGGAAAAGAGAGAGAAAGTGTGGGAGATGTGGGAGAATCTCCCTGCCGTCCTTCCCTGCTGCTATCCATGCTCCACCGCATCCTTCTTGACGCTTTTCCGGCGTTTCCGGCGTCGTTTCTAGGTAAGAAACCCTAACCCTAATCTGTTTTGGGGTTTAGACTGTTGTAGGTTGTGAAGTAGCTAACCTATTTCGTTCTATAGGTCGCCTAGTTGCCGTATACGGAAGCTTAGCAAACCTATCAACTCCATTACGATTCTACGACAAAAGGTGCGGACTTTAGGTGTATAGGTTACGTTTTTCAATGCTTTCAATGTCAGATAATGATAGATTCATGATCTGCATGCAATTGCACATGTACAAAGTGCTTTCCGTTTCCTGTTTCGATTAACATTGTAGAATATGGAATTTCACATACTCTAGATATACGTAGAAATACCGTATACGTATTTTTTTTGGAGAAGTGTTTGACATGTTTATTTAATGTATGATTATACTATATATGGATAAAATACTAGTTTGGCGAAAGGAATCGCCGTAATATATGTTCACTTGTAAATGCTACGTATGTTGAAATTGTGTATTCTAGAAATACTGTATACGTATAAATTTTGGAGATGTATGTATCATGATTATTTGCTGTAGTAATATATTATACATGGATAAAATACTAGCTTGGCTAAAGGATAACCCTAATACATGTTTTACTAACATACACCATGTATGTTGTAATAGTGTATTCTAAGTGTTTGTGGAAATGGCTGAATGAGTATAGAATTCTCATTCGTGCTCGCCATGACTAATTGTCATGGATTCATGATTGATGTATTGGCGATACCCCCCTTTGACGAAAGGATTTGCCCTAAGTCACGCCACGGCCAAAATACACTATATATGCTAAAATGTGTGGCCCAAGTGTTTGTGGAAATGACTGAATGAATATGGAACTCGGATTCCTGCTTGCCATGACTATCCGTCATGGGTGTACGCGTGTTATGATTGGGGCAACTCCCTAGTGAAAGGATTTGGCCTAATGCCTATGTGATCGACATATGTCGTGTATGTTGATGTATGTTTGTTTAAGTGTTTCTTGAAATGTCTGAATGAGTAGCAGTTAGCAAATTGTAAAGTATAAGGGTGTTGAGATATGATTCTCAACCTCTTTTAACTATGTGTATGATCTCCTTTGATAGTTGTGTGATTAGGAATTGAACATGTACAAACTCATGCTTGTGTTGTGATTCATAACATGCTCAACTGCTTTATGATTTTAACTATGTAATGTATATGCTTAAATTTATATCTACGTTGTATGATCCGTCATGGGTGATGGGGAGCGGAGCAACGAGTGCGTGCAACAGCCCTGGCAGCCCTAAACGGATAATACCAGACTGATTGTATGATTTGAATCCTGATCTATTACTGCTTTATATCTCTGTAATTGATTATGTTTGGGGCTATGATTATAGTCCAGGCAATCGGTAACGGGATTGAACTCGTGGCTGAGATTCATTTGCCACGTGGGATGTGTTCGACGAACTCGAGTCGTGCGTTGCCTGTCGGCAGTGGCTAGGCCACACGAAGTTGTTTATGCACTTCATGTCGTGCAGCTCAACGGGCGATCGTGCTAGTCGAGCTCGTCAAGTAACCCGATCTGCCTTATGTGTGTTCACCCTGTTTGGTCGCTACTGCTTGAACCTAGGGTACCAAACTTACCAGTGGCGATCCCCGTTTAACCATGGTACCTAGATCCGCTAAGTCGCATGAGCCGGGCATGGTGGCATGGGACACCGTGGTCGAGCTGTCGGCCTACGCTGGGGCCATATGCCTCCCCGTAGTGACCATTGCGCAATCAACTCGTGAGCCAAATATGGTGGTATGGGACACTGTATTCGAGCTGTCGATACCTCGGCGAGAGCCGAGTACGGTGAGATCTGTGCTCGTGCTGACGGGCGACGAGTCCTCCGTAGTATCATCGAGTACACTCCAAGGGTCTGTGATTGGCGACGAGTCTTTCACAGCAACTAGAGTGTGAGTTGAACCGAGTACGGTGAGACCTGTACTCGAGCTGACGGCTAGTGATTGAGCCGAGTACGGTGAGACCTGTACTCGAGCTGACGGCCAGCAATTGAGCCGCATACGGTGAGATCTGTATCCGCACTGACGGGTGATGAGCCCTTTGCGATGCCTTCACTACGCTTCTCAAACCATAACATCGTATGAGAATAACTAGGATTGACGACCCTAGAATGGATCAGGTTTGGGAATGATACAAGGGAGGTACCTTAGTTTCCCAATACTGCTGTTTGAAATGGACTAATAAAAACTTGGTAATCATGAGCATCATCGCACCGCATGTGCTTTGTAGATGTGGCGCACTGAGGGAGTAAGCATTCGCGAACGTAAGATGATGTCGCTTGAGGGTGGTTTGGCAAGGGCATACAGCATCATGTCATTTCATTTTTGCATTTAATAATAGTTAGAATTGTTTGATTTGTACTGCTTTATCATTACTGCTTGATTGAATTGATAACATGTTAACCTATGCCTTATTGTTCCACTGAGTTGATCACTCACTCCCACGTTACGGGACGGTGTTCCGAACACCCACCAGATTTGTTGAGTTTCAGGTGATGGCGATGCTTGTGAAGCAGAGCCGGACTACTTCTGTGATGATAGGAGGAATTCTCCTATCTGTATCTCTCTGGCAGGTCAATGAAGACCTGATATTGTATTGACGGGGCTATGGTACATGGGATAGGAGGCATTACACTTCCTCACATTTGGTACATTTTAGAACTGTACTTGTATTTATTTAACCTGGTAATGTTATCACACTCCCGAGACTCATCATAAGTTATATATTTTATCTATCTATCACAGTCTTCCGCTTGTAAATTTAACTGTCTCTGGAGTATGATATGCTGTTTTGGCTTAATCTCACTCATGTTCAATGCACGAATACAGTCAACATTCAATCATCATTCTTTTTGTTGCATAAGTGATGTTCTGGAACTCGGGAGTTGAGTTTATGCTCGACCCCCGATTTTCAGGGCGTTACAAGATGGTATCAGAGCATGATTTTGATTAAACCGGACCTGGGTTATGGTCACACTACGCACTCTGACGCACTCTGACTTAGGAGGGAGCGACGGAATGTAGAAACAGTCTTAGGCATCCCTGTTCAGTCCAACGGCTAATTCACTGAAAATGAACGCCGAAATCGAGTCTGTCGCACGGGTCGACCTTAAAACGTTTCTAGGTTGTCTAGTGAAGGGTCTAGATCACAATCCACCTCATCCCAATCATGGAGAATCAGGAAAATGTGCGATAAACGTGATGAGGATAACTACTCCGAATCCTTGGAGCTTCTCTGGACTTCTCGATCTACAAGAGGAGAAAGCAGAACTACATTCTAATAAATTCGAAATTGATTAATGAATGCTTAAACATGAGTTCACAACCCTTTAAATAAGGATACCAGGTAATGGGAAAGAAATCAGGAACAAACTACAACTAAAACTTCTAGAATTCGCGACTTACTATGGGTTGTGATGTCTACTAGTGGGTAAAGTTTTCGGTCAAAAAATAGTAAGTGTCCTAAACGACTTCACCAAATTGTTCTCCTAATTATTCTAAACTCTTTTCTCATTGGGCACAACTCCTAAAGCCCAACAGATGAAGAGAAATCAAACTAAAACTACTACTTTAGCAAAACGAAATTGAAGCGTAGAAATAACCGTCAATCGGTGGGTTTTCTCACAATTTCGGGCTGCGCAACCCAGCATAGTAGGGTTGGTTGGCTTCATTAGCTCGTTCTACCCCAAATTCATATATTTTACGTCAGATAACTCATTCCGGATTGCAAGTTACGTCCGGTTTAACCCGAAACTATCCGAAATTGAACGAACCGGAGTCGGGGGCCTCCCCACTTAAATCTACTAAGACCCAGGGTCGAACCAGGGTGTTTCTGACACCCTGGGACCATGCTGAACAGGGCCCCACCGCGGCGGCGCGGTTCCGGCCAAGTCCGGCCGCGGCGGCGCCGCGGCTCGGGCGGCGGACCGCGGTCCGGTGGCCCATCTGAGGTGGGTCCAAGGCTGAGGTTGGTCGGCCCAACCTCCCCTACCCCTTGGTGGGTGCGGTTTGGCCTGGGGTTTAGGATTTTTAGGTTTGTAGTCCCCTCTCTCTCACATCTTTCCTTACAAACTCCCTTCCCTTCCAATTGCGATTTTCTCCCTCAAATCCTTCCTCCAATCTTTCAATCCATCATTTTCGGCCATGATTCACTCACTTCCATCGATCACAACAACCCTAGCCACCTACCCTACCCCTTCCTTTCATGTTTGAGCTCTCATCTTCCCCATTTGGAGCTCAAAACTGTGTAACTGCCAAACCTACCTCATTTCTCCCTTTTACCTTCTTCATTCCCTACCTTTTGGCCTTTACAATTCCTGTTGAGGCTCAAGTCCATGGAGAACCAAAAACTCCAGCCCCCCACTTCCCTTATCCTCATTTTCCATGGCTCTATCCGAGCTCATCCATATGTTGACTTGTAGTTTGCATGGGCTACTATCTTAGGGTGGTTATGTTTTCCTGTTGATAGGTGTAGTAGTTGGTAGAATGTTTTAGTTATTTGAGAACGTTTAGGGTCCGTTCGGCCAAATTACATTAGGTAAGTTTACGGTGGATAGAATTGTAAAAGTAATAATAAATGTATATGTAGGGTATGGCCCCTAGATTGGGTGTATCTTATGTCTTCCGACACCATGTTTAGAATGTACGCACTACCAGAAAAATGGGCAAAGGCTACGGACTAAATCCGTAGCCGTAGACCTATGGCTACGGATTTAGTCCGTAGCACGACCGTAGTCGTAGGTCCCATAACAATAGGTCTGGAACCTATAGCTACGGATTTAATCCGTAGCTATAGGTCAAAATAGCCACGGATTTAATCCGTAGCAATTATGTCCGTAGCTATAGGTCGCAACAGCTACGAATTTAATCACCACAGCTACGTATTTAATCCGTAGCTATATCTGGCAACCGCTACGGATCAAAGCCGTAGCAATTTACTACCAGAAAAATGGGTAAAGGCTACGGATCTAGTCCGTAGCACTAGCGTAGTCGTAGGTCCCGAAACAATAGGTTTGGAACCTATAGCTACGGATTTAATCCGTAGCTATATGTCCCAACAGCTATGGATATGATCCGTAGCAACAACTACCAGAAACTGGCAAATGCTACGGACCAAAAAAATTTTATATTATCATTTTGTTCATTCAATTACCACCTGTACAATCATTCATTTATTTAATTATCACCTGTACAATCATTCATTCATTCAATTACAATCCTTCATTCATTCATTCAATTACAATCCTTCATTCAATCAATTACAATTACAATCAATTACAATCCAATTCATTCAATTAATTACAATTACAATTACAATTACAATAATACTGAAAATACAAGCCTTTGGCTTCATTAGAGAAATTAATGTGCTTGCACTTCAGCATGAAATTTCAACAGCTTCGTATATTCCATCATCCTACAAACAGTCATGTCACTCATAAATTAGAATACCCATTGAAGAAAAGAAAGACAAAGTGAAAGAAGTGCATCATGTATAACCATTTTTTTCTTAATAAATTACAAAAAAAAAACTTAAAGAGGAATGAAATTAACACAAAAGAAATGGTCTCACCATATGATTATAGGTTTAGGTTTAGGTTAAGGTTTAGGTTTACGTTATAGGTTTTGGGATTTGAGAATGAGTTTGGGTTTAGGTTATAGGTTTTGGGATTTGAGAATGGGCTCGGGTTTAGGTTATAAGTTTTAGTTTAGGTTATAGGTTTTGGTTAAAGTTTAGGTTTTTAGATTTGAGAACGGGTTCGGGTTTAGGTTATAGGTTTTGGGATTTGAGAATGGGTTCGGGTTTAGGTTATAGGTTTTGGTTTTGGTTTAGGTTATAGGTTTTGGTTTTGGGAATTGAGAATGGGTTCGGGTTTAGGTTATAGGTATTGGTTTTGGTTTAGGTTATAGGTTTTGGTTTAGGTTTAGGTTAAGGTTTAGGTTATAGGTTTTGGTTTAGGTTAAGGTTTAGGTTTTTGGATTTGAGAATGTGTTTGGGTTTAGGTTATAGGTTTTGGTTTTGGTTATAGGTTTTGGTTAAAGTTTAGGTTTTTCGATTTGAGAATGGGTTCGGGTTTAGGTTATAGGTTTTGGTTTTGGTTTAGGTTATAGGTCTTGGTTAAGGTTTAGGTTTTTGGATTTGAGAATGGTTTCGCGTTTAAGTTATAGGTTTTGGCTTTGGTTTAGGTTATAGGTTATGGGATTTGAGAATGGGTTCAGGTTTAGGTTATAGGCTTTGGTTTAGGTTATAGGTTTTGGTTTAGGTTTAGGTTAAGGTTTAGGTTTAGGTTATAGGTTTTCGGATTTGAGAATGGGTTCGGGTTTAGATTATAGATTTTGGTTTTGGTTTAGGTTATAGGTTTTGGGATTTGAGAATGGGTTCGGGTTTAGGTTATAGGTTATGATTTTGGTTTAGGCTTAGGTTTAGGTTTTTTGGGATTTGAGAATGGGTTCGGGATTAGGTTATAGGTTTTGGTTTTGGTTTAGGTTATAGGTTTTGGTTAAGGTTTAGGTTATAGGTTTTGGTTAAGGTTTAGGTTTTTGGATTTGAGAATGGGTTCGGGTTTAGGTTATAGGTTTTGGTTTAGGTTAAGGTTTAGGTTTTTGGATTTGAGAATGGGTTCAGGTTTAGGTTTTGATTTAGGTTTAGGTTATAGGTTTTGGTTTAGGGATTTGAGTTTAGGTTATAGGTTTTATTTTAGGGATTTGAGTTTATGTTATAGGTTTTGGTTTAGGTTAAGGTTTAGGTTTTTAGATTTAAGTATGGGTTCGGGTTTAGGTTATAGGTTTTGGTTTTGGTTTAGGTTATAGGTTTTGGGATTTGAGAATGGGCTCAGGTTTAGGTTACAGGTTTTGGTTAAGGTTTAGGTTTAGGTTTAGGTAATAGGTTTTTTGGGATTTGAGAATAGGTTCGGGATTAGGTTATAAGTTTTGGTTTTGGTTTTGGTTATAGGTTTTGGGATTTGAGAATGGATTCGGGTTTAGGTTATAGGTTTGGTTTTGGTTTAGGTTATAGGTTTTGGTTAAGGTTTAGATTTAGGTTATAGGTTTTGGGATTTGAGAATGGGTTCGGGTTTAGGTTATAGGTTTTGGTTTAGGTTTAGGTTATAGGTTTTGGTTTAGGTTTAGGTTAAGGTTTAGGTTATAGGTTTTGGTTTAGGTTAAGGTTAAGGTTTAGGTTTTTGGATTTGAGAATGGGTTTGGGTTTAGGTTATAGGTTTTGGTTTTGGTTATAGGTTTTGGTTAAAGTTTAGGTTTTTGGATTTGAGAATGGGTTCGGGTTTAGGTTATAGGTTTTGGTTTTGGTTTAGGTTATAAGTCTTGGTTAAGGTTTAGGTTTTTGGATTTGAGAATGGTTTCGCGTTTAAGTTATAAGTTTTGGCTTTGGTTTAGGTTATAGGTTATGGGATTTGAGAATGGGTTCGGGTTTAGGTTATAGGCTTTGGTTTAGGTTATAGGTTTTGGTTTAGGTTTAGGTTAAGGTTTAGGTTTAGGTTATAGGTTTTCGGATTTGAGAATGGGTTCGGGTTTAGGTTATAGGTTTTGGTTTTGGTTTAGGTTATAGGTTTTGGGATTTGAGAATGGGTTCGGGTTTAGGTTATAGGTTATGGTTTCGGTTTAGGCTTAGGTTTAGGTTTTTTGAGATTTGAGAATGGGTTCGGGATTAGGTTATAGGTTTTGGTTTTGGTTTAGGTTATAGGTTTTGGTTAAGGTTTAGGTTATAGGTTTTGGTTAAGGTTTAGGTTTTTGGATTTGAGAATGGGTTCGGGTTTAGGTTATAGGTTTTGGTTTTAGTTTTGGTTTTGGTTTAGGTTATAGGTTTTGGGATTTGAGAATGGGCTCGGGTTTAGGTTACAGGTTTTGGTTAAGGTTTAGGTTAAGGTTTAGGTTTAGGTTTAGGTTATAGGTTTTTTGGGATTTGAGAATAGGTTCGGGATTAGGTTATAAGTTTTGGTTTTGGTTTAGGTTATAGGTTTTGGGATTTGAGAATGGATTCGGGTTTAGGTTATAGGTTTGGTTTTGGTTTAGGTTATAGGTTTTGGTTAAGGTTGAGATTTAGGTTATAGGTTTTGGGATTTGAGAATGGGTTCGGCTTTAGGTTATAGGTTTTGGTTTTGGTTTAGGTTATAGGTTTTGGTTATAGGTTTTTGGATTTGAGAATGGGTTATGGTTTAGGTTTAGGAATTGGGTTCATGTTCGGGATTGGGTTTAAGCCTTGGTTTTCAAGTTTAGGTTTAGGGTTTAGGGTTAATTAGGTTATAGGTTTTGGTTTTGGTTTAGGTTATAGGTTTTGATTTAGGTTTAGGTTAAGGTTTAGGTTATAGGTTTTGGTTTAGGTTAAGGTTTAGGTTTTTGGATTTGAGAATGGGTTCGGGTTTAGGTTTGATTTAGGTTAAGGTTTAGGTTTTCGAGTTTAGGTTATAGGTTTTGGTTTAGGGATTTGAGTTTAGGTTATAGGTTTTGGTTTAGGTTAAGGTTTAGGTTTTGGATTTAAGAATGGGTCCGGGTTTAGGTTATAGGTTTTGGTTTTAGTTTTGGTTTAGGTTATAGGTTTTGGTTTAGGTTTAGGTTATAGGTTTTGGGATTTGAGAATGGGTTCGGGTTTAGGCTATAAGTTTTGGTTTTGGTTTAGGTTATAGGTTTTGGGATTTGAGAATGGGCTCGGGTTTAGGTTACAGGTTTTGGTTAAGGTTTAGGTTAAGGTTTAGGTTTAAGTTTAGGTTATAGGTTTTTTGGGATTTGAGAATGGGTTATGGTTTAGGTTTAGGAATCGGGTTCATGTTCAGGATTGCGTTTAAGTCTTGGTTTTCAAGTTTAGGTTTAGGTTTAGGTTAGAGAGTTGAGATTAGGATTAGGTGTAGGTTTAGCTCTAGGGAATTGAGTTTAGGTTATAGGTTTTGGTTTAGGTTATTGGTTTTGGTTTAGGTTAAGGTTTAGGTTATTGGATTTGAGAATGGGTTCGGGTTTAGGTTATAGGTTTTGGTTTTGGTTTTGGTTTAGGTTATAGGTTTTGGTTTTGGTTATAGGTTATAGGTTTTGGGATTTGAGAATGGGTTCGGGTTTAGGCTATAGGTTTTGGTTAAGAAAAAAGGTTACAGGTTTTGGGATTTGAGAATGGGCTCGGGTTTAGGTTACAGGTTTTGGTTAAGGTTTAGGTTTAGGTTTAGGTTATAGGTTTTTTGGGATTTGAGAATGGGTTATGGTTTAGGTTTAGGAATCGGGTTCATGTTCGGGATTGCGTTTAAGTTTTGGTTTTCAAATTTAGGTTTAGGTTTAGGTTAGAGAGTTGAGATTAGGATTAGGTGTAGGTTTAACTCTAGGGAATTGAGTTTAGGTTATAGGTTTAGGGAAAGGTTACGTTTAGGTTATAGGTTTTGGGATTTAGGAATAGTTTTAGGTTATAAGTATAGGTTTAGGTTAGGTTATAGGTTAAGGTTTTAGGGATTTGAGTTTAGGTTTTAGGTTTTGGTTTAGGTTATTGGTTTTGGTTTAGTTTAAGGTTTAAGTTATTGGATTTGAGAATGGGTTCGGGTTTAGGTTATAGGTTTTGGTTAAGGTTTAGATTTTTGGATTTGAGAATGTGTTCAGGTAGAGGTTATAGGTTTTGGTTTTAGTTTAGGTTTTGGTTATAGATTTTTGGATTTGAGAATGGGTTATGGTTTAGGTTTAGGAAATCGGGTTCAGGTTCAAGATTGGGTTTAAGTTTGGGTTTTCAAGTTAAGGTTTAGGTTTAGGTTAGGGAGTTGAGATTAGGATTAGGTGTAGGTTTAGCTTTAGGGAATTGAATTTAGGTTATAGGTTAGGGGTTTTGATTTAGGTTATAGGTTATAGGATTTGAGAATGGGTTCGGGTGTGGTCCCTGCAAATACAAATATAATACAAATATAAACACGGCCTGTCCGAATGGCCAGGCCCTTCCAATGCCGTCCATAGGAAATGGACAGCTTCATCATGGTCATAACAGCGGTTCCCACCTTCCAGGGACCCCCGCTCTTCCAGATAGCTCCGACGCACATCCGGGTCTGCTCCATTAATCTCGAGCAAATACATAAACACGGCCTGTCCAAATGGCCAGGCCCCTCCAATGCCGTCCATAGGAAATGGACAGCTTCATCATGGTCATAACAACGGTTCCCACCTTCCAGGGACCCCCGCTCTTCCGGATAGCTCCGACGCACATCCGGGTCTGCTCCATTAATCTCGAGCAAATACATAAACACGGCCTGTCCAAATGGCCAGGCCCCTCCAATACCGTCCATAGGAAATGGACAGCTTCATCACGGTCATAACAGCGGTTCCCACCTTCCAGGGATCCCCGCTCTTCCGGATAGCTCCGACGCACATCCGGGTCTGCTCCATCAATTTCGAGCAAATACATAAATACGGCCTGTCCAAATGGCCAGGCCACTCCAATCATGTGCATTCTTGACAAGAGACATACCAGATGCTTGAATCTGAAATACGCAGCTCCAATCCTCACACATGCAACATCCACCTGAAAGAATGCACATAACCGTCATGCTTGAGTAATCAATACAGGAATCTACATTTAAAACTATAAAACCAGAGATACTCATTGCATTTTTTTGTTTAGGTTTAGGTTATAGGTTATATGTTATAGGTTATAGTTTTAGGGATTCGAGATTTGCATAAAAATCCAGTTTTTATTCTTTTCATAATCATGGCATCTTTGAACTACATTACCCAGAGTTTCATTTCAAATTTTTCTTACTTGTAGATACACCAATAAAGGATCACTTTGAGTAGAGTATTACCTAAAGCACAACTCCCACTTGTACAAATTGAAAAATATAGTATACCATTAACTTAGTCTTGGAAGTAACATTTCATTCTTCAGGGCAAAAATGGGAAGGGACAGTCCTTATTTACCTCAATGTTCCTAAACAAATCCTTCAACTGCTCAGTTAATTCTTGTCTTTTCTTTAGAGCTGCATCCAGCAAGAACTCTTGTTAAGACTCTAGATGAGAATATATCACTACACAAACACATTGGAGATGGTGAAAATAACATTCTGCATTACCCTGGTTAGAAATGTCGTCTATTGTTTTGGAAGTCCTCACTGCAAACCTCTGGAAGGATGGACTGAAAAAGCAAATAGAAGATCCTATTATCAGCTGAATAAAGAAAATTCAGGTTTTAAAAAATAATGATTTTTATGTGTTGCTTCCCAACGTCCAAATACAACATAAAACGCTGCATTGGATAGCCAGGGGAGCTTTCTTTTTTGCTTCACTTCAATGAATAGCTGCAAGAGTGGAACCATTCAAGCAGCCAAAAGAATACACAAAAGAATATATATATAATATTTATTACAATAAATTGAAAATGGTCTTGAATTATAAATAAATAAACAAATCCTCTATATGGCATACTCCTAGCACGAGTGGCGTCAAAAGGCTGAAGTGCTTGTAAGCCTAAATTTAGGTACAATTGATTAAAATCCTGCACAAGGGAAAAAAACAAGTAAATTATCAAGTTCATCTCTTTTGAAAGAATTCTTAGCATCTATGATTTCACCTAACAAATCAACAGCTATCCTAATCTTACCATTCTGAAAACATCAGAGTTAGCTCCCATTCCCGAAAGCATCAGTCCAACCTGTTCATATTGAGCATTTGGATTTTGGATGTTTCCAAATCAGAACTATCAGATAGTTCAGCAGAATGAATTGTTATCCTTTTCACTATTGAGGCAGCAGGGATTTTTAGAACTGCATTACACTGGGACAGGTTCCCATTTTTTTTTCCACCTTTTCCACCCTGAAATCAGGGAAGTTTCATGTCAGACCTGACATGTAGCCAATATAGATTTGGGTGGAATAGCATCCAGGAAGTCTAACAAAGTTGAGACGTCCAAATGCAGCCATAATGTCAAAGAGGAATCGGAGCTTACCTTATTAAAATGGACGAATTGGAGGGAATCAGAAGCAGCAGCCTGGCCACTCGACTTTGAGTTGAACACAGGATCTTCAATGCATGAAACAGATAGAGAAGAGAAGAAATCAGCATCTACTCCAGCAAGCCTATGTCACAATCAATCCAACCGATTAATGTACAATACAAACTACAAATGTTAGGATTCTGAAGTTTAAAATCACCATCATCTATCTCAGTTGATCATTATTTATTTTGAAAACAAGAGCACTCAAATAAAAACAGAAACCCAAGAGACATGATTGCATCATACTCAAGAAGAAGAGCCTTTGTAAGTCCCAACAGCACCACATACAGCCACCATGGAATGTGTGTGGGACATCCCAACCTGTTCATCAATCTGGACATTCTATTCTATCAAACCAATACAGGCAAGCCATGATCCAAAAATCACAGCGCAGATTATACTAACCATCTGATAAATAGCATGAAAAATGGAAAGTCGAGATCAAGCAGATAAACAAAATAGTTCCAATCATCATCGTGAAACATTTTATTAATGATCCTGCCATGAATTGCTTATGATTCTGAAGAAGCACTTTGGCTTGATGATGCTAGCTATCTGATTTATGGCTCATGGTAAACGGATAGTTGAGGCATAATGGCCCACAATCCAAGGGTTGGGACCATCCAATCAGCATGATTTTTCAACCATACCTTGCCCCCAATGGCTTGATTGAATCATCTGTTGAGATTCATGATTAGCCCTGCCCACATGTCACCTATTCAGGAACATTGCCAGCACCCTTGTGAAGTTGGGGATTCAGTAGAACATCCAAATAGGCATGATAACCTTAGTTACTCCTCATCAACAAAAATTTAAAGGTAACTATGAAGGAATTTTAGTTATTTTGATAACCTATCCATTAATTTATATAAAGGAATTTTTCAAGAAGGGTGCCAGTAAGTCATTTGTCATTTCAAACACTGATCATTTTCAAACTATACCTTATATTCAATGAGAAATCATTTGTTGTTATTTGAATTTTTCAACAAACTCTTACACGTGTTAGGGTGCCACTGGAAAATGCGTCCAATGCAATTTTCTCCAATAGGCGCTAACAGGTGGTGCCCATGCCTGCCAGAGGTGTACCTACAATTTGGATTGAAAGCACGACTGTACATCGAATTCAATTTTAGACAAAGAAAATAAACAATGAATGCAGTCTTAGACAAACCGAGATTTTCTTCAGCTTTATTGCTCAAAATTCCAGTAAATTGTACCACCCTCTTCATTTGATCTGAAGAACCAAGAATGGATGTACATGTCATCTAAAACATTGGAGAGATGATTATTCACACCATAATGGATGTCATGTACAATTCATTCCTATAATTTCATGGATCAGAGGTTATAATTGTTCAACCATTCTGATTTTTAGAATGTAGCTTAGTGACCATTTCACAATTTAATTGATTCAGTTTGAGGTAACAGTTTAAAGGCGTACAATTTCTGAGTACCTATGTTTCAAGAGTTGTACACAATCTGGATATCAAATAACTGCTCTAAATATGATGAGTGGGAATATAGAATGCATTTCAACATTTCAAAATGGAATAAGGCAGCCAAGTTCCATGCCAGATACAAAGTGCTTCCACATAAAATGCCCAAATACGTTCATACGCAATTTAGTCTATGTCCAAGAAAGTGAAGCATGTTAGAAGTGAATCAGAAGTAAAAAATAATTTTACAAAAATTTATGTCATTTGTTTACCATTCAATAGCTAACTTGGTAAGTTCTTTAGGCCTGTTTCCCCCTTCTAACAGACGGCTGTCAATCTTAAACTACTTGGGGGGTTAATTTGATGCACAAGAAACAAAGCATCTCCTGAAGAAACTGAGTTCTGTTAATTTGATTTGGCTTGACCTTTATGTCCATCTGAAATGCAGTGATGTCATTCTCATTACCAGCAACCTGCAATGCTAAAATCACAGGTTATAATTTGCATGTTTTGTTTACGAAGTTAGACTTTAAGCAGTCCTCTTTGAGCTATATGCCAGCAACCTGGATTGTATGTGACGCTGGGACTCTCGGCCATACTATTTTGCAGCTGGCATTCTAGTTTCTTTCATGGCCCCATATCCTGTCATTATTTATTTTTTAATCAGATGGGGTTGCAGACTTGCACGCCAAATGTTTTCATGGTTTCCCCCCAGCCAGATCATTTTTAAGAATAGCCACATGAAAGGGCCATCTGTAGCCCATGTTCATGATTCTCACCTACAAATTCTTGTGCAATCTAACTAGCAAATCTGGAATGCTGCATTCAACAAGAAATAAAAGCTTCACAAAGCTATAATGGAATCCCCAATTGGCCAATGGGTCAACAAATCCTAAAGAAGCATGCACCACAAACTGTAATCACACTCAAAAATCAAATTTCGGGAGTAACCTTTGCATGTGCCTTGCAGCCAACCAATGATTTGGTGACCTTTCATGGTACAAGCAACCAACCAGTAATAGGAACTGTTGATACGGTGGAGTCAAGCTAAAGGTCAAGATCATGTTAGAAAATTCTGACCATCCAGTTTGAGTATCACCAGGGGAATGCAGCTGTTTTTTGCTCTCCTCTCCAGGTTAACAACCCATTGATGGCAGGGCCCTCATTCATGATTCCACAGACGTTCCAGATCATTGAGCAAAATTTGACCTTCTAGATCCTTTTAAAAGAAAAGGTTTAGCAAACCAATTAACTCCTCCAAATTGAGGTGTGTGGAAGTGGTGCGTTACCTGAAATGGTTAGATTAAATTACTCAGAGAAATGTGCATGTTAACATGGTTATTATATAATACTCAGCCCAAATTGCTAGTATTTGTAGATTCAGAACTATAACCTTACTACAAAACAGTCTATGATCTAATATAAAAGAAATGATCAAATGGGAATGACAATTCACAATTATAACCAAAGCCTAGAGTTCTGTGATTCCGACTTTATTGAATTGACTTATTACAAATTTGATTGAATTGAGAATCCAAACACAACCAAATTGTACATGAAAACACAATATGCATCAAAGAATGACATTGGAGCCCTAAGATGCACGTATGCATTTTGTTAAATAGCAATGTCGCCATCTTATAACCAGCTATTACTTGAATCAAATCCCTTACAAGGGCACAACAAGAGAGTATTATGTCTTAGCTCTTACAAGGGTCATCATGTGTCTCACAAATGGTTAAGGTTTAGATTTTTGAATTTGAGAATGTGTTCGGGTAGAGGTTATAGGTTTTGGTTTTAGTTTAGGTTTAGGTTATAGATTTTTGGATTTGAGAATGGGTTATGGTTTAGGTTTAGGAAATCGGGTTCAGGTTCAATATTGGGTTTAAGTTTGGGTTTTCAAGTTAAGGTTAAGGTTTAGGTTAGGGAGTTGAGATTAGGATTAGGTGTAGGTTTAGCTTTAGGGAATTGAGTTTAGGTTATAGGTTTAGGTTTTGGTTTAGGTTAGGGGTTTTGATTTAGGTTATAGGTTATAGGTTATAGGTTTTGGTTATAGGTTATAGGATTTGAGAATGGGTTCGGGTGTGGTCCCTGCAAATACAAATATAATACAAATATAAACACGGCCTGTCCGAATGGCCAGGCCCTTCCAATGCCGTCCATAGGAAATGGACAGCTTCATCATAGTCATAACAGTGGTTCCCACCTTCCAGGGACCCCCGCTCTTCCAGATAGCTCCGACGCACATCCGGGTCTGCTCCATTAATCTCGAGCAAATGCATAAACACGGCCTGTCCAAATGGCCAGGCCCCTCCAATGCCGTCCATAGGAAATGGACAGCTTCATCATGGTCATAACAACGGTTCCCACCTTCCAGGGACCCCCGCTCTTCCGGATAGCTCCGACGCACATCCGGGTCTGCTCCATCAATTTCGAGCAGCGGTTCATAAATACGGCCTGTCCAAATGGCCAGGCCACTCCAATCATGATTCAAAGAAGGGAACTCGAGGGTTTTCCTCACCTTTCATTGTATGCTTCCAAGGTGCAGATGGCCCCTAAAACACACATACATCCTGGGAATCGATCGCTTCTCAAAACCGCAGACTGTTTTGTTTTGAAACTCGTTCATCTCACCTGAAAACCTGTCACATAATAATAACTGTAACCACAATGATAACTATTGTGAATGCACTATAATGAACAAATTATTATTATTATAGATAACTGTAATTACAACATAGATATTATCTGCCAAATACAGATATCTCCTGTCATATAAAAGCATATAAAAAAGAAAAAGAAAGAAAGAGAGACGGGGTTCATACCATGTCCAAGAGCTTTTCTTCTAGTTTAGCTATGACAAAAAGTAGACAATGATTTTCTAGTAGATGTCAACAGTTAAGGTAGCTGCCAAATTAGAAAAGGTGACAGCAAAAGTCATCACTTGTTCAGTCTACTTTTTAGTACCTGTTTCCCCATGTGAGATGTAGTTCTCCTACACAAGTCCTATTAATGTTAAAGAATCTCAGCTAATGAGGGCCATCTTAAATGTGAATTTAAAGGTTTTTTTCTCTATTTTTTCAATCTAAGTCCAGTATACCCCACTGAAAAAGCCCCAAGGCTCTAGGCTCCTCACTTGAATAGAATTGCATGCAGCTGCTTCCTGCTTGTTTCAAGAGTTCATGTGAACATTCTGAAGCAGATAGTGAGCATTTTTCAATCTGTTCTCTATGTATTTCAAGAACCATGTGTCTATGAATCAGAGGTCATGATTGCTCAACCAATCTAATTTTGGGACAACAACTTCAAGACAATGGGTCACACAATTCAATCCGGTTTTAATTTGAGTTCATGTATGTCTCATGTACATTGTCTGATGAAAGCCCATCCTTGCACCTGGTTTCTCCATTAGAACTAGGTACATAAAGCAAGTCAATACAAAAAATAAAAATAAAAATAAACTAAACAAAACTAATCATACTCTTCTCACGAAGTTGGTAGCTTTCATAAATCAAGGATGGAATGGACCAAAATTTCCAATGTGGTAGCTTTTAAAAAAAAAAAAAAAATCTGTCAGTAGATTAAGCTAAACCCAATGATGATGATGATGATTAGTTTTAGATTCATCAGTGGATTAAACTAAACATGGTGATGATGATGAAATGGAAAGCCACAAGTTCTAATGAAGACTATTGGCAAAACAGAAGTAACAATGAATGAAGGGAAAAAAAGCACATAAGAGTTTTCTTGTGTGCGGCTGTAATTCTCTTGGATTTGCAACCCACCACATCAAACAGTAACTCTGCCCCAAACTATACATCAGGTACTAACTATGCCGCAACCAAAAGTCTGACCTTAAGAAAACTAATGTGAGAGAGTTAAAATGACAGAAGGAAAAGAAGATGAAATGGAAATGCATGGAACAACTCTAGAGATACCTGTTATCAGCAACCTTTTGTTGCAACATACAATACCCATTCCTTCATCTACACATGAAAGCAAAAGAATATCAAGAAAATAGAAATTTTATTACCAACCATTTTCTTGAGTCCTATGATTATCATATATCCAGATTTTCTTTCCAGAAAAGGTACTTATATTGCCTGCTTATGCAACTAAATTTGCAATTTAAGAAAACACAAGTGAATGTTTTAAATTCAATTTTCTGACACAATCAACACCCAAACAATACATCATGACTTGAAGTGTATATTTAGAAGCAAGGAAAATTCAATTTGGTCATTTCAGTTTATAAGTACAAATAATTGCAATTTGTTTCAACAACACATTCACATCAAAAAATTGGTTTACCTAATCTATGAGAGCCAAGTTAGCATAAAAAAAGGACTTCATGGTCCCGATATCTTCCCAGTAGCCATTAAATAGTTATGCCTGCCAAGTTATGAATGTGGCAGCCTTGTTAGAGACTTCTACTAATATGGTTTAAATGCCTAGTTTTTGTTCTCAGAAAACTGAGACCAATATATGGTTCCTTTCTTTATATAAAGGCTGACTGGAACTGATAACTCACTCTTTTAAGAGATAATCTATGATAATACAGAGGATTTTGAGGAATTCATTACCTGAACATTGTATTCTTCAGCAGCCATTGGAATGATCTCTGATCCAAAATCCATTAAATGTAGAATTCGATATGCTTGGCAAAAGAAAAAGGTTGTGGAGAGTAGTCCATCCTCTGCAGGAGCCACCCAATGGACTGCAGAAGCTTATGAGCTTATGTTAATGTTTAAAACTGCAGAAGTTTCAGGTTACCTTGCAATGCTGCCAAAACAATGGGTAGATTGTATCATCTTTCACCACAACAAAGGCACGCTTTCTAATTAAAACAACCCACTATGTTTTAGGTGAAATGAAATGACGTTAGCTCACATGAATGGTGGTAATGAAAACAACATTACAGATCAGGTGAGCAAATTTCCAACATGAGAGATCAACCTCTGAGTGCACATGCATGCACTCAATGTTGCTCTTTTACAATCATAATGGCTACCTTAGTATGATGCCTGGCCAGAAGTGTTGCAATTTAATGCAATACCTCAACTCGAGTAAGCATCCCATTCACTAGATAATTGTATGGAAAAAACCAGTATACTGCAAATCACCATCTAATCAATACAAAGTGGTGAGACAAGCATTGTCCCATTGACTAACTTATAACATGAAAAAAGGGAACTTTTCTGTCATGCTTTCTCCTTGTTACTCTTTTAGAAGCACAATAGGTATGTTGCTGAAAATTATTGAGCACCTAAGCAACCTTTAAATTAAGCTGGTTTCTCACGTTACAAAGAATGTACCTCCACGCCGAATGCTTGCATGATCTATTCCAAGTACTTTCTCAAGATGTTGATTGCAAGTAGTACCGACTGCATCAGGTAGTAGTCCAGTCACCTGTGTTCCACAGCAAAAAAAAAAAGGCATCATGAGGAAGGTAAAAACAAATGAGAATTAGAAATTAAAAGAGAAATCTCATGTTTCTGGCTTCTCCGAATAGGGTGAAACCAAAACCTGGAAATGGAAAGACTGTGGAACCCTTAAATGTACGTGGAAAATGACATCAGCAGGGGAGGAAAAGCATTTCCTTATGGCCGTTTGTTTTGCACCATCATTTCAATGGAAATCTAAAGGTCAACGGTCAATCAGTAGAGTTGTCCCTCGTAACCATGGAATCTAGATTTTTTAACAAGATTTTTGTGGTGTGTTTCTCAAACACAGGAATCTGTTGCACAAGGGGAATTCGTTTTCTTTTCCATGGTTGTCCACGGTTCTCTCTAAACAAACAGGAAATGGAAATTTATGATTCCCTAACTTTGGGCAAGAAATGATTTCTAATGGGTTCAATGATAAGGGAGAATTAAGATATTGGATAACGTGGGGCCAATTTCCTGGACGTCAAATTCAACGGGGAAAGTAAGATGGTTAATATTACTTTTCACAGTGCAAAATTTCAGTTATGTCTCTTCTTTACCTTCCATTTTCTTCTTAACAAGAAAATCCATATTTACTAATATTCCCATTTTTCTATTTTTCAAAAGAATGAGTTCGGACTCCGAAAGCGTCGGCTCCCGCACTCATACTTTCAGCCCAAACCCTAACCAAGGTTATAGGTTTTGGCTAATGTGAAACTAGAGTGGAAGTCTTTTGAAAATGTTATGGATTCATGTGTTCGTTCATGCATCATTTGATTAGGCTCCTGAACCAAATAAAGTTTGAGACTGATATGGCTGCCTTCAATGAAGAGTTTCTTTTCTACATGATCTCATTACATACCATATGTTTTGATAGAATGCAAGCCGTATATATAAGAGCTATCATGCAAAGGCTCATCCCCATCGTTGGATGGCATGCATGCCAGACATCCGGACCATTCATTAGGTAGCCCACACTATATATGAACATGACTTGGACCAATATAAAAAAGATCACTCTTCTATGAGAAAAAGAAGCCCATTTCTCCAAACTCAATGTGCATGCCTTACTTTTCACTGCATGGTTTCCATTTTGATCATGCGCACATTACATAACATGTTCATCAAATTCAAGAACAAGGTTTATTATCTGATCAAGCTCAGTAACTTCAAGTGTCGATAACAAAATATGAGCAGAGGATGAGCATTTGAAGCAAGAGTATGCTACTCAAATTTCAACTAGTGAGACTAAGAACAACAAAGCATGGAATTAGAATTGACAATCTTAAAACTATTTCAACATGAATACCAAAGATGTGTCTTATGTAGACATGTATCATGTTGATGTGTGTGCCTACGTAGCTGAAGTACTATTCTTTTGACCAGTCCATGAGATTCCCTGAAATCTGTGGCTCCTAAAAAAGGAAAAAAGAAAATAATGAAATCCAAAAGGAGGTTGAGAAAGGGTTACCACGTAGGTAGCCCTGTGTCCAAAACTCTCCCACTTGAAGTTAGTGGTTCTTGTAAGTCTCATTTTAACCATCCATGAATGAGCCTCATATTCCAAATATTAAGAATTTCCTGTCCACAATCGGACACAACATGCTAATGATATCAAATACAAAAACCACAGACATAACTCACATATAAAAATTGAGAACTAGGGATATTTGGAACTGTCAATGGGCCCAAATTGGCCAAGGAAAATCAAAATTTTGAATAGCCCTTGCCATCCTATTGGACTGGTGAGCTCCACTGTCCATTTCACTTTTTGACCATCTAATTGGATTTGCAGGACCATGGTGCAATCGGATGATTTATTTCACTTCATCACAATCTTCAACCGGCCAGCTGGTGGGGTCCATCTTGGATCCCATCTAATGGGGAGGTGGCCTAGATGCAACGGGAAGGAGACTACAATTTTCTTATTTCCACATCATTAGACTAATGGCTGCAATTCAATTTGGTAACACATCCAAGCATACCCTACAGAAGATAACTAAAAATGAAATGCATAAAGATACCTAATTTGCCAATTCCATTCAAAATCCATCACATAAACAAGACTCCTGCCAAAAAATTCCACACACACAAAAAAAAAATTAATTAAATTAAATTAAAAATAAAAACGCACTTGCCTGCATCCACGAGTACAGGTGTCGCCGAGTATCATGATAGTGGCGGTGGCCGTCCCTGTCTCACCGCCAGACCAGCACTCCCCCCAGATTAGGGCATTTCACCTCCTCGCAGACGGTGTGGAGATTCAATTCCCTGAGCTTCTGCTTGATCTTCGGGTACTTGGAACCACCGGGGATCGATTCCTTCATCCATTTTGGCTTCGGGAGGGGCTTCTTCTTCGATCCGACCTTGACCGAGTACTCGTCATTCTCACGGAGGTAGATGAAATCGGTGAGGGATGGAGACTCCGCGGCGAGACGAGACCGGAGATCCGCTAGGGTTGGAGTGGGAGGAGGAGGATGGGGTTGGGGAGTTAGGGTCTGGTGAGAGGAAGAGGATGAGAGGGCTTTGGGGAGATCGCGAGAGGGCGAGGGAAAGGGAGAGGGTGAGAGAGAGAGAGAGAGAGCGTGGGGGGGTTTTGGTTTTGGGAATTTGGGTGCGCGCGCGGTAGAGGAGCGCGGATGGTATTTAGGGGTGACGGACATCACCGTCCTGATTTAGTTTCGACCTTGTGGGGCCCACCATTGTGTATTTTATCTATCCACTCCGTCCATTCATTTTAACAGCCCCTTTTTAGGGTTTATCTAAAAAATGAGTCAGATCGAAGATGTATATGGACCACACCATATATTAACGATATAAATATATTTTTCATTGTTTCTTATGGTGTGGTCTACTTAAACTTTTAATCTTTCTACTTTTTGGGTTCTTGCACTGAAATAATATTTTAAAATTTATGGACGGCTTAGATAAAACAAATATATTGTAATGGGCCCCATGGAGCTCCTTAAGCATCAACTGTCTCTAATAAAGTCCAATGGGGGAGGAATGTTTTAGCTACAGATTAAGTAGGATTTAGCTACGGATTAAATCCGTAGTAATATAGCTACGGATTAAATCCGTAGCTAAAAACCTACATAGTCCGTAGCCTTTGCTCATTTTTTTGGTAGTGGGTGTATCCTATGTCTTCCGACACCATGTTTAGAATGTACGCAATTAAGGGTAAATTCTGAGAATTCCTTTCCAATAACACTTAGAAATTCCCCATCGTGAGATATGGAAATCCCATCTCACGTTTTTCCAACACCAGGCTCATTTTCCAAAGCCTCTACCAATAATTTTGATCCCCACCCACCCTCCTACCAACCATGTCACTCCCAATCCCGAGGTAGGATTAGCAATACAGTTCCATTTTAATACAACTTAAGACCACTGGCCAAATAGTGTTGAAGTGATAGAGTCCCTTGATATACATTAACCTACCGCACTCTGATAGCTTAAGCTTTTTGAGTAAATGGTTGTTTGACAAATAGACCCTCGGAGTTTTGGACCTAGAGCAGTGCTTCAACAGACCTGACGGTATAGGCAATCCAACCAATTAAAAACGTGAACTCTAGAACCCCCTTAGTTGGTTTGAGCATATGTGAAGTGCTCGAGCGTAGCTACATTCATGTTCAGGCAACTCAAATTCTAAACAAACAAACAAACAATTTTCCTTTATTTAAAATGGAATGAAATCATCTAGTGTAGAAGCATAGGCTTTGGATTACAACTAGGGGATTATGATACTCATACGTTGCGACTAGGCACTAAAGAATGTAAAAGATTCATTATGCTAAGATAATTGAAAAAAAAAAAAATAATAATAATAATAATAAATAAATAAATAAATAAATTTCGTTTGTGGGCTTGATTAGGTTGGAGCGAGACCCCGTTCCGTTGTTGAATCCCCTTAATACTTTAGGCTTCCTTAGTAACTCTTAGGGAGCTTGTTTGACGTAGAAACTATTCACGATTAGAGAATTAATGTTAGGTCAAATCAATACGACCCTTAGAATTGCCTTTTCAAGGACTTAGTACTATCGGGAACACGGAGTAGAGAAACTATCCATAAGCGAGGTATTCGCAGTCTGAATCGAATTCTCAATTCTGGTAGTGACCAATGAACCCTATGCTCTGATCAAGCAGAAGGTCGGAATCGACTAGGATTAAGAATTGATATAGCAACTTTCTGTTCTGGCTAGGCAGGAGGTCCATGTATCCGACTCAGACCAACTACACAACATTCCTTCTGTGTTGGCCGAACCACTTGCAACCAAAAGTTTATAACTTCGTCTTTGAAAGGTATTAGGAGTATATGGCCAATAGCGACTTTGACTTTTAGGCCCAAGGAATTACCCAAATGGGCGACAAATAGTTAGGAATTAGGTCCCAAATTACATGCCATGTCAGCATACATTTTATCCATATGAATGAAGAAAGATAACCTGCCTGTTAAGCTAGGCATGAATAAATAGGATAAGTCTGGGCCGGGATAAAACTCCTTGGTAGAATTAGGCATCTTGCCTCAAACTCACACCCATCCATGATAACCCCTTTCTATAATCCTAGGTACCAAGACTGATGTAGTGGGAGACCGCATTTCATTTCATGTCAAGGATAAGACTTAAATTACACCTTGTTCCGACATACGGAGCAGGACATAAATCTTGAGCCTTAAGGGTGAAACTAAAATTTTAAGGGGGGTAGAACATTATGAGCCCAATCTAGTTAGGTCACCTAATACACCTCTTTGATCTGGGTGGCGCAGCGAAAACGCGGTGGACCCTACCCCACTGGCCCAAGATCGAAACGGTGCTCGTTGAATGCGAACATTATTGAAGCCGTAGCCTGTCCTACTATGAGAAACCGTTTTAGGATGATCTAGTAAGATTTGATTCACCTTTTCCTTTGACATAGATAATAACGAGGACTCTCTTAGATGAAGACCTAAAGGGTAACCTTAGACATGGACAATTTGACCTTCGTATGATGGACATTCCCTACGTTTTTAGAGTGATCGGACTACGGAGTTACTGAAATATACAACTGCGAAACATTCGCGGCTTGACCCAATTCTCAATCCTGGGCGACTACCAATGGACTCACTGCTTGACCGAGCAGAAGACCAGGATCCACCAGGATTCGAAAGTGATACGATGAGCCTTCTACCCTGGTCAGGTAGATGATCGATGTATCGGGATCGAGCCCACTATTATCGTCTCTCCGTGTTGGTCAAATAATGGAAACCGCTATCTTACTCTAAATTGTAGGAATTATCATCCAGGCTCCAAATAGGTAAAGAAATAAATTGTAGCAAACCATCAGGATATGAGCAATAGATAAACAATTAAGTTTTAAGGGGGGTAGACTAAAATGAACCAGCTGGTATTTACCTTACCACGCGTAGAGACTCGAAATCAATAAGTCATTAGGCAAATGAAATAATAGAAATTTTCCCTTATTACCCTTAGCCAATTTCGGGGACGAAATTTTGTTTTAAGGGGGGTAGATTGTAACATCCCAGATTTTTGCCAACCTGGGATTAGATGTCCTTAGGCGATGGGTTGCTCCTAACACCTTATTATTTCGTCAGAACTGAACCCCACAGTCTAAAATCGCTTCTGAACCCATTTCCTTCACAAATCCCACCCTTCTCTACCTTGTGCTTTCAATTTTTCAAAGCACTTTCGCCCTAGACACTATCTTAAACTAGCTAAGTAGTAAAACTTGGATCACTTTATATACAAACTGCAAAGGCCTAAGTACCATCTCAACCAGAAAACAATTAGGATTAAATCCTTTAGAAATTTAACAAAGTTAACTAAGTACAAAACTCGATTAGCCATGAAATCCGTTGGGATCGCTTTAAATACGATCTGCAAGACCCAAAACTTGCAAAATCAGTGACTTTAGGTTTCCCTAAAGTTTAGAACCAAACTCATTTCCCGTCTGCTCTCGGGAATGAAACGAAACTTCGTATTAGGTCTAGACCGCACATCGGGAGTCCGATTAACACGAAGCTAAGGAACTAGGACCGCCTCACTGGGCTTGGCAATCATCTCAAAAATCAGATGATTCCGATGTCCCACGGCCATTTATTTCGATCCGGAGCGAGGGAGTGTGAAAAACACTATTCCCTTTGAAATTAAAATATCTGGAATAGTGATCTGGCACCTTTCGCTTGCGCATCAGTATTAAGCAACCAGACCGTCAGAATCAGACCAAATTACACCCTCGGATCAGGAAAAATTTCAGGAACATTTACATGTACTTGAAATTTCGGATCGTGGCCTACTGACCGTTGAACTGAAAGTGGCCCGCCATGTGCGATCTGGGAATCCGATCGAGTCAAAAACGTAATCCCTCATAGATCCATGTGTGGTGAGCTTAAGTCTGACGTTTGGCTCAAGGAGGGCCACCAGAACCTCTCTTTTGAGCTGGAAAAGTGACGAAATACCTATATTAGCAGTAACCTTTGAACAGGAGTCTATTTCGGTGAGTTTTGAGACTATATAAGGACCTTAAACCCTCTCTCATGGCAGCCATACGAATTTGGATTTGAGAGAGGGAAAAGAGAGAGAAAGTGTGGGAGATGTGGGAGAATCTCCCTGCCGTCCTTCCCTGTTGCTATCCATGCTCCACCGCATCCTTCTTGACGCTTTTCCGGCGTTTCCGGCGTCGTTTCTAGGTAAAAAACCCTAACCCTAATCTGTTTTGGGGTTTAGACTGTTGTAGGTTGTGAAGTAGCTAACCTATTTCGTTCTATAGGTCGCCTAGTTGCCGTATACGGAAGCTTAGCAAACCTATCAACTCCATTACGATTCTACGACAAAAGGTGCGGACTTTAGGTGTATAGGTTACGTTTTTCAACGCTTTCAATGTCAGATAATGATAGATTCATGATCTGCATGCAATTGCACATGTACAAAGTGCTTTCCGTTTCCTGTTTCGATTAACATTGTAGAATATGGAATTTCACATACTCTAGATATACGTAGAAATACCGTATACGTATTTTTTTTGGAGAAGTGTTTGACATGTTTATTTAATGTATGATTATACTATATATGGATAAAATACTAGTTTGGCGAAAGGAATCGCCGTAATACATGTTCACTTGTAAATGCTACGTATGTTGAAATTGTGTATTCTAGAAATACTGTATACGTATAAATTTTGGAGATGTATGTATCATGATTATTTGCTGTAGTAATATATTATACATGGATAAAATACTAGCTTGGCTAAAGGATAACCCTAATACATGTTTTACTAACATACACCATGTATGTTGTAATAGTGTATTCTAAGTGTTTGTGGAAATGGCTGAATGAGTATAGAATTCTCATTCGTGCTCGCCATGACTAATTGTCATGGATTCATGATTGATGTATTGGCGATACCCCCTTTGACGAAAGGATTTGCCCTAAGTCACGCCACGGCCAAAATACACTATATATGCTAAAATGTGTGGCCCAAGTGTTTGTGGAAATGACTGAATGAATATGGAACTCGGATTCCTGCTTGCCATGACTATCCATCGTGGGTGTACGCGTGTTATGATTGGGGCAACTCCCTAGTGAAAGGATTTGGCCTAATGCCTATGTGATCGACATATGTCGTGTATGTTGATGTATGTTTGTTTAAGTGTTTCTTGAAATGTCTGAATGAGTAGTAGTTAGCAAATTGTAAAGTATAAGGGTGTTGAGATATGATTCTCAACCTCTTTTAACTATGTGTATGATCTCCTTTGATAGTTGTGTGATTAGGAATTGAACATGTACAAACTCATGCTTGTGTTGTGATTCATAACATGCTCAACTGCTTTATGATTTTAATTATGTAATGTATATGCTTAAATTTATATCTACGTTGTATGATCCGTCATGGGTGATGGGGGAGCGGAGCAACGAGTGCGTGCAACAGCCCTGGCAGCCCTAAACGGATAATACCAGACTGATTGTATGATTTGAATCCTGATCTATTACTGCTTTATATCTCTGTAATTGATTGTGTTTGGGGCTATGATTATAGTCCAGGCAATCGGTAACGGGATTGAACTCGTGGCTGAGATTCATTTGCCACGTGGGATGTGTTCGACGAACTCGAGTCGTGCGTTGCCTGTCGGCAGTGGCTAGGCCACACGAAGTTGTTTATGCACTTCATGTCGTGCAGCTCAACGGGCGATCGTGCTAGTCGAGCTCGTCAAGTAACCCGATCTGCCTTATGTGTGTTCACCCTGTTTGGTCGCTACTGCTTGAACCTAGGGTACCAAACTTACCAGTGGCGATCCCCGTTTAACCATGGTACCTAGATCCGCTAAGTCGCATGAGCCGGGCATGGTGGTATGGGACACCGTGGTCGAGCTGTCGGCCTACGCTGGGGCCATGTGCCTCCCCGTAGTGACCATTGCGCAATCAACTCGTGAGCCGAATATGGTGGTATGGGACACTGTATTCGAGCTGTCGATACCTCAGCGAGAGCCGAGTACGGTGAGATCTATGCTCGTGCTGACGGGCGACGAGTCCTCCGTAGTATCATCGAGTACACTCCAAGGGTCTGTGATTGGCGACGAGTCTTTCACAGCAACTAGAGTGTGAGTTGAGCCGAGTACGGTGAGACCTGTACTCGAGCTGACGGCTAGTGATTGAGCCGAGTACGGTGAGACCTATACTCGAGCTGACGGCCAACAATTGAGCCGCATACGGTGAGATCTGTATCCGCGCTGACGGGTGATGAGCCCTTTGCGATGCCTTCACTACGCTTCTCAAACCATAACATCGTATGAGAATAACTAGGATTGACGACCCTAGAATGGATCAGGTTTGGGAATGATACAAGGGAGGTACCTTAGTTTCCCAATACTGCTGTTTGAAATGGACTAATAAAAACTTGATAATCATGAGCATCATCGCACCGCATGTGCTTTGTAGATGTGGCGCACTGAGGGAGTAAGCATTCGCGAACGTAAGATGATGTCGCTTGAGGGTGGTTTGGCAAGGGCATACAGCATCATGTCATTTCATTCTTGCATTTAATAAGAGTAGTTAGAATTGTTTGATTTGTACTGCTTTATCATTACTGCTTGATTGAATTGATAACATGTTAACCTATGCCTTATTGTTCCACTGAGTTGATCACTCACTCCCACGTTACGGGACGGTGTTCCGAACACCCACCAGATTTGTTGAGTTTCAGGTGATGGCGATGCTTGTGAAGCAGAGCCGGACTACTTCTGTGATGATAGGAGGAATTCTCCTATCTGTATCTCTCTGGCAGGTCAATGAAGACCTGATATTGTATTGACGGGGCTATGGTACATGGGATAGGAGGCATTACACTTCCTCACATTTGGTACATTTTAGAACTGTACTTGTATTTATTTAACCTGGTAATGTTATCACACTCCCGAGACTCATCATAAGTTATATATTTTATCTATCTATCACAGTCTTCCGCTTGCAAATTTAACTGTCTCTGGAGTATGATATGCTGTTTTGGCTTAATCTCACTCATGTTCAATGCACGAATATAGTCAACATTCAATCATCATTCTTTTTGTTGCATAAGTGATGTTCTGGAACTCGGGAGTTGAGTTTATGCTCGACCCCCGATTTTCAGGGCGTTACAAGATGGTATCAGAGCATGATTTTGATTAAACCGGACCTGGGTTATGGTCACACTACGCACTCTGACGCACTCTGACTTAGGAGGGAGCGACGGAATGTAGAAACAGTCTTAGGCATCCCTGTTCAGTCCAACGGCTAATTCACTGAAAACGAACGCCGAAATCGAGTCTGTCGCACGGATCGACCTTAAAACGTTTCTAGGTTGTCTAGTGAAGGGTCTAGATCACAATCCACCTCATCCCAGTCATGGAGAATCAGGAAAATGTGCGATAAACGTGATGAGGATAACTACTCCGAATCCTTGGAGCTTCTCTGGACTTCTCGAATCTACAAGAGGAGAAAGCAGACCTACATTCTAATAAATTCGAAATTGATTAATGAATGCTTAAACATGAGTTCACAACCCTTTAAATAAGGATACCAGGTAATGGGAAAGAAATCAGGAACAAACTACAACTAAAACTTCTAGAATTCGCGACTTACTATGGGTTGTGATGTCTACTAGTGGGTAAAGTTTTCGGTCAAAAAATAGTAAGTGTCCTAAACGACTTCACCAAATTGTTCTCCTAATTATTCTAAACTCTTTTCTCATTGGGCACAACTCCTAAAGCCCAACGGATGAAGAGAAATCAAACTAAAACTACTACTTTAGCAAAACGAAATTGAAGCGTAAAAATAACCGTCAATCGGTGGGTTTTCTCACAATTTCGGGCTGCGCAACCCAGCATAGCAGGGTTGGTTGGCTTCATTAGCTCGTTCTACCCCAAATTCATATATTTTACGTCAGATAACTCATTCCAGATTGCAAGTTACGTCCGGTTTAACCCGAAACTATCCGAAATTGAACGAACCGGAGTCGGGGGCCTCCCCACTTAAATCTACTAAGACCCAGGGTCGAACCAGGGTGTTTCTGACACCCTGGGACCATGCTGAACAGGGCCCCACCGCGGCGGCGCGGTTCCGGCCAAGTCCGGCCGCGGCGGCGCCGCGGCTCGGGCGGCGGACCGCGGTCCGGTGGCCCATCTGAGGTGGGTCCAAGGCTGAGGTTGGTCGGCCCAACCTCCCCTACCCCTTGGTGGGTGCGGTTTGGCCTGGGGTTTAGGATTTTTAGGTTTGTAGTCCCCTCTCTCTCACATCTTTCCTTCCAAACTCCCTTCCCTTCCAATTGCGATTTTCTCCCTCAAATCCTTCCTCCAATCTTTCAATCCATCATTTTCGGCCATGATTCACTCACTTCCATCGATCACAACAGCCCTAGCCACCTACCCTACCCCTTCCTTTCATGTTTGAGCTCTCATCTTCCCCATTTGGAGCTCAAAACCGTGTAACTGCCAAACCTACCTCATTTCTCCCTTTTACCTTCTTCATTCCCTACCTTTTTGGCCTTTACAATTCCTGTTGAGGCTCAAGTCCATGGAGAACCAAAAACTCCAGCCCCCCACTTCCCTTATCCTCATTTTCCATGGCTCTATCCGAGCTCATCCATATGTTGACTTGTAGTTTGCATGGGCTACTATCTTAGGGTGGTTATGTTTTCCTGTTGATAGGTGTAGTAGTTGGTAGAATGTTTTAGTTATTTGAGAACGTTTAGGGTCCGTTCGGCCAAATTACATTAGGTAAGTTTACGGTGGATAGAATTGTAAAAGTAATAATAAATGTATATGTAGGGTATGGCCCCTAGATTGGGTGTATCCTATGTCTTCCGACACCATGTTTAGAATGTACGCAATTAAGGGTAAATTCTGAGAATTCCTTTCCAATAACACTTAGAAATTCCCCATCGTGAGATATGGAAATCCCATCTCACGTTTTTCCAACACCAGGCTCATTTTCCAAAGCCTCTACCAATAATTTTGATCCCCACCCACCCTCCTACCAACCATGTCACTCCCAATCCCGAGGTAGGATTAGCAATACAGTTCCATTTTAATACAACTTAAGACCACTGGCCAAATAGTGTTGAAGTGATAGAGTCCCTTGATATACATTAACCTACTGCACTTTGATAGCTTAAGCTTTTTGAGTAAATGGTTGTTTGACAAATAGACCCTCGGAGTTTTGGACCTAGAGCAGTGCTTCAACAGACCTGACGGTATAGGCAATCCAACCAATTAAAAACGTGAACTCTAGAACCCCCTTAGTTGGTTTGAGCATATGTGAAGTGCTCGAGCGTAGCTACATTCATGTTCAGGCAATCAAATTCCAAACAAACAAACAAACAATTTTCCTTTATTTAAAATGGAATGAAATCATCTAGTGTAGAAGTATAGGCTTTGGATTACAACTAGGGGATTATGATACTCATACGTTGCGACTAGGCACTAAAGAATGTAAAAGATTCATTATGCTAAGATAATTGAAAAAAAAATAATAATAATAAATAAATAAATAAATAAATTTCGTTTGTGGGCTTGATTAGGTTGGAGCGAGACCCCGTTCCGTTGTTGAATCCCCTTAATACTTTAGGCTTCCTTAGTAACTCTTAGGGAGCTTGTTTGACGTAGAAACTATTCACGATTAGAGAATTAATGTTAGGTCAAATCAATACGACCCTTAGAATTGCCTTTTCAAGGACTTAGTACTATCGGGAACACGGAGTAGAGAAACTATCCATAAGCGAGGTATTCGCGGTCTGAATCGAATTCTCAATTCTGGTAGTGACCAATGAACCCTATGCTCTGATCAAGCAGAAGGTCGGAATCGACTAGGATTAAGAATTGATATAGCAACTTTCTGTTCTGGCTAGGCAGGAGGTCCATGTATCCGACTCAGACCAACTACACAACATTCCTTCTGTGTTGGCCGAACCACTTGCAACCAAAAGTTTATAACTTCGTCTTTGAAAGGTATTAGGAGTATATGGCCAATATTCTTGGGGGCCACGAAAGTTTTCGATCAAGTTTATATTTGTGTTTTACCTTCATCCATGTCTGTATAATCTTATAAACAGGTTGGATGACAAATAAACATCACTGTGGGGCCTAGAAAGGCTTCAACGGTGGAAATCACTGTCCCCACTGTTTCCTGTGGTATGATCCACTTGATCTTTGGATATGCTTCAATTTTGGGCTCAACCCCTTAATTATATGGAAAAACAGATGGATGACATGGATAGACCACATAAATTCAAGATGGGCCCAACTGAGTTTACTCGGTACGATAAGATAAGAGCGAACTGAGTAACTCAGTACCCAATCCGATTTCATCAACCTCAGTACAAATGTCACTTGGTATCACAAGCTTTCGGGATGTTTAATAAAGGTGTTGGAAGTTAGACTATTGTGTAAACCAAATATGGTTTGGTTTAGATTATCCTAGAGATAAGACTTGTTAGTATGATTTTGTAATATCATTTCAAGTGGTGTGATGAACATCTATAATTTCAAGGACAGCTTAATCCGTGATTCATGCAAGGCTATTGTTTTCTCTCCTACATTGATTTAAGCAATCTCTCCTATTATGGACTTTAATTTACTTTTTTTTTTTTCTTTACTTAAGTTAGTTTAGTAAGCATTAATATAAAAGTAACTTACGTGACAAAAGCTATTTATTTTAATACATAATATTTTTAGCTTTTTTAAATTAGACTTTTCTACTTCTCCGTGTCACAGTAAAATGTCAAAGGAGACTGTCTCACAGCCCATATCGAAGGAGGCCCCACCTGGTGGACTGTCCACATTAAAGGTATGGCTCACATGGTAGACGGTCCACATAAAGGTGGACCTCACATGATGGATGGCCTCATATTAATATGGGCCTACATATGGATGGTCCACATTAAATGTTAGCCCATAATGATAAAAAGCCCACATCTGAAGCAGGCTGGTATGACAGACGACCCACTTTAAAGAAGGGGCCTAAATGGTGGACGGTCCACATCATAGGTGGGATCCACATGATGGGCAGTGGACATTAAAGTTGGGCCCCACATTATGGATGGCTGGCCCCACATGATGGATGTTCCACATTAAAGGTCGGCCACATCCAAGGTGAGCCCTTCATGATGGGCAACCCACATTGAAGGTAGGGCCCACATGATAATGGTGAGCCCCAAATGATACTGTCCACATTAAAGGTCAGCCCTAATGATGAGTAGCCCATATCCAAGGTGGGCCCTACATGATGAACGTCCCACATCAAGGTGGGCCCAACATGATGGAGGGTCCAGATCAAAGGTTGGGCCTAATGATGAGTGGCCCATATCCAAGGTGGGCCCTGCATGATGGATGAAACACATCCGAGGTGGGGCCCACATGATGGATGGTTCACATTAAAGATGGCCTCCACATGACATGCGGTGTATATTGAAGGTGGGCCCCATATTATGGACAATAACATTGATGGTGGACCCCACTTGATGGATTAACAACATCAAAGGTGGTCCCTACATAATGAATAGTGCACATTAAAGGTCGGGTCATAGTAATGAGTGGCCCACATTCAAGGTGAGCCTCATATAATGAACGACCCATTTCAAAGGTGGGCCCATACAATGAATGGGCGGTGTATATTGAAGGTGGGCCCCACATTATGGACAATAACATTGATGGTGGACCCCCCTTGATGGATTAACAACATCAAAGGTGGGGCCTACATAATAAATGGTGCACATTAAAGGTCGGCCATAATAATGAATGGCCCACATTCAAGGTGGGCCCCATATGATGAATGACCCACATCAAAGATGGGTCCATACAATGAATGGTCCACATCAAAGGATGGATGTGGAGGGGACCAAACAAATTTGAGGGATAATTGCTTATGAAGTTGGAAGCTAAACATGTTTTTCTACCTTTTAATTGATAATATACATATCAGTTGAATAAGAAACCAAGATAAGCTACTTATGTAACTTACGATCCAAACACCCCCAAAGGGTCAGCCTACATATGTGCCCTTGCTTCAACCATTCTTCTCAACTCTATAGTAGAGTGCCAACTCCAACACTCTGTTCTTAAGCATGGGCCATGCTCTAGTTTCACTAGAGTTATATCCATGCACCCTTTTTAAGAAGGCTGATACAGCAGAGTAGAGCCTACAGAACCACAATATTGTAGATCCATCTCTTCAAGGGTACACATGGCGTGGTGATGTAGGGGCCCTAGCATGGATGCTTTATGTCTCAAAAATCACTCTTATTAGACGATTGTATCCACCTGATCTGTGGCCATTAAAGTGACGGTGGTAAACAAAAACAGTTTAGGGCTATAACCATGCATCCTCTTGCATGAGTATCCATCAGATACTTGAGCAGGTAGTATCAAATCAACTACAAAGCTGCCATTCATGAATATGAATATGAATATTTTTTTCGTTGAACTTTCTTATCCAATCCTCAGCTGGACCACACGATCAATCGTAATCATCCAAATCACACATGATCACAATCACTTGATGTGTGCTTGGCACTTGCAATGCAACAGGATATGCTTTGGTTTCTGCTTTCAAATAAGGGCTATGAATGAGTTTGCTTATCATGTAATTGTTTATTAAGCCTGGGTGCAATACAAAGGTTTGTACATTAAGTTTAACATAAGAAATGCATTTAAGCATTCGAATTCAATTTAGATGCCTTCAAATGCACTTGGATGAGCTTACACACACTTAGGTAGATTTTTATACATGCGCAAAGCTTGCATTGCGATTCCATCTGGCTATATATGACTGATGTTGATGGCAATAATTGTTCAACGAATACCCCACTTTTGTGTCTTCTCAAATTCTTTATAGAACCTTTTGTACCTATTAAAGTTGTACCTTATTTTTTTAACATACAGCTAGCCAATTAGAAAAGGAAACGTGTCATTGCACAAGAAGCATACACAAGTAAGTTCTGCGAAGATATTTGAAACACTTTTGCAGGAATAACAGTTGGCACAGGCCGGGTGATACACATCATCTAAGAGCAGAATGTGGTCGAGCAAGAAAAGCAGTTATGGGGACAGATGTCAAAAAGAGAAGGATGAATTTGAAAGGTCAGATTAGTGTTGGAGAGGTTGCTGTAACTTTGGATGTGGGAAAAAGCATCTGGATGCGATTACTCTAGGGGATTATATAAATAACAAAAGAATTCAATGAAACAAAGTATCTCATGCCAACCCAATCAAATAAATCAAATCTATCAATTATTATTTATGTTTCTTAACATAATCTATCTTTTACGCTCCTTAACATAAAAGACATTATGTTGTCTTTTACATTAGGAGTAACAGTAATCTAGTAGTTGTAATCCTTAGTGATAATCCAAGTGTACGCTCATATACTAGACAATTTTCATTATAATACAAGCAGTTCTTCTTTCAGAAAGGTGCTTTACATTTACTCTCTGCGGTCAACTATAAGTGTTTCTTTTTTGTTTGCCTTTGTATATGAAAGTCCTTTCGTATGGAAGGCAAGGTGCAACTCATTTTCAGAGAATGAACCTTATCCTCCGATAATCGCCTGATCATCTTAAACAACTTATCAATGGCTGAATGTGCGGCCAATCTCCTCATATCTCGGTCATTTACAGTCGAGTTCAATGTATCTGCCTATCTTTGCGCTTGGGGTCAACGTTGTTCGGTTGGAATCGAGCTGCACGGTCAATTCTGGCATACATGCACATATCACATGTGACCAAATTTGAAACCAAAAGACTACAATATTTGGCATGCCGGATGGGACACTTGATTTGGTAAACCTGCTAGTGTGATTCTATTCTAATTAATCGATTTAACTTCAAAAATATGAGTCGAAGGGTTACCCAAAACTCTTCTTGGGCTAATGAGCTCACAATACCTTCTGCACTACCTCCACTCAAGGAAATGTGGGTGTAGCCAACATCTGAAGTCTTGAGTTCGCCATTAAACCCAATGCTCAATCCTCCAATGTAGGATGGGGCTTCCTTATCTCGTAGTGATCCTCTTGAGGTGATATCATTTTGGTTGCATGATATGCAATGGGAATCCGGCAATTGCGGAGCAAGAGAGGCCTTAAGCAGAGCAAGCGCGAGCCCAGGCAAAACAATCACAAATTCAAGCAGACACCTTCAGTAGGGGGATGGCTAGCCAGACTGAGAACTTGAACCGGATGGTGGCTATCCTTGCCGAGTGGGCGTCTAATGCACCTCTGCAAAATGTTAAGATTAGTTCTATTAGAAACTTAGAGGCAGCACCGTTAGTACCTCCCCCACAATAAAATACACATCCTGCTCCAACACAGGGTATATAGAATGCACATCCACTTGCCTAATTCAAGCGACTTGAGCAGGAGGCTAGAAACTTCATTCTTGAAGTTGGAAATTAAGGAATGCTTGGGGAGCACCCTTTCCCTAGGAATCCTCCTTACAATGGGGGGAATACTTGGTAGGTCTAGATCCGCCATGAGTGGCCGAACCTCAACATATAGATTGCGATCAGGATATACAACTGATCCAAGAAGTGGCAGACCAAGTTTTTGGTCACACTACTATTCCGGTGTGCCACAAACTTTATCCCTAATGGATCGCACATGAATTATCAACTAGACTTTACGCTTTTCACTAGTGACATAGGTCAATCGACCATAACACATAGGTTGATTTACCGTGCAATGTGGTGAATTGGCTAACAATGATGATCATAAGTTACAACTGCTCAGTTATTCCTTTACCGCAATGGCCTTTAGTTGGCATTCAATTGGTTGCCAAACTCCATCCAAACTTGGTAAGAGATGGAGGAGAAATCTCACGCCCAGTTCTTCTACAAGGACATGGAGATTTCCATGGTTGACCTTGTGCGTTTTCAGCAGTTGCATGTGTTAATGCACTTATTTATGTACTTTGTTTGTCAATCACGTGGGTTTATATGTTAATGAGTTGGTTAAGCCTCCATTAGAAGATAAAGAAGACCAAAGACATATGTGAAGACATGGAGTATCAAGGAGTGAAGAAATGGGTAAAGATGAGATGCCTTGATGTATCCTAACCTTAGATATATTTAGGTTCAAAACAACATACCTCTAGATGATCTATTCCTAATAGGAAAATCTAGTTTAATCATCCAAAGCCTTAGGAATTCATTTGAACATGTTCAGCTAGGCTTTAAAGAAATTTCAGGCTACCTTTGGTCCCACCGAAAGTTCTTTAAAAAAAAAAAAGGAAAAAAAAACAACAAAGTCCTGAAATTCGTGTAATTCGTCTCCAGCCGAAGAATCCTTTGGCTGGCTTCGTCGAGACCGAAGCCAACTTTGGTCTGATCTAAGATCAAACCTACAGCTTTAAAAAATGACAATGTCTTGATAGTTTCGGTCGAACTGACCCTACACTGCTAGTTTTAGTCTGACCAACCTTGTTTTCAGTTCAACCGAAGACTAACTGTTATAGATCCGTTGGAACCTTTTTCTTATAAATCTAACAATCGGATCTTTGTGGAAATGATAGATTTTGGCATTTTAGAGACCCTAGTGTATTCCAAGCTCTACCAAACATCTTAAGCTCTATTATAATGAGATCTATACTCTCTTCGTAATGATTCTTCACTCTAATGAGCATTCTAAGCTCATCTACAAGAAAATCATGATCTCAAGCCTTCTCTAAAATTTAAACATCATTTCTATTGATAAATCCTGGTGTCTATCAACCTCTAGAGTGTCCATCAAGGTGAATCCCTTGGGCATTACAACTTTTCATTAGTTGTAAGAAATTCTACCCAACCTCCCATCACCTTGGTCACCTCAAAGGAGAACTACATGAAAGGTAGTTGATCTTGAAGTTGAAGCCTTGGCAAAGCATCAATATCATTTTCGGGGGAGGAAATGGGAGTTGATTGAAGCACAAGAGAGCATTAATCAAGTAACCCAAGACGACGTATCAACGGGGCTTAATTTGATAAGTGTCATTAAGTGAGTCAATACTCTCTTCCTTTATGTAGGATTGAGGGTAAGAGTTTGTAACTCAACTCGAGTAGGTTCATGTGTAGGAATTAGGCTCTTGTGTAGGGTTGAATCCACCGGACATGGGTGTGTATGTGTTAGTCTCTGTGGGAGCCTCCAGTGGGAGTAAACGTAGGTAATTGGATTAGGACTGAGGTTCATGGAGAGGCTATGGAAAACTATGTAAGTCTCCGAGGGAGACGGTCCTTTTATAGGATTATAAAGTTTAGAGGTGAACTTGATTTAAAACCTCTGATAATGAAATCTGGTACACTAATGGGTTGGGTGCATCCGCTAGGAGTAAAGTATGAAAACCAAACCACTATACATGTTTATGTTTGGGATTGTCTTTGAAAACTTGTTTAATTATACGTATGTAATTGTTTTGATGAATTATATGTATGCATGATTAGATGAATGTTACATGTTAATAGTTAGTACATACCATACACACATGTACAATATCTTATATAGACTAGTTGCTTCATAGGAATATAATTTGTAGTCTATGTGATTGGACCAGTGTTTAAATTATCGACGACAATATCGAATTGTCACGATAATATCGGTATCATTGGGTAATCGAAACAAATAACCCATTTTTTGTTTCTCTACTGGATATCGCTGAAATCTCGCCGATAATATCATTTTTTTGATATTTTTTTTTTAAAAAAAATCACTGATAATTCGCTGTTCCCACCAACCATGGGTGGGAACTTTAGCCAACTACCAACATTTTTCTTATAAAAGAGTGATGTTTTCGGCGATAAAATCGTCGAAATCCAAGAAAAAAAAACTGTTTTTCGTGCTTGGATCTGTTTGAAGATGCCAATTTCAAAGCTTCACAGCTATTGATTGCAGATAGGTAACCATTCTTCAAGAGGTAAGAATAAACCCCCCAAAAAAATCAGATTTTCTGTCGAAAAATGCTCCGGCAACTTCTCCGGAAAGAATTGGCTTGTGGGCTATGAAAATCCGAAGATCTTGTTGGAAAACGGATGATTTTTAAAATTTTTGGGATCAGATAGAGGGATTTTCGGGTTGAAAATCCGAACATATTATTGGGAAAAAGATGATTTTTGAAAATTTGGGATGAGGTAGAGGGATTTTTGGGTTTTGCCGAAAATGGGGATCCATTTTGTTTTTAATACATGGTTTGGCTGGTGAAGCTAGTGACGCTACCAAGTCGGTGCTCTATGGGCCCCACCATGATGTATCTATTTTATCCATGTTGTCCATCCATTTTTAAAGATCATTTTAGAGCTGGATCCAAAAAAGAGGTAGATCTAAAATCAGGTGGACCACACCACGAGAAAACATTAGTGATTAAATGTCCACCATTAAAAACCTCCTAGGGCCCACTGTAATGTTTATTTGATATCTAAGCTATTGATTAGGTCTTACATACCCGGGTGAAGGGAAAAAAGAAATATCAGCTTGATCCAAAACTTTTGTAGCCCACAAGAAGTTTGTAATGGTAGATGTTTAATCAACATTATGTGGTCCACTTGAGATTTGGATCTACTTCATTTTTGGGCAAATATCATAAAATGATCTATAAAAATGGATAGATGGCATGGATGAAACACATGCATCATGGTGGAGCCACAGAGCACGGACCATAGCGATAGTGTCACCAGCCCATCTCGGGTACGTACGCACTACGAACGCGGTTTGGCCAATGAGGCTGATCGATGATCTGTGGGCCCATCATGATCTATGTTTCTTATCCACACTGTATATCTATTTTTACACATCATTTTAATATTACATCCCATAAAAGAGGTGGATCAAAATCTCAAGTGGACCACCCCATGGGAAAACAGTAGTGATTGAATTTCTACCATTAAAAACCTCCTCACCGTAATGTTTATTTGACATACAACCTATAGATTGAGTCATACAGACCTGGATGAAGTCAAAAAACAAATATCAACTTGATCCAACACTTTTGTAGCCCCAAGAAGTTTTTAATGGTGAGAGTTCAATCAACATTGTGGCCCACTTGAGATTTTCATCTAGCTCAGTTTTGGGTTCATACCATAAAATTATTTGGAAAAAATAAATGGATGGCATGGATGAGACACATACATCATGTTGGGGCCCACGGAGCACCGACCACTAGTCATTGGCTATAGGCAGGGTGAGTAGCCAATCTGTTTCCACGCGGTACCCTTGGCGGACTGAGTAGACTCTAGGGGGCCCACCATCATGTATGTGTCATATCCACACCGTCCATCCATTTTTCCATATCATTTTAGGGCATGGTTCCAAAATTCAAGAATATCCAGAGCTTGTGGTCTACACTAAAGAAAATAGTGTGAATTGAACATATATCGTTGAAAACTTCTAGGGTCCACAGAAGTTTTGTATGATGCTGATATTTATGTTTTCACTTCATCCATATATTTTTAACCTTATGAACAGGTTAGATGACAGTTGAACATCACTATGGGCTCTAATAATATTTCAATGGGGGATATCAATTAACCCAACTATTTTGTGTGGTGTGGTCTACTTAAGCTCTTTTTTTTAAAGAGTTTTTTCCTACTGTACGACTCACTTTTAAGCCACGTACCTTATTAAGCCCTTCTAACTTACCTTCCCAAACTACTCCCCTACTGTACGAACGCACATTTACTGGACCAAAATGCCCTTGCTTTATCAGAAATGTTATTTATGAAAGATGGGGTTCCCTATGGCTACGGATTATAACCATAGCCATTGAAATTGACCCCGAAGTGAATGGAATTGTTCTCGAAGTGAACGAAGTGAAGGAAATTCACCGCGAAGTGAAGGAAATTTACCACGAAGTGAAGGAAATTGACCGCGAAGTGAAGGAAATTCACTGCGAAGTGAATGGAATTGATCGCAAAGTAAATGAAATTCACCGCGAAGTGAATGGAATGACCGTAAAGTGAAGGAAATTCACCCCGAAGTGAATGGAATTGACCGCGAAGTGAATGAAATTCATCGCAAAGTGAATGGAATTGACTGAAATTCACCACGAAGTGAATGGAATTGACCGCAAAGTAAATGAAGTGAATGGAATTGACTGCGAAGTGAAGGAAATTCACCACAAAGTAGATGAATTGAATGGAATTCACTGTGAAGTGAAGAAAATTCACCGGGAATTAAAAGGAATTGACCGCGAAGTGAATGTAATTGACCGCGAAGTGAAGGAAATTCACTATGAAGTAGATGAATTGTGTGGAATTTACCGCGAAATGAGTAAAATTCATCGCGAAGTGAAGGAAATTCACCGCGAAGTGAATGTAATTGACCGCGAAGTGAAGGAAATTCACCACAAAGTGAATGAAATTGACCACGAAGTGAATGAAATTCACCGCGAAGTAGATGAATTGAATGGAATTCACCGCGAAGTGAAGGAAATTCACTGCGAATTGAAGGGAATTGACAGCGAAATGAAGGAAATTCACCGCGAAGTGAATGAAATTCAATGCGAAGTGGATGTAATTGACCGCGAAGTAGATGAAATTGACCGCAAAGTGAATGAAGTGAATGAAATTGACCGTGAAGTGAATGAAATTCACCGCGAACTGATTGAAATTAACCGCGAAGTGAATGAAATGGATTTTCGACCATTGACCTGATGGAATCTTGGAAAATAACTAGGTTGGTTGGCTAAAGTAGATTCTCCTACCCAAAATCATGTATGGTACGTCAAGTAACTCATTCTGGTTTAGGAGATATGCTTGTTAAATTAATAAAAAGAGAGAAAAATATTTTTATATGCTTATATATACATATTTACATAAATATGTATTAGAGAAAAATGTAGGGGAAAAAGTTCTCATAGTAAATAATAAAAAATAAAAACTAAAAGACAACTGGACAGCCTGCGGCAACGGCGATAGTGTCGCAGGCTGTGCAGCTTGTTTGTTTTTTTTTTTTTTTTTTTTGCTGGAGCAATCCCCCATTGCTTTTGTGGGTCTTATCATAAGGTATGTGTTATATCCAAACCATCCATCTATTTGGCGAGCTCGTAGTAAGGCTTGAGATGAAAAATAAGATAGAACTAACTATCAAGTGGACTACACTGTAAAAAGTTGTGGGGGATTGAACGTGTCTACCATTGAAACCCTTTTAGGGGTCACAGGAGTTTTGGATCAATATGAAATTTGTTTTTCCTCTTCATCCAGGTCCTTGTGACCTTATGAATAGATTGGATGGAAAATAAACATTATGATGGGCCCTACGAAAATTTTAGCAGTGAAAATTAATTTCCCCCTTGCTATTTGTGGTGTGGTCCAGTTGATCTTTCGATATAATTCCTTTATTATATATATAATGCTATGAAATGATCTCGAAATATGGATGAACGTGGTGGATATAATAAATACATAACTGTGGGGCCCATGTAACTTTGATTTCTTTTGAACCGTTCATATAACTTGGAGTTCAAGGAGCGTCAGCGCTCGTCCACGCACACCAGCCAATCCGCTCACGAAAGGGCGGCAGGGGTATTCTGGTCTATCCGTACAGCAGGAGAGAGTCATGGAAGTTAAGTTTGTGATAAGGTACTTGCCTCAGAAGTGAGGAGTACAGTGGGAAAAAAACTCCTTTTTTTTATGCTTCAGTTTTGAGAAGAACCCTAAAAATCAGTGTAAAAAATGGATGAACGGTGAGGATAAGACATACAACCATATTGTCCTTCCCCGTGAGCCCCACAGTCATAGGTACCATCCACCTCGGTGGATACAGCGTCTCACCTAGTCCATCTACTGAGGAAAGGCTTCCTTAGGAAGTTCCTCAGCTGGGATGCTAGGTGGGGTCCACCATGATGTTTCTGAAAAATCCACCATGGCCATCCTTTTTTCCAGATCATTTCAGGACATGTTCCTAGAAAACAGGTGTATCCAAAACTCAAGTGGGCCACACGAGGAAACTGTGGAGATTCAGTGACCACCGTTTAAACATACGTATGGCCACGAAAGTTTCTTATCAGGCTAATAGTTTTGTATTTTCACTTCTTGCCAATGGGAATAAACTTATAAACGGTTTGGATGGCATATAAACATCAAGGTGGAGCCAGGAAGGTTTCAAGGGTAGTAAACTCTTTCTCCATTTTTCCTTCTCTTATGGCCCACGTGTGTTTTGAATCCACCTAAAGCTTGTTCTCATGTCCTAAAATGATTTTTGAAAATGGATGGACGACGTGGATTTTTCGTAAAAATCATGGTGGCCCCATCTAATATCCCGAAATTTCTGCGAAATCATTACAGGAAGTAAGTGGATAAGCTTGTGTACCACGCACCACTTTATGGCATAAGCCCTATAAATAGGGGTTTAGCCATTAGCTTATAGCATGAGTGTGGGTCTAGTAAGTTTGAGTGTGGGCCCACCTTAGAATCATAACAATAGTCGGTGTGTGTATGGTGCATAGGTGTGAATCAGTCAAGACTCAATTTTAGACATTGTGCACATTGAGTGTATACGTCGGGTGTGTACTGCGTAAAGTTTGGTCCAACACTTCAAATCAAGTAGGTGATCTTAACTTAAAGTTTAAAATTTTCAGTTAATTGTTATATTATTTTATTCTAAAATTTAATAGTAACGTTGCTTAAATTAATTATTAATGTGGTTGATTTTTTTAGTTAAAAATTATTTAATTATTTAACTTAATTGTTGAAGTTTTGAAATATACCTTGAAACAATTGTTGAATTAAATCAATTTGATTCATAGTCAAATTTTATTTTAATATTCAAATTTTATATATATATATATATATATATATATATATATATATATATATATATATATATCAAGAATCTTAATTAGCTTAGAATATAATATAACTTAGTTAATAAATTATTAAAAGTATAATTTTATTTTTTTTTTAAAATTAAATTTTAATTATAAACTTTTAAAAATTAATAATTTAAATAAATTTTGTTATTAAAATAATCAAATTCATCAGCTTTGGAATTTATTTAATAAATTAGATTATAATTTGATTGATTTAAATCAAATTTATCTAAAGTTAAATTTAAATATAAATTAATTCTTAAATTATAAAAATACTTGATTTATATAAATTTATTAAATTTTAATTTAATATCAGAACAATAAAAAAAAATATTTGTTAAGTTTTGTTATAATTGAAATAAATTTTAAATTTTAGAATTTAGTGAATAAAAATAATAAATATCTTTATGCTAATATTTAATATTATTTAAGTAAAAATTTTGATTTAATTAAAATTAGAATTTAAAATAAAATTTCTTATACATTATTAAATCTCAATAATTCCTAAATTTAATAGTAAAAATAATATTTTATTTAAATATTTTAATTATTAAAGTTTCAACGAAATTATATATAGAATTATTAATTAGAAATAAAAATTTATATTGTTGATATTTTCGATTGTTAAATAATGATTCATTTTACATGCATGTCTAGCATTCATTAAGCATCGATACTAATATATTGGATGTAACGTAAGCATGTAGGGCGATCGTGTCCCTTGGGTGGAAGACCCTAAAGCCAATAAGTAGGGCGATTGTGTCCCTTGGGTGAAAGACCATAGAACCCACTGGATCCTTTGGAGTCTCCTTTGTGTATGACATATGAGTACAATTGTGTGCGCCGACATATGTCAAAGGTACAACTGGAGCAGTAGTCTGACCAGATAATGTATAAATGGGTCCCTCACCACGAGGTACCTGTGCGTGGGCGTTAATGTAACGCGATCATCCGCTTAAGTACAGTATTGTAAGCGATGATATATATTATTTATGAAAATTCATGGAAAGTATCACATGTATAACATATTTACGATTCTAGTGCTTAAATTCATGTTAATTTATTATCTATATTCTATTTTTTTTCTATTGAATATAAAAATTTGATATAATTTGAACATTTTAAATTTTGGGTAAGAAATGACCCTACTGGGCTGTTACGCTCACCCTACTATAAAAAAATGCATAGGTGGAGAGCTGGAATACTATGAGAAAGCGGGCCTACAATATTAGTTTTTCTTTTTATAGAAAATTTGGTTTAGTTTGAATTTCAATTCAATTTTTGTTCTTTAGGTTTAGTTTAAATTCCAAATTTCGATGTAGAAAAAAAAAACCGTTACGAGAGTTGAATTTAGTAGACATTATATTATTTCAATAATATTTTCCTTTTATATGACTTTGAATGTCTATTAAATTTGATTGAATCATGCGGATTGTAATAAATATCGATATATTAAAACTCACAAACTTAGGATTCGGGTCCCAAATACCCTATTTGACATGCAGTCGATGCACAAGGGTGATTCGACCGACCATTTGCTTAACTGGTTCAGCTAGCCGGACTAAACCCTGGTTTTCACAGAGTATTGAAGGAGCGGGCTTTTATTAGTAGCGGAGGACGTATCAGCCTCACAACGACTACTCTCGGTTAGTTCCATTGCTGAGACATAGAATGGTCAAACCTCATCTTACCCAGGAGGAGGTCTAGAGGATAGTTAGTCATCCCAAATTTCCAAACCGTACTTGAAGGGATGACTCGCACTCAAAAACAAGGTTGGCAAAGATGACATGCTGTTAAGCGAATGGAATTAGCCTGCGTAAAGAATGAACCTTAGCCAGTGACCATGTGACCCTTGAGGATTCCCCAACTAGGGGTATGACCAGTTGACTGTCTCGATCCATTAGTTATACGAATTATCCAATAATTCCATCTCGATAAACAGTAACATCCTTTTCCGATTGGGGAGGCAATAGACGCATTGGGTTAATAAGAGCTTAACTGGGAGGGCAGAATCCATTCCCAGCGAAGCTGGATCCCAATATTAGTTATCTGCTTGAAATGTTGGGTGGGAATACGATCGATTTGGTTGTGAAACCTGTCCGGGATGATTTGGCTGAGGAAAGTTAGCAAATTAGTACATAAGACAGGAAAGATATCGAAAATTTCGAGAACTCGATTAAATATCTTAGCAATGAGTGCTTCTTGGATGAAGACCTATTAATCGAAGATCTTCTTACTACAACAAAATTGTTAGAAGAAACCCCACCTAGTCTTAAAGAGGTAGGGGTGGCTCCGATGATGAGTTGCCCAAGTATTGTACCCATCGTCAAGAATGCTGAATAGCAACAAAATTTAAAAATGCTTAGGGGGCAATGTCCAAATTCTATAATAGTGTTTGGATCACTACCACCAGTCATGATGGACTGCAACATAGTGCTCACACTCCCATTGAGTTTTCAGGCCAAACTATCTCAGTCTAACAAGATGTTAGGAGATGTGGAGGAACTTGGTCCTCTAGTGATCATACAATACGATTCCTTTTACCCAGAGGAGGAGACCAAAAAAGTATTGACTGTCACCATTGAAGCAGGTACATCCTTTGAGAAAGTGGTTATAAAAAGATCTACAATTACTATGACCCAACACTTAAAGCTGTTGTATATATCCATGCATTTAGAGGGGATGTCTAGTTACCAAAGTCTTGCTCGACAATGGGGCGGCTGTGACATCCTTCCTGCTAGAATAATGGAAAAATTGGGGGAAATCGAGGATGACCTAATTGTAACCAAAGTCACGGTTAGCAATTTTTTCAGGGGAATAAAAAAACACGTAGCGTCCTACCTATTAAGTTGATGGTAAGTACGAAGAAAGTGTTGGCTACTTTCTTTGTGGTTAACACTTCATCTAATTACAATGCCATGCTAGGAAGAGATTGAATACACTCTTTCTCATGCATCCCGTCATCTCTGTACCAATTCATAATCTTTTGGAACCAAGACAAGATTGAATTGATGTTAGCTAACAATAAGTCATTCTTGGCTACATCTAACGTGCCTGAGGCCTATTTCTATGGGGATGAACATGGGCCGAAACGTTTCACAGGAGAAATAAATATGGGTGCCCAATTGGAATATTCGTTGCAATCAATCTGGACAACATAGTGTAATGCATTACTGCTGTAATACACCTAGATGACGAACTGCCGAAAGCTACAGTACCATGTTGGGCAGTTCCACACTATACTATAGAAGAGATCTCATGACAAGTGCACCATTAATCAAGGGGAGGATGGTCGAGTTCACGACCAGAATACAAAAGCTCGAGGAAAGCTTAAGGGAGTATTACAATGGCTACTTTGTCAATCTGGCCAAAATTGTAATACTAGCTAATGAGGTGGCCAAAGACCACATAGATTCGAAGGATCTAAAGAGGGCTCTAGAATCCAGATGATTTTGAGGTCCAGGTCCAGGATCCCATGGTCGAAGTAAATTTGGGGACAGTGCAAAATTCTAAGCCAACTTTCATCAGTAGTTTGTTGAAACCACAAGTCCAGGTTGAGCTCACTGATTTAGTCAGAGAGTTTGCTGACTATTTTGCGTGAGATTACCATGAGATTCCTGCTTTATACTAAAATCTGGTCGAGCATAAGTTGCTGTTAAGGGAGGGGTATCGACCAAACAAAAAGCCACCTCGACGAAAGATAACGAAAGTTACTCAAAAATAAAAGAGAAGATCAAGTGGTTGTTAAAGACATGATTCATCAAGCCTATAAAATTTGCCAAATGGACCTCCAATGTGGTTCTAGTCATTAAGAAAAATGGTAATTTCCGAATATGTATCGACTTTAGAAACTTAAATCAAGCAACACCCAAGGATAAGTATCCAATACCAATGGCCAATCATCATATGGTTTCCTTTATAAAGAATCATTCAGAGTATAACCAAATAAGCATAACACCCGATGATGTGCCAAAAATGGCGTTCAGATGCTCTAGACCTTTGATAACTTTTTGTTGGGTGGTTATGCCGTTAGGTTAAAAATACAGGGGTTACTTATCAAAAGACAATAAATACTATCTTTCACAGCATGATTGAGCGCTTCTTGAAAGTATATAGAGAATTTTACGACTCTGGACCCCACCTTTTATCTAGTGGTTTTTATGAAGTAATACAAACTTAACATACGAACTTAGACCTCCTCGTACGGACATCGATTCCAGGATGAAAATACCCCTGGTTTTTAAGTAAGCCGGTCTATGGCTACGGATTTGGCGGCCCTCAGTGGCTACAGATTATAACCGTAGCCATAGGTACCATAGCCGATCTGGCAGCCGACCCCGACAGTGGGACATGAAATTGAATCGGGGTCGACCGGGTCAGTGGGATGTGGCTTTTCAAGGCATAATCAGATGGTTAGCATCATCTTCTCAATGTAATTTTTGAGTTATTCTCCATAATCAAGTATCCATGTACCACTCATGTTTTTTTTTTTTTTTTTTTTAATTAGCCATTTTCTTCGATCTTGGAATGAGAGAACTAATTTGGTTTCATGTCTCTAAATTCAGATTGATCATATAATCCTAACCATCCAATTGATGGACATCAAATGGAGGGTTATAGTAAAATAGCCAGTGGTCCAAAATCTGACTATTAATATCACCATCTCAATGCGATATTTGGGTTATGCTTCATCAGCAATTGTGCATGCATTATGTAGCTATCAAATTCCTATGTTGGTTGTCTCATTTTGGAGTGGTTATACTAAAAAATCTATATCCTTGATAACCCATGAGTACATAAGCAATGTTGACATGTAGTTGGTGATTAAGGTGGATGATTGCAACACTTTGTATATTTGTACTAGCACCTTTTACCAGGATAAAATGATGGTCCGTCTCGATGTGTTTTGTCCTTATTCTACAGCTAAGATATGGATGCAAGTTAATGATCCATCTCAATGTGTTTTGTCCTTTCTATATACATGAGATATTGATGCAAACAGTCACATCTTTATCGAACATGTCAGATTGGTTAATGGCCCGTCCTGCAACCTTAACGATCAAGACTAATTTACTCACGAAAACTTAGTTTAACTGTATGTTTTAAAGTCGTTGTGATATCTTAAATATCTTATTGTAATTTGAAGAGCATGCATGAACTGACTAACCACTCTATTTATCTAACCGAGGAATTGCTTATTGGTTGATGGTGAGATAAGAATCTTTTCATTTCTTACCAAACAATTCCGAGAAAAAATTCTTTAATTTTCGAATATAAACATTATATCTAGGCTATTGTTTATTGTTTATTGGTACGTTCTCGAGTCATCATTCCTATTAGATTATCATAGACAAAACCCATGTGCTAAATGATATCAAAAATGGAGTTTCTACAAAAATCGAAAGAGAATTTAACCACTTTGTAGAAAATCTTGGGTTCTTCAATTTTCTATTTAGCAATAAAAGTATATTGATATCATACTTTTAAAATACAAATTCGACTCAAACCCTGTCGAGTTGAGCCAATTAAAATAAAAACTCAGGCAAGTTTCTTGAAAACTCACACTTGTTAAATTGAGCGGGGCAAACATGAAATTCAGCTAGGCAAACTGAAATTTGAGCGGGGCAAGCATGAAATTCAGCGGGGCAAACATGAAATTCAGTGGGGCAAACTGAAATTTGAGTGGGGCAAGCATGAAATTCAGCAGGGCAAACATGAAATTGAGCAGGGCAAACATGAAATTCAGGGGGGGAACTGAAAATTGAGCTAGGCAAACTAGAAATTGAGCGGGGCAAACTAGAAATTCAGTGGGGGCAAACTGGAATTTGAGCGGGGCAGACATGAAATTGAGTAGGGCAAACATGAAATTCAGCGGGGCAAACATGAATTTCAGTGGGGCAAACATGAATTTCAGCGGGGTAAATTTGAATTTCAGCGAGGCAAACATGAAATTGAGTAGGGCAAGCATGAAATTTAGCGGGGAAAACTGGAAATTGAGCGGGGCAAACTAGAAATTGAGTGGGGCAAACTAGAAATTCAGCGGGCCAAACTAGAATTTAAGCGGGGCAAACTAGAAATTGAGCGGGGCAACCTAGAAATTCAGCGGGGCAAACTGGAATTTGAGCAGGGAAAATTGGAATTTGAGCAGGGCAAACATGAAATTGAGCGGGGCAAAGATCGGAATATTCGAATAATACATGAAAGGAAATATCCCAAAATGAACATCTCAGTCAATTTATCTCCCTCTTTATAACATTGATTGTGGATTGTGTTCATGGAGCATTGACAAATGATTGCAGGCTTGCGTGTTAGCATTGAAGTGCAAAATACAAGTCAGTAAACTGAAAATGAAGGAGCTTAAATTGTTAAACTGAGTGGTAACAAGACATCATGCAGGAGGTTCTAAAGTGACGAAACTTCTTGTTAGTTGTGTCTTAAGTTCATTTGAAGGGAAGTCATCTTTCATTGTTGTGCAGGAACAAGTATTTGGATGAGATATAGAGGTAGGTCATATTCATCCCACTGATAAAGTAGAAAAACTCCTCCCACTATTTTATGACTTGTTAGGCAATCAATAATTTTCTTATTTTTCATCTTTTTTGCAGTTCAGTGTTGGACAGTATATTGGTGACATAGAAATCCACTAGTTCAAACTTGGAAAAACCTTTGTCAGGAATGCAGCACTGGAGTTTCTTTTAAGTGAATCATAAGAGCGGGCTCTCGTTACAAATTCAGTCTGGTCCCACATAGCCTTAGCATGCTAAAATTAAAGATTCTTTGAAAAGAGTTGAGACTACTGAATTCCTTGGAGAAGGTTAAAAGATGAAGGAATGATTGTCCTAACATCAAGGATTAAAATTCCTTGGAGTTTTGAACTTCGATAATATCGATACATGCTCGATATATCGATATTAAATGCATATGTTAGTGTTGGCTATTGGATAGTTTATAGACAAAGTCGATATTATCGAGCAAGAATCGATATATCAAGTTTTGAATATCAATATTATCGAGGCATGCTTGATATATCGAGATTTAATGTAAATTTCACTATTCACCGCTGGACAGATTACAGGAAATTTGATATTATCGATCATATCTCGATAAATCGACATACATAGACATTGATAATATCAGAAAATTGTCGATATGTGTCGATAAGAGCTTTTACATGTACTCCATTGGACATAAATCGTAAGTTATCGATTATATCGATGAAGGCTCGATATTATCGATGACTTATAATCGATAAAATTGACGATTTCTCAACCATATCGACGGCCAAATTTTTCCTATAAGGGAATTTACAGGATCGATATTATTGACAATGGGTCAATATATCGAGAAATTATCGACGACCAAATGTTTCAAATTTAGAATATTTTTAGTTTTTTTTAAAAGAAATTTAGGCTGATTTAATATTTGGATTATTGATAACTGGTCGATATATCGAGAGAGGGTACTTTCTCGCTCTATGAGTTCTGGTTCTTTTGGCATATTTAGACCTCTCGCTACAAAATCACACCCGTCCTTGAGATCAACCACCACACCCATCCTTTCCAACTCATTTTTATAAGAAGGCACTGTTTTTTTCGTATTCTTAGTGTAATTCAGCATTGAGAGAACATTGGCAATAGTTAGACCACCCGAAGATGAGAGTGACTTGAATTGACTGGCAACTGTCTTAATTGAATTTTCGAAATTTATGACCACCCCAATTTCATTACCATAAAAGGATTCATCAATAAAAATCATAGAGGCTATATTCCCCATTCAACAAAATAAGACTAACCATTTGAGCTTTGGATCTATGAAAACTAGACCCTTTTTCATGCATCCAAGATAAGTTGGAGGGTGAGAACGCTCCTTTGCCAGAAGTAATGAAAGGCGATCTGACATTAGAATAAGCTGGAAAGGTAACCTCATACAATTTACCGAATTCCATCGCCAGAGGCAGTCAAAGAGGGCAGCTTGGTTATTTGAGCGGGGCAAGCATGAAATTCAGTGGGGCAAACTGAAAATTGAGCGGGGCAAGTATGAAATTGAGCGGGGCAAGCATGAAATTCAACGGGGCAAACTAGAAATTTAGCGGGGGAAACATGAAATTCAATGGGGGAAACATGAAATTCAGTGGGGCAAATTAGAAATTTAGCGGGGGAAACATGAAATTCAGCAGGGGAAACATGAAATTGAGAGGGGCGGGGCAAGCATGAAATTGAACGGGGAAACATGAAATTGAGCGGGGGAAACATGAAATTAAGCGGGGCAAACTAGAAATTCAGCGGGGGAGACATGAAATTCAGCAGAGCAAACTGAAATTTGAGTAGGGGATTTCACGTAACCCTGGTCAATATGGAAAATGGCAAATGCACAATGTATATTCAACAATGTATACAACATGAAATGGTACATGAGTGGGACAACAATGTACAATGTATGTAGAGGTGGGCATCGAGCCGAGTCGAGTCGAGGTGGGCCAAGCTTGGCTTGGCTTGTCCATAATGTACTCGAGTTCGAGCTCGAGCTCGAGCTTGGCCTCGAGCTCAACATTGAAGCTTGGCTTGTTTGCTAAAGTTGTCAAGTTGAGTTCGAGTCGAGCTAGTGGTTCGAGTCGAGTCGAGTTACCTCGAGTCAAGCTCGAGCTTGTTGGGTGAGAGAGTAATGGATTCTGTTCTTGATCGTCCTCCATTGATGAAAAATTCAAAAATCTTAAAAGAATCAAAGCAAAACCCGATGAAAAAGCCAAATAAAGCTTCGAATCGGATGGGGAAACTGGTAAGAACTGATTTGTTCTTGATCTTCTTCCACCAGCAGAAATCCAAGTACTAGAAAAGAAGCAGAGCAGAACACAGATCAGAAATCCAAGTAAAGAGCTCTAGTTAATCAGATCATTGGATTTTCTTGAAGTTCTAACAAATCTGAGAAGAACCCATCTTGAATTTCTTGGGTTTCTCGCCTAAGAAGTAAATCTCAAGAGATTGAAATCATACTATTGTGGAGTTGAAATGAAAACTGGTGGTGGTGGTCGGGGTGGGCGTGCGGCTGGCAGTGGGCAGAGAAAGAGAAGAAAGGGAAAGGGAATGGGGTGCGTGCGGTCGGGTAAAGACTCTAAGGTTTGTTTTTTATTTTTTTATTTTTAAGTTTAAACTTAAAACTTATATTAATATTATATATATAATATTTAATATATTTATTAATCGAGCCGAGTCGAGCTCGAGTTCGAGTCGAATCAAGTTGAAATGCCCCCTGGTCGAACTTAGCTTGAACTCAACTCGAGCTTCAAATAATTAGCTTAGCTCGGCTCGAATCGGCCATTCAAGCCGAGTCAATCTTAGATGACTCGAGCCGAGTCGAGTGAGCTTTTCGAGCTAGCTTGACTCGTGAACAACCCTAAATGTATATTCAACAATGAAATTAATACATTGTATATAATACAACATCTTTGCAAAATTCCTCCCCCATGCCCTTGACAAATATCATTTACAAACTAGAGACAAGCAATCGTAAGCTATTGACTTCCTCTAGTCGACGATGAATTTTTGCATATCCGTTCTCGCCAAGGTGAGACCGCTACACAAAATGTCGATAAATTTTATTACGAATATGCCGCAATCATAACCATTGTCCTGCTTCGGCACCGATCCATCGACTCTGACGGTCCACTTCTTCTCTTCAAGCATAGTGGAAGAGAATGGGGAGTGCATCAGTCATATTCTTCATCTTCTGCTTGTACTTTATTAATAGATTTGTGCTTAAGCTATCCACAGTAACGATTTCTTTCTCTAGGATAGATGACCAGCAAAAACCAATGTGAATTTTCATGTTTTATGGGCGCATACACCTATCCATGATTCAAAAGATAATATATTAGTCAAAATATGATAGAACACATAACAGTTAGAGATGATGTTCTGTGACGAGTGCATTACCCGTTCATAACACCAAATCGCTTTTTTGTATGGTCTATCTCGCTGCTTGGCAATTGCATAGGCCGTGGTCAGCTCGTCTATTAGCGAGGCCCGTTCTGACGCTGATTTGGAGGCCCTGTATGCGATCAAAATTGGCAAACAAGCCTCAAGACTTGCTCTTACAAACATGATCAAATATCAATATATGTAACAAACAAACAAAAAATTCAGCAGGAAAAACATGAAATTGACCGTGGCAAACATGAAATTAAGCAGGCCAAACTGGAAATTGAGAGGGGCAAGCATGAAATTCAGCGGGGTAAACATGAACTTGAGCGGGGCAAACTTGAAATTCAGCGGGGCAAACATGAATTTCAGTAGGGAAAACATGAATTTTAGCAAGGCAAACATGACATTGAGCATGGTAAACATGAAATTCAGTGGGCCAAACTTGAAATTGAGCGGGGCAAAACATGAAATTGAGCGGTGCAAACTGAAAATTGAGCGGGGTAAACATGAAATTGAGCGGGGCAAACATGAAATTCAGCGGGTCAAACACGAATTGAGCAGGGCAAATATGAAATTCAATGGGGAAAATGAATTTCAGTGGGGAAAACATGACATTGAGTGGGGGCAAAATGCAAACATGAAATTAGCAGGGCAAACATGAAATTCAGTGGGGAAAACATGAATTTCAGCGGACCAAACATGAATTCTTAATGTCAACAGGGATCTTACAACTCAAGGCTTGAAAGGTTATATAAGCAATCACATAAGTCTTCGTACAAACTTGGTAAGCCTGTAAGTATCCTTATGGAAGCTATTTTGTTAGGGATTTACAAGCTACCTGTAAGTATCCATAGGTAAGCCTGTAAGCTATTTTAGTAAGCTTGTAAGTATCCTTATGGAAGCCTGTAAGTATCCATAGGGATCTTACATTCATATTGCTAGCTATTTTGTTAGGAATTAACAAGCTACCTGTTTCGTTACGAATTTACAAACATGACATCTGCTTTAGTCTATCGTCCAAACTACTATGGTACAATATTATGTATTGGAAACCAAATCAATAACCTCATTAAATTGAGCAGGGCAAACATGAATTTCAGCAGGGAAAACATGAATTTCAGCGGGGCAAAATGACATCGAGCCGGGCAAACATGAAATTGACGGGGCAAGCATGAAATCAGTGGGGCAAACATGAAATTCAGTAGGGCAAACATGAAATTCAGTGAGGCAAACATGAAATTGAGCGGGGAAACATGAAATCCAGCGGGGAAGACATGAAATTCAGCGGGGCAAACAATGAAATTCAGCGGGCCAAACTGAAAATTGAGCGGGGCAAACATGATATTCAACGGGGCAATCTGATAATTGAGCGGGGCAAACTGATAATTGATCGGGGCAAACTTAACAGATAATTTCATGGCTTGAGACCCATAATCTAAACACATCCAATGTTTAAATTGACCACACCACATGAAAATTTTGCATTGAACTTCTACTATTGAAAATTTCTTAGGGACCATAGAAGTTTTGGATCAAGCTTATAATTGTGTTTTCTAGTAATCCATGTCTGTAAGATCTTATGAACAAGTTTGATAGCAAATAAACATCACTGTTTGGCCTAGTATAATTTGGACGGTGGAAATCATTATCCACCTGTTTCCCATGGTATGATCCACTTAATCTTTCATATGCTTCAATTGGGGCTCAACCCCTTAAATTAGATGGAAAAACGGATGCACGACATACATTCAAGATGGGCCCAACTGAGTTTAGATGGAAAAATGGATGCACTACATACATTTGGGACTCACCCCCTTCAATTAGGTGGAAATAATTATCCCCACTGTTTCCCGTGGATATACTACATACATTCAAGGTGGGCACAACTGAGTTTACTCAATACGATAGCAGCGTACTAAGTAACTCAGTACGCAATCCGATTTCGCTTGCTACACCCCACAATCATGTTCATCAACAGACAATACATTAAAATATACCTGTGGTGCGTGCTTTCTTCACTGTACCGGCCATTTTGAGAAGATGACAAAAATGCTGATATATGGAGAGGATGCAATACAATGCTGATAAGGAAGGAGCCCACAAAAAATGGGTTTTTTTTATCTTTCTTAGTGGAAACGGAGAGAGGAAAGGAAAGGGGTGAAAGTGAAACAGTGAAAGCAAGGGGTTGGACGAGGAGGGGTATTTTCGTCCAAAAATTTTTTGGTCGTACGTTGAAGTCTAAGTTCGTATGGTAAGTTTGTTTTGCTTTCGAAAAACCACTGGATAAAAGGTGGGGTCCACAGTCGTAAATTTCTCGTTAAGCGGGGAAATACCAGAAATTGTGCAATACAAATTATCAAAATAAGCGAGGCAAACATGAAATTGAGCAGGGTAAACTAGATAATTGAGCGGGGCAAACTAGATATTTAGCGGGGCAAATTGACGATTCAACGGGGGAACACTAGAAAAACAGCGAGGCAAAAACTGGAATTGAGTGGGGCAAACTGAAAATCGAGCGAGGCAAACATGAAATTGAGTGGGCAACTAGAAATTGAGCGAGGCAAACATGAAATTGAGCAGGGCAAACTAGAAATTGAGCGGGGTAAACTAGATATTCAGCGGGGTAACATTGACGATTCAGCAGGGCACTAGAAAAACAGCGGGCCGAACTGGAAATTGAGTGGGCAAACTGAAAATCGAGCGAGGCAAACATGAAATTGAGTGGG
>JAJHSJ010000005.1:70879542-70925524 GCA_021015155.1 Magnolia officinalis
CTACCTCAGCTCGGCTGCATCATAATGTCACATGCACGCATCTATCGTGCATAAGATTATAGAAAGCTTAGAGGGTTTAAGTGTTGTAAGTGTATGAGCAGTATACGCGTGCTCAGAATGTAATATCAGAGTAAGCAGAAATACTGAAAAGTCCATGAGTCATACAATATTAAAAATATTGGCAAGATCATAAATCATACGATATCAGAGTAATGCGAAAACATGCTGATGGGTCCATAAATACCATCAGCCTTATCCAGGCTATGCAATGCAAAAATATAATAAAAACAATATCATATACTGATGAAGCAATGTAGATTAGCTATGCAATGCGGGGACAGTAAGCCAAATATCAGATGCTGATGATACAATGCAATATGTGGTGCGAATGAAATGACCAAGCTGTAGTTAAGTCGGGATGATAGTACATAGTATCGCAGGCTATGGGGTCCATCACAAAGGACTTCTATCCAAACCAGTCCCATACCTAAATTTGGATAGCCAGACTCAATGTAGTAGACTCATGATCTCAGGTTAGTCGCGCGCCCAATCAAAATCCTTGCCATTACGAAGGTACATAACAATTAGTTGTGCACCACTAACCCGAGTGGATAGTGGATGAATGAATGAATGAATATACAACTCCTACTCGATAAGTCCACATATCAGTACAGTTTCTCTCTGGGATCATCACCGAGGTCTAGTACACTTTACATGCAAATCGTCGCCCACTGACGTGCGACCATACAAGTGGAAGAGACCTCACAATCCGCCTGGCCAGTAGTCAGCCAATATCTACCCGACACGTCGATAGCGGACCCATTCATGAGCTGGTCAAACTCAGCCTAGCAATGCACCCTACCCTCGGGCGGGTAAGGCCACACCCCCTCCCAACCGACTACGACACAGTAAGAGACGCGGCCTCCTGGTATTCGGCCCTCATGCGCTCATATATATCCACTCGGTCTCGACGTTGGGGCGTCTCCTGGCCACAAAGGTTTAGGGATTTTCACGTAGGGACATTTATGACGCCCGTATGCTAGAATAAAATATTTTTGGTGTCTCATCTGGCCATCCATGATATGCCTGTAGAGGCTATGGCCCTGATGTCGTTAGGGCGTACAGTAGTCATAACACACAATGCAAGATGCATGAGTCATACAATTCAGTCATGCATCAGTCCTAAAAATACCGTGCGCTCATGTGAGATAACCTCTGCTTATCAGGGAGTCTCACAACAACCTGTCCAAAGACATATGCAACGTTCATTACATTTCATAACAAATATGCAGATGATGCGTATGGGCATGTATCATGATGTTATGCTGTCACATATTCATAATCGATATTAATAACTGGCATCAATAATCAGCCTTGACAATCTGGACATTTAACCAACATTGCCCCGAAGGAATGACCCACATGGAGCTTAACATATAGTGGACCCATGGCCTCGCACAAAGGATTAATATACAACACCATGGGCCTTACTCAAGAGCTTAATACACATCTTGATGGGCCTAATACACACCACAATGGACTGCATCGCCTGGCCCTCAAATGCATCACAATGGGCCTCATCACATAGACCTCGTATTCATCACATTATGCCTTAAACATGGGCTAAATACATATCCCAATGGGCCTCAAATACGAGCCGCATATACATCACATTTGGCCTCAAACACGGGCCACATATACATCACATTGGGCCTCAAACAAGGGACGCATATACATCACATGGCTCTCGACAATTAGCCTCAGCAATAGAAATCGACCTCGACAATTGGCCTCAACAATTGGAATCGGCCTCGATAATCAGAATCGGCCTCGACAATCGGAATCGATGATCAGCAGAGACAATCGGCACCGACAATCAGCATCGATAATCGGCACCGATCATTAACATATAAACAAGGCGAGACCATAGATGAACAGCCGCTCAACCATAATATAAAGATCGACCCTCGGCCGTGATTATATCAAATCTAATAGGGCAAAACCATCCGTCTAGGGCGAATGGGGCCCACTTATCTGGGTTAACCCACAAGAGAATTATGAGAATGAGCCTAACAAGGCCTAAGGGAAGGTTACAATGTGGACATCCAACCATCATGGTCCATCAATGTGGACATCTAACCAACATTGTTCCCAAGGAGTGGCCTACATATAGAGCCAAAACATATAATGAGCTCGTGGCCTCACATAAGGGCCATATACACATCAAGTGGGCTGCACGCATGGGCCTCGAATACATCACATTAGGCCTTACAAGGTTCTCATACATCGAGTGGGCCGCATCACATGGGCCGAATGAAATGGATCGAATCAAATGGGCTGAATCAAATGGGCCGAATCAGATGGGCCGAATCAATGGGTCAAGTCGAATGGGCCAAGTCGAATGGGCCGAATCATTGGACCAAATCAAATGGGTCAAATCAATGGGCCAAGTCAAATGGGCCAAATTAATGGGCTGAGTCGAATGGGCCGAATCAAATGGGCCCAATCAATAGACCGAATCGAATGGGCTAAATCAATGGGCCAAATCAAATGGGCCAAATCAATGGACCAAGTCGAATGGGCCAAGTCGGATGGGTCGAATCAAATACATGACAAGTGGGCCCCATCACATGGGCCTCAAATATAAAATAGGTGGGGCCCATACATGGGCCAAAAATACATCATGATGGGCCCCATAGATGGGCTGCACCATCTACACCATTCATCTATTTTTAGAAATCATTTTAGAGTATGATCTAAAAAATGAATCATATCAAAAGATCATCTGGACCAAACCACAAATAACAATGGTGATAATGATTTCCATGGTTAAAACTCCACTGGGCCCACCATAGCATTTATTTTCCATCCAATCTAATCATATGGTCACAGCGACCTGAATTAAGAGGAAAATCTAATTTCATATTGATCCAGAACTTCTGACCCCAAATGGGTTCAATGGTAGACGTTCAACCCTACTGGTTTTTGTAGTGTGGTCCATCTAATAGATGGACCAGTCTTATTTTTAGTCTCAGGCCTTAAGACGAGCTGGCTAATTGGATGGACGGTCTAGATACCAGAGGTGGGTCCCACCAGATGGACCGACAGTGTGGATATACATACATCATGCGTGGGACCCCTAGATCTGGATGACGTCATTTCAGTGGGACCCACCGTCCCTATAGAAATGGATGGATGGCATATGTAAAATGCATACATCACGGTGTAATCCCACCGTCCAGCAATCTCTGGATGGTGGAGATAAAACACATATAACACAGTGCCACAGCACCGTCCAAATGTCTGGACGGTGCAGACACAACACAAGCAAAGGTGGCCCCACCCGTTCGGCATATGGAAGGTGAGGATAACACATACCATAAGTGGTACCCACAGAACTTGCTAACCTCACAGCAGCTTGCAGCTACGTGGGTCCCACAGAGCTAGCTGACATTAACACAACAGCTATCTGCTGCTGGTTAGGTGCGCAGGTGGATGATCTGGATCAAATCCATACATCCTAGTGGGTCCACGTTCCACGTCCAGATGAATGGACAGTGTCATATACAACCATGGAGTGCCAAAACGGTTACGTATCGGCCGATACGTAACGGTAATAGACCGAGCCGTTACGCGTTACGGGGTCGTATCGGCCGATACGATTTTTTGCACCCGTAACGGCCGATACGGGCCCGTATCGGGCCGATACGGGGCGTAACGGTCGACCCGTAACGGGCCGCCCGTAACGGCCAGAAAACGGGATTTTTTTTTTAGCTTTTTAAGCACTGTTGCTGTTTTTTTTTAATTTTCTTGCTTCCAAAGTACTTCTCACCCCTTCTACTGCCAATTTCGACCAACCTTGGTTGGGTTTTTGTGATAAAAACGCATTGTATTGCGGTTTTTGTTGAATCGAAGCTCGGGGGGCCATTTTTCAGAAATTCCGAATTCATCAAAAATAGGTATTTATACTTTTTTTAACATGTTTTGCTGTTTTAATCATGCCATATGTTGTGTTAATCATAGTAGAACATATTAATGTGCATTTTGCAGATTTGGAGTGCCATTTAATATTTTTTTCTATTTACGCATGTATTTTTACCCTTTTTTTAAAAATTCAAAAAATCAAATTTTAATGATTGTTTTGTTGTTTTAATCATGTCATATGATGTGTTAATCATAGTAGAACATAGTAATGTGCATTTTACAGATTTGGAGTGCCATTTAATATTTTTTATTATTTTTTTCTATTTACGCATGTATTTTTACCCTTTTTTAAAATTCGAAAAATCAAATTTTAATGATTGTTTTGTTGTTTTAATCATGCCATATGATGTGTTAATCATAGTAGAACATAGTATGTGCATTTTACAGATTTGGAGTGCCATTTAAATTTTTATTATTTTTTTCTATTTACGCATGTATTTTTACCCTTTTTTTTAAAATTTGAAAAATCAAATTTTAATGATTGTTTTGTTGTTTTAATCATGCCATATGATGTGTTAATCATAGTAGAACATATTAATGTGCGTTTTACAGATTTGGGGTGCCATTTAATATTTTTTAATATTTTTTTCTATTTACGCATGTATTTTTACCCTTTTTTTTTTAAATTCGAAAAATCAAATTTTAATGGTTGTTTTACTGTTTTAATCATGCCATATGATGTGTTAATCATATTAGAACATATTAATGTGCATTTTACAGATTTGGGGTGCCATTTAATATTTTTTATTATTTTTTTCTATTTACGCATGTATTTTTACCTTTTTTTTTTAAATTCGAAAAATCAAATTTTATTGATTGTTTTGCTATTTTAATCATGCCATATGATGTGTTAATCATATTAGAACATATTAATGTGCGTTTTACAGATTTGGCGGTGCCATTTAATATTTTTTAAATATTTTTTTCTATTTACGCATGTATTTTTACCCTTTTTTTTTTAAAATTCGAAAAATCAAATTTTAATGGTTGTTTTACTGTTTTAATCATGCCATATGATGTGTTAATCATATTAGAACATATTAATGTACATTTTACAGATTTGGGGTGCCATTTAATATTTTTTAAATATTTTTTTTCTATTTACGCATGTATTTTTACCCTTTTTTTTTAAATTCGAAAAATCAATTTTTAATGGTTATTTTTCTGTTTTAATCATGCCATGTGATATGTTAATCATAATAGAAAATGTTAATGTGCATTTTACAGATTTGGGGTGCTATTTAATATTTTTTTTTGTATTTTCGAATTAGTGACTTTATATTTTTATTTGCTTATATTGGACAGGTTTTGGAGCTTCTTAGGGTTTAGTATTTTACTTAGAACATAAAATCATCTTTATTAATATAGGTTATACAGACATACACTCATCTACCTAAACTTAAAGAAATGTCTGGGTCTGGCCAACAACAAGTAAGTGAGGATATTGGATGGCAACATTGTGAGAGGGTTGGTGGTACTAGGCACCAAATGAAGTGCAACTATTGTGATAGACATGTGACTGGTGGAATTACCCGTCTCAAACAACATTTAGCACATCGAAAAGGTCAAGTTGCACCATGTGCCAGAGTACCGAGAGAGATAATGCTTTTAATGCAAGCTAGTCTGGATGAGTCGAAGGGTAAACGTGCTGCTGTACAAAAGAAGAAAGATGATATTTTGGATGCAGCTCGACAGGAGGTGTTTGGTCCTGAATATATGGGCGTTCGTGATGAAGATATTATTGATTCTGAAGAAGATTCAGATCGGGAATTAACTATAGCTAGGAGAGAGAGCTTGCGTGTAGCTCGTGAAGAGGAAGAACGTCGCCGCATGTTTGGCACGCATGGGTCAGTGCGTGATAGGGGGGGGGCAGTGGGAGTGGGAGTGGGAGTGCAACTGGAAGTGCAACTGCTTCTGTAGGTGGGACTGAGGGTCTGGGGGGTAGGTTTGGTGGGTTACGATGTATGTTTGGGAGCCGACGACAAACATCTTCACGTGATGCCCCTATACGTGAAGATGAAGAAGTAAATGAGTCTAGGAGACCCTCTATTGATCCAATCCTGTTTAGGAAAGAATCAACTAAACAAAAAAAAATAAAACAAATGTGGAGTAGAACTTCCGTTGAGAAATTAGGTAGAGCAGCAGCAAAGTTATTTATACATGCTAACATACCTCCTAATGCGGCCAATTCTTCATATTGGCAGGTGGTAATTGATGCTGCAGCAGAAGCAGGTGAAGGAATAAAAGCTCCCACAGCTAAGGACATTAGAGGGAAATGGACAAATGCAGAGTATGCGGATGTGAAAGCATACGTGGCTACCTTTAAACCTGTATGGCAAGCCAGAGGATGCACGATTATGTGTGATGGTTGGACTGGCCAAACCAGACGTAGCATGATCAACTTCATGATGTACTGCCACTTAGGAACTATATACCATAAGTCAATTGATGCGTCAGAGGCAACAAAAAATGCTAATTATATTAATGAACTAATGGATAAAGTTGTGGACGAGATTGGAGAGGAGAATATAGTGCAGATTGTGACAGATAATGAAGCAACATATAAGCTTGCAGGACATATGTTAATGGATAAGAGAAAACATCTTTTTTGGTCACCATGTGCTGCCCATTGTATTGATCTTATATTGGAAGATATTGGGAAGAAGAAGAATGTTAAGGAAATGGTCGAAAGGGCAAGGGAAGTGACGACGTTTATTTACAACCATAATCAAGTAGTCGCAATAATGAGAAAGTTCATGAAAGGACGAGAGTTGTTGAGGCCTGCGGCGACTAGATTCGCAACAAACTTTATAGCATTAGAGAGTTTATTCCAGCATAGGGGAGAGTTGAGTAAGATGTTCGCTTCCCGAGAATGGCTCAACACAAAACATGGGAAGAAGACATCAGGGACACCGGTCGACGTTGCGAACACCATACGGGACAACAAATATTGGAAGAAGGTTAAGGCGATCCTAAAGGTGATGGAGCCACTAATGAGGGTACTCCGTCTTGTTGAAACCGATGAAGCACCTACCATGGGCTTCCTATATGATGCCATGGATAAGGCAAAGCTTGCAATTCAACGTGATTGTAGAAGTTGGGAGACTTATGGAAGATGATCGACAAGCGATGGACAAAGCAACTCCATCACGATCTTCATGCAGCAGGTTACTACCTAAATCCTAGGTATAGATATGCCCAATCATTTGTTGCGGATGATGAAGTTTGTGTCGGGCTAAAAAATGTGATAAAGAGATTAGAGCCTTACTTAGATCTGCAAATAAAGGCGTTGAATGAATTAGATACATTTGGAAATCGCCTTGGTAGCTTTGGAGATGCTCTTGCACAGCATGCAGTATCTAGGTTGCAACCGGCCGAATGGTGGATTAATTTCGGAGAGAGTACGAAGGCTCTCCAAAAAATTGCAGTAAAAGTTTTGAGCCAGACAACGTCTTCCTCTAGCTGTGAAAGGAATTGGAGTTGTTTTGCGCTCATTCATTCAAAGAATAGGAATAGATTGCAGACTAGAACATTAGATAGACTTGTCTTCATGCACTACAATATAAAACTAAGAATGCGACGACATCATAGGAGCATTACAGCTACTGATGACGGAGACTACTGTCCAATAAACTTGGACAATATTTATGATGAGGATGACCCACTTCTACCTTGGTTGAAAACAAGGGAAAAGCAAATTGAAGAGGATAGTGAAGAATTGGAAATTGATGACCCAGAAATACGCAGAGCGCAACAAGAGAGTCGTGCAAATGTGTTGGACCCAGTAAGAGGGGCAGCGTTTATGCCACGTACGGATACGGCTCAAGATCAACAAAAGAGTACAAGCAGTGGTAGCGTGACCGTGTCAGATGATGACGACCCCCCTGCCCCTGGTGCTGGCACTTCTGGTGTTGCTTACCCCCCTATACAGCCGTCTACAGATCGCGATGACGATGAACATCGACGACGTGGTACACGAGGTCGGACTTACGAGTGTACCGAGTCACGATACAGCCAGCCGGAGGAGGGTACATCTAGTGGTGCACGGGGACGGGAGGTCCGGAACATCAACAGGCTCATGGTTTTGGTTATTATGATGGATATTCTTATGGTCAATTGGATTATAATTATGGTGGTTATACTGAGCCTATTCCATCACATTCATGTTGGAGTAGCCCTCCCGATCAATATCCATATGATTATAGATATCCAGATTCAAATCCAAGTTACTCATCACAGGATTCACAGCAGACGCACTCTCAATCTCAAGATTCTCAACAGCCTAAGTATGGGCACCAGTATGGCTATTTGACGGGTACTGGTGGATATCCTTACTCGGGGTCAGAGTCGTTGCCTAGTCAGGATCAGTCATCCTCTGATTTCGTTGATCTAGTATTTCCTTCTGGCACTGGATATTATGGATATGCAGCACCTACACCTATTGGACAGCCTCAGCCTGATGGTGACGATGACGATGATGTGGAGGTCGAGCAACCACAAAAAAGCAGATTTTCATTTTGGTGGTGAGTCTGGTGACTTGTGATTGTGAGTATATATTTGTATTAAGGTAAGTATTTACAGCAGACAGGTCACAACAGTATTATTGCAAGAAGCCATGTAGTCATGCACACACTTGACACTACCGAACTTGTATTTAAAATAACTCCCCTGACAACCAATCAAGTAATCCTTAATCAAGTTGCAGGGGAGTATATCAGACACTACTAATTTTTTAAATATTCTTGACTTGAGGATGACAGGTTATAGACAGGAATCACAATCACGTGCACAGGTATGTTCGAGAAATTCCTCAAAAATAATTGCAAACACCTAATGTAAGATATTTTCATATTACATTCATTCTAATATATCTATCATTGATAGTAGATAGTTAGAAAAATAAATATATGAATTTTGTAGTCAAATTTAGGTTATCTGATTCATAAATTCATCAGACAATCCGATACAACTTCTCACCAAAGAGTGGACCGTTACACCACCGTAACCATGTTCCAATTTATAAATGAATGCATATTTGGATTGCTTAGAATATTCCGGATTTAATCCATATTTTTTCATATTTTTTTGACAAAAAAAAAATTTTGCGCTGTTACGGGCCGTTACGCCCCCGTATCGCCGTTACGCCCCCGTATCCGTATCGGTTTTGGCGGTCACCGTTACGCCAACCGATACCGATACGGCACACCTTGTATACAACGCATACACCTGGTGGACCCCACCTCCACACATGCAACACGTGTGAGGTGGGTCCCACATATACGAATGGTTGGGATATAACAAATACCTCACTGTTGAGGCCCACAGACCATGCTGACGCAATGCTGCTGCAGCAACAGCTGCGCGCTACGTGGGACCTACCGTCCTTGCTTGGACGACGTGGGTACACCACATATGTGAAGTAGGGTCCACGTCCTGTGGGCAGTTGGTGTGGATAAAACACATGCATTTGTGTCCCACGTGGTGGGCCATCCCACGGACAGTCAGCATGGAGAAAACACGCACATCACGGTGGAGTCCCACCTTCAATGGACAATGTGGACATCCCGCGTCAGGTGGATCCTGAACGGATGGACAGCACAAATAAAACATATATATTATGGTGTGGATCCCACCATCCATTGCTGGATGGTGGTGATAAAATACAAACATCAAGGTGGCCCTACCCCCTTCACACGTGCAAGGTGGGTTCCACTCAAGCCACATGGACCCCCACTGCAAGGAAACAAGCTGATATTTGTGTCTTCCTCTCAACCAGCCCTGTCTAGACAGACAGGCAGCTAGCCTGCCTACTGGACAGTGTAAAGGTAGGCCCCACGTGTGGACGGTGGAGATAAACACATACATCACAGTGGGGTCCACGTATGTGGGTCACTCGACTAAGATCAAGCCGATATTTGAGTTTTTTCCTTTCATTCGGGCCAGTCCAAAAATGGACAACAAGGTAGGCCCCATACATGGCAGCGAGGTGGGCCCACTTGGACAGCGGTGTGGTCCACGTAGTGGATGGCATGGGTAAAAAAAAATACATCATGGTGGGTAACAAAATGGAAAAGAGAGATAGAGAAAGGGAGAGAGAGAGAGAGAGAGGGAGATCAGAGTAACGGAGGGACCCCGCCACTATGGGCCTCTCTATACAATGCACACATTAATGTGGGCCCCACTATATGTGGGCCCTAAATCAAAAGAAGAGGTATTATGAACACCCACAATTGATCTTCTTAGACATCTTCCACCTATACCCTTTAGAGCTCCAAGGGAACGATTTCAACAGTTTAGATGATCTTTGGATGGTGGAGATGGGAGATAGAAAGTGGGCCACATAAAGCTCTCCCATGGAGCTTGCTTGGATGTGGGTTGCTCCCATGGGAGTAACTTGGAATGAGAGAGAAATGAGAGAGAGAGAGAGGAGTGGTGAGGTGGAGTGATGGAGTGATGGGAAGTGATGGATGGGTGTACTTGTGTAAGGGAGAGATTTGACTTTAGGTAAGGTTGTGTAAGGCAGGGATGGATTGGGTGGCTTGTACTTGATTGATGGATTGATGTAACGTTTCGTAAAGATTCTCTCGGAATTGCAACGCATGGTATTTTCCTCGAACTGAATGTGGGCCCATATCTCCTGGCCCGAGTATCGCCTCGGCATGCGAGACGCAGCACCGGAACCGCAGCGTCGGCGCGGTCGCACTGGTACAAGTCTCGGGTTGAGCTAACTCTGGAATACGGGATATGACTCAGGGTCGCGCGCAACTGTCGATTACAAGTCGCGAGTCCCCGAAATTCAACCGAGAGGACCGCGGGGGCCTACAGAATGGTATGGGCTAAGATACGGGTCTTACAGCTCTCCCCACCTTATAAAAATTTTGTCCTCAAAATTTACAGAATAGACAGAGGAAAACATCATCGAGTATATATGTGAAGGCACAATCAATCTACAAAAAGATGGAGACAACACTCTCTAATCTCAACTTCACGCCCTCAGGATGCCTTATCAACGCTATGATGACTTCACTGATCCTCCGATTCCGGATCAGAAACGATCGAAATTAGAATGCTATGAAGCTTCATAATCTCAACAGTAGGGAGCTATATTAGAAAATCTCTAAGTTATTCGAACTCGAGGATCTAACCATTCTAAGTTCTCAACAATCATAGAGTTTAGGGTAGCTATCAGCAGATATGTGATGTTATCTTCATGTATTCCCAAGTTATGCTCTGATACCATCTTCTGTCACGCCCCAAACTCGAAAATCGGGCTCACAAAATTCTCGATCATCGAATCCGGTGCCGACAGCCTCCATAATACCCCATTCTCAGCTCTCAGCGTCCATACGCCAGATTCCGATCCTTGGGATCCTCTAAGGAGGATTTTCCAACTTACATTTAACTCGTAATAAACATAACCACAAGTTTACCCAAATCACAAAGGCAACATCATCATCACATATCCACTAATATAATCATTTGTGTACAATGCTAAAAGGGAAATACAATATATAAATATCAAAGAAAACTCTAGAAGCTCAACCGCACGCTCCTACCTCAGCTCAGCTGCATCATAATGTCACCTGCACGCATCTAGCGTGCATAAACTTATAGAAAGCACAGAGGGTGGTGTAGTACACTCTACATGCAAATTATCACCCACTGACGTGTGACCATGTAAGTGGAAGAGACCTCACCATCCACCTGGCAAGTAGTCAGCCAATATCTACCCGGCACGTCGATAGCAGACCCATTCACGAGCTAGTCAAACTCAGCCTAGCAATGCCCCCTACCCACGGGCGGGTAATGCCACACCCCCTCCCAACCGACCACGACACAGTAGGAGAAGCAGCCTCCTAGTATTCGACCCTCATGCGCTCATATATATCCACTCGGTCTCGACGTTGAGGCGTCTCCTGGCCACGGAGGTTTAGGAATTTTCACGCATGGACATCTATGGCGCCCGTATGCTTGAACCAAACATTTCCGGTGTCCCATCTGGCCATCTACAATATGCCTATGGAGACTATGGCCTTGATGTCGCTAGGGCGTACAATAGTCACAACATACAATGAAAGATGCATCAGCCATACAATCCAATCATGCATCAATCCTGCACATACCGTACGCTCATGTGAGATAACCTCCGCCTATCAGGGAGTCTCATAACAACCTGTCCAATGACATATGCAACAGTCAATTACATCAGATAACAAACATGCAAATAATGTGTATGGGCATGTATCATGATGTTATGCTTTCACATACTCATAATCGGTATTAATAACAGGCATCAACAATCGGTCTTGACAATGTGGACATTTAATCAACATTGCCCCCAAGGAATGGCCCACGTGGAGCCTAACATATGGTGGACCCATGACCTCGCCCAAGAACCTAATATACAACACCATGGGGCTTACTCAAGAGCTTAATACACATCACGATGGGCCTCTCATATGGGCCTAATATACATTACAATGGGCTTCATTGCCTGACCCTCAAATGCATCACAATGGGCCTCACCACATAAACCTCATATTCATCACATTAGGCCTTAAACACGGGATGAATACACATCCCAATGGATCCCAAATACGAGCCGCATATACATCACATTGGGCCTCAAACACGGGCCGCATATACATCACATTGGGCCTCAAACACAGGCCGCATATACATCACATGAGTCTCGACAATTAGCCTTAGCAATTGAAATCGGCCTTGATAATTGGCCTCGACACTCAAAATCGGCCTTGATAATCAGAATTGGCCTCGACAATTGGAATCGATGATCAGCATCGATAATTGGTACCGACAATTAGCATCGATAATCGGCACTGGTCATTTACATATAAACAAGAGGGATCCATAGATGAATAGCCAATCAACCATAATATAAAGATCGGCCCTTGGCCGTAGTTATATCAAATCCGATAACGTGAAACCATCTGTCTAGGACGAATGGGGCCCACTTATCTGGGTTAACCCACAAGAGAATTATGAGAATGAGCCTAACAAGGCCTAAGGGAAGGTCACAATGTGGGCATCCAACCATCATTGCCCATCAATGTAGACATCTAACCAACATTGTTCCTAAGGAGTGGCCTACATATAGAGTCAAAACATATAATGAGCTCGTGGTCTCACATAAGGGCCATATATACATCAAGTGGGCCGCATCGCATGGGCCTCGAATACATCACTTGGGCCTTACAAGGGTCTCATACATCGAGTGGGCCGCATCACATTGGCCGAATGAAATGGACCGAATCAAATGGGCCAAATCAATGGGCTAAATCAAATGGGTTGAATCAATGGGCTAAGTCGAATGGGCCGAATCAAATGGGCTGAGTCGAATGGGCCGAATCAAATGAGTTGAATCATTAGACCGAATCGAATGGGCCGAATCAATGGGCCGAGCGGAATGGGCTGAATCAATGGGCTGAGTCGAATGGGCCGAATCAAATGGGTCGAATCAATGGATCAAATCGAATAGGCCGAATCAATGGGCCAAGTCGAATGGGCCGAATCAAATGAGCCAAATCAATGGTCCAAATCGAATGGGCCGAATCAATGGGCCAAGTCAAATGGGCATAGGCCACATCAAATGGGCCGAATCAATGGACCAAATTGAAAGGGCCGAATCAATGGGCCAAGTCGAATGGGCAGAGTCGAATAGGCCGAATCAAATGGGCCAAATGAATGGACTAAATCGAATGGGCCGAATCAATGGGCCAATTCAAATGGGTCGAATCAATGGGCCAAGTCGAATGGGCCAAATCAATGGGCTAAGTCGAATGGGCTGAATCAAATACACGACAGGTGGGCCCCATCACATGGGCCTCAAATGCAAAATAGGTGGGGCCAATACATGGGCTAAAAATACATCATGATGGGCCCCATAGATGGGCCGCACCATCTACACCATTCATCTATTTTTAGAAATCATTTTAGAGTATGATCTAAAAAATGAATCATATCAAAAGGTCATCTGGACCATACCACAAATAACAGTGGTGATAATGATTTCCACCGTTAAAACTCCACTGGGCCCACCTTAGCATTTATTTTCCATCCAATCTAATCATACGGTCACAACGAACTGAATTAAAAGGAAAATCCAATTTCATATTGATCCAGAACTTCTAACCCCAAATGGGTTCAATGGTAGACGTTCAACCCTACTGGTTTTTGCAGTGTAGTCCATCTGATAGATGGACCAATCTTATTTTTAGTGTCAAGCCTTAACACAAGCTGGCTAATTGGATGGACGGTCTTGATACTAGAGGTCGGTCCCACCAGATGGACCGACGGTGTGGATATACATACATCATGTATGGGACCCCCAAATCTGGATGGCGTCATTTCAGTGGACCCACCGTCCCTACAGAAATGGATGGACGGCATATGTAAAACGCATACGTCACGGTGTAATCCCACCGTCCAGCAATCTGGACGGTGGAGATAAAACACATATAACATGGTGCCACAGCACCGTCCAAATGTCTGGATGGTGCAGACACAACACAATATTCAAGGTAGCCCCGCCTATTCAGCATATGGATGGTGTGGATAACACATGCCGTAAGTGGTACGCACAGAACTTGCTGACCTCACAGCAGCTTGCAGCTACGTGGGTCCCACAGAGCTAGCTGACATTAACACAACAGTTATCTGCTGCTGGTTAGGTGCGCAGGTGGATGATCTAGATCAAATCCATACATCCTAGTGGGTCCACGTTCTACGTCCAAATGAATGGACAGTGTGATATACAACGCATACACCTGGTGGACCTCACCTCCATACGTGCAACACGTGTGAGGTGGGTCCCACATATTCGGACAGTTGGGATATAACAAATACCTCATGGTTGTGGCCCACAGACCATGCTGACGTAATGCTGCAGCAGCAGCAGCTGCGCACTGCGTGGGACCTACCGTCCTTGCTTGGACGGTGTGGATACACCACATATGTGAAGTGGGTCCACGTCCTGTGACCAGACGATGTGGATAAAACACATACAATTGTGTCCCACGTGGTGGGCCATCCCACAGACGGTCAGCGTGGAGAAAACACCTACATCACGTTGGAGTATCACCTTCAATGGACGATGTGGACATCCCGCGTCAGGTGGATCCTGAACAGATGGACAACACAAATAAAACAAATATATTATGGTGTGGATCCCACTGTCCATTACTGGACGGTGGTGATAAAATACAAACATCAAGGTGGTCCCACCCCCTTCACACGTGCAGGGTGGGTCCCACACAAGCCACGTGGACCCCGCTGCAAGGAAACAAGCTAATATTTATGTCTCCCTCTCAACCAGCCCTGTCCAGACGGATAGGCAGCTGGCCTGCCTGCTGGATAGGCTGCAAAGGTGGGCCCCACATGTGGGCGGTGGAGATAAACCCATACATCACAGTGGGGTCCACTTATGTAGGTCACTCGACTAGGATCAAGCCGATATTTGAGTTTTTTTATTATCATCCGAGCTAGTCCAAAAAGGACAGCAAGCTAGGCCCCGTACATGGTAGCGAGGTGGGCCCACTTGGACAGCAGTGTGGTCCATGTAGTGGACGGCATGGGTAAAAAAATACATCATAGTGGGCCACAAAATGGAAAAGAGAGATAGAGAGAGGGAGAGAGAGAGAGAGAGGGAGATCGGAGTAACGGAGAGATCCTGCCACTATGGGCCACTCTATACAATGCACACATCAATGTGGATCCCACTATATGTGGGCCCTAAAAAAAAAAAAAAAAAGGTATTATGAACACCCACCTTTGATCTTCTTGGACTTCTTCCGCCTATAGCCTTTAGAGCTCCAAGGGAACAATTTCAATGGTCTAGATGATCTTTAGATGGTGGAGATGGGAGATAGAAAGTGGGCTGCACAAAGCTCTCTCCCATGGAGCTTGCTTGGATGTGGGTTGCTCCCATGGGAGTTACTTGGAATGAGAGAGAAATGAGAGAGAGAGAGGAGTGGTAAGGTGGAGTGATGGGATGAGAGTGAGTGATGAAGTGATGGGAAGTGATGGATGGGTGTACTTGTGTAAGGAAGAAAGTTGACTTTAGGTAAGGTTGTGTAAGAGAGGGATGGGTTGGGTTGCTTGTACTTGATTGATGGATTGATGTGATGTTTTGTAGAGATTCTCTCGAAATTACAATGCGCGGTGTTTTACTTGAACTGAACGCGGGCCCATATCTCCTGTCCCGATATCGCCTCGGCGTGCGAGACGCAGCGCCAGAAACGCGGCGATGGCGCGGACGCACTGGTACAAGTCTTGGGTTGAGTTGACTCTGGAATATGGGATACGACTCAGGGTCGCGCGCAACTGCCGATTACAGGTCGCGAGTCACCAGAATTCGTCCCGGAGGACCGCGGAGGCCTACGAAACGGAATGGGCTAGGATACGGGTCTTACAACTTTGATACAATTCTGGCCCTTTCTAATCATTTCTAATAATTGTTTTCTGATCGTTACTACTAATTGTTTTAATAATCATGTAATTTAAATATAATCATGTCTAAAATATTTAGTATTTTAAATAAAATAATGAATCCTACTGGTAAAATTACAGGAAATAATATTATTGAAATGCTTATTAAGAAAAATATCATTTTTTACAATATAAATACAAACAATAAATTCCATACACTAAAAACATAAAAATAAAAATAAAAATGCTTAAAGGAACATACAGAGTCATTACAAAAGTTTGATAAATGAAACTCTTCTTAATTAAAGGATTATAAAATGAAATATAGCGACTGTAAAATACTTACAAGCTTAAAAAGACATTACTGGCTGATGAAGGTACATAATACAGGGGTTATATTGGGTTTACAAGGATTGGATAGAAGAGGCTTAACAATTGTGAGTAAGAACTATCTGATCTCGAGGTTGAGAGAGTATGCTTCTTTGATGCAGGAACGACGCTTATATAGATGACGGATTCTAACTAGTATGAAATCCAGAAGTTGCCACGAAGTTGCCTCGGATTTGAACCTGTTTAAAGTCCGAGAGCTGAGTGTTGCGGATTCGAACGTGATTGGAGTCCGAAAGCTTCACGGAAGGTGTTATACTTGTTGAGAAGTGGAGCCACATGCGCAGATTTCGTGTCGCAAGTCCTTTCGCAACTGGGATGCGAAAGGAGTTTCGCGGATTTCATGTCGCAAGTCCTTTAGCAACTGGGATGCGAAAGGAGTTTCACAGATTTCGTGTCGCAAGTCCTTTCGCAACTGGGATGCGAAAGAGAAGTTGCCAAAACTATAAATTGGGGTCCTTAGGGCTATTCTAGGGTTAAGGTGAATATTAGAAAATTATTCTAAGGTGTGGGCAAGGGATTTTCTCTGTACTTCCAAGGGAGAGGTTAGTATATTGCCTTGTAATCTTCATTTCTCTTCATAGTAGAATTTTGCATCCGTAGTTTTTTTTACCTTAGTTTGGGATTTTTCCACTTATATCTTGTCTTGTGGTTTGTTTGAATGTTTTTATTCCTTTCTAGTTTATATTTCTTCCTGTTTATCGTTTGTGGGTGAGGCCTGAGATTGGATCTAGTCTCGCTGCGTTGGCGTGCTACGCAACAACTGCTATCAGAGCTATTGGTTTAGTTCTATTGGGAGCGATGGAGGAAGATGGGAAAACTAGAATTGAGAAGTTTGATTGTTCAAACTTTGCCTTCTGGAAGATGCAGATGGAGGATTATTTGTATCAGAAGGACCTCTATATTCCTCTAGGAGGAAAAGAGAAGAGACCAAGAAAGATGACAGATGATGAATGGTTTTTACTGGATAGGAAGGCTTTAGGAACGATCCGACTCTCTTTGTCTAAGAGCGTTGCCTTCAAAATATCCAAAGTAAAAATAACAAAAGAATTAATAGAAGCCCTAGCCACCATGTATGAAAAGCCCTCAGCATCCAACAAGGTTCATCTTATGAAACAGCTATTCAACATGAAGATGTCAGATGGTGGGAGCGTGGCAGAACATCTAAACGAGTTCAATACAGTCACGAGCCTGTTGGAATCTGTTGGCATTGCTTTTAAGGATGAGGTCAGGGCATTATTGATCTTATCCAATTTGCCAGACAGTTGGGATGGTTTGGTGATTGCTGTAAGCAATTCTTCAGGGTCGACAAAGCTGAAATTTGATGATGTGGCCGGTCTAATTCTCAGCGAAGAATCTAGAAGGAAGGCATCAGGAGTTTCAGGAGACCCAGGGAATGCTCTAAACGTTGAAGGAAGAGGAAGATCGCTAAACAAAGGAGGCAATAAACACGGGCATTCTAAGTCAATGAAGAAGTCCAAGGGACCGAAATATAAAGACGGGTGTTGGCATTGCGGCAAGAAGGGGCACATGAAACATGATTGCAGGGCGCTCAAGAAACAAGAAGGAAGCTCTCAAGGCGGGAAGAATTCAGTGAATCTGTCTGAGGAGAGCGACACAGAGGTGTTGATCTTGTCTCTTGGTGCGAAGAATGAGTCTTGGGTAATAGACTCGGGTGCTTCGTTTCATGCCACTTCGTGTAAGGAAGTTCTGCGTGATTATGTGTCAGGTGACTTTGGGAGAGTTTACTTGGGTGATGATGAGCCGTGCAATATTGTTGGAAAGGGGGATGTTCATGTAAATTAGAAAGACGGAACGGTCTTGAAATTGAAGGATGTCAAACATGTACCGAGTTTGAAACGTAATCTGATCTCAGTGGGACAGTTGGCCGATACCAGTTATGTGACGACATTTACCAGTGACTCCTGGAAGATCACAAAAGGTGCCTTGGTAATATCTCGAGGCAAAAAGGAAGGTACTTTGTACGTGACTTCAGGATCGTATAGTTCACTCGTAGTCGCATCAACTGGAGTGAATGGGCAGTTATGACATCAGAGGCTAGGACATATGAGTGAGAAAGAGATGAAAATGCTATTGTCAAAAGGGAAGCTACCAGGGCTGAAGTCTATTGACTTGGAATTCTGCGAGGACTGCGTGTATGACAAGCAGAAGAGGGTAAGCTTCAAGAAGACGGGACGCGCTCCAAAGACACATCTGTTGGAGCTTGTACACACTGATGTGTGTGGGCTGACACAGGTATTATCTCTTGGTGGCTCACGTTATTTTGTTACCTTTATTGATGATGCTAGTAGAAAACTGTGGGTCTACTTCTTAGAATATAAATCTGATGTATTTGATGTATTTAAGAAGTGGAAAGTTATGGTAGAAATCAGACAGGTAAAACAGTAAAGTGTCTCAGATCTGACAATGGGAGAGAGTATTGTGATAAGAGGTTTGAGGAGTATTGTGCAGCAAATGGAATCAAACATCAGAAAACGATTCCAGGGACACCACAGCAGAATGGTGTGACTGAGCGTATTAACAGGACCATCCTTGAGCGCGCCAGAAGCATGAGGTTACATGCAGGGTTGCCCAAGACCTTTTGGACAGATGCTGTGAATACTGCCGCATATCTCATCAATAGAAGTCCCTCGGCACCATTGGATGGTAGGCTACCAGAAGAAGCGTGGACTGGGAAGGAAGTGAACCTTGCACATCTCAGAGTGTTCGGTTGCACTTTATATGTTCACATTGATGCAAAGCACATAAATAAGCTGGATGCGAAGTCCAGGAGGTGCACGTTTATAGGCTACGGGCAACATGATTTTGGCTACAGGTTCTGGGATGCAGAAAACAGGAAAATCATTAGAAGTAAGGACGTAGTCTTCAATTTAAAAGTGATGCATAAGGACAGTATGCAGGAAAATAAGGCCGAGAAAAATGAATTTGTAGAGTTGGAAGAGTTACCGGACATGGGTGTTACAGTGCCACAGGATGAGGCAGAGCCGCATACACCGGTTGTGAGGAGGTCTACTCGGGAGAGGAGACCCATGGTCCGATACTCACCCTCCTTACACTATCTACTATTGACAGATAATGGTGAGCCAGAGTGTTTTGAAGAGGCGTTACAGTTAGATATACGGGTTAAGTGGGAGCAGGCCATGGATGATGAGATGGACTCTCTTGAGTCTAATCATACATGGGAGCTAGTCATTCTACCCAAGGGTAAGAAAGCTCTTCATAACAAGTGGGTTTACAGACTGAAGGAGGAGCATGATGGTTCGAAACAGTACAAGGCCAGATTGGTTGTGAAAGGGTTTCAACAAAAGGCAGGTATCGATTTCACTAAAATATTTTCACCGGTAGTGAAAATGTCTACGATTCGCATGGTCTTGAGTATAGTGACTTCAGAGGACTTACATCTAGAATAGCTAGATGTTAAGACAGTCTTTCTTCATGGGGACCTTGAAGAAGAGATATATATGCATCAGCCGACAGGATGCGTGGCACCAGGTAATGAGAACAAGGTTTGAAGACTGAAGAAGAGTTTATATGGCCTGAAGTAGGCCCCGAGGCAGTGGTACAAGAAGTTCAACAGTTTCATGTCGGGAAACGGTTTTAGGAGATATCATGCAGACCACTGTTGTTACTTGAAGAAGTTTGATACGTCTTACATCATCCTTCTTCTGTACATTGATGATATGCTTGTGGCTGGTTCAAGCATGAAGGACATCTCATATCTCAAAAGACAACTGTCTAAAGAATTTGTCATGAAGGATTTAGGAGCTGCAAAACAAATCTTAGGCATGAGAATAAAGCGTGACAGAGAAAACAAGAAATTAGTTTTGTCACAAGTAGAGTACATAGCCAAAATACTTGATCGATTCAATATGGGAGGTGCTAAGCTGGTTAACACTCCATTAGCCAACCACTTCAAGCTATCTAAGGAGCAAGGTGCAAAGACGTAGGAGGAACTACATGGCTAAAGTTCCATACGCGTAAGCTATTGGGAGTCTCATGTATGCTATGGTGAGCACGAGGCCAGACATTGCTCTAGTGGGAGTTATTAGCAGGTTCATGAACAACCCCGGGAAGGAATATTGGGAAGCTTTGAAGTAGATCCTTAGGTACTTGGTAGGTACTAAGGACGTAGGGCTGTGTTATGGTGGATCGGAAATCAAGTTACAAGGCTACATGGATTCAGATTTGGCAGGAGATATCGACAGCAGAAGAAGCACTACAGGTTATGTTTTTACTCTGGGTAGTGCTGCAGTCAGTTGGGTCTCTTAGTTACAAAAGATAGTATCTATCAGTACGACAGAAGCAGAATATGTTGCGGCTACAGAAGCATGCAAGGAAATGGTGTAGATGCAAGGTTTTATGGAAGAGTTGGGTAAGAAGCAAGCAGATTACAAATAGTGACAGTCAGAGTGCAATACACTTGGCTAAGAATTCAGCCTTTCATTCAAGGACCAAGCATATTGCCATCAGATATCACTTCATACGTTCGTTACTGGAAGATGGATCGATTGCTCTGGAGAAGATTCACACAAGTGAGAATCCTGTGGATATGCTGACTAAGGCGGTCACAAGGGAGAAGCTGAAGCTCTGTTCAGTTTTGATTGGTCTTCAGGCTTGAAGACGGGGAGGTGGTGCACTACGGATGAAGAAGACAAAGGTTTATGGCGATGTGTCTCCAAGTGGGAGATTGTTGAGAAGTGGAGCCACATGCGCGGATTTCGTGTCGCAAGTCCTTTCACAACTGGGATGCGAAAGGAGTTTCGCGGATTTCGTGTCGCAAGTCCTTTCACAACTGGGATGTGAAAGGGAAGTTGTCAAAACTATAAATTGGGGTCCCTAGGGCTATTCTAGGGTTAAGGTGAATATTAGAAAATTATTCTAAGGTGTGGGCAAGGGATTTTCTCTGTACTTCCAAGGGAGAGGTTAGTATATTGCCTTATAATCTTCGTTTCTCTTCATAGTAGAATTTTGCATCCGTGGTTTTTTACCCTAGTTTGGGGTTTTTCCACGTATATCTTGTCTTGTGGTTTGTTTGAATGCTTTTATTCCTTTCTAGTTTATATTTCTTCCTGTTTATCGTTTGTGGGTGAGGCCTGAGATTGGATCTAGGCTCACTGCGTTGTTGGCGTGCTGCGCAACAATACTTGTCTTTTTGCTGGTGGCTACAGTAAGTCCATGCTGCAATAGTGATTGCTACGATATTCTTGTCAGTTTGTCCTTTTATGGAGCTGGCATGCTACAGTACCTTTTATCAGTTTTATCTTCTTGTGGAGCTGACATCTCTCGAATATTCTTGGAAGATCCGATATGTGATTATTGTTGTAATTTACTGCTAATGTGTTGTTTACAATTATAGTATACCATCTATCCCATAACAATCATCTTCATTTTGTTACAAATAATGAGTACTTGAAACGTCAGAGTCTTCTTCTGATCCTAAGACTGATGCTACTTCATTTAAGATTGATTTTAATTGATTTATATCTCTAATTTTGGGAGGACTAATGAATTCAAATGTTAGATTCTAACCTATTAAATTAGTTTTTATTCCAAAATTGTCTACACTAAATAGTTTAATTAATTCTAAAAATGGTGTGCCTAATATGACGGGTTGTGTTAAATCTCTAATTAGTAAAAAAAAAAAAAAAAAGTTGTCTTTAAACATATACATTAATTGCATACATCTGTTTTTGATAACTTATTATTTATTCTAAGTTTTGATCTACTAGCAGTTGTTAGTTGTTCTAAAGTTTTCTCAAAATATTTACTTGGTACTAGTCCTTGGATGCAGTTCATATCTGCTCCAGTGTCTATTAAGGCAATTGTATGGATATGAAATTCTTTATTTATAACAATAGTTAGGTTTACATATCATTTTTTATAGTCTATGTTTGTAATTATATTTAATGCATCTAGTCGATTATCAAATTTTCTGACATTAGTTTCTGTATGGTGTTCTCTATTGGATTCTACGAAATATACCTGTTCTTTTAAATTGTTATGATTTTCTAGTAAGTATTTAAATTTTCTTTTTAATTCTTATAATTCTCTTTTATTTTCTTTTACTTCTAAATATAAATCATTTAAAGTTAATGTTTTTTCTTGGGTTGGTTGAAATCTGTTTAAAATTTTTGTAATATTATATGTATTTAATTGATTATTTGTTTCTACTGGTTTAGATATAGATTCTTGTAGATTTTGTAAGTACATTCATTTTAGATCTAGGTCTAGTATATGTTCTGCAAAGTCTAATAAAGTTCTTTATTCTTTTGTTAATGTACATATAGATTTTGTCGTGCATTTTAAACATGTGCCAATTTTTTTCTTCTTGGTCTGGTTTATCTAATTCTTCTGAACTAGAATCTGCTTCTTGTTCTAAGTCTGTTGTTTCTATGTTACTAGTATTTTCATTGATATTTTATATGTTATGTTCTATTTCTTCAGATTCTATTTGGCTAGATTCTGTTAGGTCAGAAGATGAATGTTCTTTTAAAATATTGTATAATCCTTGTTTTAGTTTTTCATTTATTTCTAATTTATTGATTTTATTTTTTAAGCTGCTGGCAAAATGGCCTATTTTACTGCATTTATAACATATTGGTTTTTTCTGGAAATAATATTGAAATTATTTTTTCTTATTTAAGTTAGGATAATAGATTTTTTTTATTCTTATACAGTTTTTTTTCTAGGATGTAGATTTTTCTGTTTTCAATAGTATAATTTATTAAAATTTTGTTTAAATTTTTTCTTTCTAAAATAATTTTATTTTAATCTTCTTTTTCTATCAGAAGGAGCTACATTTTTTTTTGTTTCCAAACTGCTCACAGAAATTCTCTAATTCATGTCGAGTTAGTTTTCTATCTTTTTTCATTTTAGCTTTAAGTCTAATATTTGTGTATAAGGCTAGTCCTTCATTTGTAATAAAAGCTATTAAGTCTCTATATGTTATCTTATCATAGGGTATATTACCATTATATAGTTGTCTTAATTTTTGTCAAATTGTTTCTGCAAATAATTTTGGTAATCCTGCAATAAAACGTTCTTTCTAATATGACATATTACAATCTTGTCATATCATAACTTTGCTGATAAAAGTATCTTTATACTATCTAAAATCTTCTAATGCTGGGCATCGAAGATTATTTAATATCTCACTAGTTCTTTGTCTAATATTATTCGGATCCCCTACAAAATGTTTAATGATTATATATAAGAGGGTATTAACTGCATCTTGAATGGGTTGTCCTTGGTCTAAAATAGGTTGTCCAGTTGCTTCTAATTTAATAGTAGATAATAAATATTCTCTATCTTGTAAGGTCATATAGTTATCCCACCAGCCTTTGAGTTGACCAGTAAAACCAAAAACGATTAATTGAGCGGCAGTAAAATCATCGGCACCTCTATTTCGTTTGTAAACGGTGGCTATCATGGTCATTTCATGAACTAAATTAATAATATTATATTCAGACATACCATTAATGTTCCATTCATATATAGAGCCGCTAGAATAAGAACTTTGAGTTATTTGATTATGTTCTTCAAATTAGAGATCAACTGAAGTGGGTCTGGAATAATAATTTCTAGTTGTAGGAAAGGGGTAGTGTATTTAATTTCATTACATTCGATATCAGAGTGAGTTCTTTCTAAAGGAGATATATGTTTATCAACATGGTTGATTGATTCGGGAATAGATATATTAGCTAATTTTTTTTGTGATTTCTTCTAACATTTATTTTGTGGAGTCTTTAAGAGAAATTTGCATATTTTAAGGAAATTCATGTGGTTTGAACAGAGGTTTTTAGTTATTAATATTAGATGAAAATTGTATAGTAGTAGAGTCTAATGAAGCATTGTATAATTTCTCAGTTAGGTGTTAGATTTTATTTGTAACATTTTCTATTCGATTAGTTTAGTCCCCCTATTGTTTGTAAGTATTGATTGGAATAATTATTTTGGTCTATTATAATTTTTACTCCTTTCATAATAGTAAAGTTAGTTGGAGTAATTAGGTCACTGTTTTGTATGCTTCTAAAGGGTGTGGCTTGAATTTTGGTATTTTTTATATTTAATTGAATTGCATCGGGAGGCAAATGTGTGGAAGTAGTAGTTTTGTTTTCTGTTATCTTCCATTCTTGAGTTGTTTTGATAGTTACATTTACCTACTTTTGCTTTGATTGTGTAAAATAAGAATTATTACACCAATTATTAAACCATTTGGAAAATGGGATATTTTCCTTATATTGTCTACAATATAAAGAAAGGCCATTTAACCCTTATCTCATGACAACCACGACCCATATATCATGGCAACCACGACCCATACCCATGGTAAAGTTCGTGGTTGTAATGTGGTAAGAGTTGTGGTTGCAATATTGTAAGGGTCGTGGTTGCAGGTTGATGTAATTAATGACTTGATTATTTTAAAATAATAGGAGATTGTAAGTGTTATGGTTTCATGCTCCTTTGATTGTCAAATTTTGTAGTGCCAAAACTTTGATCTGTGTCTTGTGTAGCACGTTGATATACATATGTTCAAGGCACTGTATCACAATGCTTCAAGTCAAGAATAATGATCTACTTCAAGAAATGCAAGATTAATTACATTGTTTTCTTCTCTAAAGCATCAGAGTTTTAAAGCTACATTGAAGACGAAATCTTGTTCAAAGACTCTAGGCGAAGTACAATTCAAGGACTATGAATTCAAGCTTCTGAAGATTTCAAGCTTCATCAAGTGTCGAGGTCTCAAGCTTCTTGAATTTCAAAATCATCTAAAGAAAAGAAGGTTCAATGTTCATACTTCATGGTGAAGGTATATTAACCTTAGATTGACCTTAGGATAGGTCATTTTGTATACATAATTCAAATTGAATCACTTTACATGTATTTGGACTATTCTAAGACTAGTCCTAAACCCTATTCGACTAGTCCTAGCACTGGCTCGACCAGTCCAAGAAATTCCAGGATAAGTCCTATGTTAGTTACAATTTTTCGTAATTTTTTGTTCGTCTACGACCAGTCCTGGAGACTGCTCGATCGGTCGTGTGAATAGTGCACGACTCGTTCATGACCAGTCCAGTAGCCACGACTCAAACTACAGCAACGAATTCTGGTTCCTCATAACCAGTCGTGGGAAGGTCACGACCAGTCGTAAAGAGCCTTCGACAAGTCGTGGAACGGTTTTATCCGATCGTGCTCAAAATTCAAAAATTTGTTCGACCTTCGACCAGTCGTAGTGTCCACAGGACCAGTCGAAGATGCGATTTCTGCAACTATAAATAGAGCACGAATTTCAGAGTTTTATATCCAACTCAAGTAAAATCAAGGCATCACTCTGAGAGATAAGTTTATGTTATTGTTAAGCTACATTGTGCTTATTTAATATTCTCTTTTGTTAACTTTTCATATTTGATTTTGTTTCTGCATTCGAATCTAACTTGAAAGAGGAATTGTGATATTCCACTTTTTGGAATCAAAATCAAATAGAGCTAGCCTAACTGGTTTAATTTAAAATCAATTAGAACCTAGAACCATTTCAAAGTGAGTGTGGATATTGAACTTGTATATTCGAACTTCTACTCCGATTTGGTTCTTCCAGGCTGCTACAAAAGGAGAAATCCGGGTATTTTACATTTGTATAAATCTTTTATTGTATTGGTTTCTTTTGAGATTAAGCTAGAAAAATCTCATTGTTTTAGTTATCTGAGGTGAGCCAGAAAACTCAGAGTGGGGTTTTTGGATTGTGTAAGCCCATTTAAAAGACACCATTGTGAGGGTTTTAGGTAAACCTAGAAAAACCTATTTTAATAGTGAATGCTAATATCCCCTGTGTGAGGATATTATGAGTAAAGTAGCAAGCTATGTGGCTATTGTTTAACAGTTAGTGTACGCACAGGCGAACCACTATAACTCCTTGTGTTTTGTGGATGTGTGATTTATTTTCTATATCTTTTATCATTCAAGTTTGTGGGATGTATGTGTGGATGTGAATGTTGTAATATTTACATTTCAAGCATTGTGGAGAATGTTGTAATAGTATAGATTTCAATTATTGCTATTTCCTTTTTATTTCTCTACAATTTGAGTTTTTAATTCTCTATTTGTTCTAGTAAGGTTGTCCTTGCCTTAAACCCTTGGTTTTTATGGTGAAAGGTTGTCCTTAGAACAATTAGAATTTGTGGTTGCTTTACATTCTTTATTGTGGATTGCTATCTTTCCTTTACTTGGCTATCTTATTATTTAATTCCACTAGTATTATTTTTAAATTTGGCATAGTCCTATTCACCCCCCCTCTCGGACATATAGCTTGACCTTTTCAAGTGGTATCAAAGCCTAATAGCTTGTTCCAATTGTCATATTGTTGGATTTATTTTCTGAGCTAATCAATCTAAGCTATTTATAAGATGTCAAATTTTGATAGCCTCTCAGTTACTATGCCTCCACCATTCGATGGCACCAACTATGCTTATTGGAAATCCAGAATGAGAATTTTCTTAAAATCCATGGATGAAAGTGTGTGGCTAGCCACAGTGACTGAATGGACCCCTCCTACTACTGAAGTAACTGGTATCGATGGATCAAAATCAATGAGAGTAACACCTTATTTTTCTTGGACCACACTTCAGAAAAGTGAGAGTAGTGCAAATGCCAAAGCATTAAATGCAATTACTTGCACACTATCACTAGATGAATTCAAAAGAATTATATCCTGTGATTCTGCAAAGCAAGTCTGGGATATTTTAGAAATGACACATGAGGGAACATCAATTGTCAAGAAATCTAAAGTCCAAATCCTCACAACCAAATTTGAGAAAATACATATGGAAGAAAATAAAATATTTATGGACTTCTATACTAGATTGAATGACATTGTGAACTCTATGTGGGGTCTTGGTAATAAAATCCCAGAAAGTAAAGTATGTGCAAAGATACTTCGCTCACTTCCTGAACGGTTCAATTTTAAGGTAACTGCGATCCAGGAACTTCGTGATACAGACAATATGAGGGTAGAAGAACTAGTTGGCTCTTTATAAACATATGAGTTAAACTTTAAAGCTCCTAAAGGTAAATCTATCGCTCTTAAATCTTCTAAAAATGTTTTTCAAGAAAATAATAGCAATTCAGATTTAGAAAACTCTGAAGATGATATGGCCCTTCTAGTGAAAAAGTTTTACAAAATTTTCAAAAGTAAAAAGAGGGTTGATTTTCAAAAATATAATGATAAGAAAAGATCTAAATTTAAAACTTAAAAATCATTAAAAGACAGTCAATGTTATAACTGCCAAGAATATGGGCATTTGGCAAACAAGTGTCCTAAAAAGGACAATTCCAAAAAGAAGAGTATGTTGGCTACTTAGGATGAATCTTCCGGATCTGAAGCTTCTTCTGAATCAGAAAATTTTGAAACCGAGTCAGGTAATGAAGTCAAAGCCCTTATGACTCTAGCCAAGTTCACTTTTTCAGATAACGATGATTTAACTAGTGAAGAAAATCTAAATAGTCATCATGAAAATTAAGAAGATCTTCAAGATGCTTATAATGCCCTTTACAAGGAGAGTTGTAAAATTGTTGTTAAACTTAAACTTCAGAAAGAAACGTTTTCAAAGCTTAAAGAAAATTTTGAAACTCTTGTTTTAGAAAAATCCCACATTTTAAATTGTTTTGAAAAATGCAAATGCGATATAGATTTCAAAACCTCCCTTATTGAAAATCTTAAATCTGAAAATGAAAAACTTAAAGTTGAAGTCTCTTCACTTTTGAGTTTAAAGGATTCATGGAGATATGCCCAAGGTGATCCAAAGTTAGAAAAACTTTTGTCTGGATCAAGAAAATGTGGCGACCGATTCAGTTTGGGATACGATAGAAATATTCCTCCTAAACAGAAAAAAAAAAAAAAAAAAAAAAAAAAAAAAAAAAAAAAAAAAACTCCTCTTAAATTTGTAAAAGGAGAGTCCTCAAACTCAAAAGAGAAAAGTTCAAATGAAAATATTTCTAAAAATGCTAAAACTTTTCAATCTTTCAAACCTAAAAGTAACCATATCAACTATACAAATCATAATCAAAATCCTTTAGCTGAGAAAATAGTTGATTTACTAAAGGAGCTCTTAAAATCTAACTCAGTGGGTCATTTCTACAACAACTATAAACATAAGAAGACCAACTATACTCCTAAACCCAAAACAGTTTTGAAATGGGTTCCTAAGGTTACATGCTTAGTTGCCCACACCGCTTTCAAAGCTTTAAGTCATTCGAAGTGGTACTTAGACAATGGATGCTCAAGGCATATGACTGGTGATAAAGGTTTATTCACCGATCTTAAAGACATGGCTGATGGTTCAGTCACATTTGGTGATGGCAGCAACTGCAGAATTATTGGCCAAGGTATGGTTCAACTCTATAACCTCCCTTTGTTTAAAAATGTTTTATACGTTGAAGGGTTAAAACACAATCTGTTAAGCATATCTCAAATATGCGATAACAATCATAGTATAAAATTTTCTAACCAAGGTTGTGAAATTCTAAATAATAAGAGTTTAGTAATATTAATTGGTCGCTGTTCACTCCCCAAGTATAGGGTTGTGATGTAGTAATAATCTCGGTAAGACCGAGGTCGAATCCACGGGGACTGAAACCTGTACGTATTCTGAAAATAATCAGATCTAGAACTAGAATAAGATGCAATCTAAATCAAGTGAATTTGAGGAATAATGGTAAAATATGTATCTAAAATTTGTGAAATTTAAAGATAGGAAACTAGGGATTCAGAGGATCCACTTGTAGAGATCAGGGAGATCTATGGTCGATTCATGAACTCAACTGGACTTCGAGTCCCATCTTCATCCAGTTGGAAGATATATCGCTTGAAGAACAATCTGAACTTCCTTTGATCAAGTTTTCAAAAGATGAGACGGGTGTAAATTAGAATGGATTCCATCACAAAACCATGCCCATGAGACAAAGCAAACAACGGATTTAAACCAATTCAACAGCCAATCTGAGTGATGTATGAATGTCAGGAAGAGTTCTGTCATTCCACCATATCCAAGGGGCGATAGTGAACAACAGGGCGTCCTGGCTTCATAATCACAAGAAGGGAAAAGGAAATACTCAAGCTATTGCAGATCTATTGTAATGTCAGTCACAACAAACCATTAAAAACTAATCGCATTCCTTAAAATCAAACCAAAAAAAAGTAGTTCAGGACATGAATCAGAACCGTAGAATATCACCCACCACGCTACAAGCTTCACCTCTTAGCCCTAGCTAAGAGGTTTAGCCACACATGGATCGGCTAGATCTCATCAAGAATCAGAGAAGAAAAGCATAAAAAAAATAAAAACTTCTTCCTTCTCTCCAGTCCTTCTCTCTCTCCTGTCTGTGAATCCGATCCTTCTTTCTCTGCTCTTTCTCTTCCTAATATAGTTGCTGAAGGGTGCTGTGGAGAGCTTGAAACCGTGCGGAAGGAGATTGGCTCGGACGTTTCACGCCAACAAAATTGGAAATTTCCTTGCGCAGAAGCTGTTAATGCGCCCAGAAAAAGCTCTGAATCTCCTTCTTCCCTTGCTTGCTTTCCGAAGAGACGACATCCCTTGGGGGATTTGTGGATGGGCTACACGATGGACGGCTTGGATCAGCCATCTGATTATCGATCTGAACACGCAACCGACCCGAAGTCGGTCGGTTTCCGGACGCTGCAACAGAGACTGCGGCTCTCTTCCGCTGTGAAGTCTGTGGGTCCCATTCCATTCTTTTTCTGCAAAATCCACACCGTCCAGTGGATGCAGAATGAAAATTCGGTCAGAGATACGAAGTCTTGGATCATACTTGTGGTGGCCCACAGGATTTTAAACCCACCGTTCGTTCTTCCATTGAACGGTTAAACGGAACAGAAACTTAATCTTTTCACTTTTTAGAAACTAGGCGTGGACTGTGGCTGCCCCAGAAAATGAATCAACGATCTGGATTGTCCGTCCAGACGATGTGTGGGGCCCACAACAGAGACCGACGGTCTCTGTTCGCGGACGTTAAAAACGGAAATTGCCGTTTTTGATTTTTTTAAAAAAAAGAAGTCGGTCAGCGCCGCTGACCGACTGTTGAGTGGTTAGGTGCACACCCAGTGCACTTGTACACCGTACACACGTGCTGTACATGTGGGTCCCACAGAGATGTTTTTGAGACATCTGCTCCGTCCATCCGTTTTCCCATCAAATATAAGGGGTTGAGGCCAACTTTCTTGCATATCCACTTATTAGGTGGACCCCAAATTGGAAATTAATGGGCTGATCTGTCCGTTGGACCACTTCCCGAGATCTTCAATGGCTGAAATTTAATATGTACAGTTAATTTACGGCCCCCATCACATGTATGAAGTTTCGAGTCAATCTGATGGCGGAAACCATGTGATCCTGCATTATGGACCAATTTCGGGCCACTTAAGCTTCAATTTCTTGGTTTTCTTCGTTCTCTGGCGTGCAACTCTGTTGATCTCAGTCCCTGGAGTCCGTCCATTGCCTTTGGTGTCATCAGAGCGTTAAATCCATGCTTTAAGCTCCCTTTTTTCAATCCACGCTCATAATTGCATCCTGCAGCAAAATACCATCAACATATGACATTAAGCACTATCATGTACATAAAATTAGGTACTAATCAGGGTCTAATATGCAATATTCGACCCTCAACAGTCGCAGAACTTCTGAAAGCTACTATATTGTTAGTGAATCCAGCTCTTCTAGTCAATCATGTTACATGGTCCATACAGATGAGACTGCTTTATGGCATAAACGCTTTAGACATGTACACTACTGCAATCTATATAGATTGAGCAAAAGAGAACTGATAAAAGGTCTACCTAAATTATAAAAAGTAGACAAAATATATGGTGAATACCAGATTGGTAAACAAACTAAGAGTGTTCACAAAAAGGTGGACACAAATACCACATCCAAACCTCTCGAACTTCTCCACATGGATCTTATAGGTCCAACCAGGACAGAGAGTCGAGGTGGTTAAAAAATATATACTGGTAATCATGGATGATTATACCAGATTTACCTGGGTAACATTCTTAAGGGATAAATCAAAAACCCTTGATGAAGTAAAAAGAGTTCTCAAACGAATCCAAACTGAAAAATGTTCTCAAGTCTGTAAGATCCGTAGTGATCATGGATCGAAATTTGAGAATAGCAGTTTTAAAAAATTCTATAGCAATAAAGGAATATCACATAAATTCTCTGCGCCCAAAACACCACAACAAAATGGAATTGTTGAAGGAAAAAATAGAGTGCTTCAAGATATGGCAAACGTAATGTTGAATAGTATGAAGCTCTCTAAAAATCTTTGGCTGAAGCAGTAAATACTGCCTGCTATATAACAAACCGTATTTACACTACTACAAATAATAAAACAGCTTATGAAATGTGGTTTGATAAGAAGCCTACTGTCAAATACTTTCGAGTTTTTGATAGCAAATGCTATATTTTACATGACCGTGAAAATCTGGGGAAGTTTGACGCTAAAAGTGATGAAGGGATCTTTTTAGGGTATTCTTTAAATAGTCGAGCATATCGAGTACTAAATAAGAGGACTGGTGTTATTCAAGAATCGATCAATGTGGTCATTGACGATCACTTGAATACACCTGACTTAAGTTCAGATAATGATGAAGTTCTTTTAGTTGACAAACCAGATACTTCATCAAATCAAACTAACTCTAAACTGAGGACTGTTAAAGATCATCCAACCACTCAAATTCTTAGAAACCCTCTCACTGGTGTGCGCACTCATAGACAACTAGAAGATATATGTAATTACGTGTGCTTTACATCCCAAATAGAACCGACAAACGTAAAAGAAGCTCTTACTGACGAAAACTGGATTGTTGCGATGCAAGAAGAGCTTAACTAATTTGTGAGAAATAATGTTTGGTATCTTGTTCCTATACCTAAAGATAAACATATTATCGGAACTAAGTGGATTTTCAAAAATAAGTCTGATGAACTTAGTAATATAATTCGAAACTAGGCTAGACTAGTTGTACAAGGGTACACTCAAATTGAAGGAATCAATTATGATGAAACCTTTACCCCAGTAGCTCGTCTTGAATCAATCAGACTATTTATATCAATTGCTTGTTTTAAAAAGATCAAAATATATCAAATGGATGTAAAGAGTACCTTCTTAAATGGTGATCTACATGAAGAAGTGTATGTTGAACAACCAATGGGTTTTGAAGACCCTAAGAACTCTGATCATTTCTATCGTCTTAAAAGGGCTCTCTACAGTTTGAAACAAGCTCCCAGGGCATGGTACGAAAAATTGACTAAGTTTCTTCTAAGTCATAATTTTCAAATAGGAAGTGTTGATAAGACTCTTTTTGTTAAGAAACATAACGATCATATCTTAATAGTGCAGATCTATGTTGATGATATTATTTATGAATCTACCTATACTAACATGACTATTGAGTTTGCAGATTTAATGAAATCTAAGTTTGAAATGATCATGGTTGGGGAATTGAATTATTTCCTATGGTTGCAAGTAAAACAACAACCTGATGGTATTTTTATTTCTCAAACCAAATATGCTTTGAACTTGATTAAAAAGTTCGGATTTGAGAATGGAAAAAATTTTGATACTCCTATAAGTACAACTTTAAAACTCTCAAAGGACTCTACAGGTAAAAGTATAGATCCTAAATTATATCGTAATATTATTGGTAGTTTACTTTATTTAACTGCAAGTAGACCTGATGTTGCTTTTAGTGTTGGTATTTGCGCTAGATATCAATTTGATCCTAAAGAGTCTCATCTAATTGTTGTTAAGCGGATTATGCAATATGTCGCAAGTTCAGTTAATTTGGGTCTCTAGTATCCCCATGATATTAGTGTTCAGTTAGCTGGATACACAGATGCTGATTGGGCTGGTTATCGATGATAGGAAATCAACCAATAGTGGTCGTTTCTATATTAAAAATTGTGTAGTTTCTTAGTTTAGCAAGAAGCAAAGTTCCGTATCGCTCTCAACTGCTGAGGTTGAATACATCGCAGCTGGAAATGCATGTATTCAGCTTGTATGGATGAATAGAATGTTAAGCGATTACGAAATTGCACAGGATTCTATGGTCTTATGTTGTGATAATTCCAGTGCAATAAATATTTCTAAAAATCCAATCTAACATTCACGTACCAAGCACATTAACATTAGGTATCATTACATTCGTGAATTAGTGGAAGAAAAAATAATTTCATTGGAATACATTCCTACCGAGACTCAACTTGCTGACATTTTCACTAAACCGCTCGACAAAAGCAAGTTTAATAAATTAAAATTTGATCTTGGTATGTGCATTTTAAATTGATTATTCATGTTTGTATGTATCATAATGTATATATATTTGATAATTTATTGGTTTAAATTTCAATTTTTATGAATATTACATATTTTTGTTGATACACGACCAGTCAAGGACGTACTCGACCAGAGGATGGTCCACGACCAGTCGTGTAGCACGCTGGACCTTTTTAATTTGGAGAAAATCACTTTTTCCTCATTTCCTATTTCTTCTACAACGGGCCGAAGCACGACTAATCGTACTCAACTGTTTGATTCATCAAGGTTAGTGCATTATTTCCGTTATTCTTGTAGATTCAAGCTCTATTCACTTCATTTTCTTCCTTGGAATGCTTGATTTCAAGTTTCCTTGAAATTTTTGGGGTTTTCTTCTCCAAAATCTGATTTTGAAGAAACCCACTCTACATCTTTTTACACCCACTTGATTCATTCATTTCTTAGTTGTAAATAGATGCTAGAGATAAAAAGAAAACTTCCTATAGTGCTTCCTCATCTCGATCAACTATAACAAGGCACCACCTTCGGTCACCCGAAGATGATCCCTCCCATGTGCGGGATTTACGATTGAACAATGTTATCGTTAAACGACTTGTCGATCTTGAACAAATTGCTCCTTTTGACCTCCTTCCACTTCTCCAACCTATAGGATGGGCTAACATTCTACATTGGGGTGGGCCAACATACCAGTCTATTGTGCAAGATATGTTTGCATGTATTTCTGAATTTTTGACTAAGAATTTAACGTTTAAAATCGCAACTAAAGAAGGTCCATTTGAAATAGACCGTCACTTAATTTCTGCTTTGATGGACATACCTATTAATGACAATGGTATTCTTATTCACACTCTAGTTGAAAAACCGTCGGAATCAGAAAAACGAGTGCTCACTAGAGCATTATGCAATATAGATGTCTAATGGACTCATAAAGGGAATACGCTTGCTTCCAAGTTCTTGTTACCCAGATACAGGGTTCTTCATCGAATATTTATTTCAAATCTGTATCCACGTTCTGGTAACAAAACAGAACTGACTTCCTTTATGGTTCGAGTTTTGCATTCCATCATCTCTAGTACTCAAAGTTTGTCTTCCATCTTTGATCTGTCATTCTATCATTCAATTTCGTCTCCATCCTGGACACAATGATAGTCCATTTGCCTATCTTCTAACTATGTTAGCTACTCACATGCTAGTTGTTATGCCTATTGGAGAGGCTCCTATTCATCACCTTATTTTCAACAATTCAAATATAAACAAGATGAAATTGGAACTGGCTCCTGGCCAAATGGATGTGTGTGGTGGTGGAGCTGAAGCAGGGAATGAAGAAGAAGGTGGCGATCTTCCTCCTGATGATATCAATATGGACGACATTTTTGATGAAATTGAATCAGACTCTGGAAATGATTCTAATTATAAGTCATCCAATTTTAATGCTTGTCTTCGTGCACTTGAGGAGAAGGTAGAGAACATGAATGTCGCCCATGATTTACAATTTAAATATATGCGCAAGCATCTTAGGATCTTAAACAAGGGCCTTCATCAACTTGATCCTACCATACCTGCTCCTTCTTCAGGATCTGATTAAGTGTTTTATCCTTTGGTCTGTAATAACTTTTATACTACTTTATTTTTGTTGATATGTGAACTTTGATTTTACTTCAAGTTGCTGGTTAATGATATGTGAACTTTGAATTTGCTTATACTTCTTTTATATCTTGACTACTTCTCTCCTTTATTACTATCTTGTTCATTTTTCTCTTCCATATCTTAATTGCTTCCTTTGTCATATTGTGACAAAAAGGGGCAGAATATTTCAAGTTTTGAATTGATATTGATTGCTTATGGATATGGAATGGATATCGACTGTGGGGTATTAGCATTATTTTTATGGATATATGTGTGCTACTCAGGTGGAGTATGTAAGGAGGTGTTTTGCTTATTTCATGATGATGTGTGTGCTAGTTGATGATAATTGGTGTACGATTCTTTATTGAGATGCTTCTCTTATTTTTATTAAGTATGTTTTGTCACAAATTTGACAAAGGGAGAGATTGTAAGTGTTATGGTTTCATGCTCCTTTGATTCTCAAATTTTGTAGTGCCAAAACTTCAATCTATGTCTTGTGTAGCACGTTAATATACTTATATTCAAGACACCGCATCACAATGCTTCAAGTCAAAAATAATTATCTACTTCAAGAAATGCAAGATCAATTACATTGTTCTCTTCTCTAAAGCATCAGAGTTTTAAAGCTACATCGAAGACGAAATCTTGTTCAAAGACTCTAGGCGAAGTACAATTCAATGACTATGAATTCAAGCTTCTGAAGATTTCAAGCTTCATCAAGTGTCAAGGTCTCAGGCTTCTTGAATTTCAAAATCATCTGAAGAAGAGAAGGTTCAATGTTCATACTTTATGGTGAAGGGATGATTGACCTTAGATTGACCTTAGGGTAGGTCATTTTGTATACATAATTCAAATTGAATCACTTTACATGTATTTGGACTGTTCTAAGACTAGTCCTGAACCCTGTTCGACTAGTCCTAGCACTGGTTCGACCAGTCCAAGAAATTTCAGGACCAGTCTTATGTTGGTTGAAATTTTTCAGAATTTTTTGTTCGTCTACGACCAGTCCTGGAAACTGCTTGACCAATCGTGTGAACAGTGCACGACTCATTCAAGACCAACCAGCAGCCACGACTCAAACTACAGCAACGAATTCTGGTTCCTCACGACTAGTCGTGGGAAGGTCACAACCAGTCGTAGAGGGCTCAAGACCGGTCGTGAAGAGCCGTCGACCAGTCGTGGAACGGTTTTATCTGATCGTGCTCAAAATTTAAAAATTTGTTCGACCTTCGACCAGTCGTAGTGTCCACAGGATCAGTCGAAGATGTGATTTCTGCATCTATAAATAAAGTACGAATTTCAAAGTTTAATATCCAACTCAAGTAAAATCAAGGCATCACTCTGAGAGATAAGTTTATGTTATTGTTAAGCTAAATTGTGCTTATTTAATATTCTCTTTTGTTAGCTTTTCATATTTGATTTTGTTTCTGCATTCCAATCTAACTTGAAAGAGGAATTGTGATATTCCACTTTGTGGAATCAAAATTAAATAGAGCTAGCCCAACTGGTTTAATTTAAAATCAATTAGAACCTAGAACCATTTCAAAGTGAGTGTGGACATTGAACTTCTATATTCGAACTTCTACTTCAATTTGGTTCTTCCGGGCTGCTACAAAAGAAGAAATTTAGGTATTTTACATTTGTGTAAATCTTTTATTGTATTGGTTTCTTTTGAGATTAAGCCAGAAAAATCTCATTGTTTTGGTTATCTGAGGTGAGCCAAAAAACTCAGAGCAGGGTTTTTGGATTGTGTAAGCCCATTTAAAAGACATAATTGTGAGGGTTTTAGGTGAACCTGGAAAAAACTATTTTAATAGTGAATGCTAATATCCCCTGTGTGAGGAATTAGGAGTGGAGTAGCAAGCTGTGTGATTATTGTTTAACAGTTGGTGTATACACAGGCGAACCACTATAACTCCTTGTGTTTTGTGGATGTGTAATTTATTTTCTATATCTTTTATCATTCAAGTTTGTGGGATGTATGTGTGGATGTGAATGTTGTAATATTTACATTTCAAGCATTGTGGGGAATGTTGTAATAGTATAGATTTCAATTATTGCTATTTCCTTTTTATTTCTCCGCAATTTGAGTTTTTAATTCTCTATTTGTTCTAGTAAGGTTGTCCTTGTCATAAACCCTTGGTTTTTATGGTGAAAGGTTATCCTTGGAACAATTAGAATTTGAGATTGCTTTACATTCTATATTGTGGATTGCTATCTTTCCTTTACTTAGCTATCTTCTTGTGTAATTTCGCTGGTATTATTTTTAAATTTGGCATAGTCCTATTCACCCCCCTTCTAAGACATATAGCTTGGCCTTTTCAAGGTGGACTGGATAAAATCCATCGTACAGTCATCTCAGGGTGTTTGGATGCAGGGCATCCGTTCACGTACCAAAGGATGAGAGGTCCAAACTCGATACGAAGATCAACCAATGTGTGTTCTTGGGGTACGGTGATGAAAAGTTCGGCTACAGATTGTGAGATCCGACTAAGAAGAAGCTCGTCAGGAGAAGATATGTGATCTTCTTCGAAGATCAATGTATAGAAGACATTTGTAAACTAGAAAAGTCCTAGCCTAGTTCAGGTGAGCTAGAGGACATGGATCTGGTTACTCCTCCTGTGATGCCTAATTACGGGGGAGTACAACAAGGTGCAGAGGACAAGGAAATTTCGACAGAAGATGGACCGAGGACGCAGCCCCCACTTGATCCACCTGTTGAGCCACATGTGAAGAGGTCATCTAGAGACAGACATCTATCCAAGAAGTACTCGCCGCATGAGTACATTATGCTCACTGATGGGGGAGAGCCTGAAGATTATTTTGAGGCCCTAACCGACGAGCATAAGGGGGAGTAGTTGAAAGCTATGAAGAGGACATGAAATCCTTGCTTAAGAACCACACCTATGATATGGTGAAATTACCTAAGGGCAAGAAAGCTCTAAGTAACAAGTGGGTGTTCAGAAAGAAGATTGAGCAGAAGAATTCACAAATGATATTCAAGGCCAGACTTGTGGTGAAAGGGTTTGGTTAGAGGAAAGGTATAGACTTCGATGAGATATTCTCACCAGTGGTAAAGATGACATCCATATGGGTATTGCTTGGGTTGGTGGCTAGCAAGGATCTGGAGATAGATCAGTTAGATGTTAAAACTGTCTTTCTCCATGGTGACTTAGAAGAAGAGATCTACATGCACCAACGAGAGGGGTTCGAAGTCAAGGGCAAAGAGCATATGGTGTGTAGGCATAGGAAGAGCTTGTATGGGCTAAAACAAGCTCCAAGGCAATAGTACAAGAAGTTCAACTCGTTCATATTAAAGCATGGATATGACAGAACGGAGTCGGACCACTGTGTGTTCACGCGTAAGTTCTCAGATAATGATTTCTTAGTTCTGCTATTATACATTGATGACATGCTCATCATGGGTAAAGACATCGAGAAGATTGACAGGTTAAAACAGGAGTTGGGCAAGTCATTTACAATGAAACAATTGGGCTCGGCTAAACGGATCCTAGGAATGGAGATAACCTGCGACAGAAGCAGCAGAAAGTTTTAGTTGTCACAAGAGTGGTATATTGAGAAAATCCTAAAGTGGTTCAATATGAATGCAGCGAAGCCGGTCGGTACTCCACTTGATGGTCACTTTAAATTGATCAACAAGCAGTGTCCAAAGACGAAGGCATAGGTGGATGAGATGAGGATGATACCCTACGCGTTAGTGGTAGGAAGCTTGATGTATGTTATGGTGTGTACGAGCCCAGACATAGCATATGCGGTTGGTGTAGTCAGCTGGTATTTTACCAATCCTGTCAAAGAACATTGGACAGTGGTGAAATGAATATTGCGGTATCTACGAGGCTCATCCAGGTTGAGCTTATGCTATGGTGATGGAAAACATATGTTAAAAGGCTATACAGATGCAGATATGGCAGTGACATAAACTCCAGGAAGTCAACATCGGGGTTCATGTTCACGTTTGCAGGGGGAGCAGTCTCTTTGCAGAGCAAGCTAAAGAATGTAGTAGCATTGTCAATGACAGAGGTCGAGTACATTGCAGTCATAAAGGCATGTAAAGAGATATTTTGGATGAAGATGTTCCTACAGGAACTTAGCCTGAAGCAGGAATAGCACGTGGTCTATTACGATAGTCAAAGTGTTATACACTTGAGCAAGAATCTAAGTCAACACTCCAAGTCGAAGCATATGGAGATTCGGTATTACTGGATCAGGGATACTTTGGAACAGAATGTGTTACAGCTTGAGAAGGTCCATACGAACGATAACGGGTCAGACATGATGACCAAGGCATTGCTCAAGAGCAAGTTTGAGGTTTGTAAAAACCTGGCTGGCTTGAAAAAGACGAATTCCTCGTGAGTTGGAAATGGGGAGATTTGATGGAATTTTCCTCCTCATTTCAGAGGAGAGGTAGTGCAACCGGTTGTAAAACGGATGTCTTTCACTGCACTGCTCAACCGGTTAAAGGAAGCTGCTCGACCAGTCGAGGCTCGCTCGACTCAAAGTCCAGTAAGCTCTATTTTTTAGTCTCGACCAGTCGAGGGTCAGGCTCAACCGATCGAAGGGGTCCTTCGACCAGTCGAGGACCTGGCTCGACTAGTCGAGGGTTACGAAGATTCTACGCGGATTTTGTACGGACTACGTAAATTTGAGGCGGTTTCGCAGAGGTGCGGAATATGAATTTCCTAAACTATAAAGAGGGGTCCCTAGGGCTATTCTAGGGCATGCTAAGGCATTTTCACAACCAAGGTGAGAGAGAGAGAGAGAGAGAGAGAGAGAGAGAGAGAGAGAGAGAGAGAGAAAGAGAGGAAGCTTGTGGAAGGGAGGATTCTGCTCGTAAAGGTGATCTACTGCGCAGTTGACGTCTCAGTGCTTTTACGTCCTCATGATCGGTGAGATCTCTCCGTTTTCATTATTCTCTTATTGTTCATGCACTCCTACATGAGTGAAGAAGGTTTGATCAAAGCGAGATATGCTTGTGATCGGTTGTAACGTTCTACTTCATAGTGAATTGTTGCTCTGGACTAGGTCTTGTGGTTTTTACCTCTTCGAGGGTTTTCCACGTAAAATCTCGTGTCGTATAGTTTGTGCTTTGATTTATTTCATTGCTTTATTAGATCTCATAATTATAGTGTTTTGGGAGGCAAGATCCTAAGGTTTTTTTGTACAATGCTTCCGACACCAATATAGTTCAATCTGACTCCCTTGTCCACGGCTCACCATGTGATCAACCGATGATTTGTGGCCACGTCACATGATTTGTTCTTGTGCGTCCTATTAGCCTTGTGGCTAGACTTGCAGGCTGGGTGTGTGTGGCACCCCATGCACTTGGGTCTCTCACATTTTCCAGTGAACTTAGAGTGGTTTGATGGCTTCGATGATACCTTTATGTACAATCCAGCCGTCGGAGGTGAATTGAATTCATTGACCGCCTTGTGCCCGGGCTTTGAATTCCATGGTGGTGGTAAGATCATTTGGGTCCTTACCATCCCATGTTGGCGACCCTCTCTCTTCATCTCCTCCCTTCGTTAAGTGGGCCTATTGAATGATTGATGTAGGTGGGGGTGAGGAGGCCTTTGTTCTCTCCACCTCTCTTTATGGAAATAAAAATGTTCTTTTGCAAAGGCATAAAAACTTGGGAGCCAAGGCTTTTGTAGCTTTGTCTTGGCCCATGTGGTACAAGTCATTGACCAGCCGGCCTCCCAACCTTTGTATATGGCACTTTTTTTTTTTTTTCTTTTTTTTCCATGGAGAGAAGCTCCATGCCGTCACAGTCCCATCTATGAAATTGATAGATCTGAACTGTCTATTACGCCCAGAGCACATTTTATGAGCCACCATGCAAAAAATCACACTGACTGGATGAACAAATCATCTTTTTCTTTTTTGCTTTTCCTTTTTTTTTTTTTTTTTTTGATTTGTTACGCACGCACACACAACCCACACACTCACACTTCAGTGGAATTTCACCACCTATGGATACTCAAAACCCTTGACCTGGTGTTGAAACTCCTGGGAGTCTACCACGGGAGCATGAGTAAGGATCCATGATCAAATCATCCTTGATTTATCCTTACTTTCGTGGCCCTCCTATTTCTGAACTATGGATGAGATGGTTGGAGAAAAGTGACTTTTTAGAATCATATGCAATCCATGATGGGGCCTAAATAATACATTGATCAAATAGTTGGTTGGATCTAGTTTTGTGTAGATGATCTTTACCATCTATATTAAAGGCTAATGATCATATGCTTAAGGCTGTTAGAGTGGTGTGATATTTGCATGGTAGCCTGTGAAATTTAGGTCAGATCTAATGGACACTCTAAATAAATTGATTAGTTTGTCTAAGTGTGCCAATGCAACCAGGAGCACCGTAAGTTATGGTGCTACGTGAGCACCGGACTCTCTCTCTCTCTTTCGCTTTTTTAGAGAAAAGCTTTAATACTGGCAAAGTGTGGGGGAAAGACACACGTACAGGTACTTAAAAATTACTCATAAATTGCATGTACGGCATACAAATAATTCAAATGAAATTGTCCAATTTTTGGGTACCAGTTTAGATTTACCTTGAACCAAATATTAAGTTTTTATTATTATCTAATTATCAGATTGGTGAAAGTGTAGGACGGTTAAAAATTGAAAGTATCCGATGGTCTTATTTTAACAAACAAGTGCCCAGGAATCAGATGTTAGAGTTATTTAATGAATCTGATATTTGGAAGTAACTAGCGATAGCGGGCTACACATTTTAGTAAGTTTACATGTACCATTTCTATGAGCCTGTATATCAAGCTCCATATGCAGCCCGAGTATCAAATAACTGGTCTTTTTTTTCTTCTTTTTTTGGTGAGAAATTGACTACTGTAAATGCCACCTTTTACCCAACGTCTTTTTTGAACCCTCTCAAGCTTTTTTTCCCAGTCTAAAGCTTCCACGCACCGACAGACCATTCGAAGATGAAAAATGATAAATGCTATTTTTATCATTTTTCTTACGAAATTAATCTCCACTGAACCTTTGGATATTATCATTCTACATTTGCCTTTTGTCATCTTGCCGAGGGTTACGTGAAATCCTTCAAACTGGTTGCATTTATACACTTCTAATATTCTTAGTTACCTCCTTTTGGGTTTTATGCAATCTTTCAAAAGGTTCAAAATATAAAGCACCCTTCTTCAACTTGCATTTGATTGGTACTACGGTTGTAGGAGGTATATATCTTTAAAAAAGCTAGTGGGTTGTAACGCCCCAAATTTTGAGGGTCAAGTAAAGCTCTACTCCTAAGATTTAGAAAATCACTTATGCAGCATGGATGATGATATTCAGATTTCTTCCATGCTAATGAGTCAAGCATGTGTGGGATTATACTAAACAACACATCATACTCCAGATATAATCAAGTTAAGCAAGCGGAAGTCTAAAACATATCTATTTAAGCATGTAGGTATTTCGCAAAACCTCTTCCAGAGTAGGAGTACGTAACCGGGTCCAATATATACATGCATCGTTCCAAAATGAATAAAATATAGAAATGTAAATGCCAACTAAACCCAGATATCCCAGTGATCCCTGTGTATCGGTACGAGGTCTACATCAACCCGCCCGAGAGTTGAAAGTAGGAGAATTCCTCCTCCTCATCCAAGAAGTTCTGCTCCATTGCATAGACTTCATCTGCACCTGCACCTAAATCAGAGTCTGGTTGGTGTTTTAAAACACCATCCCAGAATGGGAGTGAGTGATCAACTCAGTGGTTCTATAAGGTAAAAGTTACACATGTTATCAAGTCAATCAAAGTAGTAATGATAAGGCAATCATAACAATCACTTCCTAATTACTCTTTTTAATGCAGAAATGGAGTGCAAGTAATGATGTATGCCCTCACATCAAAGCTCCCTCACAAGTGACTCTGACAACCTATTTCGCATATGACAACGCTTCCTCAAAACGGTGCAACTCCAACACCTTCTTGGCACATCCTAACTAATGCAGTGCGATGCATGGTCATGTTAGCCAAGTAATTAATTAAGCTCATTCGTACAATAAGTTTGGAAAGCTAGGGTACCTCCCTTTATATCATTGACCCGAATTAAACATTATGCATCAGACTACCACAGTGGTCCTACTCCTCTGTTCTAGATCTATCTACGTTCGTCACTCCTAGTTAAACACATACGATAGGTAAGTTGTAGGGTCGTCACTCCTAGTCAAACACATACGATAGGCAAGTTGCAAGAAGTTGTGCTCGCGGTCACTATGGGGAGGCTCGTCACCCCAGTGTAGGCCAACAGCTCAGACATGGGTCCCATACCACCATGCCCAGCAAATGAGTCTTAGTTGCTCACTGGTTACTACGGGGAAGCTCATCACCCCAGCATAGGCCGACAGCTCAGACACGTTGTCTCATACCACCATCCCCGGCTCATGAGTCTGAGTAGATCGTGGTACCATGGTTAAAGTGGGTCTTTACATTGGCGCGAGGTACCTTAGATTCAAGCAGTCGCGTCCATACATGGTAAACACACAATAGGTCAATCGGTTCATTAGGTAAGCTCGATTGGTATGGGCGTACGCTGACTTAATCGACATGGAGCGCGTAAGCACCCCTCGTGGCCTAGCCACTATCGACAATCGTCGTGCGACTCAAATTCATCGAATTTACCTAAGGTGGTGAGACTAATTCGGCCACCCGAACGAGGACTTTTACCGATTGCCTGGGCTACGCTTGTAGCCCCAATCCTATCCAAATGTTGTTACAACCACGGGTAATATCCATCACAGCATTTAACAAAACAATTCAAGTGGATTGTCATTTGGGCATTTCATCAAACACATATACCATGTCAAATATAACTTGCATTTTATCAATCGATTTCATGGAGGAAAACATACGTATGCATAAGACAACAGGAAATCCTATCTTAATACTTATCGTAAATACAAATCATCAACAATTTCTCATTCAAACATTTTATCAAACACATAGACTACATTAGTCACAACATATGTTTTATCAATTATTCATATAGAGAAATCTATATGCATATGACGATGATGAATCCTAGATTTGAAATCATAGCAAGCACTAAGCATCAATAATTTTCCATTTAGACATTTCAACAAACACATAGGGTGCATCATTTATTTATCACAGTTTATAGGTGTAACTCATACAGAAATCAACGTATTTACGACAATACGGTAGTAATCAAGACAGACATAAATCATTAGTTTCATGAAAGCATTGATAAACCGTAACCTAAGCGTTTGTAGTCCACACCTTTCGTTAGAATGCTCGACCCGTACTTGATCCAAAATCTACATTTCCAAAAATGGAACGTCGGGTACCTAAATGATGAAACTGGTTAGCTAGGTTGACGAACAACTATCCTTGATCTCTACAACGATATTAGGGTTAGTATTTCTTATTCGAAATCATAACTGAACAAGATTTGGTAATGCAACATGGGTGATCTGGTGCGTGGATTTGTGGGAGAAGGTTTCTGCAGCAATCTCCTAACGTATCTCTTCTCACTTTCTTCTTTTCTCCTCTTTTCTACTCTCTCTCCCTTAGGGTTTTTACAAAATTCGTATATGGGAGTGAGGGAGAGAAATAAGGGCTATTTATAAGCCCAGAAGTGATGCAAATGGCCCCAAGGCCACTTTATACATTATTTATACCCTTTGGGTGGCTATTTCTGACGAACAGGGCTCATAGGGAGGCCCACGACCCATCTATGTCATAGGGTACATTCCTTGACAATGGATCTATGCCAGGACATGATTTTGGTGCGATCGGATAAGTCGATCGACCGTGGAGAGCCTGCGTCAGATCAATGGTCATACTTACTCAATCAAGGGCCACAGTCATACGGATATGTGCGGGAAAATTTCCTTTTCCCATGGGTGAAGTTTGGTCACAAATTAACGGTCAGAAATTCTCAACTTTGCGTGAGAGTGAATGGCCCAATTCACTTAAGTTTCATTTCATTTTCTAAAAAAATTCGCGTTTCTCACACATTTCACTCACGACTCAAGTTGGGCGTTTCTAGACACTATCTGGGCTTGATTCCCGCAATGGTTGTCAAGCCCAGCAGGACGGACATCTTCCTATAATTTCGCAGTCATCGGGCCCCCGATGTGCGGTCTAGGTCCGTTACAA
>JAJHSJ010000005.1:70925624-71220374 GCA_021015155.1 Magnolia officinalis
TGCCCAAGTCGGCCCAATACCTATCAGTTTGGAAACGTGCAATGGGCCCAAAACCGTTCAGTTCTGATGTACATTAAAGGACTCAATTGGACCAAGGTTGCGGTATCCAAAGAATTGATTTGCGTTGTCACTCTTTATACACAAAATTTCCAACATTACTGACCCTTGGACAGTTCAAAAGTTGAGATTGTTGGTGGCTCAAAAATAGCCCGAGGATTGGACTGTTGATTTATCCGCAAACCCACATAGAAGCGGACTACCAATCAACTCCTAAAATCTGACCTTCATTACTTTGGACAACTTCTAAACTTGCCCAATCATGTGCTGGCCATCAAGACCCCAAATTTTTGACCATCCATTGTTGAGTATGTACCAATGCATGCATTGTACTTGAATCTTGTGCATTAGTGTTATTCATCTCAATGTGCAGTGTGACGTCAGAAATATTCTCCATTGAATTATCATTGGATTTAATCATACTTTAGTACGCAAGAGGATAATGTATAATAGGGCACAAAATGCACAATCTGGCTATAGGCCGATGAGCAAACTGCAAGCAAACCTTACTACTCGATTCGGCATGGGAATTTACCCAAATTCTAACCAAGCACCCATAGACGATTTGAACCATATCATATGGAATATGGTCAAGGATGTTTGGAAATTGAATTGTTTTATCCCCATTTCAAAACATTGCACTTGCTCAATTTTCTTATTATATTTTTCATGTACCACTAAAAGAGTTTAAGTGTATACTTTTTTTGTTTAATGTATGCCTTCTACTCAGCAACTTTAACTTGTATATGTATATATACATGCATGAGCCCAACGTTTTGGCATTATTTCGAGTTTTACCCTAGAGTTGTTTATCCAGATGTTGCATGCACGTGATTTTTCTTTTGCCATTTGGCAATTGCAAGGCATTGGGGAAACGGATTGGCTACTCCCCCTGACACCAGCCCCGTGGCTGATGGTTGGTGCTCTGTGGCCCCACCATGATGTATTTGTTTCATCCATTCTGTTCATCCATTTTTACGGATCATTTTATGGCTTGATGTCAAAAATGAGCCGGATATAAATCTCAGGTGAACCACACCACATGAAAACAATAGTGATTAGATATCCACCATTAAAATCCTCCTAAGGCCCACTGTACTGTTTATTTAACATCCAATCTATTGATCAGGTCATACAGGCCCAGATGAAGGGAACAAACAAAAATCAGCTTGATCCAAAACTTTTATGGCCCCCGAAATGTTTTCATTCAACACTGTTTCCTGTAATGTGGTCGACTTGAGATTGGGATATACCGCATTTTTGTTTTCACAATGTAAAATGATCTATAAAAATAGATGGAAGGCATGGATGAAACACACACATCATGGTGGGGCCCACAGAGCACAGACCACCAGCCATTGGCTGGTGTAGGGGGAGTAGCCAATCCGTTTCCAGGCATTGGTAGTTCAGTATTTTGATTTTAATAAAAATCCTACGTGTGTTAATGTCCTGTCTCTGCATAGTGTTTTATGTGCAATAAGAGCACAAATTGGTTACTCTGCAGATGTCTAGTCCGTGACACTCAACTGACAAATGAAAAGCATCTTGTGCACATGTGCTGCAAGGCCTCTCGCTAGCGTTCGCTGGTCTAGCTACGAGCTCCATCCAACACATGCACCACACGCGTAAACTAAAAGACTAGTCATAGAACCTCACCTCGCTTAATTCTATATAAAACTTGGTGCAGTTTTATACAAGTCAGCTGATTCACGTAGCCAACCTTATTCATTTACTTACAAGTATTCTTCCGTGCAAACAATAATTATAATTGTGAAAAAAATAAATGCTTATAATACTTGTTGAAGCATTGGGCTCCCATACATGTTTGTCTGCCCCACCTTATCACGTCAATCAGGACAGCTAATACTCATTTACTTACAAGTTTTCTTCCGCCCAAACAATGATTATAATTGTGAAAAAAAAATAAAAAATGCTTATAATACTTGTTAAAGCCAAGAGCGTGGGTTCCACATTGGGCTCCATACATGTTTGCCTGCCCCACCTTGTCACATGAATCAGGACAGCTAATAATCATTTACTTACAAGTTTTCTTCCGTGCAAACATTGATTATAATTGTGAAAAAAAAAAAAAAAATGCTTATAATACTTGTTGAAGCCAATAGCGTGGGTTCCACATAGGGCTCCATGCATGTTTGTCTGCCCCACCTTGTCATGTGAATCAGGACAACTAATACTCATTTACTAACAAGTTTTCTTCCGCGCAAACAATGATTATAATTGTGAAAAAAAAAAAATGCTTATAATACTTGTTGAAGCCAATAGTGTGGCTTCCACATTGGGCTCCATACATGTTTGTCTGCCCCACTTTGTCACGTGAATCAGGACAGCTAATACTCATTTACTTACAAGTTTTCTTCCACGCAAACAATGATTATAATTGTGAAAAAAATAATAAAAAATGCTTATAATACTTGTTGAAGCCAATAGCGTGGGTTCCACATTGGGCTCCATACATGTTTGTCTGCCCCACCTTGTCACGTGAATCAGGACAGCTAATACTCATTTACTTACAAGTTTTCTTCCGCACAAACTTGTAGACGGTGAAAAGAATAAAAATGCTCTAGTAGCTTGTGATTGATGATATGTGTTGATGTAGTTTTCGTGTGAACCCTCCTTTGACCCTTGGACACCTGCACACAATAGATAAAAGTAGAAAGGGGAACCCTGACTAACATAGGGAACCCTCCGATGCCAAAGTCAGGGATCTGGGTATTTGCAAAAAGTGGTTCTCAGGAAAAGAGTCACCAGTCTTTTTTAGTTTATGGGTTGTGTACCTTTCACCGTTTAGGGCTTTCCCTATTTATACGAGAGGGAAGATCACATAGTTGGGAGATCTTCTCTGTGAGAGGGAAGATCACACCATTGGAGATCTTTCCTGTTTAGAGCCCCTGAGATCCCGAAGATCTTCCTTAGATCACGAACGTTCAAGATCTCCGGGATCCTGACCTTATCTCTCGAGATCTTCGAAAGAGATCTTCAGGTTGTTTGCTTTGGATAAGACCATACATTAGCCGAGAGCAGATAAGCCCATCGAACCCTTAAGTAAGGTCGACAGATAAAGCATTGGAGGCAGGAGGTACTATCGAGCTATCAGTAGGTCAGTATTATTCTGATGTTAAGTAGCCTTCAGCTTCTGTTGCTGAGCTTAACAGTTCTTACTAAACCATTGTCCTGAGAAGTTCATCAAAGGTCATGTCGACCTCAGGTTGTGCCGACCTATAGTATTGTCGGCCCTTTTCCACCAGCAGTTATCTTCCAAGTAGCTCGGCTCATTGCTCTGTGCTGGTTGTTTGTTCGACCTTATTCCACAGACCACCTGGCCTTTCCCATAACAGTAAACCTCCCCTACTTTCGAGTTCGGTTGTACATACTCAGAAAGTAGGTCGGAAGTTATTAGGTTGAACTATTCTGTCATAAATGCTCAATATGGCGGCCAGCACGGTAGTTGAGGTGTGTTATTAATCATCTACGACGTAATCAAGGTGGCATGTCGTGGCTCGAGGCCATGTGGGCTGTTAGGCCATCTTTTTAGTATCTGACCAATGAGAGAGTGACGCATGGCCATTTCTTGATAACAGGGTCTGGTGACGAACCGGGTCACGCCACATGTCGAAACGGGGTAATCGAAGGGGCGCTATACGGGATTCCCATTAATGGCGGCGTTTGATTACCGCCACTTGGCTCCCCTATATAAGGAGAACCCTAATGCCTTCAAAGACCCATTTGCACCTCTTCCCCCCTTTCAGTCGTCTTCCTTAGCTAGCAGAGGCGATTCCCGGCGACTAGACTCTGTGACATTGCCAGCGGCCGGGAAACATCTTTTCTCCGGTGAGCTCCGTTCTTTGACTCACCTCCTCCCTTTCTTCTTTATTTTCTTCCTTAGCACTATTTCCCGACAAATGTTGGGCAAGCTGCCATGTCAGATTCACAAGCTCAAGGGAGGAGGTCTCCGGTGGTGATAGTTGGTGAATAGCTTTCGCTCGATGTCAAACTCACTGTCGCCGTTGGTGATAATAAGTGACACTGATTTCTAGGCGTCACGAGCACCGGAAGCGTCCTCGGCAGAGCAACAATTAGGGTTAAGCATGACCCGCCCGCCGAGGGGAACATAGGCGAATCTACAGGGGAGGATGAGGAGGAGGAGAAGGGTCCTGTGAGGTCGTCCCTCAAAGAGGCAGACCTAGCTCGGATTAGACAGGGGTACCATATACCCAAGTCAATCGAGCTCTGAGTCCCTTCACCAGACGAGTTACCAACTCATTCTCCAGAGGGATTAGTTGCTATCTTTCAGGCTGCTCTTCAATGCAGCCTGAGGCTCCCTCTACAGGGGATAGTAAGATGGGTACTTGCTCGTTTGGAGTTGGATCCGGGACAATTGATCCCAAATGCTTGGAGGGCGTTGATCGATTGTTTCGTCCTTTGTTCTGACCTTAAGCAGCTTGACCTTACCGTCGATGAGTTCCTTCATTTGTACTAAGTGAAGCCTAATAAATTTCATAAGGGCTAGTACTACATCTCCGCATGGAGAGGGACCAGAGGAGGCATGGTCACCGATGTCCCAACCTCCAATAAAAACTGGAAGGACAAGTTGTTCTGGGCTTCTGAAAGTTGGAAAGTTCTAGGCTTGACTTTGCGTCGTGGCTTGGTTCCCACCACATTCACTGATCCAGGTTGGCTTTCCTTGTGCTTAGCTCTTTTTCAGTTGTTTCTCAATTGATTGGTCTCTAGTGTTTTCCTGATAGTTCATGCATGTCTTTAATATAGATATTCCCAAATACCCTTCTCTCCTTGAAGACGAAGCTCTTGCTTGGATTCAAGAAGCAAGGTCGTTAAGAAAGGAAGACCGATCTTGGAGAAGGCTTCTCTAACCAGAGCTTTTGCTGAAATTAGGCCTTGATACCGAGCTCACAGGTAAAAGCCTTTGCCAACCTGTAGGACTTAGAAAGATTTTCACAAATTTGTGACTAACACTTCTTCCATCCCAATGTAGATATGCCTGGAGCTCGACCCTTGCTGAAGCCTGTCTCCAAGCGTAAGGCACCTTCTCCCGAAGAAACCATGACAGAGAAGAAGACGACCTCCAAGAAGAAGGGGAGAGTTGGTCCATCTCCCACTATCGTGGAGACTGAAGAAGGGGTGATAGCTGTAGAGCCTGCCCTTATTGTTGTTGGGGCGGCAGTTGAGGTGACCATCGCGAGGAGGCCCCTCCCACAGAGGTCCAGGGAGCTGTCAAGCCTTCTGCTGAGGCTCGGCTCGTAGAGGCTGGTGAGGCTAGCGGCCCTTCTACTAGGTCTTCTGAGGCTCGGGAGGGGGGAGAACGTCCTTCCAGGACAATTAATGAAGTTATAGGAGAGCTCCTTCCTTAGGCAGAATGGAATCTGCCCAAAAAGGAATTCTTCCACTCATTAAAATGCACTGTAAATGCGATCCTCATGTCCGCAACAAAGAGTTTCCTTGGAGTAAGTGAATCCTTTAAGTATTCATCATTTCCCCCTTTTTTCTGTTCAGCTTTTGACATCTTTTCTTGCACCTTTGATAGTTCTTACATGTTGAAGGTGCACCGCGATATTGTATACTTGCGGGAGGTGGCATGAGAGAGTGAGCAGAAGTTTTTGTAGAAAGTGACTAAAGCCAAACAGTTCCTAGCTGTGGCTCTTACGGCCGATCAGGCCCGTTCTGCTGCAAAAGCTCGTTCCTCGATCCTAGCGGTCGAGTTGGAGGCAACGAAGAAGCTTCTTACCGAGGCTTCTAAAGGTCGGCTCAATCGAAGGCTGAAATGGGGAGTTGAAGGTGAAGCTCAATGGAGCTATATTGAAGGTCAAATATTGCATATTATCCCCCATTTATATATTGGTTTCGTGATCATGATAATGCTTAATGTCCTATTTTACTCATATTTGTGTTGCAAGGTGAATTTAAGAGCTTGGATTGGAAAAGGTGCTAAAAGCATGAATTTGATGCTCAAAGATCACCAAGGCAAAGGATGGATCTTAGGTGACCAAGATTGAAGAATTCACATGCCAAAGATCCAAGGAAACTAAGTGATGAAGGAAGAGAATTGAAGACTTGAAGTGAAGAAAAGGAATCCTGAAAATTGTCATGAAAACAGATTCCGGGACCGGAAAAGTCTAAATCTGGAAAACTTCCAGAATAAGCTTCGATTCTATCGAAGATTGTTAGATAGTATCGAAGAATATATCGAAGACACTTTGATAGAATCAAGAATTTCAGGATTTCATGACAAACTCGCTAGACAGTTCTCGACCAATCTTCGATTCTATCGAAGAATGTTTGATAGAATCGAAGGACATATCAAAGAATATATCGAAGACACTTTGATAGAATTAAAACTGTGTAAATTTGACGTGATTTTTAGATTTTTCCAAGTCGGTGTGAAAGGAGGTGTTGCACAACTATAAATAGGAGTCCCCATGGCATCCCTAAACATCATTTAGGGTTTGGAGGAGCAAAACACAAGGGTGGAGAGCCGTCGCCAAGTATTTTCTTCCTTTCCTCCTTAGTTTTTCATGTTTTCTTCTAGGGTTTTATATCCAATCATGTCTATGGTTGGCTAAACTTCTTAGCTAGGGCTAAGAGGTGAAGCTTGTAGCATGATGAGATGTTTCTATCGCTTTGATTCATGTTTATGTTGAACTTACTTTGATTCTAGTTTGATATTTAAGGAATACTTTCAGTTTTTAATGGTTTATTGTGACTCAAATTACAGTAGATCTGCAATAGCTTTGAGTATCTTCTTTTCATGCTTTGAGATTATGAAATTAGGAACATGTTGTTCACCATCGTCTTTTGGGCATGGTTAGATGATGGAATCCCTTCTAATCTTCATAATTCTCCTATGTTTGTGGAATTGGTATATCTTGCTGTTTGCTATTATCTCCAAGGCATGGCTAAGTGCCGGAATCACTTCCAATCCTCACAACTCTCATCCATTGAGAATTAGGTCAAAGGAAGTTCAGATTTGGTTTTATTGTTATATCTTTCAACTGGATAAGATAGGACTCCGATTCCAAATGTATCCTTGAATCAAGCATAATATCACCCTGATTGCTACAACTGGATCATTGGAAACCCTAATTCCCACCTTTGAATTTCTTAAGTTTCTAATTTAATCTCTTGCAATTACTTCCTTTTATTTCATATTTAGATTCACATCTTTTTCTAGTTTTACTTCTAGTTGCTTTCAGAATACTCACGAGATTAGTCCCTGTGGATTCGACCTCGGTCATACCGAGATTATTACTACATTGCGACCCTACACTTGGGGTTACGAACAAGCTAAGGCGAAGGTTAAGGAGGTTGAGGTAGAGGCTCAGGCGGATATCTCTTCAGCTCGAGAGGCTACTGTCAAGGAGTATAAATCTTCCGAAGAGTATTCAGAAGGTGGAGATACCTTGTACCGGATAGTTGTAACGACTCAAAAAATTTCGTGCAAAGACCCGAGTACCACCTTAGGCAGAAATCACTCAGGACCAAATCCTTTAGAAATTAGACTAGTTTAACTAAGTATTAAACTAGATTAGCTACGAAATCTGCTTGATCCACTTTAAATATGATCTGCAAGACCTAAAACTTGTAGAATCATAGACGCTAGGTTACCCTAAAATCTAGGATCAATCTCATTACCCAGTTGCCCTCGGGAGCATCACAAAACTCCGTCTTGGATCTGGACCGCACGTCAAAAGTCCGATTAATATGAAGTTATATAATTAAGACCGCCTTGCTGGGCTTGACAACCATCTCAGAAATCAAATCTAGATTGTGTCCCGGGGCTATTCGCTTGAGCCCGGAGTGAAGAGTGTGAGAAAACGTGGTTTTCTTTAGAAATTAAATCTAATTTAAGTAATCTGAGACTTGTCGCTTGCGGGCCAGATATAAGCAATCAGACCGTCAGAATCTGACCCAAATACGCCCTCGGATCATGAGAAATTTTCCATACATGACAATGTACTTGTAACCCTGATCGAGTTTCGGTGACCGTTGAACTGAAACTGGTCCGCCTCGTGCGATCTGGAAACTCGATTGGAATGAAAACTTAACTCGACTTAGATCTAAGGTCGGTGAGTTTAAGTCCGACCTTTGGCTCAAGGGGGGGCTCCGGAAGTGCTCTGTTGAGCTGAAATGGACGCCCATTGGCTATAACCTAAGTATACCTTGGCCATGGGGCTATTTCCGTTAATGTTGGGCCTATATAAGGACCTTAAACCCTCTCCCATTCACTCCATACGAATTTGAGAAAACCTAGGAGAGAGAAGAGAGTAAAGAGAGGAAAAGTGTGAGAGAAGTGGGAGTCACTCCTGGGATTCGATCCTTGCCATTCTGCGTGCTTATCCAGCACTACCAAATCGCTATTCCGGCGATTCTGACTTCGTTCTTAGGTAAGAAAACCTAACCCTAATCTGTTCTAGGGTTTTAATTGTCGCTAGTAGTGAAATAACTGACTCAACTCGTGCTATAGGTTGTCATTCGATCGTTGACGAAGACTTATAGTCTCTATCGAATTCGTTACGCTTTTACAGCGTAAGGTGCAGACTATAGACGTATAGGTTATGGTTTTCAAAGCTTTCAATGCCGGTTAATGATAGATTCATGATGTGGGTGTTATTTCACTTGCAAATTGCGATGTTCGTTTTGTGATTCAGTTATATATGAAATTTGTGGAGTTTAGTGTATTCTGTGTCTGTGTAGAAAATACCGTATACGTACGAAATATGAAAGTGCATTTGCCATGATTAACTACTGTGTGTATATGCTAGTTGTATATGTAACAACTCCTCGGTGAAAGGATTCGCCCTAATACATGTTTGGTTAACATACGTTATGTATGTTTATAAGCGTAGTCTAAGTATTTGTGAAAATACTTGTATCAGTAGGTACTTAGGAGATAGTGTTTTAGGTGGGTGTTGAGATAGGATTCTCAACTACCTTAGAGATGTGTATGATTTCCTCCATGCAAGTTGTTTAGTTTAATCGCTTACTTAATGTATGTGTTTGGATTTCCTATTTACATTGTGTTTTATAACATGCTTGTTAATATGTTTGAATTACTTGGTTAATTCTGCTCTGACTACTCCACATGCTTACTGGTTAAGGATTGAATGTGTTTGGGACTACAGTATAGTCCAGGCAATCGGTAACAGGCTTTGAGTTCGTGGTTGAGATTCATTCGCCATGTAAGATGTGTTTGACGAACCTGAGTCGTACTAGAGTTATTGGCAGTGGTTAGGCCACACGGAGGGTTTATGAACTCCATGACAATCAACTTCAGGTGCGCTCGTATTAGTCGAGCTCGCCAAGTAACCCGCTTTGCCTATTGTATGTTTACCATGTATGGACGCTATTGTCTGAACTTAAGGTACCGAACTCACCAGTGAAACCCCGTTCAACCTTGGTACCTCGATCCGCTAAGACTCATGAGCCAGACATGGTGGTATGGGACACCGTGGTCGAGCTGTTGGCCTACGCTGGGGCGACGAGCCTCCCCGTAGTGACCAATGAGCAACCCAGACTCGTGAGCCGAATACGGTGGTGTGGGACACTGTATTTGAGCTGTCGGCCTACACTGATTTAGTGACGAGCCCTTTGCAGTGACCTCGAGCATACTCTGAGCCTGCATAGAGGCAACGAGCCTTTCCGTAGTAATCGGAGTATACACTAGGCATGTACTGATTTGGCGACGAGCCCATAGCAGCGACCTAGAACCGCAACATCGTATGAGATTTGCTAGGACTTACGACCCTAGAATGGATCCTTGTTTGGGAATGATATAAGGGAGATACCTTAGTTTTCAAATCCTGTTGTATGAAAAGGTCTAATAAAAACTTGGTAATCATGCTCATAATATCGCACTGCATGTGCCCCGGGTTGAAGAACACAGAGGGAATAAAGCATGCCGCGACCGTAAGATGGTGTCGCCTGAGGGAGTGTAGGCGAGGGCATGCATCATTGTTCATATCATTCTTGCATTAACAAAAGTATTTAAGATTGTTTGATTATACTGCTTTATCATTATTGCTTGACTGAATTGATACATGTTTACCTTTGCTCTATGATTCCACTGAGTTGATCACTCACTCCCATGTTATGGGACGGCGTTTTAAACACTAACCAGACACTGTCTTGATTTCAGGTGACGACGTGACCCCAGAGGCGGAGCCTGACTACTACGATGATCAGCACGAGTTCTCTTATATGCAGTTCTCCGGCGGCTTCGCTTAGGCCATCCGGATCAACGGGGTTACAGGGATTATCATTGTAGTTGTACTGTTTTGACATTTTAATTTTTAAGACTATTACATGTATATGGTGACTCAGTGATGTATTCATGCTCTACAGACCGATCATGATCTTTTGACTTATATACGTTTATTTATGTCTTTCAGCCTTTCGCTTGCATTTTACAACTTGATCTGGAGTATGAATTACTGTTTTGGTATAATCCCACTCATGATCAATGCACTAACATAGACAACATTTAATCATAATAATATATGTTGCATAAGTGATGTTTTAAAACTCGGGTGTTGAGTTGCTACTCGACCCCCGATTTTCAGGGCGTTACAAGTTGGTATCAGAGCATGATTTAGATTAAACTGACCTGGGTTATGGTCACACAACGTACACTGACGCATTTTGACCTAGGTGGGTGCGATACGAACGTAGAAACAAGTGTAGGTTTCCTAGTTTCGCCAATTGGCAAAATTCACCGAAAACGATCGCTGAGATCAGGTTTATACACATTTGTGATCACTTGAGGTGATCCTGGGTCACTTCTAGATGGTCTGTTGACGAGTTTAGATGACAAGTTACCCATTCCTACTTCAAATAACCTGAAAAACATGAATGTACAGTAGTTTGGACCCGAAACAACTCGAAAAGGAGTCGAGGGCCAAAGGATGCAATTCGGGGGGACCCACGGTGGACCCGAGGTATCATTGGCACCCTGGGAGGGGGTGGCCACCGCCCTACCCCGACGGCACAGTGCCCAGTCCAGAGGACCGCGGCGGCACCGCGCATATCGCGGTGCACCGCCGCCCGGTCTGTCCGGGCCTGTCAGGCCGGCATCGGGCCGACCTCCCAAATAGTGTGGGGCCCACCAAATCACGTGGGAACCCCCATTTATTTCCCTTTTGCTCCCCTCTTCCATTTACTACTCCTCTAAGCCTTTCTCCCTCTCAAAAATCCTAAATTTCTCTCTCAAATCTTCCCTCCATTCTTCCATTTTTCCATTTCCCTCCACATCACACACCCCTCCACCATTTTCAGCAAACCCCCTCTTCTATCCCATTCATTTTCTACGATTTGAGTGCACAAATCCTTTTTTTTTTGTGGCTCAACCTCTCACAAATCAACAATCTACCTTAATCCAACACTTTATTCCACTCCAATGGCCCTTTTCAAACTCATGGTAGCCATCTTCTCCTTTTCCACCTTTCTTTCTCTCATGGGAAAGAAGCGAGCTCCTACGGAGGAAGCCGGGCCTAGTCGCCCAACCCGTCTAAGGAGGAGGGCGAGCGCCGAAGCTAGCATAAGTGTCGCCCATGAGCACAGGTCAAAGCGGGACCTCGATCCCCAAATCCCAATAGAGAGAGCACTACTGATAGGCTTCGAATACGGTCGGTTTCGTGACCGCAGGGTGGTACTTGAAGCTCACGTAGATGAGAGGCTGTTTGGGCTACACCCGATTATGGACCGCTTGGTGGATGTTGAGTGGGGTCCCATGTTCGAAGGTAAGTCTCACGCATGTGAGAATACGGTTCATGCTTTCTACGCCCATATCCAAAACCCATCGCTAGAACCTCTACAGTTTACTGTTTCCATCGCAAGGTGGGATTAAACAATCAACGTAGACTTAGTGTCCCGGGTTATGGGAATTCCACGTGGTGAAGTACATGCCAATGAGGATAATTTCAAGAGTGTGCGAGAAAGAGATCGTCGTACACGATATCTATGTGGCCGACTGGTTCCCTTGACACTAGGCAATTGCCTCCCATCAACGAGATTGACAGATGATTTCCGTTTGCTTCACTACATTTTCACGTACAATGTGTATCCACGGTGGGGCAACTGCATTGAATGCACTCGTTTGATGGTAGACTTCCTGTACAGGGTTGGACATGGGGACAAGTTGTGCCTGCCCACGTTTGCCCTACTCCAGATAATCCAGACCATTCGATCTTTCAGAAATGACGTCTCACTCCCGTTCGGCCGTCTGGTATGTAAGATTGCTCGAGAGGTCGGCTATAGACTTAACATGGATGATATTGTGCCGATCCGGGTCATAAGCGATGTTACGCTTAACAACATGGAGATCGGCCCTCGACAACGCCAAGCCCGACTCGACGAGTATGGGGAGGAGTCCGATAGTGAGGGGGAGGAAAGTATTGATTTAGATGAAGAGAGCGAGGAAAGAAGTGGTGATGAGATAGAAGAAGAACAGGAAGAGGAGGAGGAGGCTCAGGACACTGATGAGAGCTCTCCTCCTACCACCCAGGAGCGTGGTGGTGAACGGGCTACTATGGAAGCCCGTTTGGCTTAACTTGAGGAGGGCCAAGCTGCATTGAGGCAGGAGATCTAGGAGGCCCGAGTCGAAGCAAGACAAAAGCTTCAGGAGAACGAGGTCTTCATGAAATGGAAATTCAGTAAAGTGTCCCGCACCTTGAGGGCCATCCTATGTTGCCTGCAGGATAAGGGCGCCCTTCCTCTGTCGCCAGACTCGGATGCCTAGTCATCCATGCCGTTGTCTTGCAACTTGTTTTGGTTACTACTTTAGGTTATGTTTGTGTTCATGTTGATGGGCCTAGTAGTGTAGTAGTTAGTAGAATGTTTCAGTGTTTGAAGCTTTGGTTATATTAGCTCACATGCATCTTCTGTCATGATTCATGTAACTCTGTATTCCATGTATTATGACAAATTGTGGTGAATGAAATGCATGCAGTCCCTTTTACTATGAAGTGAGTAGAATGTTTAAAGGATTGTGTATTGTTATGCTACATCTTACACAAATTACACCCTATGTCATATAGGGCATGCCACGGAAGGTCACGCGAAGCATGGCATGCCTCGCACTTATTGGTTTGATGGATCAGACACCTCCTCAGAGTGATGGTCGTACCGACCCCGGTGTGGGCCCGGTTCGTGAGGCTATACCTGAGTCTTAGCCTTCTATGGGTTCTGCAGTTGGACCGCCACCGTACACACCACTGGTTCGTGAGCAGAACCGTGCGTCTTCTTCGACGCAGCATGTGCCTCAGTCAGCCCCACCTATGGATATGTTAGAGCAATTATTGATGATGATGCACCAGCAGCAGATGCAGCACCACCAGCAGCTTTTGGCCACTATTGCAGCGGTGCTAACTCAAGGTGGGAGTGCGACTCCACCCTCACCATCTGTACGCCCTGCTGAGACTGTAGGGCCTTCTGCTCAGGATGACGGTGTGCCTCCCCCTGCACCTGCTACATACCCTACGGGGAATCTAGGTACGAGTGGTCTCCTCGAGCGATTTCAGCGCTTGAGGCCTCCTACCTTTACGGGTTCTCACAGACCCGAGGAGGCCAAATATTGGCTCGACCCCATCTCCAAGATGCTGAGAATGCTATATTGTACATAAGAGGAGTAGGTCGAGTTGGCCACCTTTATGTTTGAAAAGGAGGCTAGCTTGTGGTGGGATAGTGTTCTGCGACAGTTGCAGTTGGCTATATATGGACATGGGCAGCTTTTGAGTTCCGCTTTCATGAGAAGTACTATCCCCAGACATAGCGGCACGAGAAGGAGAATGAGTCTTGCGCCTCAGACAAGGAGGCATGACAGTGACAGAGTACGAGCACCGGTTTACAGAGTTGGGCAGATACGTCCCTACTATACTTGCTGACCCGTAGATGCAGATGCGGCGTTTCTCCGAGGGCCTGCGACCTGACATTCGGTCGAATATGTGTTGTGCTAGTATACCCTCCTATGTTGAGCTAGTACACATGTCTATGCGGGCAGAGAAGGACAGGGATCGATTGACACGTTCTCGTGGGGTTATGGTTACTAGACCACAACCAGATATGTCGAGCAGACCTTTCTTCAGCAAGAGGCCCTGTACAGACTTTCCTCCCAGGATTGCTGCGCCATTAGTTCCGATGAGGCGCCCGGGTGTGACATGCACTTATTGTGGGAAACCAGGTCACGATGTGGAGAGTTGTTTCACACGTATGAGAAACAGTGGGTTTTCACCACTGTGGAGGATCAACCGCCAGATTCCTCAGGCCATTTCAGCACTACCCCTATGGACAACACCTGCACATCCATCCTTCAGGTCCCCTGCACCTCGATTTAGGCCGCCTCAATGACCTATGGTGCCTCAGCCCAACCAACCTCAGCAGGCACGCGTTCATGCACTTACAGCGGAAGAGCCAGAGACAGCACCTTCAGCACCTATGGCCTTCGAGGTCACTGCACATGTCCAAGGTACTCCTGTCTTCTTATTAGTGGACACTGGGTCCACTACCTCCATCATTTCCTATACGGCAGTTAAGCGTCTAGCTTTACATACTACTCCCACGAAGGGTGTGAGACTCACTACTGCTAAGGGACTTTTTCGGATGTCACACGGACGTGTGAGGGTTGCTCAGTAGACTTGGGTAGCAGGACAGTATTCGTTGACCTCATTGTCACCCCACTATGGCACTACGACATTATCCTCGGTATGGACTGGCTCACTAAGATGAAGGCAGAGATTGATTGCGATAATCGGGTCGTGACAGCCAACGGACCTGACGGCACGATCTTTACTTTTCCAGTGCTGGTTAGTTGATCATGTCGTGTTGGATGTTACGTTGCTTTACTAGAGCATGCTGATGGGCCGACGTTAGGGAACATGCCAGTAGTTCAGAAATTTGAGGATGTGTTCAGGAAGATGCCTGGATTACCTCCTCGGCGTGAGATCGATTTTACTATTGATCTTGTGCCTGGTGCGACCCCCATTTCATTACCTATGTATCGGATGCCTCCATGTGAGATGGAGGAACTGAGGAAATAGATTGATGAGCTGGTAGAGAAGGGCTTCATACGACCCAATGTGTCTCCTTGGGGAGCCCCTGTGTTGTTTGTCAAGAAGAAGGATGGGTCGCTACGATTATGTATTGATTACCGTAAGTTGAACCAATTGACCGTGAAGAATACGTATCCTTTGCCCAGGATAGACGATCTGTTTGATCAGTTGAAAGGGGCGTGATACTTCTCGAAGATTGATCTACAGTCAGGGTATCATCAGTTGCGCGTCAGGGATGAGGACGTGCAGAAGACGGCTTTCAGGACCAGTTTTGGGCATTACGAGTTCCTCGTGATGTCGTTTGGTCTTATGAACGTGCCGGCCATGTTCATGGATTTGATGAACCGGGTATTTCGGCCATTTTTATACCAATTTGTCATCGTGTTTATCAATGACATCCTAATATACTCTGCGAGTCGGGAAGAGCACGAGGAACACCTACAAGCAGTCTTAGATACTCTGAGAAAGAACCAGTTGTTCGCACAGTACAAGAAGTGCGACTTCTGGCAGGAGGAAGTCAAGTTCCTGGGACATGTGGTGTCCAAGGAAGGGATAGCGGTGGACCTTGATAAGGTAGCCGCGGTTCCGGACTGGAAGCAGCCTGGATCGGTTACTAAGGTGAGGAGTTTTCTTGGTCTGGCGAGATACTACCGACGATTCATTCGGAATTTTTCGAAGATAGCCAGACCGTTGTCTCAGTTGACACGGAAGGATCTGAAGTTCGCATGGAATGAGAAGGCCGAAGCAGCTTTTCAGGAGCTGAAGGACAGACTGACGTCCGCCCCTGTGCTAGTATTGCCAGAGCAAGGGGTCAAGTAAACAATTTACACCGACGTGTCTCGAGTTGGTTTGGGATGTGTCCTTATGCAGAAGGATAGGGTGATTGCATATGCCTCGAGACACTTGAGAAAACACGAGGAGAATTACCCTACGCATGACCACGAGTTAACAGCGGTCATATTTGCATTAAAGCTCTGGAGACATTACCTCTACGGAGAGGACTTCGAGTTTTTCTGTGACCACAAGAGCCTTCGCTATATATTCACTCAGAGGGACCTGAATATGAGGCAACGACGATGGATGGAGACCTTGAAGGACTTCAAGTTCGAGGTTTCCTACCATCCTGGCAAGGCCAACCTTGTGGCAGACGCGTTAAGCCGCAAGAAGGCTATAGCATTTGCGGCTCCGCTAATGATAGCAGAGTGGAATATGGTAGAGTTCGTGCGGGACTTCGAGCAGAAACTCATCGTGGAGGAGCCATTTGAGAGTGTCGCGCACATTCGGGTGCGACCAATTATTGACGACAGGATTATCGAAGCCCAGAAAGACGATGAACGACTGATTGAGCTTAGAAAGCTAGCTAGCGATGACGAGGACTCCGAGTGGAGAGTTGACACAGATGGGGGCTTACGATACCGTGGCCGCCTATGCGTCCCTGACATTCATGACTTGAGATAGGAAATTCTCGAGGCTGCCCACGGATCGAAGCTTGCGATGCATCCTTATAGCACGAAGATGTATCAGGACATGAAGAGGTCGTATTGGTGGGACAATATGAAGGCTCATATAGCAGAATATGTCTCCCGTTGTCTCACGTGCCAGCAGGTCAAGGCCGAACATCGCCGACCTCCTGGACTACTTCAGCTCATGCCCATAGCTGAATGGAAATGGGACTTTATCTCTATGGATTTCATCTCAAGGCTACCGAAGACGAGGAAGAGACATGATTCCATTTGGGTGATTGTGGACCGATTAATGAAATCGGCCCACTTCCTCCCTAGTAGAGTTTCGAACTCGGCAGACGACTTGGCCAGATTGTACATCAAAGAAATAGTGCGTCTACATGGAGTTCCTCTGGAGATCGTGTCGGACCGAGACACGTGATTCACATCCATCTTCTGGGCTCGTATCCAGGAAGCGATGGGTGTGAAGTTGAAGTTTAGTACCGCGTTCCACCCACCGACCAATGGGTAGACGGAGCGGGTGAATCAGATTTTGGAGGATATGCTGCGGGCTTGTATGTTGGACTTCAAGGACAGTTGGGATGACTGTCTCCCGTATGCAGAGTTCGCTTACAATAACAGTTTTCAGGCTAGTATTGGCATGACTCCTTACGAGGCCTTGTACGGGCGCCCTTGCCAAGCACCGCATTGCTGGGCAGAGGTTGACAAGCGCAGTTTGATTGGCCCAGAGTTAGTACAGGCGACCTCGGAGAAGATCGATATTGTCAGGCGTTGACTTCTTACAGCCCAGAGCAGACAGAAGAGTTATGCCGATACGAGGCACCGATCGCTTAAGTTTGAGGTTGGAGACCATGTATTCTTCCGAGTTTCCCCCATGAAGGGAGTCCTTCGGTTTGGTAAGAAGGGGAAACTTACGCCGCGATTTATTGGCCCATTCCAGATATTAGGCCGAGTGGGTGTGGTGGCATACCGTCTTGCTTTGCTCACACCACTTACGGGCGTGCAAAACGTATTTCATGTATCTATGCTGAAGAAATACGTCCCTGATCCTTCCCACATTATCAGATGGGAACAGGTGCAGTTGAGCGAGGATGCTACATATGTACTGCGTCCGACACGTATCTTAGACAGGAAAGAACAAGTATTGCGTAGCAAGGTTATCCCACTGGTGAAGGTACTGTGGACACATCATACTGAGGAAGAGGCTACTTGGGAGACAGAAGCCGAGGTCCGTAAGAACTACCCTCAGATTCTCGAGGAGTACGAAAATGTATTAATTTCGAGGACAAAATTTTTCTTTAAGGGGGGTAGATTGTAACGACTCAGAAAATTCCGTGCAAAGACCCAAGTACCACCTCAGGCAGAAATCACTCAGGACCAAATCCTTTAGAAATTAGACAAGTTTAACTAAGTGTTAAACTAGATTAGCTACGAAATCAACTTGATCCACTTTAAATACGATCTGTATGACCCAAAACTTGTAGAATCATTGACGCTAGGTTACCCTAAAATCAAGGATCAATCTCATTACCCAGTTACCCTCGGGAGCATCACGAAACTCCATATCGGATTTGGACAGCACGTCGAAAGTCCGATTGATACGAAGTTACATAATTAAGACCGTCTTGCTGGGCTTGACAACCATCTCGGAAATCAAATCCAGATCATGTCCTGGTGCTATTCGCTTGAGCCAGGAGTGAAGAGTGTGAGAAAACATGGTTTTCTTTAGAAATTAAATCTAATTTAAGTAATCTGAGTCTTGTCGCTTGCGGGCCAGATATAATCAATCAGACCGTCAGAATCTGACCCAAATACACCCTCGGATCATGAGAAATTTCCCATACATGGCAATGTACTTGTAACCCTGATCGAGTTTCGGTGACCGTTGAACTGAAACTGGTCCGCCTCATGCGATCTGGAAACTCGATTGGAACGAAAACTTAACTCGACCTAGATCCAAGGTCGATGAGCATAAGTCCGACCTTTGGCTCAAGGGGGGGGGGCTCCGGAAGTGCTCCATTGAGCTGAAATGGACGCCTTTTGGCTATAGCCTAAGTATACCTTAGCCCTGGGGCTATTTTCGTTAAATTTGGGCCTATATAAGGACCTTAAACCCTCTCCCATTCACTCCATACGAATTTGAGAAAACCTAGGAGAGAGAAGAGAGTAAAGAGAGGGAAAGTGTAAGAGAAGTGGGAGTCACTCCTGGGATTAGATCCCTGCCATTCTGCGTGCTTATCCATCACTACCAAATCGCTATTCCAGCAATTCTGACTTCGTTCTTAGATAAGAAAACCTAACCCTAATCTGTTTTAGGGTTTCAATTGTCGCTAGTAGCGAAACAACTGACTTAACTCGTGCTATAGGTTGTCATTCCATCGTTGACGAAGACTTATAGTCTCTGTCGAATTCGTTATGCTTCTACGGTGTAAGGTGCAGACTATAGACGTATAGGTTATGGTTTTCAAAGCTTTCAATGCCAGTTAATGATAGATTCATGATGTGGGTGTTATTTCACATGCAAATTACGATGTTTGTTTTGTGATTCAGTTATATATGAAATTTGTCGAGTTTAGTGTATTCTGTGTCTATGTAGAAAATACCGTATACGTACAAAATATGAAAGTGTATTTGCCATGATTAACTACTGTGTGTATATGCTAGTTGTATATGTAACAACTCCTTGGCGAAAGGATTCGCCCTAATACATGTTTGGTTAACATACGTTATGTATGTTTATAAGCGTAGTCTAAGTGTTTGTGAAAATGCTTGTATGAGTAGGTACTTAGGAGATAGTGTTTTAGGTGAGTGTTGAGATAGGATTCTCAACTACCTTAGAGATGTGTATGATTTCCTCCATGCAAGTTGTTTAGTTTAATCGCTTAATTATGAAATGTATGTGTTTGGATTTCCTATTTACATTGTGTTTTATAACATGCTTGTTAATATGTTTGAATTACTTGGTTAATTCTGCTCTGACTACTCCAGATACTTACTGGTTAAGGATTGAATATGTTTGAGACTACAGTATAGTCCAGGTAATCGGTAACAGGCTTTGAGTTCGTGGCTGAGATTCATTCGCCACGTAAGATGTGTTTGACGAACCCGAGTCGTACTAGAGTTGTTGGCAGTGGTTAGGCCACAAGGAGGGTTTACGTATTCCATGTCGATCAACTTCAGGTGCGCTCATATTAGTCGAGCTCGCCAAGTAACCCGTTTTGCCTATTGTATGTTCACCATGTATGGATGCTATTGTCTGAACCTAAGGTACCGAACTCACTAGTAAAACCCCGTTCAACTTTGGTACCTCGATCCGCTAAGACTCATGAGCCGGACATGGTGGTATGGGATACCGTGGTCGAGTTGTCGGCCTTAGCTGGGGCGACGAGCCTCCCCGTAGTGACCAGTGAGCAACCCAGACTTGTGAGCTGAATACGATAGTATGAGACACTGTATTCGAGCTGTCGACCTACACTAATTTGGTGACGAGCCCTTTGTAGTGACCTCGAGCATACTCTGAGCTTGCGTAGAGGCGACGAGCCTTTCCGTAGTAATTGGAGTATACACTAGGCCTGTACTGATTTGGCGACGAGTCCATTGCAGCGACCTAGAACCGCAACATCGTATGAGATTTGCTAGGACTGACGACCCTAAAATGGATCCTTGTTTGGGAATGATATAAGGGAGGTACCTTAGTTTCCCAATCCTGCTGTATGAAAAGGACTAATAAAAACTTGGTAATCATGCTCATAACATCGCATTGCATGTGCCCCAGGTTGAAGAGCACAGAGGAAAGAAAGCATGTCGCGACTGTAAGATGGTGTCGCACGAGGGAGTGTAGGTGAGGGCATGCATCATTATTCATATCATTCTTGCATTAACAAGAGTATTTAGGATTGTTTGATTATACTGCTTGATTGAATTGATATATGTTAACCTTTGCTCTATGATTCCACTGAGTTGATCACTCACTCCCACATTACGGGACGGTGTTTTAAACACCAACAAGACACTGTCTTGATTTCAGGTGACGACGTGACCCCAGAGGCGGAGCCTGACTACTATGATGATCAGGACGAGTTCTCTTATATGCAATTCTCTGGCGGCTTCGCTTAGGCTATCCGGATGACAGGGCTACAGGGATTATCATTGTAGTTGTACTGTTTTAACATTTTGATTTTTGAGATTTTTACATGTATATGGTGACTCAATGATGTATTCATACTCTGGAGACCGATCGTGATCTTTTGACTTATATACGTTTATTTATGTCTTTCAGTCTTCCGCTTGCGTTTTATAACTTGATCTGGAGTATGAATTACTGTTTTGGTATAATCCCACTCATGATCAATGCACTAACATAGACAACATTTAATCATAATCATATATGTTGCGTAAGTGATGTTTTGGAACTCGGGTGTTGAGTTGCTACTCGACCCCCGATTTTCAGGGCATTACAATAGACTTCACAAAATGCATCAAAGAAGTGAAGGAGGCCTTTCCAGAGTTAGACCTATTTGGCTTCGAGGATACTAACTCTGAATCTGAAGCCTCAGCCGAAGACGCGCCTTCCGAGCAGGCCCCCCGAGGCTTGATGACTAGTCTCCCTTGTAATTTTGTGAATCTTCAATGTAATATGCTCTTCAGAGCTTTCATCAAACAATTCTCTTTTGACAAAAATGTTTGTGTACGAATTTACTTCTTTTTTCTAAGTAGATAGACCAGTTTGAGTAGATTGATTGAATTGGGTAGGTTGATCAGATTGGGTAGGTTAATCGGCCTCTGGGAAGAGGGTCTTTCCGTCAGTCACCTTAGTTGTAGTGGTCGTAACTTTTCCTTAATAGTATGGAAGTAGGAAACAAACTGCAAGATTTTCATTACGCTAACTTGAAAGCGAGCAATACATAACAAACTATGAATCAGTTCTTTAGGGATGATAGATCTTGAGATGCTCGGCATTCCAGGGGTGAGGTAAGAGCTGACCTTCAAGATCTTTAAGACGGTACGATCTAGGTCGGCTTGTACTTGTTACCATGTAAGGTCCTTCCTAGTTGGGGCCTAAGGTTCCCGAGCCGAGCTCCTTAGTATTTTAAAAAGTTCTTCGAAGGACTAAGTCCCCGGCCTAGAACCTCCTGACCTTTACTCTACTATTATAGAAACGTGCCACTTGCCATTGTTGGATGGTAGTTTAGACCGAGCTTGTTCCCTTCTTTCTTCGAGAAGGTCGAGATTCAGAGCCATCAGCTCAGAGTTATGTTGTTCATCAAATGACTTCGTCCAAGCTGTTGGTAGTCCAATTTCGACTGGGGTAACACTTCAACTCTGTAGGCTAAGGAAAAGGGAGTTTCCTTAATGGTTGTCTGGTTGTAGTTCGGTATGCCCAAGGAACATTGGGAAGTTCTTCTACCCACGCTCCCTTAGCTTTCTTGAGTTTGGTCCGGAGATGGTGTTTGATGATCTTATTGACCGCTTTGACCTGCCCATTGGCTTGTGGAGGTCGTGACGAAGAGTAGATGTAAGGCCCGTATCCTAGTCCGTATTGTTCCGTCGACTCCCGTGATCCTTCCAGATGAATTCCGGCAACCTGCGATCTATAATCAACATTTGCAACGCGATCCCAAGTCATATCCTGTAGATTTGAGTCAGATTAATCCGAGACTTATACTATTGCGACCGCACCGTCGCCGCGGTTCCGATGCCCCGTCTTGCACACTGATTCGATACCCTGGCCCGGAGATGTGGGCCCGCATTTATTTCGAAGAAACACCTAGCATTTGCAAACCCAAGAGAATCTCTACAACTCATCCCATCAATCAATCAATCAATCAATTAAAGTACACACCCATGCTTTCTTTCTCCCCAAGTCAAGCAACCACCCCAAGTCAACTCTCAAGTCAAGTACACCTATCAACTCACATTCATCACCTCTCTTACAACCACCCTTTCTCTCTCTCTCTCTTTCTCAACACAATTTTCAAGCAAAAGAGTGGTGGACGTCCAAGCTATTCCAAGAGAGAAAAAATGAGTTGTGTGTGGCCCACTTCCTCTCCCAAGATCCATCATCCTATCCCTTCATTTCTCATCATCTTCCATCAAAGAGGGACACATGGAGTTCGGCGTTCCATCGGACCAAGAAGATCGAACGATGGGTGTTTCTATAAGCCTAGATTTCATTCTTTTAATGATGGGCCAAGTGGGGCCTACCGATTGATGGTATGGATCTCGATTTGGACCCTAGATGTGGTTGATGGCCCACTGTGATTCTCATGATCATTCCATGATGGGGCCAATCTCCATGGACCCCGTCATGATGTTTACTTTTTTAAGTTTGAAAGAGGTCATCTAGACCATCCATTTTAGTGAAGGAGTCTCCACCATTGATTTTGATTTGGTGGGCCCACATATAAAGGGACCCACATGATGAATGTTGTATGCATGGAAGGGAGGGCCCATAGTGTCGGAGTCCCTCCATCACACGTCTCTCTCTCTCTCTCTCTCTCCCTCTCTTTCGCCTTTTCTTGTGATGATGTAGCCGTGTGGCCCACCCAGATGGACCCCACTATGAAGCATGTATTTTATCCAAGCCATCTGTAGGTGGGGCCCACCTTACATATGTGTTGTATGCAAACCGCCCAGCGTCCAGGGACACTGGACGTGGCTGCACAATGAAGTGTGAACTGACGGTATGGTGTATTGACATGAAAACCACATAAAAAATATATCAGTTTGATTCAAAGCTTTAGGGTGGGCTGCGCATGCAGGCCCCACCTTAATGTATGAGTTCAATCCACACCATCCATCCCATTTCCCTACTCATTTTAGGCGTTGATCCGAAAAATGAGGCCAATCCGACTATCTGGCGAGCCATAACATAGAAAATAGTATTTTCTACCATTGAAATCCACCCTGATGTTTCTATACACCAAAACACATCGAATATTGGGCTTGTTTGGCTTGTCTTGAGCCATAAGAGCTAGTGAATGGGGTGGATTATCCTGATGCGGGCCCCACCTATGAAAATCCTCAAGAAAATACAAAAAAAAGGAATGCAGCAGGCGCTGCTACTCCAACATCCAGAGGACGCTGCGCTGAGGTGTGAATGGGCAGGGACCTTGGGCCCCAGCCGTGGCCCCCACTGTGATGTGTGTAGAACATCAACACCGTGCATTTGGTAGGCCCCCTTTGGGGCAGTGGGCCCCCCAAAAATCAGCCGTATGTGGAACTCTGGTGGTCCACACTACAAGGAACAGTGAGGATTGAACGTCTGCCATTGAAATCGTTTTGGATTTCACAGAAGTTTCGGATCTTTATGAAATTTGTTTTTCCTCCTTATCCGGGTCTGTGTGACCTCATTAATAGATTGGATGGAAAATAATGTTAGATGAGTTAGTTTCGGCCTATTTGGATTGGCCCATTCGACTTGGCCCATTCAACTCGGCCCATTAGACTTGGCCCATTTGATTAGGCCGATGTGATATACGAGGCCCATTGTTAAGGCCCACCTTAATGTGATGTATGAGGCCCGTTGTTAAGACACACCTTAATATATATGAGGCCCTCGTGATATGGCCCATTAGATGTATTTGAGGCCCATGGGTCGAGGCCCAATGGGATGTACACAAGTCCATTGCAATGTGTGATTATACCATGGTTTATGTAATGATGTTTATGGCGGGCTATGCCTTGGGAGCAATAATGGTTTGACGCCCACATTGTAAGTACAATGTTGGTTAAATGTCCGCATTTTAACTCTCCTTAAGGCCCATTGATAGGCCCATACTTGTTGTGTGTAGGCCGTCTAGGCCCATCTGCGTTGTAAGGATAGTTCATTACTTTATAACATGCTTAGTATAATTTCATGATTCATGCCATATGCATCATATATATGCTTGATATGAGTAGTGACTGATCATAGCATATGCCATTGGGCAGATTACTTACGGGACTCACTAATAGGAGTTACCCACATGAGCACGTGGTATGTGTAGGATTGTTGCATGACTGGACAGTGTGATTCATGCATCTCGCATTTGTGTGTCATGATCATTGTACACCCTAGCGACATCAGGGCCCTGGCTCCACAGGCACATCGTGGATGGTCGTATCGGATACCGAAAATACTTGGTTCTAGCACTATGGGCACTTAGGATGTCCTTAGGTGAAAGTCACAGAACCTTTTTGGTAACAGGAGATGCTCCAACGTCTAGACCGAGTGGATATACGAGCGCAGGAGTGCCAAATACCAGTAGGCCACGTCTCCCATTGTGTCGTGGTTGGTTGGAAGGGGGCGTAGCCTTATCCGCCTGAGTGAGGGGGTTGTAAGATAGGCTGAGTTTGACCAACTCGCAAATGAGTTCGTTATCGACGAGCCGGGTAGGTATTGGCAGATTACTGGTCAGGCGGATAGTGTAGTCTATTCCACTTGCTGAGCTGTGCGGCTAGGGAGGCGACAGTCAGTGTGAAGTGTATTAGACCCCGGTGATATCCTAAAGAGAAACTATACTGATATATGTACTTGATGAGGACTGACATGCTTGCTTTGCATCTTGCATATGACATTTGGCTACATAAGCCTTGCATCGCATGGCCTTGGTATGCCGATAGCATTCATGCCTTGTATCGCATAGCTTTGATACGGCTAATAGTATTCATGGACTTACCCGCATATTTCTGCATTACTCTGATATTGTATACTTGACACTTGCCTTGCACACACACTTACACCACCCTCTAAGCTTTTGTAAGCTTATGCACGACCGTTGTGTGCAGGTGTCGTTGGATCGTAGCAGCGCTGAGGCAGGAGTGCATATCAAATCATTTTGGAGCTTTTTGATCACCTTATATTTCTCTTTACACATTGTACTTAAAGTTTTTGATATAGTGGATATGTGGTGATGTTGTTTTGTGACTTGGTTATGCTTGTGTTTATGCTCCATTACAAAAAAAAATCATACTGAAAATCCTCCTTATAGGATCCCAGGATCGGAATCTGGCATATGAATGCCGGGAACCGAGAATGGGGCACTACGGAGGCTGTCGGTGCCGGATTCGACGATCAGAAATTTTGTGAGCCCATTTTCTGAGTTTGGGGCGTGATAGAAGTTGGTATCAGAGCATAACTTGGGAATACCTAAGGATCACATCACATATCTACTATGAACTTAGAATGAATAGGTTCCGAGTCTGAATAACTCAGCGATTTTCTGACATAGACCCTTAACGTTTATGCCTTCGAGAATTCTCAAGGCTGATAGGCCCTTGTTCCTTCCTATAAGACATTTCGCCTAGAAGAGCGACCCAATCGAATCCTGCTCTACCACCTGCGACTCCTGCTCCACCACCGGATATTTGTGCTTTCCAGCCTGAGGATGCCACTCCTCTAACTGAGACCGGTGTGGACCAACCGTACCTGTGAGTGCCTCCCAGCTGCGGTAGATGCTATAGGCCATGACCGCTATTCTTCAAGGGTAGAGCAGGCATCCCATTGTTACTCCAACCGAGGTCGAGCAGGAGCGTACGAGCTCCCTTCTCAAGGACTTTCGACAGCATGATCCCCCGCATTTTCGGGACGAGCCAGACCCTACTACAGCAGAAATATGGTGCTCCGAGGTGGAGAAGATATTCGACATTATGAGATGTACGACCCAGCAGCGGGTCCCGTTAGCCATATTTCTTCTCCAGGGTGACACTAGCGCACATTAGAGTTTGAGACTCTGGTCCAGGGAGACATGACTGTGTCCCAGTATGATGCACGTTTCGTCGCACTGTCGACATTCACGATGTATCTTGTTGATGATGAGGGGCGAAAGGCCCGCTGTTTTGAGAACGGTTTGCATCCTGCCCTCAGGAGCCATGTGATCGGACACATGCTTCTGACGTTTGAACAGATTGTACAGAGGGCCCAGATCTACGAGGCAGATTGGGCCGGTTTGCAGAGGGCCCATGACTAGACAGGAGGTCAGAAGAGGAAGGCGCCCTCTAGTGGTTCCCAGCAGCAGCAGCATTGTCCACAGTAACGACGCACGACCCGTCCAGCATTCTGAGCACTAGTGGCACCCCTAGCACCACCCTGGGACCATTTCAGGTATTTTCTTTTAGTGCGGTAGGATGGGACATCGTAGGCATGAGTGTTCCCATCCGCAGCAGCAGCAGCCGAGGCACCGTATCAGCCTCCGTGACAACCCCCACAGCAGAAGTAGCGATCGCAGCACCAGCCTCCAAGGCATCCCCCACAGTAGATTAGGCCGCCACAGGGGCAGTAGCATCAGTAGAGACCTCAGAGGGGACCTGCACCTCCCCAGCAGGCCCAGGGCAGATTTTATGCCGCCTAGCAGGACCCTCAATCATCAGGAGGGGTCGTCGAGGGTACTCTTTCTATTTCTACATGCATTGCACGTGTATTATTTGATTCTGGTGCATCGCATTCCATTGTGGCCGATGATTTTTGCCGATCGACCGGTTTGCCGATGAAGTCTACTCGTGAGGATTTGTTAGTATCGACGCCCTTATGGAAGACTGCAGTATTAGACCAATTTTGCTCGTCTTGCCCTTAGGGAAGACTGTAGTGTTAGACCGCTACTGAGGCAGGAGCACGTATCAGATCATTTTGGAGCTTTTTGATCACCTTGTATTTCCCTTTCCGCATTGTACTTAAAGTTTTTGATATAGTGATATGTGGTGATGTTGTTTTGTGACTTGGTTATGCTTGTAGTTATGCTCCATTATATAAAAAAAATCATACTGAAAATCCTCCTTGTAAGATCCCAGGATCGGAATCTGGCATATGAATGCCGGGAGCCGAGAATGGGGCATTATGGAGACTGTCGACGCCGGATTCGGCGATCAAAAATTTTGTTAGCCCATTTTCCAAGTTTGGGGTGTGACAGTAGACATTTTGGATCCCGAGATTTTCGCTCATTCCTTGGAACTGCTTGTTGTTAAACTACTTCCCGTTATTTGAGATGATCGTGCAGGGAATACCAAACCTACATATAATATTTTTCCACACGAAGTCTGTTATCTTTTGCTCGGTTATTTTTGCCAGTGGTTTGTCTTCAGCACATTTTGTAAAGTAGTCGACTGCAACCACAACAAACTTGGTCTGGCCTTTGCCAATCGGGAGGGGATTGATGATGTCGATCCCCCATTGGGCAAATGCCCATGGTCTGACCATGGGGGTTAGTTCTTTAAGAGGCTATTGAGGTATATTTATGAAGTGTTGGCATTTATCGCACTTCCGGGTGTACTGCAGAGCATCGGTCTAAATGGTTGGCCAATAGTACCCCTGCCGAATGACCTTATGGGCTATGGGCTAAGGCCCGGTTTCCAGAGTGGTTCCCACAAATAACCTCATGGGTTTCTCTTAGAACATACTCTGCTTCATTTGGTTGGAGGCATCTGAGATAAGAGAGATAAAATCTTTTCTTTTACAAGATGTTGTTGACCATAGCATAGTGTGTCGCCCTGGTTCGCAGCTTGCGTGCTTCCGCTCGATCTTTTGGTAGCTTATCTTGAGGAAATTGATGATCGGATCCATCCAAGTTGGCTCCGAGCTTACCGAGAGAACTGCGGTAAGGTTGGATTCGCTAATGCTTGGTTTGGTAAGGAATTAGATCGAAACTGATCTTGGGATATCATCTTCATTTGTTATGGCTAACTTTGCTAGCATATAGCTTTGAAGTTTTTTGGTCAAGGGCAACGTTGCACTTCTAGAATCTGCTGATCAATTCTTTTGCTTTCCGTAGATATGCTTTCATGCATTCCTTTTCGGCTTAGTACTCCTCAGTTATTTGAATGACAACCAATAGAGAATCGCTGAAAACTTCAAGGTGTAGGGATCTCATGGTGGCTGCCAACTTAAGTCCAACGAGTAATGCTTCATATTCCGCTACATTGTTGGAGGCTTGGAATCCAAATCTTAAGGTATATTGCATTCATACACGATCTGCAGTCTCTAAGACTATCGCGACCCCACTGGCTTTAGAGTTGGATGAGCCATCAATATATAACATCCATCTTGGTAGGTCATGCAGGATCAACCTGGGAATCGGACGTTTAGTCGGGCAGAATTCTTAGAACAAGTTCTGACATGGGTAGGCTGGCATGAACGTTTAGGTCAGCTCCTTGTTTGAGCGTTGGGGTAAGCTCGATGATAAAGTCAGTCACTGCCTGACCTTTAATAACTTTTTGAGGTCAATACTTGATGTCGAATTCACTTAGTTCAAATGCCCACTTGGTCAGCCTTCCCAAAGCTTTGGGTTTTTGTCATACTTGATGAAGAGGTTGTCTGTCAAAATGATGATGGTGTGGGCCTGAAAGTACGGTCGTAATCGCCAAGAGGAAATGACCAACACCAATGCCAATTTTTCTAGGCCTGGATGCGTCATTTCGGCTGGAACCAAGGCTTTGCTGACGTAGTATACTGGCAGTTGCTTCCCTTCATGCTCCCCGATCAAGGTTGAGCTGATTGCTGCATTTGAAACGACAAGATACAATAGTAGCGGTTTCCCTTGTTCAGGTTTGGAGAGCAACGCTGGTGACCCCAGGTATCGCTTGAGCTCTTGGAAAGCTACTTCGGATTCCTCTGTCCAGTCTACAACTTGCTTCCATTTCAACTGTTTGATGAAGAGGAGGCACTTGTCTGTAGCTCTGGATAGGAAGCGATTGAGAGCGACGATCCTTCCCATAAGGCGTTGGAGATCTTTGATCATTTTTTGTAAGTCCATGTCGAGTAGAGCTCTGATCTTTTTGAGGTTTACTTTGATTCCTCATTGACTGACCAGGAAACAAAGGAATTTTCCCGAGCTAACCCCGAAGGAGCATTTATTTGGGTTAAACTTCATTTGATATTTACATAGAACGAGGAACATTTCTTCGAGATCAGAGGTATGATCGGTGGCTTTTTTATCGATAAGTTGATCAATTCAGGGAAAGGGAAAACTATCTTTAGGACAGGCATTTTTTAGGTCAGTGTAGTCAACACAGACCCGCCATTTCCCATTAGATTTTTTAATCAACACAATGTTGGCTATCCAGCTCGGATAGTAGACCTCTTCGATGAACCTAGCTTTAAGGAGCTTGTCGACTTCTTCTCCGATCACTGCATATCGCTCAGGACCGAGCGGGCCTTCATTTCTGTCAAATTGGTCTGTGATCAGGATCGATGTTCAACAGATCTAAAATGATTTTTGGGTCAATGTCGGGCATATCTTCATGAGACCATGTGAAGACGTCTGCATAGCGTCGAAGGAGGTTGGTGATCTTATCACGTAACGGGGACATTAGGGACAACCCAATTGTCACGCCCCAAACTCGAAAAATTGGATTCACAGGAATCACGATCGCCGAATCCAGTGCCGACAGCCTCCGTAGTACCCCATTCTCGGCTCCCAGCCCCCATATGCCAGGTTCCGATCCTGGGATCCTATAAGGAGGATTTTTTAACGTACATTTATCTCGTAAGAAGCATAACCACAAGTTTACCCAAATCACAAAAGCAACATCATCATCACATATCCACTAATATAAACATTTGAATACAATGTTGAAAGGGAAATACATACGTCAAAACCAAAGCTCTAGAAGTACATGCTCCAAGCTCCACGCTGCTGCAACCTAACATCACTTGCACGCATCTATCGTGCATAAGCTTATAGAAAGCTTAGAGGGTGGTGTAAGTGTGTGCACAAGGTAAGTGCCAAGTATTTGATACAATGCCATAATCATACAATATCGAAAGTACTGGCAAGATCTTGAATCATACGATATCAGAGTAAGCGAAAATACTGACAAGTTCATGAGTCAATCAATATTAGAATACGCAATACAGATCAGCTATGCAAATGAGGAGTCATAAAGAACCAAATATCAAATACCGATAATCCAATGCAATATACAATTCCTGATGAGTTCACGTATAACGTCAGCCGTAACTAGACCATATAAATGTAGAAACACAGTAATCCAAAATGCCATATGCCGCGAATGTAATATAATATGCGGTGCGAATGGAATGACCATGTTAGAGTGTGAAGTCGAGATGATAGTACATAGTATTGCAGGCTATGGGGTCCATCACAAGGGACTTCTATCCAAACCAGTCCCATACCTAATTTGGATAGTTAGACTCAATGTGGTAAACTCCTAATCTCAGGTTAGTCATGCACCCCAACCGAAATCCTGACCATTGCGAAGGTATGTAACAAATAGTTGCGCACCACCAGCCCGAGTGGATAGTGAATGAATGAATGAATGAATATGCAACTCCTCTTCAATAAGTTCACATATCAGTACTATTCATCTTTGGGATCATCATCGGGGTCTAGTACACTCTACATGCAAATTGCCGCCCACTGACGCATGACCATGCAAGTGGAAGAGACCTCACTATCCGCCTGATCGGTCGTAATCCAATATCTACCCGGCATGTCGATAGCGGACCCATTCATGAGTTGATCCAACTCAGCCTAGCTATGCCCCCTACGCTCGGGCGGGTAAGGCCACACCCTCTCTCAACCAACCACGACACAGTGGGAGACGCGGTCTCCTGGTATTCGGCATTCGGGTGCTCATGTATCTACTCGGTCTCGACGTTGGGGCGTCTCCTGGCCTCAGAGGTTTAGGGATTTTCACCCAGGGCCATCTATGGTAGCCCGATGCTAATAACAGATTTTCAGTGTCCCATCTGGCCATTCACGATATGCCTGCGGAGGCTACGACCCTGATGTCACTAGGGCGTACAGTGGTCATGTCACACAAATGTGAGATGTATGAGTCACACAGTCCAATCATGCATTAATCATGCACATACCGTGCACTCATGGTGGGCAACTCCGCCTATCAGGGAGCCCCATGAACAACTTGCCCTATGCCATATGTAATGGTCAATCACATCTCATAACGAACATGCAGATGATGCGTATGGGTATGTATTATGATGCTATGCTCTCACATACTTATAATCGGTATCATTAACCGGCCTTAATAATCGGCATCGACAATCGGCCTCGACAATGTGGACATTTAACCAATATTGCCCCCAAGGGGTGGCCTGACATATAGTAGACCCATGGCCTCACAAAGGGCCTAATATACAACACCATGGGCCTCACTCAAGATCTTAATACACATCACGATAGGCCTTTCACATGGGCCTAACATACATCACAATGGGCTCCATCGCCTAGCCCTCAAATGCAACACAATGGGCCTCATTACATAGGCCTCAAATACGGGCCGCATATACATTACATTGGGCCTCAAACACAGGCCTCATATACATCACACAGGCCGAATACACATCACAATGGGCCTCAACTACGGGTCGCATATACATTATATGGGTCTTGACAATCGGCCTCGGCAACCGGAATCGGTCTCGGCAATCGGCCTTGACAATTAGAATTGGCCTCAACAATCGGAATTGGCCTCAATAATCGGAATCGACCTCGACAATCGGAATTAGCCTCGATACTTGGCCTCGACAATCGGAATCGGCCTCGACAATCGAAATCGGCGTCGATACTCGGCCTCGACAATTGGAATCAGCTTATACAATCAGCCTCGACAATCAGAATCGCCTCGATACTCAGCCTCGACAATCGGAATCGACCTATACAATTAGCCTCGACAATCAAAATCGACCTCGATACTCGGCCTCAACAATCGGAATCGACCTCGATACTCAGCCTCAACAATCAGAATCGGCCCATACAATCGGCCTTGACAATCGAAATCGGCCTCGATAATCAAAATCGGCCTATACAATGGGCCTCGACAATCAGAATCGGCCTTGATACTTTGCCTTGACAATCGGAATCGGCCTCGATAATCAAAATTGGAATTGGCCTCAACAATCGGCCTCAACAATCGGAATAGGCCTTGATAATCGACCTCGACAATCGGAATCGGCCTCGATAATCGAAATTGAAATCGGCAATCGATCGAACAAGGCCTAAGGGAAGGTCACAATGTGGACATTAAACCATCATTGCCCATCAATGTGGACATTCAACCAACATCGCTCCCAAGCAGTGGTTCACATAAATCCAAACTTAAAGTGGGCCCATGTCCTCATACAAAGACCTAATACACATCACTATGGACCTCACTCATGGGCCGCATATACATTACAATGGGCCTCGACACATGGGCCATAAATACATCACATCGAGCCTCATCATATGGACCAGAAATATATCACAATAGGAAGCATTACATCCAGTGGGTCGCATCCATGGGCCGCACCAAACGGGCCTCACCAAACGGGCCACATATCAATGGCCTTGCCAAATGGGCCATAAATACACAATAGGTGGACCCTGCACATGGGCCTCAAATACATTACATGGACCTCACTAAATGGGCCACAAATACATCATATTGGGCCTCGCCCATGGGCCTTGAATACATCACAATGGACCATAACCCATGGGCTTCAAATACATAATAGGTGGGCCCTGCGAATGGGCCTCAAATATACATCATGATGGGCCTCATGGATGGGCCACACCAACGGGCCTCAAGTGGGCTTGGACCACACCAAAAATCATTTCAATAGTTGTAGGTGCAACATGTGTATCATTGTACACTATCATTCTATGGGGCACATGGCTCATTAATGATGATCAGCACTGTCCAAACATTGTCCAGCACCGTCCAACACAATCTGGGTGGTGTGGATGAAATAAATACATCATGGCGGTCCAACAGATGGACGGTGTGGATCAACTCATATACATCACGGTCAGGCCCACAACACCTTGTTGACGTCGACACAGCAGCTGTTCTACTGTCGGGCCATAGATGGGCGGTTAGGATAAAACACTTACCTCGTGATCAAACCCACAGAACATGCTGGTGGAGCCCACTCATGTGGATGGTATAGATGAAACAGATGGACGTCATGCAATACATACATCAAAAGGGGCCCACAGAAACTACTGATGTCAATACATAGCTATATAGCTGGTGTGAGGTATCTCTGCCAATCTGTCCAGCAGGTGGGTCCCACATGGGGCCCACCACATACATGTATATATATACATATAAATTATATATACATATAATATAATATTATTATATATATGTGAGTGTGTGTATATGAAAAAGGGGGGCACCAGCACCTAGCGTCTATGCCTGGACGGACGGCCTGGATGCATGACACATGCATCACGTGTGGAGTCCACACGTGTGTGGATGGTGCAGATAAACATATAAATCATGTGGGTCCCATCAGACGGACGGCCCAACTGATACACATACATTACTGTGTGGATCCCACCATCCATTGCTGGACGGTGGTGATATAACACTTACATTAGGGCCCCATGTCCACGTGTGGAATGGGTGGCCATCTCACAATAAGTGGGTACCACTAGACGGATGGACAGTGTGGTTACGGAATACATGCATCAAGGTGAGCTCTTGATAGTGTGAATACACCCATCAGTAAGGTGGGCCCCACCCCCACACGTGCAACACGTGTGGGGTGGGTCCCACATGGGGTCCGGTCCTCCATATAACATACTATATATATATATATATATATATATATATATATATATATATATATATATATATATATATATATATATATATATATATATATATAACGTCCAGCGTTCTGGACAGACAGGTTGGAAGGCAAAACACATCACGGTTGGTCCTTCATAGCACCGTCCATGGATGAACGGTGTAACCAGCATAGGTACAACAAGGTGGGTCCCATCCCACACGTACAACACGTGTGGGGTGGGCCCCATATGTTTGCAAAAGAGAAATGGATGGGCGGTGTAGGATATATAACACATACCTCGTGCCAGATCCACCGTCAACAAAGCAGCACTAGCTGTGTGGGACCGATCATCCCTGGTTGGACGGTCTGGATCAGGGCCTGCTATTGGACAACGGACTGCCAAGCAGGAGGTGGCCCGCCTCCCTCAATTCCTGGATAAATGGGGATGGACGGTGAGGATAGAAACCCATACATCACATTGGGGTCCATGCGAGGTCCACACGGTTAGTGATCAAGCTGATCTTGGTGTTTTCCATCATCCAAATGGCCTAAATGGACTGACAATCCGGCAGGGCGGATAGCAAGGCCATCCCACTTGTTGGACGATCTGGATCAACATGCCATATCATAAGTGGGCCACACACATCATCACAAAGAGAGAGAGAGAGAGAGGGGGGAGAGAGAGATCAGTGAGAAGGAGAGGGACCCCGCCACTATGGGCCCCTCAAGCTTACAATCACATACATCAAGATGGGTCCCACCACAAGTGGGCCATTAAATATAAAAATTGACGAACGAACACCCACCTATGCTTCTTCTTGGACTTCTTCTTTCATCAACACATCCTAGAGCCCCCAAGGATCATGATATAAGGATTGAGATGAAGCTTGGATGGTGGAGATGGGAGGTAGGAAGGTGGGCCACACTAGCTCTTTCTTTTTTCTCATAGGAAGCCATGGACATTTCCTCCTTGGTAGCATGGAATGGAGTGAGAAAAATGAGAGAGAGGAGTGGTGAGATGGAGTGATGGGATGAGAAGGCATAGTGCTTGTTGACTTGTGGTAAAAAATGAATGAGATTGATATGGGTTGTGTAAGAGAGTGTTGACTTAGGGAATGGGAGAGGGATAGGCTAGGCAAGGTTGTGTACTTGAAATTTATTGATGGAATGATGTGATGTGTGGTAGAGATTCCCTCGGTATTCGTAAATGCACGACGCTTTCCTCGAACTGAATGCGGGCCCACATCTCCTGGCCTGGGTATCGGATCGGCATGCGAGATGCGACAACAGAACCGTGGCGATGGCGCGGTCACAAAGGTACAAGTTTCGAGTCGAACTGACTTTGATATATGGGACATGACTCAGGATCGCGTGTAAATGCCAATAACAAATCGCGGGTCACCAAAATTTGACTAGGAGGACTACGGAAGCCTTTGGAACGGTACGGACTAGGATACGGGTCTCACACCAATTTAAATAGTTCTAGACGGATCAGAGTCATCGAGCGGAATAGGAATGAGATCTTTCATAGGTCAGCCTCTCTCTCTAGTATCTTCTCGGGGGTCTAGAGATGCGATGGTCATCATCTGATGCGAAGACCTTAGCGCCATCGTGTAGCACCGTTGAGCTTCAAGCTGATCTCCCTTAACCAATCCAATGCCCTGATCGGTCGGAAACTTCATTACCAGGTGGTAGGTTGAGACCACAACTCTTAGGGCATTAAGGGATAGTCGGTCGAGAATCGCATTGTAGATAGACAGACATTCTACCACCGAAAAGTCAATCATAGTAGTTACTTTGTTTTGTTCAACTTCGGTGGTAAGCGAAAGCTATATTGATCCTTCAGGTATGACTCTGCCACCTGAGAAACCCAGTAGAGGAGTTTTGACTGGTCTAAGTCTGGATTGACTAACTCCCATCTTGTCAAATGCCCGTGCGATGAGGATGTCAGCCGATGATTCGGTGTCCATGAGAATTCGGAATACCTTATGGTTGGCTATGGTCAGCGTAATCACAAGAGCGTCATCGTGTGGGTGGTGGATTCCTCGGGTGTCCTCTTCGGTGAAAGTCAAGCTGCAGGTTTCTACCTTTTGTTTTTTCGATGGTCTGCCAACAGTAAGGATTTCTCGTTCTGAGTCAGAGTGTCCGATGCTCCTTGTGTCGGCTCTCCGAGCTCGGTTCGAATCTCCTCCACCTCCATGACCTCCAAACGGCAGTTGGCTCATTGTTGATGGGTTGTTCATCTTTTGGAGCAACTCGATATCCTCGATGATTGTCGTATTCCCTAAGGTGCTCGCTGCGAATGAGCAGTTCGATCTCTTGCTTGAGGTCTAAATAGTCACTCGTCGAATGACTATGATCTCGATGGAAGAGGCAATATTTATTTTTACTCCTTTTATTAGGATCAGACTTCAATTTGTTCGGCCACTTGAGGATACGCTTATCCTGAATCTCCATCAAGACTTGTTCGGGCGTCTTGTTAAGAGTAGTATCCATCTTGAATTTAATGTCGGGCCGCTTATTCGGATGTTGGTTATCTCGAGATCGGTCTTCCATTATTTTCTTGTTCTCACAGGCCGAGCTAGATTCTACTTTTAGTTGATCTTCTTTACATGCCGACCCTTTGCTCTAGTTGGACTTCCGCAGGGTGGAGGCTTCCTCAGCATTGGAGTATTTCTATGACCTATTCAGTAGGTCAGACATCGTTGTTAGCGGGTTCTTATCTAGCTAGAAGAGAAACTTAGGATCTCTTAATCCTCCCATGATCACAGTCAGAGCGAGTTCTTCAGAGTGTTTCTGCACTTGCATTCCATCAAGGTTGAAGCGCTTGATGTAATCTTTCAGTAGTTCTCCTTCTTTTTAGATAACGTGGAGAAAGCGTGAAGCTGGTTTAAGCCTTTTCTTTCCCCCGATGAAGTTCGTGATAAAGATCTATTCGAGTTGGGAGAACGAGCTGATGGAGTTCGACTTCAACTGCTTGAACCACAGTCGGGCGGCTTTAGTTAAGGTCAGGGAGAATGCTTGACACATCACTGCAGAGGATGCATTGTGGAGTTCCATCCAGACCCCAAAGGACAACAGATGTTCGGATGGTCAGTAGCTCCCAAGAACGGGGTGATTTGGGGCATACGGAACCTGTCCAGTAGTCGTACCTGCATAATATCGGCGGTGAATGGAGGTTCGGTCTCCTCCATTATCGCTTCCATTGGAGTTGGAGCACTTGTGTGGTAGGCATGTCGTATGTCTCCTATCTATCCTCACAAGTCCTTGAGCTCGACTTCCCATGGTTCGCCACTCTCAGCTGTAGTTTCGATCTGAGCGTTGCCGTGTTTCTTTTGATCTAGCTCGTGCCATAGGTCGGAATAGGGCAAGGTTACAGTTTCGGAAACACGAGAAGGGGTCGGCTTGGTCGAGCCAAGCTACCGGCTTCTCTGGGAGGCGAAGGGTGCATTAGAAGGCTGAGGGGGGGTTGTGTCCCATTTGCTCGTATTCCTGAGCAGCCCTGTGCAGCTGTTGAGGTTTCTTACTTGCTGACTCAGTTGTTCCAACAACTGCCTCATGGAGTTCATATTATTGTTCAGTATTTTGACTTGTTGTTCAATGGAATTCAACCGTCCTCCTCTGTTGCGAGACCGCTGAGCCTGCCTTGTGGGACCGAAGTCAGCTTGTTATTGGGAAGTGGAATCTCAGTGACTATCAGGATGCTCCGGCGACGTAAGGTCAGGTACAACAGGGGAGACTCAGGTTTTCTTTTTTCCTTTAGCCATCACAATCCTTCTGGTAAAGCAGGGAATGACTATAATGTTAGTTCCCACAGATGACACCAAACTATTCATGCAATTTTTCGATGAACTCTCCTTTGACCCTGACTAACACAGGGGACCCTCCGATGCCAAAGTCAATGATTTGGGTCTTTGCAGAAAGTGGTTCCCAGGAAAAGAGTCACCAGTCTTTTTTAGTTTATGGGTTGTGTACCTTTCACCTTCTAGGGCCTTCCCTATTTATATGAGAGGGAAGATCACACAGTTGGGAGATCTTCTTTGTGAGAGGGAAGATCACACCGTTGGAGATCTTTCCCGTTTAGAGACACTGAGATCCTGAAGATCTTCCTTAGATCACGGACATCCGAGATCTCCGGGATCTTGACCTTATCTCCTGAGATCTTCGGAAGAGATCTTCGGGTTGTTCGCTTTAGATAAGGCTAGACGTTAGTTGGGAACTGATAAGCCCATCAGACCCTTAGGCAAGGTCGATAGATAAAGCCTTGGAGGCAAGAGGTAGTACCAAGCTATCAGTAGGTTGGTATTATTCCGATTTGAGTAGCCTTTATCTTCTGTTGCCGAGCCTAACGGTTCTTACGAAGCCATTGTCCCAGGAAGTTTGTCGAAGGTCATGACGACCTCAGGTCGTGTCGACCTATAGTATTGTCGGCCTTTTTCCGCCAGCAATTATCTTCCAAATAGCTTGGCTCATTGGTTCGTGCTGGTTGTTGGTTCGACCTTATTCCATGGACCACCCGGCCTTTCCCATAACAATATGGAAGCACTTATGAATTACTTAGGAATTACATATGTGGCATAAATTAGTGATGTACAGTGGGTTGCAGTCACTTTCATGATTAAGATGGACCATAGAAAGCCTAATCAGATGCGAAAGTAATTAGGACCGTCAAAACATTAAAACAATCATATCTCACAAACCGGAATAAGTTTTTTGACGTACCATATATGATTTTGGGGTAGGAGAAGCTACTTTAGCCAAACAACCCACTACGATGGTTTGCGCACGACAGATTTTCGAGATTCCATCAGATCAACGGTGAAAAGTCCATTTTATTCCCATTTTTATTATAAATAGTAAGTTTTAATTTGATCGTAACTTTTGATTCTTTGAATTTTAGGAGTTGTGCCTAATATAGGAAAGGCTTAGAAAAATTAGGAGAATAACGTGGTTTGGCCAAATTAGACACTTACTATTTTGGCTGAAAACTAAGAAGTCTAGTAACTTACCATTTATAGTAAGTCATGTTTTTAGGGAGTTTGAGTTGGAGTTATAGTCTTAAACTCTATCATTAGGTTTGAATTCACTATTTAAAGAATTGTAATTTCATTTTTTTTCATTAATCAATTTATTTCGAATTATTAGAAATTATTTATGTTTTCATCCATAGTTGATTCGAGAAATCTATGCGAAGAGTCCAAGAAGCTCCGTGGATTCTAAATAGTTATCCCTTGAGGAAGATGGTGATCGACCTCGTGACGTCCTTCTTTGAGTCAGTTAATCAAGTTAAACTATTCCAATTATCATTATCAGCTTATATGTACCATGAATAGAAAAAAATACTCTTGTTTAATTATCTCACTTTTGGTTGGTGGAAATTTATCGGGCGTACGGTTAAATAAATCCAATGGCCCTATTAACAATTATCAACCCTCGATATACATTACGGATACTCTGGACAGACAGTCAATGTCCAATCCAGTGTGGGCCCGAACATAGTCTCTCTCTCATCCATCACTCCACCCATTGCAAAAATTTGGCACTGTACATTCCCTCCCATTTTCCATGGTTTTCTTTCCCGATCATTATACTTCCTTTCCTCCTTTTACTACTCCTCATGCAGAGAAGTAAGACAGGAAGAGCCTTGAAGTTCCCTCCTGGTCCCTTCCACCTTCCCATTATTGGCCACCTACAACATATCAACCTTACATTGCCTCACTAATCACTAGGGCTACTCATCACAAAACATGGACCTTATGTATCTACAACTGGGCATTAAACCAACTGTAGTTGTTTCATCTACTAGAATGGCAAGGGAGGTGTTGAATCTTCTTACGATCATGCATTCTCTCGTAGGCCTGCTCTCATCTCCAACAGAACACTAAGTTACAATTTCATGGATGTGTCTGTTCCACCTAGTAATAGTGATTGTTGGAAAGACATGCACAAAATCTTGGTTCATGAGCTCTTGAATGCAAAGACCATGCAGTAATTCCAGTCCATTAGGGAGGACGAGGTTGCCCAAATTATCACGTAAATTTACCGTTCTTCTTCTTCTCCTCTCCAACCTATCAATCTGAAAGAGATGCTGATTACTCTCACCAACAACATAACCTTCATTATAGCTTTCGGTAAGAGTTATGAAGGAGGAAGTGAGCATTAGAAGGCCAAAATACATGGAGTTCTTGCGGAAGGGGCATACTTGTTGTGCCATTTCTTCATTCCAGACTTCTTACCGTAGATGTGGTGGATCGACGCCATCATGTGGATTGTATGCCAAGCTCAAAAAGAGTTTCTTGGAATTGGATGTCCTTTATGAGCCGATCATTGAGGACCACCTTGATCCCAAGGGACCAAAGCCAGAGTGGGAAGATTTTGTAGATGTCTTTCTTCTACTCCAGTAAGATTCACGTCTCACTAGAGATCACTTCAAGGGAGTCATGATGGTCACCTTCACTTTCCTTTCTTTCCATTTTCTTTCATTTTGTTTCATTTTATTGTTTCCCAACTTGGCAGTAGGCATCACCCCATTGGCCTAAAATGTTGACTATGTGTGCGTGCGTGCGTGTGTGTGTGTGTGTGTGTGTGTGTGTGTGTATGGATTTTGACTGTACTAACATTGCTGTATGGCCAAATTCTCAAACTCAAATGGAAGTTTCAAATATTTTGAGGGTAGTTATTAACAAGTCTTGAAAAGTTTTTCGGACAACTACTTGTATCGATAGTTCGACGGTTTTTGTGTGAAGAAGAAGTTACGTTGTATTCAATCCTCAGAAAGTGATGTAGATGGAAGTTATTCTTGGGCCTATGGAATCTAGATCCAATCCGTTCATTTTCTTTATAGCCTTTTATTTATATAGAAAGATACCAACTTTCTGCTGACATTTTCTTTTTTGGGCACACAAAACTTGATAACTTATAACGATGTTCATTCGATACAAACTATTTTCTTGTGATGTGGTCAATGTGGTTGGCGGATGTTGATCATGATTTCAATTATGACCTTTTATGAAATTACAAAGTTAATGGATGGAGTGGATTCCGCACATATGTGATGGTGGACCCCATAGACGGTATCCTTATAGTGTAAATGATCAGGGTAAACGTTGTCATGTGTTAAGGGTACAGGTTGTTAGGGTCGAGGTTGTCATGCGTTAAGGGTCGAGGTTATCATATGTTGAGGGTTGAGGTTATCAGGGTCGAGGTTGTCATATGTTAAGGGTTGAGGTTGTCAGGGTTGAGGTTGTTGAGGGTCGAGGTTCTTAAGTTTGAGGTTGTCATGTGTTAAGGGTCGAGGTTATCAAGGTTGAGGTGGTCATGGGTTAAGGGTCGAGGATGTCATATGTTCATTATCTTCACTACAAAAAATTGATCAAAGGGTACGGAGTAAATTCGTAGCAAAAAAATGTTTTAGTATGTAGCCGTTGGTACCGTAGCCTAGGGCCCACAATGGGGTGATTTGTTCCATCCACCTTGTCGGCCAGCTCATCGTGGACCTAAGAAGTCCTCACTTGGGCAAGGTTCACTTGCAACAAACATCATAGCGATCTTGGAAAGTTTGAACAGTGGGTGCCACTGTCACCATCGTTTTGTATTATGTGGCCTTGAAGAGCTCTATATCAGGTTGATATTTTGGCCCTAGCCCTAAAATGACACGTCAAAAAGAATGGGCGGCATGGATTATACACTGTTAGTGCTTATGCTTAAGCACAACTAGGATGGTCATATTTCGTAGTCTTATGAGGAGAACAAGTACGCATGAAGATATTCTTTAACAACTCATGACGATCTATGAAATGACTCGATCAATCATCTCAAGGAAGACTCAACATCTTCAAGCTTAAAAGTACATGGTTCGAAGATCGGAACACTCCGTAGAGTCAATCATCAGGTAGTATAACCTTAAATTGACCTTAGGTTAGGTGTATTTCACATAACATCATAATGAACATCATTTTAAGCACTTAAGTGAGGCCAACCCTACATTTGGTTCGACTAGCCTAACTGCCCTCGGCTAACCCAACATACTTCGGGCAAGTTTACAGATTGGCATTGATTTTACGCGGTAGGTTCGACTCGCTGAACATGTTCGCTCGACTAACCCAACTATGTTGGGTCAAGTTTCTAACGCAATCTCTTTGGATCTCAAAGAGATTTGGCCAGCCAACCCCTATACTCGGCCAGCCGAATCCTTACCTAGGCTAGTCGAATTTTTGAAAGATCTTATCCCACAAAATCCGAAGATCCTTTGGAACGCAATTGTTGGAATTCGGCCAGCCAAACCTCAAATCGGTCCAGTCAAATTTCTGAATCCTTTGGCCATAAATAGAGGCATTCTCTTAATCATTTAACACACGAAATTCATTGAGAAAATTCTTCAAAGCAATAGAGAAAGTCAGGTTCTTCTTAAGTTATTTGTGAGGTAATTCTAACATTTGTTTAGGTTATTTTATTCTCTCTCTCAAGATAGTTTTAATCATTTTTTTAATAGAGTAATCCATACTCTACTTGAGATTCAAGATAATAGACTTTTCAGCTATTAGGATTTTTGTTTATTGAAAACACATTAGATCTCTATATTCTTTTTTGGGTTGAACTCACACAAAGCTTCATCAATATCCCAAGAAAGAAGATCGTTGCAATCAGGCTACAGTAACGTCTTCGCTTGCCATTAGAAGATAAGTACTGTATTTATATTTATTTTATTTTGGATTTTTCTGAGATAGCCCGGAAATCTCAGCAGGCTGGTTTGTGGTGATCCCGTGAAAATCACAAAGATGGTTTTGTTGTGATGGCCTGTTAAAATCACAAGAAATGTATAAGGTTGTTAAGATGACCCTGTGAAAACCTTGAAATAATGAAAGCCAAAATTATAAGGGTAGTAATTTTGGGAGTGGAGTAAGTATGCGTTTAACCACCGAACCATTATAATTCCTTTGTGCATTATGGGATTATTTTTATTATTTATATACATATCTTGTGATTGATTAGCTCTTGCTAAGTTTGATATTTTGATTTCAAAAATGTCGTGAAATAAGGTTGTCATGCCTAAATCTTTTAGGTAAAGGTTGTCCTACAAACTATTTGATATCAAGAATTAATACTCCAACCAATTGAGTTTAATTGTTTTATTATTCTGCATTGTATCAAAATATTTGGTATTGTCCTATTTACCCCCCTCTAAGACATCTATAGCTCATCCTTTTAAGTGGTATCAAAGCGAGGTTAATCTTTTTGGAATTAACAACCTAGAGCTAGATCCAGAGCTATTAGAATGTGAAATTTTAATAGTCTATACATTTCCAAGCCACCTCCCTTTGATGGCTCAAACTATTCTTATTGAAAAGCAAGGATGAGGATTTTCGTAAAGTCCATTGATGAAAGTACGTGGCAAGCCACCATGACCCAATGGATCCCTCCAATGATGAAAGTAATGGCTAAAAATGGAATCACGTCCATGAAAGAAATCACTTATACTTTTTGGACAACAATTCTAAAAAGTGAAAGTACTGCTAATGCAAAAGCCTTGATGTTATTACTTGTGCTTTGTCACCAGATGAATTAAAAATAATCACTTTTTGTGATACAACAAAACAAGCATGGGATATTCTCGAAATGACACATGAAGGGACTAACACTGTCAAAAAGTCTAAGATTCAAATCCTCACAACAAAGTTTAAGGAAATCTGTATGGAAGAAAATGAATCATTCATGGACTTCTATATGAAACTAAATGACGTTGTTAACTCTTTGTGGGTCCTAAAGAAAAAGTCCTTGAAAGCAAAGTGTGCGTAAAAATACTACGATCACTTCCTGACATGTTCAATTCTAGAGTTACTGTGATTCACGAATTGAGGGATACCGATGCTATGAAGGTAGAGAAATTAGTTGGATCTTTACAAACCTATGAGTTGAATTACAAAGCTCCTAAAAACAAGTCCATAGCCCTTAAATCTTCTAAATCTAAATCTAAAGACATAGTTTCTAAAAAATGACGAGAATGAAGATGATATAGCTATGTTGGCTAAAAAGTTTTATAAATTTTTAAAAAATAAAAATAGATCATATTTTCAAAAACCTTTTGACAAAAGAAAAGGAAACTTAAATGTTTGGAAATCAAAATCTAAAGACACCCGATGCTTCAACTGTTCTGCATTTGGGCATGTGGCTTCAAAATGTCCTAAGATGGTTAAATCTACAAGAAGAGGCATGATTGCCACTTGGGATGAATTGGATTTGAATCCAATTCAGAAACTGACGAATCAAACCAAGAAACTGAGAAAGATCAGAAGGCCTTCATGACCATAGCTAGAATCACTTCCTCAGATGAATGTGAAACTTTTGACTATGAAACCCCTGAAAGTGATTCTGAAATGAAGAAGATCTTCAAATTGCTTATGATGCCCTATACAAAGAAAGTTGTAAGATTGCGGCTAAACTTAAAATTCAAAAAGAAAACTTTGCTAATCTGAAATTAGAACTTGAAAAATCAGTTTTCGACTCTCATTTTTCTGATTGTTTTGAGAAAACCAAACTATATTTAAGTTTGAAATTCTCTGAAATTCAAAATCTCAAAACTAAAAATGAGAATTTAAAATTAGAAGTTGCTTCTCTTAAAACTTCAAAAGAGACTTGGATATACACCCAAGGTAACCAGAGACTTGAAAAATTATTAACTGCATCTCGACAAAGTAGCGACAAATCTGGCTTGGGATATATTAAGAATTGTATAAAAAATATAAAAATTTTGTTCCCATATTTGTAAAAGGTGAATCTTCAAAGTTGAAAGTAGAAACTATAAAGGAAATAAAGAAGAATGAAAAACATTTTCAAAAAACTTCTAATCCAAAAACTAAGGCCAACTATCATGAAAAGAGAAACAATAATCCTACCCTAACAGATAAGATAATAGACTTGCTTAAAGACCTCTTGAAATTCAACTCTAGAAATAATAGAGTAAGGAGAAACAAGAAAAACTCTTACTCTTGAGCACAATGAATAGTAAGAGATCCTCCTAAACCCAAAATCATATTAAAGTGGGTTCCAAAAGATAAGTGTCTTGTTATCCACACAACTTTCAAAGCAAGTAGCCATTCAAGATGATACTTGTATAGTGGATGTTCTAGATATATGACAGGTGATAAGGCAATTCTATTAGACATCAATCAAATCGATGGCAGCTCAGTGACATTCAGAGATGGTAGTAACTGCAAGATCATCAGAGGAGGTAATGTAAAACTTCCAAACCTACCTATCTTTAGCTCTTGCTAAGTTTGATATTTTGATTTCAAAGACGTCGTGCAATAAGGTTGTCCTGCCTAAATCTTTTAGGTGGAGGTTATCCTACGAACTATTTGATATCAAGAATTCAATTCTCTAAGAAATTGAGTTTAATTATTTTATTATTCCACATTGTATCGAAATATTTGGTATTGTCCTATTCACACCCCCTCTCGAGGATAACTTTAGCTTGTCCTTTCGCACACATACATCATTGTGGACCCCACGAGTTGGGCTTTGGCCACTGATGTAGAGCGTGTTGCAGACAATTTCATGGCTAAGATGGACCAGAGGAGGCCCGATCGGAGGTGGAAGTGATCCGAACCTTCAGAACCTTAAAGCAGACATATCTCTTAAATCGAAATGAGTTATTCAACGTACCATATATGATTTTTTCGTAGGAGAAGTTACTTTAGCCAACCAACCCTGCTCTACCGGGTTTCCCATGCCGAATTTACGAGATTCCATCAGATCGATGGTTAAAAGTCCCTTTTATTTCCGTTTTAACTATTTATAATAAGTTTTAGTTCGATCATAACTTTTGATCCATTAAGTTTTAGGAGTTGTTTCCAACATGAAAAGTGCTTAGGAAAATTAAGAGAACAACATGGTTAGGCTAAATAGGACACTTACTATTTTTGTCCGAACACCAAGAGGTCTAGTGGAAATCATGACCGTCTATAAATAGTAAGTTTACTATTTATAGTAAGTCACGATTTTATGGAGTTTGAGTTGTAGATTGATTCCGAAACTTCTAACTATGGTTCATATCACTATTTAAGGGATTGTAAACTCATTTTTCATCATTAATCAATTTATTTTCGATTTTATTAGAATTTATTTCAAATTTTTCTCTCTCCTTGTGGATTCCAGGAATCTTTATGAAGTTCAGAGAAGCTCTGTGCAGTTGGAGTAATTATCCCCTTAAGAAAGACGGTGATCAACCTCATCATGCCCATCCCTTCGTCAGTTTAATATCAGACTGAGGACTCCCCTCAGACCGATGGCAAATAATGACGGTATGGAAAAAAATCCCATAGATGGTGATCTAGGGATTCATTATCTTTTTGGAAAGAATGGAAGTTTTTTATTAGGAGAGTTAGTTGACCATGCAAGGGTTGCGCTATAGTAATAACTCGGTGAGACTAAGGTCGAATCCACAATGACTTACCTTGTACGTATTCTGAAATAAACTAGAACTAGAATCGGAATTTGAACTAGAATATGGAATAAGAGAGCTCAATTGTGAATAAACTATCAATAATCAAAGAAAAACTATAGCACCATGGATCCACTTGTAGCTATTAAGATGCTACCTTACTTGATTTAACAAGCACAAATGGAATCGAAATCCTATCCTATCCAGTTGGATGATAGAATAGTTAAAACATATTCTAAACCTTTCATTGAATTAGTTCCCACATGAAGCATCATTGTGATGATCGCAGGGAATTCAACCATCCCCATGCCCAGGAAATAATGGTGGATCACGAATTTTATAGATATCACAATTACAAAACAAGATAAGAATATATCAAAATCTTTCCAAGCATCTACTGTAATTGAAGTCACAATAAACCATAGAAAACTAAAAATATCCCTTTATTCAAACTTGAAATCAATGAAAGTTCAATCATAAACATGAATAAAAGTAAGATAATCATCTTAACAAACTACAAGTTTCACCTCTTAGCTCTAGCTAAGAGGTTTAGCCAACCAAAGACATGATTGCTAAAACTCTTAAAGAAAACATAAAAACTAACTAGAAGAAGAAGATTGGGGAAGAAGGAAGGCCTCCTTAAAGTTCTCTAATACCTTGATCCACTCTTGTAACCCTAATTCGTGCTTAGAATCAAATACGAGACCCATATTTATTAGCTTTGCTCTCACCGACTTTGAAACAGCCTCAAATTTTCGCAAAAAGTTACACTTCGGTCGCATTCGGTCGGATAGAAGTCAAATCTAAAAATTTTGTGCAGAAAATTTGTCAAATTTAGGTCGGACCAAAGTTGGCTTAGGTCGGATCAAACAATCTATTTTTTCTTCTATTTGACTTGTGATTTCTCCAGTCTTTTCTCCATTCTTTGTACTTAGTGTTCTTGGATCTTTAGAATGTAAATTCTTCATTAAACACCTCCAAATCTCCAAATCTTCATTTAGTAATCTTTTGAGCATAAATATTCTCTTTAAGCATTCTTTTCTCCTTAACTCTCAAAATCACCTTGCACACGAAAACATGCATATTTAGATCGATTAAACACTATCATGTTTATAAAACCAAGGAATAAATAGGAGGAAATATGTAATGTTAAACATGGTGCTCCATTGTACACCAAACACATGCACCAACACACCCACCCACATGCATAAGATGGATCTACAGGTAATCCGAACTATTTATCATGTAGATTGTAGTTAAAATAGTAAATAATGACAAAACAACAAAAATAATAATAACATATGCAACCTTTGTTTCTCTTTGTTTCTCTTTTGATAGAGTTCTGGAGAATCTTTACTCCCACCTTTCCTTTCAAATTTAAAATTAAATTTGATTTTTGAATTTAATGTCAGATTTTGGTAAAAGGTACATTATTATAGGGACAAGTATCGATCTTTCAAACTATTCTACAATCAAGAGACTCTTTACCACTTGGCTAGCTAGCTGGTTGTTGTTTCTTAAAAATAAAATTTAATCTTTAAACTTGTTTAATTAATTAAGTGAAGGTTTTATGTGTCCTACTTACAAACAAAATTTGGGGTTGTTATAATCTACCTCCTTTAAAGAAAATTTCTTTTCTCAAAATTTACCTAAGGTACATCGAGAAATAGGTAGCGGTATTTTTCACGAATTTCTCATTCTTCCTCTCATTATGCTTCATTAGCTCCATAATGAGTCCATAATACTTTGGCTAGCAACACGGTCTTGGTGCGTAAGACATGCTCCTTATGCTTTAAGATGCATACATGCTTTTTTATATATGATGTATCTTCATGTAGTTCGAGATCTTGACAATCTATGACATGTAAAGCATCCCTTTCATATTTTTGCAGCGTTGAAACATGGAGTACGTTGTGGACCTTGCTGAGCTTAGGTGACAACATGATTTGGTAAGAAACTTCTCCAACCCTGTCCAACACCTCAAAAGGTCCGATATAACGAGGCACAAGTTTTCCTTACTTTTCAAAATTCGTAAGTCCTTCCAGCAAACACACTTTCAAAAATATGTGGTCCTCAAAGAAGAACTCTAAGTCGCATCTTCTGTTATCTGCATAACTCTTCTATCAGCTATGTGCAGCTTGTAGACACTTCCTTATCATCTCGACTTTCTCCATAGCCTAATGAATAATAGTTGTCCCAATCAATCTCTTCTCACCTACTTTTGTCTAACAATTAGGTACACGGTTGTGGATGTTGGAGGGTGGATTTCTCAAGGAGATGGAAGATTGACTATATCTTCCACTGATTTCCTCGCTCGAGGGATTTCGTTTGGGGGTAAAAAGGTATTATATTTGATCAAAGTTGCCACTAACCAATTATTACAATCCTACAGTTAGTTAGACCCTATAGAAATGTTGAGGATTGAGAACTTGAGGATCCTTAACCCCATGATGACTCATGATTTTTTGTTCCAGAGATTCTGAGTAAAGGACTGCGGTTGTAAAGAGAGAAGGTGTAGGCACCCACTTTGCCCATACAGATGTACGATCTTTACTTTATAAGATCTGACTAATTTCTGAGGAATATGACTAGTTCTCACGTGCAGAAAATGAATTGTGATGCAATGACAATGGTGATTGATTGATCCAAATTTTTTTATGGGCATGATTTGATTATATTGGTAAGCCATAGAGCATACTTTTAAAATGATCTAGTGCGGGGTGCAAAGTATGGGATGTTTGATGTTGTATTGATGCTTATGGCAAAAAGATGTTACTGACTAAGATTTTCGGTGGACCTATTTCGATTATATTAACAAGTCGTAGAGCATATGCCCGCCAATCGGATACGAGAAATGATGGAATGAATTATATATGAGAAAATGACAGCTAACTGGTTAAGGTTTCTGGTGGACCTTCACCGATTATATTGGCAAGCCGCAGAGCATATGCTCACCAGTAGATATGAGAAGATGATGGAATGCATGCATATGATAAAATGATGGCTAATTGACTAAGGTTTTTGGTGGACCTGAGCATATGCCCACCAGTCAGATACGAGAAGATTATCGAATGCAATATATATGACAAAACGATGGTTAACTGGCTAAGATTTCTAGTAAACCTACTCCGATTATATCGGCAAGCCTCAGAGTATACGCCCACCAGTTAGATGCAAGAAAATGATGAAATGCAATGTAATGTTAATGTATATGTGGAACAAGGGGGTTGAGAAGGGAATGAATATTGCATGATGCTAATGCTCTGATTTGATGAAATTGATTGAAGCTTGATTGGTTGGACGAATGGTAGTATCGCAAAGCTAGATTGAGTGGATCAGATTTGAACTTAGATGGCTTAGGAGGCTTACATTTGGCTAAACTAGGCTAGACTAGGGCTGGACTCTCTCTCTCTCACTCTTACTTTCCTTGATGGAAGAATGGATTAGGATCTAATGGATGTAATGGGGGACTCGCTCTGAATTCCTAATGCTTTTAGATGTAGTAGGTGTTTTGGATGCTTTAAATGAGAAGGAGAGGGGCTTATTTACGGCCTCTAAACCCAATTTTCTTATAATTTTTAGTAATCCTAGGGGTAAAATGTGGTTGAAGGATTATGATTATAGATTGCCACATGTCATCATCTTATGGGTTGGATGAGGTGGTAAAAGGGTAATTTTGGATAAGGAGATGGGCATTGAAGTAAATACACCTCAACCATATACTTAGTGTCTGAAAAGGAGAGATTCCACATGCTTGAGTGACACCACCATAAAGAGGGAGAGTGTCACGTGGCCAGCGGCATTCTAGTTGTCGTTGGTCCCCACTTAGACTCCCTGCTTTAGCAGGCAGCCACCTCCAAGCGTGTGGAGGCTTTGCTGTGAAGGTTACTTCTTTGAGGTTTTGCATATTTCTCCGATTGGGCTTGCTTTTGGGCTTTGGTTCGGGCTTGGTTTTGGGCTTAACTAGGTGAGTTGACTGGGTTATTAGATTGGAGAGGTTGACCATGTGAGTTAACTCAATGAGTTGACTATGTGAGTTGACTCACCGAGCTGACTCAAGGCTCTAGTGTTTTAGGTTTATAGGGGTTCGTGTTAGGTTGACTGGGTTGAGTAGGTTTATTGGGTAAAATGGGCTGAGTTTAGGGTTTATGATTGGGGTTCCTAGGGTTTAAGCTTCCGGGGTTAGGGTTTCGGATTGAAGTTTTGTTTACTATCTATCAATTTAAAATCAATCAGCTTATCAGCCTAAGGTGGGGTGTCTACAGATGTCCCCTTTTAGCAGAAGTTGTATGCAACCGAATGTCAAAGCTAGTGGACACCCCACATTTGCTGGTTATTCATGAATTGCAATATGGATTCATTGCCTACCCTTGTGTCTGTGTTAATTGGTTCCCTGGAAATAGATAACTCGCGCATATCGCGAGAGTTTGAGGAAAACGTTGCGATTGTCCCTCCACAGGCCACCAATCACAACCCTTTCTCTCCTGATCAGTACCAACATCAGAAAAGTACAGTAGTTCCTTGTACTTTCGGCGGCCTTACAAGGTTACTGACTTGTATTAGATTATCTGTTGCTTACCAGATCACCCTAGGAGTACTTGTTTTTCTTGATCATCAAAGTGGTTAGTTGCGTTATTCTTTTTACGGCCCTACTTTGATGTGCATTCAGATTCGATAATCTCTAAGGAAACAACGGGTATCAGATCTTATTTGATTTTACACTGACTCCCAGATAGAGATATGGAAGATCACTTAGTGCCTCGGAAGTCTGATGCCTTATTTCGAAAATATTTTTTAATTTTGAAAGTTGCCTCACTCTAGGAAGTGATACTCCATGGGGGCTTTTATTGCAAGATAATTTTGAAATATGTGCAACTTACAGGTTGTCTCCACTAGGGATCCGCATGGGACTTTAAGTGAGGTGGTTTTTATTAAAAATATGTGAGGGGCTAGTGCGCATGCTAGTTGTGATGGGGATTATGGTTTTTTTTTTTTTTTTAAGATTCTATACTTTATTGCTTGGATTTCAGTTGTCACAATCAGGACTGAGATTTACTAGGATGGTTTATTTGATGCAGGTCTGATTAGTGGTTGTGATGAAGAGTCAGATTAGTGATGGTTGATTGTACTATCGTCTCACAGGGTAATCAGACTTGATTGGTTTTTAGGTTGACTTGGATCATTTGTTGAGATCAACTTCGGCTTTTATTATGGGTGGTGTGGATTTGTCCATTGTTGGCAGTTATAATTTCGATTGCATACAATCGAGTTCATCATCCCACGAGTTTGTGGTTATGATTCAAATTCATGATCTATTTCATTGTCCCACGGTTTGCGGTCAAGATTTTGATCCGTGATCAATTTCATCATCCCGTGGGTTTGTGGTCAAGATTCCGATTTAAGATCGGTTCCATTGACATGCTAGTTTTCAGTCAAGATTTTGATCTATGATGGATCGAATCTGTCATCTCGCGTGTTTGTAGTCAATATTCCGAATCATGATTGATCGGATTCGCCATTTCACGATTTTTATGGTCAAGATTCTGATCCATGATCTATTGGATCTGTCGTCCCGCTGGTTTTGTGATTCTCTGGGGAGATGTTGTTGTATTTTTGAATTATGATCCAGTCCATCGGTTTGCTAGTTGATGGTCACGATTGATGCTGATTTTTATTGGAATATTTTTGAAGATTTTGATAATAATCCAATCCATCGGATCATGAATTAATGGTCATGATCGATGCTAGTTTTTATTGGGGATGTTTTTGAAGATTTTAAAAATGATTCAATCCATCTAATCGTGAATTGACGGTCATGATCGTTATGGTTTTATTGGAAATGTTTTTAAGATTTTGAAGATGATTTAGTCCATGAGATCACGAATTGACGGTCGTGATCGATGCTGACTTTTATTGGGATATTTTTGAAGGTTTTGAAAATGATCCAGTCAATTGGATCGCAAATTGATGGTCGTGATCAATGCTGGTTTTTATTGAAAATGCTTTTCTGATTTTGAAAATGAACTAGTCCATCGGATCACAAATTGACAGTCACTATCGACGCTGGTTTTTATTAGGATGTTTTTGAAGATTTTGAAGATGATCCGATCCATCAGATCGTGTTAGCTTTTATTGGAAATGTTTTTTAGATTTTGAAGATGATCCAATCCATTGATCACGAATTGACGGTCGCAATTGATGCTAGTTTTTATTGGAAATGCAAACTTACCTCATCGTGTTTGGCTCTTGATGTCTTCTTGATTTACACAAGGATTTTATTGGTCATGTTGTGTTAACTACCCATTTTTGCACATTAGCTTCTATCAACAAGTGAGATTACTTTGTGGTCAATGAGCTTTAGTACCTATTAGAAGAGAAAGAGCACTTTAGTGGGAATATTGAAGTATTGGATTAGGTGGAGAGATCTTATTTTTTGAGGATTTCAATGAGGACTGAGAGTTTATTGCTTGATTTTTAGATTTATTGGGCCATCATACGCACTTTTTGTATGGTACGTGGATAGTAGAAAGTATTGTATTTTATTTTTATAAGAAAATGAAAGACATGTACATGTAAAGAAAACATATGATGAAATGAAAAGAAAGCTTTTAAAAATTGTTATCTGTATATGCGTCGTTTGTACTTTTTGTACTCGTAGATGTACAAATTAGAATGGTGACTCAGCTAGATGTCATAATCAGTTTTCTAATTGTTCACCAAGTGTCCCGATCCTTTCAAGGTAGTGCGCAATGATATCCTACCCTAGATTTGGGAAGAGCTTAAAAGAATTCTTGACTCATTCTTACCATATTTGCATTTGTTAAATCTCTGTGTTTCATTGGATCTTTCATGTACCTATTTTTTCCTCTTCTTCTTTTATTATTTATTATTTATTATTTATTTATTTTTTATTTTTAAAATCTTGCCAATAATATTTGTAGCTCTCTTTCAAGTTTAATCTACGTCCAGCTTGCCCGTCATTTTTGGAAGTGGCGCCCTTTTAGGTTTTCATAATGTCCCGCATATTTGATCTTACCTGCCACTAGACTGCGTTACTATTTTTACCCTTAGCACCCTTTTGAGTTTTTCCCAAGTCCGTTGCATTCCCGTTGTTTTTACTCGAAGCGCCCTTTCAGGTTTTCACTTCGCCCATTTCCTTATGCATGCTTTCTTCTTCTTCTTTTTTTCTTTGATTTCTGCAGCGATCAAGGGATCAAACTTCCATCATTGTTGACCAATTGATAGATCTTCCTTCCTTGTCTCGAGTCACGATGGTAAAGTCATTGACTCAAGATGAGATCATCTGAGGGGATGTGAGTAAGGATGGGCTTCTTAAGTTAATTTTTTTCTTTTTCTTTTTCTTTTTTCTCTCTTTTTCTTTTTCTTTTCTTCTTTTTTGGCTATCTTGGACTGTGCGCTCTTAGTTTATCCTCATTTTTTCTCTTTTCCTTTTTTGTCGTCTTGGATTGCACGCTCTTATTTCGTCCTCGTTTCTTCTTTTTTCTCCATTTTTGTCTCTTTTTCTCTATTTTTGTTCTTTGACACTTATTGAAACATTTATTTGGGAACTGCAGGGAGTGATTCTCAGGATGACTAGGTTTGGTTGGTTAACTTCAACTTTCTATTGCGAATCTTCAATGATTAGATAAGCTTATGCATTATTGGTGTTCAAGGGCTCCGAAAGATCCTCGCCCCATGTTGGTCAATCGAAGGGTGCCTTCCGGAAGAACTCTTTTAATCTTTGGGCCATCTCATGTGAGCTCTAAACTTGCCCCTTGAGTCTAATAAATGCGGATATACTTGTTGTAAACACAATCTGCCTTTACTTTCCTTAGCTTTACTCTTCATGAGATTTTGACATGAACTTGTATGATTACTTCTATTTCGTAAGTTACCTTATAAAGAATTCCACCCGAAATTGTGTGTATGGACGTCTGATTGGCCCAAAGTGCATACGAAAGTGACCTCATGTATTTTAATTTTCTCTAGGAGCTCCTCCATCTTTGGATTCATGAAGGGCGTCGTGTTGTCGATGATGACAATATGTGGGATCTATAACAACTCATGATGTTGTTCTTCACAATCGTCATCGTATGAGATGTTGGATGCTGCCTCCATTCACTTTTTCGTGAAGTAATTGATCATGACCAATATGAACTCATGACTGTTAAATGTTGTCGGGATGACATTTTCGCTGATGTCGATATCCTGCATATAGGATATCTCGGACCTTGCCAAGTTATATATTTTTATAACATACACATGAATCCAATGTGCATGCTCCTGATACTTGAAGCATTTTTTTTATGTGGAATGTAAGCATGGTCTTCGCAATTTCTACTTGACATGCTTCATTTCAGGATTTCTTGACAAGTTTTCGATTGAATCCAGATAAGTGTTCCTAAGATGCAAGATTGGGCAATCATGACTTCAAGAATTCTATCATTCTCTGCACATTTTCTGGGGACAAGGATTCGCAATGCATACTTCTTTAAGAATTTCGGGAGATTTTAGGTTAACGATTTCAAATTATTTTAGGATGACATTGTCTTTTGGTTTTGAATTTTCTAAGGAGACCCTCTAGTTCAAGAGTCGATTCATCATCTTTCATGTCATCGACTTTGTACTAATCCTTGAGTTCAAAGTCTAACTCTATATCAAAATGATATAAGTTGACTTCATGTTGGGGCACAAAAAATACATGAGTTGATAGGAGTTTGGTTTGTTGCGCATTAAGGATCCAAGATAGGCAGCCCTACCTATTACGCGACCCTCTCTCTATCATCCCTCTTTGTGAAATTTGCTGCAATGAATAGTGTCACGATGAACAGTGTTATAATAAATAGTGCGTGGGATGAATAGTGCATGGATGAATAGTTGCGCAGGATGAATAGTGTTTGATGAATAGTTGCGTAGGATGAATAGCGCGCAGATGAATAGTTACATGGGATGAATAGTTGCGTGGGTGAATAGTGTTGCGCAGAATGGGGCCCGTGGTGTCACACCCCAAACTTGGAAACCGGGCTCACAAAATTCAGATCGCCGAATCTGGTGCCGACAGCCTCCGTAGTACCCCATGCTCAGCTCCCGGCACCCATATACCAGGTTTCGATCCTAGGATCCTACAAGGAGGATTTTTCAGCATGAATTTATTTTGTAACAAGCATTACCATAAACATAACCCATGAACAACAACCAAGACACCATCGCAAAATCCACAATGATAAAAAACTTTAAGGTACAATGCACATAAAGAAAAATACAATGATAATAGTAACAGAAACTCCTGAAGCTTGACTGCACGTTCCTGCACCTACTAAGCTACGGCAGCGTCCTGACATCACCTTCACACATCAATCGTGCATAAGGTTATAGAAAGCTTAGAGGGTGGTGAGAGTGTGTGCGCAATATAAGCGTGCTCAGAATGCAATATCAGAGAAATGCATAATATGCTAGCAAATGCATGAATACTATCAGTCGTACCAAGGCTATGCGATGCAAGGCATGAATGTTATCGACCATATCAAGGCCAAGTGATGCAATGTATGAATGATGTCAGCCATACCAAGGCCATGCGATGCAAGATGCGAGTCAAGCATACAGTCCTGATCCGAATCCACATATCAATGCAACTCATCACTAGAGCATCAAATATCAGTACAGTTTTCACTTTGGATAATCGTCGGGGTTTAGTACACTCCAAATGGCATTGCCCCTTCCTCAGGCGCGCAGTCCAAGTGAGTGTAAGAAACCTCACTATCCACCTGATCAATAGCCTGCCAATACCTATCCGACATGTCGATAGTGGACCTATTTACGAGCTAGTCATACTCAGCCTAGCAATTGCCCCTTACCCTCAGGCGGGTATGGCCACACCCCCTTCCAACCGACCACGACATAGTGGGAGACGCGACCTCCTAGTATTCGGTCCTCGTGCGCTCATGTATTGTAACGCCTTGAAATTCGAGGGTCGAGTAGCAACTCAACTCTCGAGTTCCAGAACATCACTTATGCAACATAGATAATGATGATTAAATGTTGTCTGTGCTAGAACAATAAACATGAGTGAGATTATACCAAAACAACAATTCATACTCCAGATCAATTGTCTAAAGGCAAGCGGAAGACAGAATTGTATATATATGTATGTAAAAGAAAAAAAAATCATTTCATTCTCCATAGTATGAACCCATCTGATTCACCATATACATATATCTATTTCATGTTCAAAAAGGTCAAAATACATCTAAGGATGTAATCCCAGCAAATCCCGTCGATCCGGCAGTCTAGTCGAAGCCGCCAAAATACTGCATAAATGAGAACTTGTCCTGGTCCTCACCGTAGTCCGGCTTAGCCTCCTGAGTCGCCAGCTCATCTAAACCTGAGACAGAGTCTGGTTGGTGTGTACAACACCGTCCCGTAATGTGGGAGTGAGTAGATAACTCAGTGGAACAATAAAGCATAGGTTAACATGTTATCGACTCAGTCAAGCAGTAATGATAAAGCAGTATAATCAAACACTCCTAGCTACTCTTATTAATGCAAGTATGAATGCAGTCATGATGGATGCCCTCACCGACATACTCCCTCATGCGACACCATCTTACGTTCACGGCATGCTTGCTTTCCTCAGTGCTTCACATCTTTCAGGCACATGCAATGCATGATGAGCATGATTACCGAGTTGTTATTAGTCCATTTCAAACAGCAAGATTGGAAAACTAAGGTACCTCGCTCGTATCATTCCCAAACATGATCCATTCTAGCGTCGTGAGTCCTAGACAATCTCATACGATGGTGTGTTTCTAGGTCGCTGCAAGGGCTGTCAGGGCTGTTACACGGAATCGTTGCACCACTCCTCCATCACCTTAATTATCAATACATGCCTAATTTATACTCTGTTACTACGGGAAGGCTCATCGCCTCACCGTAGATTTAGAGTATGCTCGAGGTCACTACACCGGGTACGGTTAGGGCTGCTAAGGCTGTTACACGAATCGTTGCACTACTCCCCCATCACCCATCAAGCAGTGTAGACTGACAGCTCGTATATAGTGTCCCATACCACCATAATCGACTCACGAGGCTGGTTGCTCACTGGTTACTACGGGGAGGCACATGGCCCCAGCGTAGGCCGACAGCTCGATCACGGTGTCCCATACCACCATGCTCGACTCATAAGTCTTAGCGGATCGAGGTGCCATGGTTAATAGGATTCCACTGGTAAGTTTGGTACCCTAGGTTCAAGCAGTAGCGACCAAACATGGTGAATATACATTAGACATATCGGGTTACTTGACGAGCCTGACTAGCTCGAGCACACAATCAACTGAATGACATGAAGTGCATGAGCACTTCGTGTGGCCTAACCACTGTCACCAACTGAAGTACGACTCGGGTTCGTCAAACACATCTTTCGTGGCGACATGAATCTCAACCACGATCTTAAGTCTGGTATCGATTGCCTGGACTATAGACATAGTCCCAAACTCAATCAATCCTTACTCATAGCATGTGGTGTAAAGCATAATAAACAAAGTAATTCAAGCATGTTAACAAGCATGTCATAAAGCATGTTATAAAACATATTATAAAACACTATATAAATAGGAATACAAACACATATATTTCATAAGTAAGTGGTTAAAGTAAACAACCACATGGAGGAAATCATACATGTCTCTAAGGTAGTTGAGAACCCCATCTCAACACCTACCTAAGGCACTAACATCCAAGCACTTACTCTCACAAGCATTTTCACAAACACTTAGAATACACTATTTCAACATACATGGTGTATGTTAGTAAAACATGTATTAGGGCTATCCTTTCGCCAAGCAAGTATTTTATCCATGTATAATATATTCATACAACAAATAATCATGACAAATACATCTCCAAAATTTATACGTATACGGTATTTTCTAGAATACACAATTTCAACATACATAGTGTATATAAGCAAAACATGTATTAGGGCGAGTCCTTTCGCCAAACAAGTAATTTATCCACATATAATATATTTATACAACAAATAATCATGTCATAACATTTCCAAAATTTGTACGTATACGGTACTTTCTACAAATACCTAGAGTATGTAGAATTCCATATTTTTCATCTTTAATCGAAACGGAAAACAGACAGCACATTGTACATGTGCAATTATATGCAGATCATGAATCCATCATTATGTGACATTGAAAGCGTTGAAAACCCTAACCTATACACCTAAAGTCTTCACCTTATACCGTAGAATCACAATGAATCAGCTAGGTTTGCCAAGCTTCCGTATTTGGCAGTTTGGTAGCCTAAAGAATGAAATAGGTTAGCTATTTCATAACCTACAACCAACACCCCCGAAAACAGATTTAGGGTTAGGGTTTCTTACCTCAAAACGTAATTGGTATCGCCGGGAAAGCGACAAGAACGGAGTGGTGGAGCTTGGGTAGTGGCAGGAAACAGTAGCAGGGATTCTCCCTCTTCTCTCACTCTTTCTCTCTCTTTTCTTACTTCTCTCTCTAGGGTTTCTCTCAAATTTGTATGGCTGTGAGAGAGAGGGTTCTAAGGTCCTTATATAGCCTAAAATCTCTCCAAACTAGACTTGGGGACAAGGTATACTTAGGTTATAACCAAAGCAGCATTGTTTCAGCTCAATGGAGGATTTCTAGCGGGCCTCCTTGAGCCAACAGTCGGACTTAAGCTCTCAGACCTTGGATCCGGGTAAAGTTAAGTTTTCGTTTCAGTCGGATTCCTAGATCACGCGTGGCAGACGAGTTTCAGTTCAACGGTCAGCGGACTTCGATCAGAAATTCCAAGTACATGGATATGTTTATGAAATTTTTCCTGATCCGAGGGTATATTTGGGTCAGATTCTGACAGTCTGGTTGCTTACAAAATGTCCGCAAGCGACACGTGCCAGATCACTATTCAAGATATTTATTTTATAAAGAAAACAAGTGTTTTCACACTCTCTCGCTCCAGACTCAAGCGAACAGCCGTGGAACACTGTCTGGATTTGATTTTCGAGATGGTTGTCAAGCCCAGCGAGGCGATCCTAAGTCCTTAACCTCGTACTAGTCGAACTCCCGATGTGCGGTCCAGACCCGATACGGAGTTTCAATGTGCTCCCGAGAGCAGTCGGGTAATGAGTTTGATCCTAGACTTTAGGGTAACCTAGCGTCAATGATTCTACAAGTTTTGGGTCTTGCAGGTCGTATTTAAAGCGATTCAAACGGATTTCATGGCTAATTTGGTTTAGCACTTAAGTAACTTTTTGAAATTTCTAAAGGATTTAATCCGAAGTGATTTCTGGTCGAGGTAGTAGTCGGGTCTTTGCACGGAAATTTATGAGTCGTTACAATCTACCCCCCTTAAACAAAAATTTCATCCTCGAAATTTGTACCTTTTCGTACTCCTCGAGAATCTGAGGGTAGTTCTTTCTGACCTCGGCCTATGTTTTCCACATAGCTTCCTCTTCTGAATGATGCGTTCATAGTACCTTCACAAGTGGAATGACCTTGCTACGCAGTACCTGCTCCTTCCTGTCAAGGATACGCGTTGGACGCAGCGCATACGTAGCATCCTCGCTCAGCTGTACCTGCTCCCATCTGATGATATGTGAAGGATCAGGAACGTACTTCTTCAGCATAGATACATGAAATACGTTGTGTACAACTACAAGTGGTGTGGACAAAGCGAGACGATATGCCACAACACTCACTCGATCCAGTATCTGAAACGGACCAATAAACCTCGGTGTGAGCTTCCCCTTTTTCCAAACCGAATGACTCCCTTCATAGGAAAACTGAGAGGAATATAAGATCTCCGACATCGAATTCAAGCGGTCGCCGCCTCGTATTGGCGTAACTCTTCTGCCTGCTCTGCGTTGTAAGAAGTCGACGCCTGATAATGTCAATCTTGTCTGAGGTCTCCTGCACCAACTCTGGGCCAATCAGACTATGCTCGCCAACCTTAGCCCAACAATGCGGTGCTCTACAAGGATGACTATACAGGGCCTCATATGGAGCCATACCAGTACTCGCTTGGAAGCTGTTGTTGTAGGCGAACTCTGCATAAGGAAGATAGTCATCCCAACTGTCTTTGAAGTCCAACACACATGCTCGCAACATATCCTCTAGAATCTGATTCACCCGCTCTGTCTATCCATCAGTCTGAGGATGAAACGCCGTACTGAATTTCAACTTCACACCCATCGCTTCCTGGATATGAGTTCAGAAGATAGATGTGAACCGAGTGTCTCTGTCCGACACGATCTCTAAAGAAACCTCATGCAGAGGGACGATCTCTCTGATGTACAGCCTAGCCAGCTCGTCTGCAGAGTTCGTGATTCTGACAGGGAGGAAATGGGCCGATTTGGTCAACCTGTCCACAATCACCCAAATGGAATCATGTCCCTTCCTCGTCTTCGGTAGCCCCGATATGAAATCTATGGAAATGAAGTCCCACTTCCATTCAGCTATGGGCATGGGTTGAAGCAGTCCAGGAGGTCGGCGATGTTCTGCCTTGACCTGCTGGCATGTCAGACAACGAGAAACATATTCTGCAATGTGGGTCTTCATGCCTTCCCACCAATAAGACCGTCTCATATCCTGGTACATCTTCGTGCTACCAGGATGCACCGCGAGCTTCGTATTGTAAGCAGACTCGAGAAGCTCCTGTCTCAAGTCAGGAATATCAGGAACACATAGGCGGCCATGAAATCGTAGACTCCCATCAGAACTAACTCTCCACTTGGAGTCCTCGGCGCCGCTAGCTTGCTCTCGAAGCTCAGACAACTGCTCATCGCCCTTCTAGGCCTCAATGATCCTGTCATCAATAAGTGGTCGCGTCCGAACGTGTGCAACACACTCAAATGGCTCCTCCACGGTGAGCCTCTGCTCGAAGTCCCGTACGAACTCAACTATGTCCCACTCTGCTATCATCAATGGAGCCGCAAATGTTATAGCCTTCTTGCGGCTCAACGCGTTTGCCACAAGGTTTGCCTTGCCAGGATGGTAGGAAACCTCGAACTTGAAGTCCTTCAAGGTCTCCATTCATTGGCGTTGTCTCATATTCAAGTCTCGCTGCGTGAATATATACTTAAGGCTCTTGTGGTCGCAGAAAAGGTCGAACTCCTCTCCATAGAGGTAATGTCTCTAGAGCTTCAATGCAAAGATGACAGCTGCCAACTCCAGGTCGTGTGTAGGGTAATTCTCCTCGTGCTTCCTTAATTGTCTCGAGGCATACGAAATCACCCTATCCTTCTGCATAAGGACACAACCCAAACCAACGCGAGACGCATCAGTGTATATCGTGTGCTTCACCCCTTGCTCTGGCAATACTAGCACAGGGGCGGACGTCAACCTGTCCTTCAGCTCCTTGAAAGCTGCTTCCGCCTTCTCATTTCAGGCGAACTTCAGGTCCTTCCGTGTCAACTAAGACAATGGCCTGGCAATCTTTGAGAAATCCTGAATGAAGCATCTATAATACCCAAGCCAGACCAAGGAAACTCCTCACCTCGGTAATCGAACCAGGCTGCTGCCAATCCTGAACCGCGGCTACCTTAGCAAGGTCCACTGCTATCCCATCCTTAGACACCACATGTCCGAGGAACTTGACTTCCTCCTGCCAGAAGTCGCACTTCTTATACTACGCGAACAACTGGTTCTTCGCCAACGTATCCAACACCGCTCTCAGGTGCTCCTCGTGCTCCTCCCGACTCGTAGAGTATATCAGAATGTCATCAATAAAGACGATGACGAATCGGTATAGGAATGGCCAAAATACCCGGTTCATCAGGTCCATGAACACGGCCGGTGTGTTCGTAAGACCAAACGACATCACTAGAAACTCGTAGTGCCCAAAGCATGTACTGAAAGCCGTCTTCTGCACGTCCTCATCTCTGACGGGCAACTGGTGGTATCCTGACTGCAGATCAATCTTCAAAAATTACTTCGCCCCCCTCAACTATCAAACAGATCATCTATCCTGGGCAAAGGATACTTGTTCTTCACCGTGACTTGGTTCAACCTACGGTAATCAATATATAACCGTAGCGACACATTAGGTTGTATGAAACCCTTCTCTACTAGCTCATCAATCTGTCTCCGCGGTTCCTCCATCTCACATGGAAGCATACGATAAGTCGGCAATGAGATAGGTGTCGCACCAGGCGTAAGATCAATGGTGAAGTCGATCTCGCGCCGAGGTGGCAAACCAGGAATCGTCGCAAACACACCTGTAAAATCCCGAACCACAGGTGTATTTTTCAATGTCGGACCATCAACCTGCTCTAATAGGGTAGCATAACTATTGATGTGGTAATACCAACTGACCTGCACTGGGAAAGTAAAGACCGTGCCGTCAGGTCCACGTGCTGTCACGATCCGAGTATCGCAATCGATCTCGGCCTTCATCTCCACGAGCCAGTCCATGCCAAGAATCACATCATAATGATGGAGTCGACAGCTACTATCCTGCTCCCTAGGTCTATCGAACAACCCCGACACATCGTAGTGGAGTCTGAGAAAGTCCCTGTGGCAGTAAGGAGTCTCATCCTAATCATAGGACTAGTTTCCAACCCTAGTCACTTGATCGCAGCACATGAAACAATAGAGGTAGTAGACCCGGTGTCCACCAATAGAAAGACTGGAATACCTTGTACATGTGCAGTGACCTCGAAGGCCATAGGTGCTGAAGGTGCAGTATCTGGTTCCTCTGCTGTAAGCGCATGAACACGCTCCTGCTGTGATCGGTTAGGCTAAGGTACCATGGGCCGTTGAGGTGGCTGGAAGCGAGGTGTAGGTGGTCTGAAAGACGGATGTGCAGGTGCCGTCCGAAGTGGTGGAGTCGATGTGGGCGAGAATGACCGATCATCTGCTGCGAAGAGAACCCACTATCCTTCATCCACGCGAAACAGCTCCCAACAGAATGACCCTGTCTCCCACAATACGTACAGGTCACAATAGGGCGCCCCACCGGAGCCACTGGCGCTGCGATCCTGGGAGGCGAGTCAGCACGAGGCCTCTTGCCTAGGAGAGGCCTGCCCTGAACATCAGGTCACGGTCTCGTGACCATAGTACCACGAGAACGAGTCAGCCGATCAACATCTTGCTCGGCCATCATAGATATGTGAACCAGCGCCGCGTAAGAAGGTATACTGATACAACACATCTTCGACCGTATATCAGGTCGCAAACCCCCAGAAAAATGGCGCATCTGCATCTGCTCATCAACAAGGATGGTCGGGACAAAGCGGCCCAACTCGGTGAAGCGATGCTTGTACTCAGTAATAGTCATGCCTCCCTACCTGAGGCGTAGGAACTCATCCTCCTGCTCATGTCTGTAGGTCTGCGAGTAATACTTCTCGTGGAACCGGAACTCAAATGCTTCCCAAGTCCACACATAGCCTACATCAACAGACCGCAATACACTGTCCCACCACAGGCTGGCCTCCCTCTCGAATATGAAAGTGGCCAACTCGACCTGCTCTGCCTCAGTACAGTGCAACATCCGAAGCATCTTGGAGATGCGGTCTTGCCAAAACTCAGCCTCCTCGGGTCTGCGAGAACCCGTGAATGTGGGAGGCCTCAAGCGCTGAATCGTTCAAGTAGGCCACGAGTACCGACATCTCCAGTAGAGGGTACAGCAGGCATAGGGGGAGGTATAGCCTCAGCCTGAGTAGGAGGCTCGGCGGTCTCAATAGGGGGCGTAGATGTCGGAGGTGGAGTCGCTCTCCCACCCTGAGACAAAGCCTCAGAAATAGTGGCCATAAGCTGCTGGTGCTGTTGCTGCTGCACTTCTGCTGATGCATCATCAACATCAACTGCTCAAACCGGTCAGGAGGTGGAGCAGCCTGTGGGTCATGCTGTGTAGATGAGGATTCCCGGTGCTGCTCGTGAACCGAGGGTGTATAAGGTGGCAGTCCACCAGTAGGACCAGCAGGAGGCTGATCAGAGTCTAACCCTCGGTCTGTAGGACCACCTCTACCAGAAGGAGTCTGGTCCATCGAGTCAGTGAGAAGGAGGTGTACCGTGCTCCGTGTATACTGCCGCGGCATGCCCTATACAACATAGGGTGCAACTTATGTGAGATAAAGCATAGCAACACATTATTTAAGCACTTAAAGCATTCCACACATCTCATAACAAAAGAGGCTGCATGCTTTTCATTTACCCAAAATTGTCATAATATATGGAATACAGAGTTACATGAATCATGACAGAAATTACATGCAAGCCAATTACATCCACAACATCAAACACTTAAAAACATATTACTAACTACTAGATCATCAACATGAAAACATAAACCGCCTAATGCGATAACCAAAATAACCACAAACAATAACTTAATGATTAGGCATCCGAATCAGGCGATGGAGGAGGAGCATTCTTGTCCTGTAGACAGCACAGGATGGCCTTCAAGGTGCGAGACACCTTGCTGAGCTTGGTTCGGACCCGCCCAACTTCTTGTTGCAGGGCGGCTTGACCCTCCTTGAGACGGACTAAACGCGCATCTATGGTAGGCCGATCAGTGCCCTGCTCCTGAGCCGTAGGAGGTGAACTCTCCTCTGTATCCTGGGCCTCAGGTTCCTCTTCTTCTTCTTCTATTTCATTGCCACCCCCATCTTCACTCTCTTCTTCTTCGTTCTCAATCTCATCCTCACTCTCCTCATGTCGAGCCCGTTGTCGCCGTGCCCCAAGTTTCATCTGCTGGAGAGTATTCTCGTCGATTTGATGGATCGGTACTGGCCTTTCCACCCCCAGACTATAGCCAAACTCCTGTGCAATCCTGCATATGAGTCGGCTGAAAGGAAGCTAATCAGAGCTCCTGGTGGAGCGTGCAATACCCACAATCTGTCGCAACAAGAATGTAGGCATACACAAGTTCGCCCTCTGCCCCACTTGGTACAGAAAGTTAACCATGAGTCGCGTACACTCGCTGCGATTACTGTGTCTGGGGTAGAGGTTGTATGTGAAGATGTGATGTAGTAGGCGGAAGTCGTCTGACATGTCGGACGTTAGCAGGCTTTTGTTCGGCTGCCACTCAGCTAGTCGGCCACCACAAAGGTAACGTGTGCGATGATCCCTTTCACGAGCAGTCCCCAGATTCTGTTCGCTAGCATGTACGTCACCAATGGGCATATTCATAAGTCACGCAATCACTCTCACATCAACAGTGACAAACAGATCCACCCCAACTAAGAGCCGAAACTGCAAAGGTTCTAGTGTAGACGCACGAATGTTGGCGTAGAAGGCTCGGACAGTACTAGGATTGGCGCGACCTCTGACCTCAAATAGCGGACCCCAGAGGACCACCTCCACTTGCTCGAACAATAAGTATTTACCGAATAGTCACCCATCCACCTGGGCTTCAAAGAGAACCCTGCGGTCCTCATACACTCCATGAGGTAGTGCCGCCAACTGAGCTCGTTCGGCAGGGATCCAGGGATCAAGGTCCCGCTTCGTTCAAAATTCTTGGGCAAAGCTTGAGCTAGCGGCGGTGTCTCTCGGCCGCCTTGATCGTGTAGGGCAACTAGGCCCAGCCTCATCAGTGGCGCTCTTTCTCTTGCCCATTAGATAGAGGATGGTGGAGATGGAGAAAATGGTCGTAATGACTTCAAAAAGGGCCATGGAAAATGAAGGAAAAAGAGAGAAGGGGCTGGAAATATGGGTTCTCCACGGACTTGGGTCCCAGCAGATGTTGTAGGGGCCCCAAAAGATAGGGATTTAAGAAAGAAAATGGAGAGATCAGGTGGGTGAGGAAGCTCACACGATTTTTGAGCTCCAAATGGGCGTGTGAGAGTCCAAATGAGAGAAACGGAGAGGGAAGGGAGAGAAGGACTGTTGTGGACGTTGGGAATGGGTAGGTTGTGGTCGAAATCAGCAGGGAGGACGATTGGAAGGGCGGTTTTGAAGAGAAACAGCAAGTTTGGAGAGAGAAAACGGCTTGGAGGGGAGGTTTGTGAAGGAGGTAGGGTTTTGGGAGAATGAAATGGGACGGGAGGGGTATTAGGGGGTTTATTAGACCCCCAAAGAGGATCGGCCTGAGCCGCCGGCCCGGCCCGGCCCAGCCCAGAAATTGGCGAGGCCTCGCCGACCCGGCGGGGCCTCGCCGACAAACTTTTTGGTTTTCAAAGGGGGGCCCCATGGTCGTGTTCCTCCAGTCCCCTAGGCCCCAAAAACACTAGGTCCCACCCTGGGTACCCCTAGATTAACGTGGGTAGGCCCCCGACCTCGATTCGCTCAATTTCGGGTAGTTTCGGGGACTTTCAGACACATACTGACATTTACAGATTTTTGACTGCTGGGATAAGGTGTATTGTGATCTAGACACGTCAATAGATGGTCTAGAAGTGATTTGGGATCGACTCGTGCAATCAGGATAGAGTACGAACTCGATCAAAACGCCCATTTTCGATGAACTTCGCCAAATGGCGAAATTGGGAAAACCTAGGACTGTTTCTATATTTTTCTCGCACCCTCCTAAGTTGTAATGCGTCAGCGTACGTCTTGAGAACATAACTCAGGTCTGGTTTAATCAAAATCATGCTCTGATACCAACTTGTAACGCCCTGAAATTCGGGGGCCGAGTAGCAACTAAACTCTCGAGTTCCAGAACATCACTTATGCAACATAGATAATGATGATTAAATGTTGTCTGTGTTAGAACAATAAATATGAGTGAGATTATACCAAAACAGTAATTCATACTCCAGATCAATTGTATAAAGGTAAGCGGAAGACAGAATTGTATATATATGTTTGTAAAAGAAACAAAAATCATTTCATTCTCCAGAGTATGAACCCATCTGAGTCACCATATACATATATCTATTTCATGTTCAAAAAGGTCAAAATACATCTAAGGATGTAATCCCAGCAAATCCCATCGATCCGACAGTCTAGTCGAAGCCGTCAGAATACTGCATAAATGAGAACTCATCCTGGTCCTCACCGTAGTCCGGCTCAGCCTCCTGAGTCACCAGCTCATCTAAACCTGAGACAGAGTCTGGTTGGTGTGTACAACACCGTCCCGTAACGTGGGAGTGAGTAGCTAACTCAGTGGAACAATAAAGCATAGGTTAACATGTTATCGACTCAGTCAAGCAGTAATGATAAAGCAGTATAATCAAACACTCCTAGCTACTCTTATTAATGCAAGTATGAATGCAGTCATGATGGATGCCCTCACCGAAATACTCCCTCATGCGACACCATCTTATGTTCGCGGCATACTTGCTTTCCTCAGTGCTCCACATCTTCCAGGCACATGCAATGCATGATGAGCATGATTACCGAGTTGTTATTAGTCCATTTCAAACAGCAGGATTGGAAAACTCAGGTACCTCCCTCGTATCATTCCCAAACATGATCCATTCTATGGTCGTCAGTCCTAGTCGATCTCATATGATAGTGTGTTTCTAGGTCGCTGCAAGGGCTGTCAGGGCTGTTACACGGAATCGTTGCACCACTCCCCCATCACCTTATTAATACAAGCCTAGTTTATACTCTGTTACTACGGGAAGGCTCATCGCGTCATCGCAGATTTAGAGTATGCTCGAGGTCACTACACCGAGTACGGTCAGGGCTGCTAGGGCTGTTACACGAAATCGTTGCACCACTCCCCCATCACCCATCAAGCAATGTAGGCCGACAGCTCAAATATAGTGTCCCATACCACCATAATCGGCTCACGAGGCTGGTTGCTCACTGGTTACTATGGGGAGGCACATGGCCCCAGCGTAGGCCGACAGCTCGACCACAATCAACTGAATGACATGAAGTGCATAACCACTTCGTGTGGCCTAACCACTTCACCAACTGAAGTACGACTTGGGTTCGTCAAACACATCTTTTGTGGCAACATGAATCTCAACCACGATCTCAAGTCTGGTACCGATTGCCTGGACTATAGACATAGTCCCAAACTCAATCAATCCTTACTAATGGCATGTGGTGTAAAGCATAATAAACAAAGTAATTCAAGCATGTTAACAAGCATGTCATAAAGCATGTTATAAAACATATTATAAAGCACTATATAAATAGGAATACAAACACATATATTTCATACGTGGTTAAAGTAAACAACCACATGGAGGAAATCATACATGTCTCTAAAGTAGTTGAGAACCCCATCTCAACACCTACCTAAGGCACTAACATCCAAGCACTTACTCTCACAAGCATTTTTACAAACACTTAGAATACACTATTTCAACATACATGGTGTATGTTAGTAAAACATGTATTAGGGCTATCCTTTCGCCAAGCGAGTATTTTATCCATGTATAATATATTCATACAACAAATAATCATGACAAATACATCTCCAAAATTTATACGTATATGGTATTTTCTAGAATACACAATTTCAACATACATAGTGTATATAAGCAAAACATGTATTAAGGCGAGTCCTTTCGCCAAACAAGTAATTTATCCACATATAATATATTTATACAACAAATAATCATGTCATACACATTTCCAAAATTTGTACGTATACGGTACTTTCTAGAAATACCTAGAGTATGTAGAATTCCATATTTTTCATCTTTAATCGAAACGGAAAACAGACAACACATTGTACATGTGCAATTACATGCAGATCATGAATCTATCATTATGTGACATTGAAAGTGTTGAAAACCGTAACCTATACACCTAAAGTCCTCACCTTATACCGTAGAATCGCAACGAATCAGCTAGGTTTGCCAAGCTTCCGTATTTGGCAGTTTGGTAGCCTAAAGAATTAAATAGGTTAGCTATTTCATAACCTACAACCAACACACCCGAAAACAGATTTAGGGTTAGGGTTTCTTACCTCAAAACGTAGTTGGTATCGCCGGGAAAGCGACAAGAACGGAGTGGTGGAGCTTGGGTAGTGGCAGGAAACAGTAGCAGGGAGATTCTCCCTCTTCTCTCACTCTTTCTCTCTCTTTTCTCACTTCTCTCTCTAGGGTTTCTCTCAAATTCGTATGGCTGTGAGAGAGAGGGTTCTAAGGTCCTTATATAGCCTAAAATCTCTCCAAACAAGACTTGGGGATAAGGTATACTTAGGTTATAACCAAAACAGCATTGTTTCAGCTCAACGGAGGATTTCTGGTGGGCCTCCTTGAGCCAAAAGTCAGACTTAAGCTCACAGACCTTGGATCCGAGTAAAGTTAAGTTTTCGTTTCAGTCAGATTCCCAGATCACGCGTGGCAGACCAGTTTTAGTTCAACGGTCAGCGGACTTCTATCAGAAATTCCAAGTACATGGATATGTTTATGAAATTTTTCCTGATCCGAGGGTATATTTGGGTCAGATTCTGACGGTCTGGTTACTTACAAAATGTCCGCAAGCGACACGTGCCAGATCACTATTCAAGATATTTATTTTGTAAAGAAAACAAGTGTTTTCACACTCTCTCGCTCCGGACTCAAGCGAACAGCCGTGGGACACTGTTTGGATTTGATTTCCGAGATGGTTGTCAAGCCCAGCGAGGCGGTCCTAAGTCCTTAGCCTCGTATTATTCGAACTCCCGATGTGCGGTCCAGACCTGATACGGAGTTTCAATGTGCTCCCGAGAGCAGTCGGGTAATGAGTTTGATCCTAGACTTTAGGGTAACTTAGCGTCAATGATTCTACAAGTTTTGGGTCTTGCAGGTCGTATTTAAAGTGATCCAAACAGATTTCATGGCTAATTTAGTTTAGCACTTAATTAACTTTGTCAAATTTCTAAAGGATTTAATCTAAGTGATTTCTGGTCAAGGTAGTAGTCGGGTCTTTGCACGGAAATTTACAAGTCGTTACATGTATCCACTCGGCCTCGACGTTGGAGCATCTTCCGATACCGTCAGGTTTAGGGACTTTCACCCAGGGACATCTATCACACCCCATGTAAAGAGAATATTTCCAGTGTCCAATCCTACCCTCCACGATATGCCTGTGGAGACTATGGCCCTGATGTCGCTAGGGCGTACAACATTCACAACATACAATGCAAGATACATGAGTCACACAATCCAATCATGCATCAATCCTGCGCATACCATGCGCTCATGTGAGACGACTCTGCCTATCAAGGAGTCTCATAAACAACCTGCCCTACGACATATGCGATGGTCAACCACATCTCATAAAAAACATGCAGATGATGCGTATGGGCATGTATCATGATACTATGCTAAGTATGCTCGTAATCGGTATCGGTAACCGGCCTATTGACAGGGCAGGGTCCATAGATGGACTCCAAGATTAAACAATCCTACTAGCAACCAATGGGGGCCCAATATTATGGGTTATCCCAATATGAATAGATGAGTCATGCACATATCAATGGGGCCTAATGATTTGGGTTGACCCAGAATAATGAGAATGGGCTTAACAAAGGCCTAAAGGAAGGTCACAATGTAGACATTTGCCATCATCGCCCATCAATGTGGACATTTAACCAAAATTGCTCCCAAGGAGTGGCCCACAGAGCCAAACATATAGTGGGGCCCATGGCCTCACATAAGAGTCTAATATACTTCTCAACGGGCTTAATCATATGGGCCTCGTATATATCAAGTAGGCCGCATCATATGGGCATCATATACAACACATCAGGCCTCATATACATCGGTTTGGGCCCCACACAAGGGCCTCACATACTTTGCATTGGGCCACACTCATGGGCCGCATATACATCAAGTGGGCCGCATTACATGGGCCACCAATGGGCCTCATATACATCAAGTGGGCCGCATCACATTAGTCGCACCAATGGACCTCATATACATCAAGTGGGCCGCATCACATGGGTCGCACCAATGGGCCTACCGACCTAGTCGTTCCATCTGCACCATTCATCTATTTTAGATATCATTTTAGAGCATTTCCTAAAAATGAATCATATCGAAAGATCATCTGGACCACACCTTAAATAGCGGCGGAGATGATGATTGAAAGATCATCTGGACCATAACACAAATAACAGTGGAGATAATGATTCTCGCTATTAAATCTGTTCATATGGTTACAAGGACCTGAATTAAGCGGAAAACAAATTCCATATTGGTCCAAAACTTTCGTGACCCCAAAAGGGTTTCAATGATAGACGTTCAATCCCCACCGTTTTTGGCAGTGTGGTCCACTTGATAAATAGATCTGTCTTATTTTTAGTCTCAAGCCTTAAGATGAGCTCACCATATGGATGGATGGTTTGGATGTAACACATACACCAGCGGGACCCACAGAACTTGCTGACATCGGTACAACAACTGAGCTACTCATGGGGTGCAAGATGGATGGTCTGGATCTAACACATACCTCAGATCAGACCCATAGAGCTTGCTGATGTGAAATACAGCAACAATACATCTGGTGGGGCCCATCAGACGGACGGCTTAGATACATCATGATCAGAACACAGAACTTTGTTGACGTCATGTAGCAGCTGTATAGATGATGAAGGTACTCCAGCCAATCCGATACCAGTTAGGTGGGTCCCACATGGGGCCCACTACATATACATATATATATATATATTATATGGTAATATATATTATTATTTATTATTTATTATTATTATTATTTTTACAGCATCTAGGTGGGGTTCCCACACCACCCGTCCAGATGGACGGTGTGGATTTAAAACACTTACATTAAGGTGGGCTACACATGCATCGTCCAGATGGATGGTGTGTAGGTAAAATACATACATTAAAGTGGGTCCCACCCCCACACGTGCCACATGTGTGGGGTGGGCCCCACAATCAAAACGGATGAACGGTGTATGTAAAACACCTACATCAAAGTAGGGTCCACGGAACTTATTAACGTAATACAGCAGCTACATAGTTGTGTGGGTCCCACCGTCCTGTGGTATGGACAGTGTGGGTACACCACATACATCAAAGGTCGGTCCATGTGGTGGCCCACCAAAAATTTTGGATCGACTGATATTTGTGTTTTCCTTCATTCGAGCCTATCCAGACGAACAGGCGGCAATCCCGTCCACTGGATAGCCCAGCAAGGTGGGACCAATGCATGGACGGTATGGATATGATACATACTCCATAGGTGGGCCATACAATCATGAGAGAGAGAGAGTGTGTGTGTGTGTGTGTGCGAGGGAGGAGCTTCGCCACTATGAGCTCCTCTCCGTTTACAACACGTACATCAAATGGGTCCCACCACAAGTGGACCCTCAAATAAAATCAACGATGAAAATTCTAGGATCACCCACCTATATCACTCCTTCTTGGTTCCTTGGCTTCCTTAGCTCCTATGCTCAACCTTTGATGGTGGATGATGAAGTTTGGATGGTGGAGATGAGAGTTTTTGGGGTAGGGAAGTGGGCCACACATGGCTCTTTCTCTATGGTAATTGCTTGGACGGATGCTCGCCTTGGGAGGTTGGGAGTGAAGAGAGAAAATGAGAGAGGAGAGAGAGGTGATGGGATGAAAAGGGATGGGATGGATGTAAGGAAGGGATGGGTGATGTAAGAAAGGGATGGGTGGAGAGAGAGAGAGAGAGAGAGAGAGAGAGAGAGTTAACTTTCGGAATGGGAGAGAGATGGGTAGGGTATGGGTTGTGTACTTGACTTGTGATTGATGGATTGATGCGATGGGTGGTAAAGATTCTCTTCGGATTTGCAACGCGCGACGTTTTCTTCGAAATAAACACGGGCCCACAACTCCTGGCCTGGGTATCGCATCAGCGCGCGAGACATGACGTTAGAACCGCGGCAACGACGTGGTCGCTAGGGTACAAGTTTCGAATTAAGCTGATTTAGGTTGACAGGGTGCGACTCAGGGTCACGCCCAAATGCTATCTACACATTACGGGTCACCAGAATTCGACCGAGAGGACCGCAGGAGTCTACGGAATGGTACGGTCTAGGATACGGGCCTTACATGTGGCACAAAAATCGAAGCCTCACACGTGAGAAACCCTTTAAATACCCCTTCCCCCTCTCATTTGCAGCATCATTAGAGGTTTTAAAGAAGTGCCAGGAGAGAGAGAGAGAGAAGGAATAAGTATTAGGAGGATGAGTTGTGCGGGCCCGCGCAACTCAAGATGAGTTGTACGGACCTGCACAACAAACGAATGTTAGATTGAAGTGAGGATCTTGGACCCGTACAACACCTTTGTTGCTTCGACGAATGCAAAACAAGCCAAAATGCTGCCGAAATTGCCATTGAACTGCTTCTCATTTCATGCTTGCACTAATTCTCCATACTTTGTTTCAGAATTAAGGGAGATATGAGGATGTAAACAAACTTAAAATTAATAAAATCTATAATGATGAATGTTCTTCTATTTTCTTTGTTATTATTGAATGATAAATCCCCAAACCAAATGCATTCGTTTCTTGTCAAGACAAAATGATGATTCTGCTGGGGACTGTTATTATTCAGTGATAAATTTAGAAAATTTTCAGAGAACTTTTATCACTATTTGGCGTCAAATAGATGCCAAAATGGAGACTCTCAATAGGAACATCCTCCCCTTCATATCTAAAATAAAGTACAATTTTATTTAATTAAAATAACTGATATTTTGTCAAGAATTGTAGGTATTTCGTCCTTAAACAATTGCAATGACTTTTATCCCGACTAACGCGATAAAATTGCATTGACAATACACAACCATCACCACAGAGAATACCAGAGAAAGTTGAAGCAGTTACGATTAAAGATAGATGAGACTAGAGAATTCAGTTTGACTAAATTGGTCTCTTCTCACCAATGAGAAAGATGAATCAGATGATGAATTCATTAGTCTATGGAAAGACATGGGGGCATCATGTCGATATTTTCCAAGAGAATTTGATCAGGTCAACATTGGAGCCAATATCATTACTACGACTGAACTATTATATGATAATGCTCAAGCCCGGGAGTATCATGGCGATCGAATTATTGCTATGGCCAAAAAGTAAAATAGTTTTGATTGTGAAGATTCTCAGAGAAAATCTCACCCAATAAAAAGGTGGCAAATCAACAATAAAGCTCCAATACAAAGCTCCATGCTCCACCCACAAAGCTTCAATGCAAAGCTCTAATGCAAAAGCTAAGAAAAGATCGAAGAGTAAAGTTAAGCAACGATTGAAAGAACTACGATACAATACATACGTTCAAGCTGCAACCAATGACAACTGTTACAAGCGTAACCAATCTCCAAGTCTTAAGAAATAACTCGTATGAATTGGAAGTGACAAGTCTCGTGCCACCGCCGGAGTCATAACCCGTGGAGAAATTCATTGATAGATGGAAAACTTTGGGAGCTTCATGCATACAGTTATCCGAAGAAAAGGAATAGGTGAAGATGTGCCTAAACTCTATGGAAACGGGAATTGTGTTCGGACTCACAAGCGCCAACATAAAGACTTTCCGAGATCTCGCTACAAAAGCACATGCATTGGAGTTAATGGCTAGGAAAATGCCAGCATTTCAAAACAGAATAGAAAGAAGAAGATCAAATAGATCAATGGTAAATATTGTTGATTGGGAAAAGAAAAGAGACACCTTTCACAACAGATGAGAAATTAGGAGAAGAGAAGACTCAGATCGTTACAAGGGTCGTGTAAATGATAAACGACATCGATTATATGACTCTCACAAAGGATACGCTTTCGAAAAAGAAGATGTTTTGTTGATGAAGGGAAAACTATTAACTGCTGGAGCTATCAAGTTACCTCAGCCCAAATATCTAGAGGAAGTTGAGATGACAAAAGAAAAGAATTATTGTCGTTATCATCGTTTCCTAGGACATTCCACAGAAGACTTCTTTACACTGAAAGATATGTTACAAAAAATGATAAAACAATGAGAGATAGTAATAAAAAAAGGCGAAGAATGATATAGAAAAGTAACTATAAATATGATGTCTGTGAGAGATTTGTCAAAGATACGGAAAAGTAAAGAGAAAACTACTACAATAATTATTCATGGGAGATGTCGCTTGCAATACTTCCTGCAACGGGTTTCATCAAGAATATTTATCATTATTCATGGCTTCTTGGGCCATTCGCTAAAGAAATTAGTCTAAACGATCTAGCTTCTATATGCCAACGAGAAGACGAACCGTTCAAAGAATTCATCGATCGATGGAGAATCTTGCAGGCATCATGCTTACAATTTGCGGAAGAAGAAGAACAAATCAAGTTATATATAAAATGTATAAGACCAGATATTGCATTGGGTCTTATTAGTTTGAATATACAAACCTTGCAAGATCTAATCGAGAAGGCTTACAATCTAGAAAAGGTTAGTACAAAAGTGTTCGATTCTCATATGAGCCGGCTGTTTCAAAATCTCAAAAGAACTTCGACTGATACTACCGAAGAAGAATGAAAAACAAAAAAATTTCAGGATGAACAAAGAAATTTTGGTGAAAGACATAGGAGTGATTCCACAACTAAGAATGTAAAGAAAGGATATGAGCGCTTCAAGAATTGTGGGAAGTATACATTTGAAAAAGACGATAGATTTCCTATGATGAACCAATTGTTGGCCGTAGAGAAAATCAAATTTCCATGGCCAAAGTGTCCAGAGGAAATGAAGAAGATAAGAGAAAATGAGTACTACTATTATCATTATTTTCTCAGACATCAAACTGAGAATTGTTTCATCTTAAAGAATATTTTACAAAAAAATTATGAACAATGGTGAAATAGTCATAAGGAAAACGTATGATATAAGAGAGAAAGTAATGGCATGCAATCCCAATTGAAGATAATCATGATCATTTGAAAGAAGAATAATATTCTAATATGGACACGACTCTTCATATTTTTGTGATTAGAATGTGGGGCTACAAGTATGCATGACAATGCTCACTTCATCAAAATATATCATCCATAAAGATCACTGGAATTTTAATTCCGAAGATTATCAGTATACACTACCAAAAAATCGAGCAAAGGCTACAAAATTTGAAAGTTTTTTTGTACAGATTAAATATGTAGCAATTATGCTGCATATTTAATCTGTAGCTAAAACCTAATTGATCTGTAGCTAAAACCTACATCCTCACCAGAACCTTATTAGATATTGATGATGCTTAAGGGGCTCCATGGGGCCCATTAGAATATATGTGTTTGATTTAAGCCGCCCATCAATTCCGATATATAATTTTAGTCGATGAGCCCAAAAAGTATATAGATTAAAGATCTAAGTGGACCACACCATAAGAAATAATAGAAATTAAATTTTTATTGTTAATATGTTGTGTGGTCTTCTTACAGCTTCGATCTGACTCATTTTTTGCATCAACACTTAAAATAATATTTTAAAATTAATGGATGGAGTGGATAAATCAAATACATCACAGTGGGCCCCACGGTCCTAAAACCCAAAGTCTTTATGGGTCGTCCGTCACGCGCCCCTCCCAAATCGAAATCAGTCCGCCCTTTTCTCCCGCTCTAAGTAAACCTCCCAAAACCCATCTCTCTCTCTCTCTCTCTCTCTCTCTCTCTCTCTCTCTCTCTCTCTCTCGCACTCAGCCTCTCCATCTCCCTCGCCCTCTCTCGATCTCCCACTCTCCCTCACGTGCTCAGCCTCTCCATCTCAATCCGCCCTTTTCTCCTACGCGCAGCATACCTCCCAAAACCCATCTCTCAATCTTCAAAACCCCCTTTCTCCGCAAGAAGGAGAATAAGAAGGAGAAAGAGAAGAAGATCTCTGTATAGGTAGAGCCATTTCTCATGGCCGCGACAATCATCAGACACGATGGAAGCGTATGGGCTCAAAGCGAAACTTTCCCTTAGGTTTGTTTTCATTGTTTCTGTTTGTATTCTTTGACTAAAATCTGAGATGGGTTTTCTTTTGATTGCTTATGTGGATTGTATAAGATGTTACCAGTCCAATCGGGTCTAGTTCCAATGCTTCGATGGAGATTTTTGATTGGGTGTTTGCTTGTTTGTTTAAATAGCTCATGAGATTTGGTGATTGATTGGATCTCTTATTTGATCTGTAGGAGAACTCAACCAAGTGTTGTTGATTTTGTTAGATTTGGTGTGGAATTGCTCTATTTTGATCTGTGGATCGATGTGGGTTTTCGATTTTTTATCATGTTGGATGATTTTTGGGATTGGTTTGAGGGGGTAACATTCATACATTTGATTTAGGTTTGCCATTTTAATCTGGGTTTGAGAAGATATCAGATGTAGGTTTTGTTTATTTTCGGGATCAGATTTGAGGTTGCAGAGGTGATGTGTTTGTATCTTTCATTTTTCTATATTGATTAATGGATTTGCATTTTAGGGATAGTGACTTATTAGAGTATGATTTGTTTGGATAATATTGGGATTTTATAGGAATCCGCTAACTGACTTGTGTAGGCACACCGAAAAAGTTGCTTGCGTTGATGGAGAGCTATGTAGGAAAAAAATCATCAGATCCACCCTGCCCATTAGGTGCAGTCACATTTTCACCAAGGATCCTAAGAATCAGTCAAATCCAAGAGTTAGGCATGCTGCACCATAGGGAGCGGTGGAAGCATCTTGTACTTGGCTAACATGTGCTTGATGTTGCATATGTATTAAAAATGGGACTTTGAAATGATGAATATGCTGTGCCATGCTCCAGCGTTTTAATGAACTTAAATTTCCTGATTGATTTCTCACATTCTGATTGATCAGCATGTTTTATATAGTATGTGGCAAACCTTTATGAGATCCGAACTCTCACTAGGTAGGCTGGCCCTACCTTAGATGGTTAATATCCCAAAATTCAGACCGATTGGACAATTCCAACCCTTGGCTTGGAAAAATTGAAATGGTCAAATTAACTTTGTTTGACACTTCTTATAAACATATAATTTCTTTCCATAAAAGTTCTATAATAGAATGGTTAGGATTGTTAAATCAGTGTGATATATATTTGGGTTATGGCCCATTCAACATATAGGCTACCTTATGATTGGTTTGGATCTCATAAAGATGGTGAGAAACACCATATTATAGCATATTTTAAATGTAATCACAACAGAAAACCTAGTTAAGGGTGTCAAAAAGTAAGATGCATGCACCCACAAGCTAATCATCCTGACTGCTTGTAAGTGGGGTGTGGGCCACACTATCTACAACAAATCAGGTTCAAAAATCAATCTGAACTGCCTATAAAGTCCAGATGACATTTTTATGGGCTCAAAAATCACATTGATCAGATGATTCAACCTATTCATGATTTGTCTCTATCCTTGTAGCCATCCTTTCCCCGAGCAATGGATGGATAGTTATGATTGTCCAACAAAAGTTACTTTTTCGAATCATAAGCAATCTATGATGAGTTTTGACATATCTCATTTCAATCTTTTTGCTAGTAGCATTCGGTAGCAGCTACATAGAAGGGATATGGAAATTCCAACTGCAAACAGAACAAGCTGAGCTTCTCATCCAATCCATTCATATACTATACATCCTGGCTATAGGTGCATTTTTTTATTCATCTTCATTTCTCAATGCATGTGTTAAAAACCTATATAAAAAACATACCAGTAGACCAATTGCATTGGAGAGCAATCAACATAGTACAATTTCTGCTCTGGTACTGTTGATATGGATATCAACAGTACCAGAGAAGAAAAGGGGCGTGTTTGGATGTGTTAAATTGCAAGAATGATCAATTTCCCCAATACAAGATACAATGTGAGCACTATCTCACAAAGGGGGCGTTTGGATGGTAAGTTAAGATAAGCTACTTTATAAAATCTGTATTCCTTCATTTGATACCATATCTTAACTGTTGTCTCTTTATCTCTTAATTACTTCTACTCATTCATTCTAGATTCTTAGGTTGGTGGGCAGTCTTACATCTTTGTAATGTGCTTTTTAGGTATATGTAAAATCCATTGTTTCATGTGCAACTGGTGCTTTGATTTTTGCTCTTTGTTTAAATTTCCAAAGCATGACTCACTCGTTCCTTTTGGTAGACATGGGATTCTGTACCAAGATACTCCACTGCCCATTTGGTGGTTGGTAGTTCCATGCAAATTTAAGTTTCTATTAATGCCAGTTTTTCAAAAAGTGGGCAAAAAATGTGGATAGGTAGTTGGATGTCTATGACAGTCTCATCTATTGACGAGTAAAGATCTTTTCCCATTTCCTAATTCTTAAGATGCTACAAGTTTTAGAAGGCTGGTTTAGATACTATTGGATGGCTGTCATGTTTTTTGAATTAATGGATGCTAAGAAAAAATGAAATATTTTTGTGCAGTTTTGATTTGCTGGAATCTTTTGACAGGATAATCCTTAAATGTGGTTATTTTACTGAAAATTTTGGATGGTATAGTCTGTGTTTTTTTAATAATAAATAAATAAATAAATAAGAAGAAGAAGAAGAAGAAGAAGAAGAAGAAGAAGAAGAAGAAGAAAACCACATCTTAGTTGTTATCCATATTAGTTGCTTTTAAAATTGAGTTTTGCTGTCATGGAGTCTTCATTGTTGTTATCTACTTTATGCGCCTCATGGCACTTTATGCAACCAATGGTGGTTTCCAATAGTTGAAAGCCTTTATTTAAGGTGCCACTTCTATTTCAAAATTTCATGATTTTGAGGAAATTCCAGATGTAAAGTTGTTTATCTCTGTATTTTAGCTATCACTATCAGGCACTGTTGGTAAATAATGGGTTTGCTCACATATGGATTGTAGGGTGGCGCTGAAAGGGAGCAAGGTCTGCTTCAAATACTAACTGAGATGGATGGGTTCCAAGTTTCAACATCATAGGTATGCATTAAGAACTGTCCTTTAAGTTCTAGAGTAAATATAATCTAATTTTCTATTAAAATGGTTGTTTTGACAAGATTATAAGGGTAGGTTTACCATCCAGGGATGGAAGGCTGGCCATATTACAGGTATCCTATCCTGGGAGTTTGCAGTGTTAAATTTAGCATCATTATGTCTTCTGCATTAGATCTTGGTGGAGGTTCTCATGTGTGGTTCACACCTATAACATGTTCTCAATCTACCCACTTGTAGCAAAAGAGTACGTTTGAAACTAGTCAAGAAGATAGTACTGAAATTCTGGAGGAGTTATAGCCGAGGTTGGCATACAGGGAAGTAGTTGTGGCTGTTCTCATTAATTTGGAATGCATGTTTATATTCAACTGCCATTTTGTATTACTGTTTATGATAAAAATTGATGAAGTTTGTGGTGGTTCATATTTTACATCTTGTTATGTTGTCATGATTTTATTTTTTTTTACCAACTGTTGAGTTTGGATGAAAGTGAGAGGTGTTTCCCATCCTCTGGATGCACTCTTTGCATAACACCAAGGTCTGGAGATGCTTCATATGGAAAAGAGTTTGTTTACAAAAACTTCTAACATGTCATTAGAACTGAAACTCTTGGTGCGGTATCTCACCACTTTTATAATGAAATCTTGTTGCTTAAAAAAAAACACTCTTGGATATTTTCTCTTTATTTCTTGCTTCTAGTTTTGGTGTTTTTAGTTTGATAAGTGGTGAAATCTTTTTTCTTTTCTTCTCTTCTTTACAGGAATGCTTCAATTAAGGCAATAGAGAGTAAACCAAAACTTTCGAAGATCTAACACGTTGAGTCTTAGATTCGACGTATACATCTCATTGTAAAAAGTGAATTTCCTTTCCTATATCGTTCTACATCCTTGGACATGAAGATATGATCTTTTCTCTTTCCATAGCCTTCCTTGTCATGATATCTGATCTTTTCTCCTTGTGGACTTTGCACCTGATGCAGGTGGTGATAATTGTTGGGATTTTTGGCCTGCGGAATCACACAGATCTAGGTCTAGGATAGCAATTCAATGGCACCAAGCATATACAAGAGAACACATAGATTTTACGTGGAAAACCCTTTTGGAAAAAAACCACGGCACAAAGCGACAGATCTCCACTATGAAAATAGAAATTACAAAGAGAGAGAACTTACCCGATTCGAACAAACTTGAATCTTACCCTTGCTACACCCTTTTAGAAACCCTTAGAATACTTTCCCAAATCCTAGAAAAACCCTAGGAACACCTATTTATAGTTTAGGCAACTTCCCTTCTGCATCCCAGTTGCGAAAGGACACAGATTTCCGCAATCCGCAAAATCGCGGAACGAATCTGCATAACCTATGACTAGCTGAAGGGGAGCTACGACTATTCGAACCTACGACTGGTCGAACAAACCCTACGATTGGTCGAAGGCGGTTCGGACATGAAAAACGTAGCCGCTGGACTTTGAGTCGAATGGGCTACGACCGGTTGACCAGCTCCTATGACCAGTCGTGGCTGACCCACGACCAGTCGTGGCTGACACATGACCAGTCGAACAACACCCAAAAAATAGATTTAAGACTTTTTTTTCTCAACAATCTCCACCAAGTCTTCGATCTTCAACCGTGTAGCTCCTTGACCTCTTCTCCTATTTTTGCATTACATCATAGACTCTCTTGCACACTCCGTTTTCCTTTTATGGCATCGCCAAGCCTAGAGAAGTTTCATAGACCTTGAACTTCTCTACAGGAACGATATAGAAGAGCATGTCCGTCGAATCAGAATCTACGTGCCCAACCATCTTTACCCCTGTCTTCTCAAAAGAAAAAACGTAGTCTTCTTACCATCTCACCGCTACCCAATATTGTTTGCCGGGGTACTTGCTCACAACATTGATAGCCTGTAAAATAATCGGTCTAATTCAGACCATGGCATACACTGCCAACCACATTCGAATAAGGCTCATGAGATATCCTGCTTTTCCTCATCTGTTTTGGGACATGTCCTGAGGAAAAACTTGAGGAGAGATGCGTAGGGAACACTCTCTAGTTTTACCTGGCCCACACATCCTTGATCAATACCTACACAAGGTATTCCTCCTGTGATTACCAAAGCTTACTCCTCCTTCAGTCTCAATGCCTAGAACCATCTTTGCAGCCCCCAAATCCTTCATCCTGAATGTCCCACTTAACCGAGTCTTCAGTACATTGATTTCAGACATGTCATAATTGGCGATCTTCATGTCATCAATTCCTTACTCATCATGAAGGAATCAAACCACTGCGTAGGCAACAGGTCGAACCACGACCTCCTGCAAAGTCTTTTCTCAGCCCCTTTAACTTTGAACCACTCTGGTTGCTTTATGTAGATCTGCTCTTCACTTTCCCTTACAGAAGTGCAGACTCCACATCCATCCTTCCAGCTCAAGACCACATTGGCCAACCAGCACCAATCACAAATCTAATAGACACCTGCTATACCGTCGGTGTGAAATCTCTGAGAAGTCGATCCCTTCTCTCTGAGCATAACCCTTCGCTACCAACCTCGTCCTGTATTTATGTTGTATCATCCTGAAGATCCACCTGCATCTAACCACTTTTCGACCCACTGGAAGCTCCAGCAGCTCCCATATGTCGTTCTGGTACAACGAATCCATCACATTGCTCATAGTCACATTTCACTTCTCAACACCAGGCTCACTTAAAGCCTTTCGAAATAGAAGATGAATCCCCTGCGATATTGGAGTCATCCATGTACCTCGCCGATATCCTGCTATCATGCCATGTGATTCTTCTCACAGGTGATTGCTCCACCTACTCTATATCCCTGTCCGCACGTCTCAGTCGTCCTACCCTGCCCACTCATGTGGCCATGCCCAACATGCCACACACATGCAAAGGTGGAATCCGCTACATCCACTGTAGCTCCACCTTTTGAACTGCTTCCGATCAACCTATACAAGGTACCGAGTCGTTGCGCTTTCATGATTACTCGTGCCCCCTTAGATACCTTAAGACTACCATCAATACATGTGTACTTGCATCCTTTCACCTCAAGCACACCAAGAGAAACCATATTCTTCTTCATATCAGGAACGTGCCTGACATCAGTCAGGGTACGCTCCACCCCATCAAACATCTTGATGCGCACCGAACCAACAGCCACAACATTACAGGCAATGTCATTGCCCATAAATACCTGTCCACCATCGCACTCCTTATAGTTGGTGAACCAACTCCGATGAGGAGTCATGTGAAAAGATGCTCTTGTGTCTAGCATCCACTCGTCCTTACGATCATTGTATGGCCGCCTGATAGTAGACACAGACAAAACATCACCATCACATCCACTCGATCCATCTTACGTGGCAACATTGGCCTCCCTATATAAAGCCTCAGAATCTTCTCTCTTCAATTTAGGATTTCCACAATCCTTCTTCACATGTCCTTCCTTCCCACAATTCCAACACTTTACCTTTCCTTTGCCCTTGCCCTTTGAATTGGATCTATAACCTGAAGAACCCGTACTTTGTTTAGAATTCCTACCCATTGTAAATAGTGCATCAGAAGATGTCCCCATGTCACCGTTTAGTTGTCTCATAGCCTTCCCTTGACGGGCTGAGATTACGGTGTCGACACTCAGGGTTTTATTCATGTTGCACATAGTGTCCTTGAATGACTCATACGACGCCAGAAGAGAATTCAACAACATACATGCTTGTTTTTCATCTTTCATCACTTCCTCCATTTCTAGCAATTTGCAAACCAATTTATTAAAGTTGCTGATGTGAGCCTCCAGATCTCCACTCTCTGCCATCTTGAAGTTATACCACTATCGTTTCAAGTGCAGGCGATTTTCAGAGGATTTCTTCGCATAAACATCCTCTAACTTCGCCATAACTTAGCCGCAGTTTTCTCCCTCATGACGTTGTAGAGAACCTCATCTGTGAGACATAAACGGATCGATGATAAAGCCTTCTTATCAAGAGTATTCCAATCACCATCAGTCATAGTGGACTTCCGCTCCTAAAGAGCACCATCTTCGCCTTGCTTGATTAAGGAACTCATTGTCTTGATCTTCCATAACTCAAAATTATTTTTACCTGAGTACTTCTCAATATCATACCTAGTGCTCGCCATTATTACTAATCCCTCAGATTTAGATCTGTGCCCCAACGATAGCTTTGATACCAGTTGTTGGGATTTTTGGCCTGTGAAATCACACAGATCTAGATCTAGGATAACAATTCAATGGCACCAAGCACATACAAGAGAACACACAGATTTTACGTGGAAAACCATTTAGGGAAAAAACCACGGAACAAAGCGACAGATCTCCACTATGAAAATAGAAATTATAAAGAGAGAGAACTTACCCGATTCGAACAACCTCGAATCTAACCCTTACTACACCCTTTTGGAAACCCTTAGAATACTTTCCCATACCCTAGAAAAACCCTAGGAACACCTATTTATAGTTTAGGTCCTTCCACATCCCAGTTGCGAAAGGACACAGATTTTCGCAATCCGCAAAATTGCGGAACGAATCTGCGTAACCTACGACTAGTCGAAGGGGAGCTACCACTGGTCGAACAAACCCTACGACTAGTCGAAGATGGTCCGGACATGAAAAACATAGCCGCTGGACTTTGAGTCGAACGGGCTATGACTGGTCGACCAGCTCCTACGACCAGTCGTAGCTAACCCACGACCAGTCGAACGACACCCAAAAAACAAATTTAAGACTTTTTTCTTAACAATAATGAGCTATTAGCTGGAGCAATCATCACATCGTAGATGGTCGTTGTGTTGTTATTGGATTGATTTTGGTATTTCTTTGGATGAAAGGTTGCTTAGAAGGAAAAGACCTTATGGACAAAGGTGAGATGATGAGTCAATGTCTACATTGTTTATATTATGGGAGGGACATGGTGAGACAATCTTAGCTAAGATTAGGATCAAGAATCTGATTCATATAGATCTCCCTTTGAATCATTGACCATGAAAATTCTAGTTGAGTACAGAAAACATTGCTAGCTATTCAAATAAATGTGTCTCTTGATTATCACTTAAACTGCAAATCATTTTTTGCAAGTGTCTGAGATCATGATCACCTATCAATGCAATATAAGGCATATATGTGTATGCATGTAGATGTGCAGGGACTAAACAAGAAAATAAGTTAGATTGAGATTTAGGCAAAAATAAAAAATAAAAAAAAATACAAACATATATGAATTTGCATTTGGCCATCACTGTGGGTTTGAGTTTACTAGAACTAGATAGCTCTTATTTCACTCAAAACGTACATCAACAAAGGGGAGTTATGTTTTTTCCTTCCATTTTCTTAAGCTGTTATAGTTTCTAAGTTTACTAGACTAGATAGCTCTGATTTTGTAGGACGATTGTTTACAAAGGTCAACTAAAGCTAGATCAGCCAGAATGAGATGAAGAAGCTTCTACCCGTCGTGGATGCCAGCTCTTCTGATTCAGGTGACCTTATGCTTACCAAGCATTTTGTATAAACGGTTTGTATCATTGAACAAGGCCCAAATCCAATGTCTAGAATCCCAGCGCATCCTGTTTTAGTATGTTGGGATTTATGTAAGCTAACCTTTGATTGGGATACTTGTTTCCATCTTCTATCTAATCTTGGAATACTTGTGTTCTTCTTTCATCTTGTTTGAATTGAATGATCTTTAATGGTTTTTACTGATAATCTTCAATCCATTTGAGCGATTTCAAGCTGTGACTGGTTAGATACTAGTTCTTGAAAGCTATCTCGACTGATTGATTTTTCTTATACTTCTTTATTATCCGATCTTATAATACTTCTGTTTGAATAATTTCTTTTTTAAAATAATCATTTATTCGATTCACCGCACCAATTTTTAGCTACGAATGATCTTAATTACTATCCTTTGAAACCAAATCCAAGAGAATCAATTGACAGAAGCATTTCAAAGCATTTGAGTTTTCTTGATTTTCGTTCTTGTAAACAGAATTTCGAAAACCATTTGTCGGCAATTAGTGGTTTCTTTGTTAATTGTTTGATTTTAGCTATAACGAATTTTCAAAAAGAGGAATCCCCTGGTGGGTAGAGATGTTAGAGGAATTCTTACAAATGAAAAAATACCTCATCTTAGAAGTTCAAAAGTGTACTTTCAAGTTGTTAATATTTTGATTTCCTTCGAAATGGAATTTCAAAAATCTTTACAAGATTTTGCTTCTTTTCTTTTTCTTTCTTTCTTTCTTTTTTTTTTTTTTGAATTTTTTAATATATTGAGTATTAGTTGTTGATAAGCTCTATTTTTATTCAAAATCAGTAGGTTATTTCATTTGATTTTTCTTTTTTATTTGCTCTTTTAAATTCATCGCAGACTGTTTGTTTGATTTCTTTTTGTGCAATCTCTGAGGTATATCACGCTTTTGTATGATCTCTCTTGATTTATGTGTATCTTCTTACAATTTTGTGTTTCTATTTTCAGGCAAACATAGATACATATCTCGTATCAATGGCCAAACAGCACATTATGTTGCTTCTCTTTATATTTCTATTCTGGACAGTAGTGTTTTCTGAAACATCTACAATCACTGATCCTTTGCATGGTAATTTGAATATTTTTATAGCTTCTCCTTTTATTGTTTGTATTTTATTTTTGGGTGAAAGTTTTGATAGATCATTGGGAGAATATACTAACTAGGAAGGGTTGAAGACTTTAACACCCTCACTCAGATGAATATGCGGGTTGTTTTTGTATTTGTCCTCGACAGCCTATTTTCAGGCCATAAAATGAAGGTCTGGAACTTAGGATTTGGCAACTGTGGTTCCAGATCTTGAACCAGCAGGAATCAATCTTCTTTCTAAAATGCTTTGCTTGGAACTGAGCAGAAGAATCACAGCTCAGAATGCACTCGAGCATGAATATTTCAAGGATCTTGGGTTGGTACCATGACTCTCTCTCTCTCTCTCTCTCTCTCTCTCTCTCTGTATTATATACCTCATGGGTTTGAATGTGTAGCTTTGTTTTCATTTTTCGGTTGTGGTTTTTGAACTGGTTTGAATGAGAACTAGTGCTTGGGTTTTGCCCCAATTCAGATTAATTAGGGGAGGGAATTCTCTTCTTGAGGAAGATACTATACAACTTCCATATTAAGATTGTTTTGAGTGAAACTTCTCTGCTTTCATGCTTCATGAAATGGAATACTTATCATGTTTTCAACAAAAAAAAAAAAAGAAAAAAAAAAGAGAGAAATAAAGCAACATTTGTAGAAACTGAAATCCCAAAGAATACTGTGCATAATAATGCCTAAAGACCAAATGGAATTCTCACACTTTCTTTTTCTTAGTATAGAAATTCTAACACTTCCACTCAGCAGATCAAATGGAATTCCTGAGTTACCCCTTCTCTTTTCTCATTGCAGGGCCTTTACATCTCCCTGAACTTCCCACCCCAACTCACTGGATGGTATTTTGTTGGTGGTGACCCCTATGGAGAAAGCTGGGAAGGAATCAAATGCTATGGAGATGCCATTCATTCCATGTAATGCATAATCTTTTGTTCTTATCTTTGTCCTCAATTTCTCTTATTGTGCAAACTGTTTTTACTATGAAAAAACAGTAGAAGCCATCAAGGGTGGTGGAGGCTCAATTCGCGTCAGGGCCACAGGAACAATTGACTCCTCGATGACTAGGAAATTGAATCCATGATGAAAAAATGTCGCAAACATCAACTTCCTCAAGACGGAGACCTCCAACAGTTCCAGTCTTAGTGCCCCATGGTGCAATTCCCAAAAAAAAAACACAACCTAGGAAAAATTCTCTCAATGAAGCCAGCAGCAGCGGTAGCAGCAGCAATGATGGAAATCCTGGATGTACATCAGCAGCAGTAATGACAGTTTGTTTGTTTTGAAAACTTTAAATAGACCATTAATTGTTTTGTTGGTATTGTGCTGATTGTTGTCTTGATGGATGTTAAATGGGTGAAACATGCATAGGTTCAATCATTGGTTAATTATAATATTGTTAGCTTTTGTTGACAGAAACTAGATTTAGCCTCGATTATTGATAATGATGTTAAAAATTGAATTTAGCCTTAGTTAATGCCAATAAAGGCTAAATCTATCTTTAGTCTCAGTTTTGCCTCAGTTACCTAAACTGAGAATACAACTCCCGTGGCTAAAGGCTTTAGCCTCGGTTGTTGAGAACCAAAGTTAAAAATAAATTTAACTTCAATTGGAGGCAACTGAGGCTAAAATTTGGATTTAGTCTCAGTTGGAAACAACGGAGGTTAAAATTTTGATTTAGCCTCATTTCGAGAAAACTGAAGCTAAAAAGGTTCTTTTAGCTTCACTTGAAGAACCGAGGCTATAAAAGTTATTTTAGCCTTTGTTGCTAAAACTGAGGCTAAAGTCTTTAGCCACGAGGGTTTCAACCTCGATTTGGATAACTGAGGCAAAACTGAGGCTAAAGGCTTTAGCCTCAGTTTTTAACCTTTTTAGCCACAGTTTTGAACCGATGCTAAAGCACACTTTTCTTGTAGTGTCATTTAATCAATATCATTTCATATCCTAACCATTTAATCAATGTCATTTCCTAGTGTAGGAGTCACTGGCTGAGGCATCATAATCTGAAACATGACCTTCAATAACACAACAAACCCCAAAATGTCACAAGAAGTCGCCTTCCAATCAAACTTCGACCTCTTAGTCTACTACTGGTGTGGATTCCATGGTTACCAAGACACTCTCTATTCTCACTTTCTTTTGATTGAATGAAGGATTGTAATTGATTCATTATTGAATGAATGATTGTAATTGAATGAATGAATGATTGTAATTGAATAAATGAATGATTATGCAGGTAGTAATTGAATGAATGAATGATTATAATTGTTTTTTAATGTAGGCAATAGCTATGGATATTGACCGTAGCTGTTATTAAATCCGGCATATTGCTATAACACTACTTTTAGTTACCAATATTATTCGTAGCCATAGGTACTTTAGCTACGGATTATATCTGTAGCTATTGTAATCTATGGCTATGGATTAAATCCATAGCCGTAGGTTTTAGACCTATTGGCTCAGCACCTACGACGACAGTCGTGTTACGGACGAAAATCGTAGCCATAGGTCTATGGCTACAGATTAAATCCATAGCCTTTGCCCAATTTTCTGGTAGTGATAATACTTCCCAATCAAAAGGGGACAAGATAAGCAGAATGATGAAAAAGCTTTAAAAGGCAATGCCATGTATTCTTCTCCTTATATAAACGGCAGATTCTCAAGCATATCAAACATATCAAATTTATCGTCAATTATCGCCAAATGCCGATTATTATCGCCAAACGCCAATGAACTATCACTGATTATCGCCAAACACCGATGATTATTGTTGAACGCCGATATTATCGCCAAATTGATATTATCGCCATCGTTATTCGCTGCTGACTAGTATTAGAAAAGCCATTATCATCGAATTGATATTATTGCCAAGTTGATACACTATTTAAAACCTAAATATTAACAAGGATACTATTATCAGCAATAGCAATATATCATTTATCGATTTATCATCTTTTTCAGCAAAGTGTTATGCATAAGTCCTACAATAGCGATGACGATTTATTATCTACGACAGCGAAATGCTACGCATAAGACCTACCATAAGCAACAATAAATCAAATATTATGTTGGCAATAGTGAGAAGCCAGTGACCCTAAAAATCCCGCGAAGGCCATCACATGCTTAGACCCATGCGGGCAGCGGAGTGCGCCTATATGGCCAATCACGCGTGAGACCAATGTCGTTTGTACAGCTTCCGACAACGTCAATGGTGAAGGTGAGAGAAAATGCCCTCCCGCGAATGAGTCTGACCTGACAGATAAAGAAAAAGCGAGCTGTTGTGTGCGCACTTTGGCTCATCCATAGATAGGCCAAGCATGCATAAGACCCCCCAGATTCCTTATTTGATTCCAGTAGATACTCATGAGGACGGGTCTTTAAAATAAAATACCCCCTCATTGATGGACTGACGGTCTTGGATTTGGTACCCTAAGGTAACCTTGCTAGCCCCGTGAACTCTAGAGAGTTACTGCGTCCAACACTTCGTGTAAAACCTACCGAGTTCACTGCCCCGGTAGCTTCACTGGGCCCCTCTGATGGATCGCGGTTTGTGAACTCCCTGGCTACAATAAGTGTAGTGAACTCTTAAGAGTTACAAAGACCATTCGCGTAACACCCGCCTACAACTACTGAAGAGTCTAAAAAATTGTGCCTGCTCCATTACTCAAGAGCTTAAACTGTGTGTGAAAGTGTCCAATCAAGTCCAGTCAAGTTAAGTCCTGTCAAGTCAAGTCCAGTCAAGCCATGTCCAGTCAAGTCAAGTCATGTCCAGACAAAGTATGTTCAATCAAAAGTATATTGAAATTGTAGTTTAGATCATTGTAGTAGAAGTACGGATCGTCCAAGAGTCCAACTCAGGCTATGCATGTAGAGACTGGAAGAGTACCCTCAACAACTCCTCCTAATGACTGCAGGTTCTTCTAACCCGGACTCGGCTAGAAACCCGATTAGCCCAGGTAAGGGTACTGTAGGACAGGACCTAAACCACACCCATAGACAGCCCTACCAATCATGCCACAGTACAGCATACTAAAAATACAAATAAAGATCAACATGGAAATTCAGAACAGGGCTAAACTAGCACACTATCAGCCATATAAAAACTCAATAAGAGAAGAAGAAAGCTCAAATAAGCGTAAAGGTGACAGAAAAATATTAAAATCCCTATAGTATTGTAAATATCACAGTAACAAATCCAATATCACAATCATCAATTGAACAATTGTTTTACAGTTTGCAGCTGTCATGCTTGAGTTCATTGCTTGAACCATCCATTGACATCACCCACATGGATGCATGGTCATGTGATCCAAACCATCGTTCTGGAGGACTATCGTGGACACCTCACAGTACAAAAAGCAACATCAGGTTGTCAGCCCCCACATGGCTGAATGATCAGATGATCCAAGCTGTCCACCTGAACGGCCCTACTGTGGGCGTCTCGACATACAGAGTAAAAACAGATGAACAACCATGGTCCTCTGATTGTCAAATCCTCCGCATTAAACATGGACCCTTAGCTTCTTCCATTTTCAAATGTTAAGTGAGGAGTAACCCATTCGCAGATATCTGATGTAGGATGGATAAAGAACAACTCAATGAAGGGCCAAGATTGCACAAATTCGGGCTAGAGGGGCCCCCATTTGCACAAACTAAAGCTTCCGATATGTTATAAGCAACACTTTTCATCAATAGATCAATCTTTATCTCTCGTTTTTAAAGATTTTCTCTTTCATTGTGGATTCAAGGGATATTCTTGAGAAGCAGCTGGTGATCGCCTCTTTCTCAATGCCCACTACGTTAATACCAGGTGGATGCTTCAGATTATCCGACCATACATAGACATGGGCTCATCAATGATCTCAGGCCCAGGCCATAAAAAAACACATCCGCAATGAAATCTCTAAGACACAACAAAAGAATCAACAGAAAATATGCACAATACTCCAAAAGACATTACGATTTCAGAGAGAGAGAGAGAGGGAAATCAGAATCCAAACTCATCAAACACGGAAACGGAAGCAGTCCCCAGAGACCACGAACGCCACAAAGAAGTGAGAAAGATCTAATACAAAGAGAATTAAAAACGAGTTTCTTGTTCTTGAAAGAAATAAAGAATCAAGATCGGAAGAATTTGATAATGGAGAAATAAAGAAAGAAAATATCTAAAAAAGAAAAAGAAAAAGGAAAATGACAGAGGGAATTCTAACCGGATTTAAAGATCTGCAAGCTATTGATGAGAAAATAAAAGAGAGAGAGAGAGAGAGAGAGAGAGAGAGAGAGAGAGAGAGAGAGAGAGAGAGAGAGAGAGAGAGAGAGAATTCTAACCGGATTTTGAAGATCTTGTAGCGATTGATGAGAATGCCGTATAGAGAGAATGCTAACCAGATTACGAAGATCTGCCAGCGATGGATTGGAGAAAATGAAACAGAGAGAAAAACAAAGAGAAGATAGAGAGAGAGAGAGAGAGAGAGAGAGAGAGAGAGAGAGAGAGAGAGAGAGAGAGAGAGAGAGAGAGATGGAGGGAAAAAGGCCGGAAAGGGTTTTCAGCGATTGCTAAAATCCATAGAGGAAAGCTGTTGCAAGATGAAGAAATTACTCTTGTTTTTTTCTGCTTGGGAAGAGAGAAGCTTTTATAGTTTTTGGAGAGGGCGCATGGAAGATTTTCCGGACGGGGATTAGCTACTGACATTAGCTACTGACATCGTCAGTGTGAATATCACGTCACCAAGTTCTGTGGCCCCACCATGATCTATATACTGTATCCACACCGTCCATCCATTTGGAGAGATCATTTTAGGTGAGGAGAAAAAGAATGAAGCAGATAAAAATCTAAGTAAACCCCACCACATCAAACAGTGGGGATTAAACGCCTACTATTAAAAAATTCCCGGGGGCAACATATGTTTTCAATCAGGCTGATATATATATATTTTTCGCTTAGTCCATGTTTTTTCTAACTTATGAACGGTTTAGATCTCAAAAAAAAAAAAAAAAAAAAAAAAATCATGGTAAGACCAGGAAGTTTTCAATGGTGGTCTCCACTTGTCACTGTCCCCACTGTTTTCTATGGTGTGGTCCAATTGAGATTTGGATCTGAGTCATTATTTTTTTCCTGACCTAAAATGATCTCTACAAATGGATGTACAGTGTGGATACAACACATATATCATGGTGGGGCCCACAGAACTTCGTGAAGTCACTTCCTTAGCGATACTAGCTACGATGCTGTATGTAGCTAATCCGCTCACAGATTTTCGAAACCTCTGCAGTCCCGTTTATATGTTTATCCAAAACGTTTATAAGGTAATTTCCCAGTGAGATGAAGTGAAAACAAAACAAACAAAAAAAAAAAAAGATAGCCTGAAACAATAATTTCATGGCCATAAGAATGCTTCTACGGTGCTCACTGAATTATAACTGTTTTGCATCAATCTGATATTATTTTTACCTCTTCAAACAGGTCCGTATGACCTTATGAACAGATTGGATGGAAAATACATATTATGGTGGGCCCTACGAACGTTTTAACAACTCAACAACTCAGGTTCTTCTGAGCCACGTCGAATCTAGCCTGAGCAGGCTGGGAAGGTACCTGTCTCGTCTAAGGTCTCTACTGCTACTTCTGAGGTCGAAACTACTGCCTCTACTGCTGTGGGGGAGGTCTCGCTGGCTGTCACGGCTGCTGCTAGGGCCTCGGCGGTAGGAGCTGTTGTCGCTGCTGCTACGAATGGGGACACTCATGCCTACGATGTCCTGTCGCACCACATCCAAAGCAAGCACCTAGGAACTGTCGTTGAGGTGGTGCTGGAGGTGTTTCCGGTGCTCGAGCGGATGTACGGGCTACGCGCCTCTGTTGTAATCGGTGTTGCTGATGCTGGGAGCCATTGGAGGGGTCCTTCCTCTTCCGGTCTCCCCTCTGACCAATAACCCTCTGAGAATCAACCCACTCTGCCTCATAGACCTAGGCCCTCTGAACTACCTCCTTGAAAGTCGGGATCATGTGCCCAATGACATAGCTCCAGAGACCAAAACGTAGGCCATTCTCAAAACGGCGGGCCTTCCATCCCTCATCATCAACCAAATATGGCGCGAAACTCGACAGCGCAATAAAACGGGCCTCGTACTGAGCTACGACCATATCCTCCTGCACCAGAGTCTCGAACTCCAATGCACACTGCTGTCGAATGTGGTCAGGGAAAAACTTCCGGTCGAACCGGTCAACGAAATCCTTCCACGCCCATACAAAACCAGGCCCGACAGCAAGGGCGACTGAGGCCCACCAATGCTCGGCCTCGTCCACAAGTAAATACACTACCAATGAGACCCGCTGCTAGGTCATACACCGCTGGTCTCAAAAATATTCTCCACTTGGGAGCACCACCTCTCTGCTACAGTCGGATCGGGCTCTCCCTGAAATCGCGGGGGATCGAGCCAAAGAAAGTCTCACAACACGGCGCTCGCGCCCTCCTGCTCTGCCTGCTCTGGGGTCTCAGCGGGGTGCCTGCCCTACCCATGGAGGGCGGCTGTCACAGCTTAGAGCATCCGCGACAACTGATCGACACTAACTGACACGGTAGGGGAGACACTAGCCTCGGACGTGGGCACAAGGTCTGCAGGAGTCTCGGGTGCGGGAACATGAGGCTCAGGCGGGGGAACGGGAACTGCGGGTGGTGGAGAGGGAGCCGCTTGGGTCACTCGAGTCGGCTTCTTAGGCGCTATGTCCTACAGAAAGGAACAAGGGGCCAATCAAGGGTTGCTATGATAAGGAACTGAATCAAAAGGTTACGCACTCGGGACGTACTCGTCCTAAGTTCATGGCAAATATGTGATGTTGTTCTTACTTATTCTCAAGTTATGATCTGATACTAACTCTTGTCATGCCTCGAACTCGGAAACCAGGTTCACAGAATTTCCAATCACCAAATCCAGTACCAACAGCCTCCGTAGTACCCCATTCTCGACTCCCAACACCCATATACTAGATTCTGATCCTGAGATCGTACAAGGAGGATTTTCATAATAAAATTTCGTAAAGAAGCATAACCACAAGCATAATCAAGCCACAATAACAAGAACAACACCACATATCCACTAATATTAAAAACTTTGAGTACAATACATGAAGGGGAAATACAAGATAGATATCAGAAACTCCAAAAGCTCAGTCGCACGATTCTGCCTCAGCTCGACTGCGTCCTAGCATCACCTGCATGCATCTATCGTGCATAAGTTTACAGAAAGCTCAGAGGGTGGTGTAAGTGTGTACGCAATATACGTGCCAAGTATACAATATCAGAGTAATACGAAAATACTGGCAAATCCATGAATGTTATGCAGAAATGCTAGTAAGTCCATGAATGCTATCAGTCATACCAAGGTTATTTGATGCAAAGCTTACATGGCCAAATGTCATATGCAAGAGGCAACACAATCATACCAGTCCTCCTCAGGGACCATATATTAGTACAACTCATCTTTGGAATATCAATGGGGTCTAGTACACTCCACACTGGTTGTCACCTCCCTAGTCACGCAACCAAGTGAGTGAAAGAGACCTCACTACCCGCCTGGCAGTAGTCAGCCAATATATACTCGTATCATCGGTAACGGACCCACTTATGAGCTGGTCAAACACAGCCTAGCTTAAAGCCCCATCACTCGGGCAGATAAGGTCATACCCCCATCCAACCGACCATGACACAATGAGAGATGTGGCCTACTGGTATACGGCTCTCACGCACTCATGTATCCACTCGGTCTCGATGTTGGAGCATCATCCTGGTACCATAAGGGTTCTTAGACTTTCACCCAAGGACATCTTAAGTGCCCACAGTGCTAAAACCAAATATATTCGATATTCAATCCTTTCATCCACATTATGCCTGTGAAGGCCGCAACCCTGATATCGCTAGGGCATACAGTGATTATATCACAAAATGCAAGATGCATGAGTCATACTATCCAGTCATGCATCAATCCTACGTGTACCGTGTATCAAGAGGGGCATCTCTGTCTCTCAGGGAGTCCCATAAACAATCTGTCCAATGACATATGCTATGATCAGTCACTCCTCATATCAAGCATACATATGATGCGTATGGGTATGTATCATGACGCTATGCTAGCACATACTCAGTGAGTACTACTAGATAAAGTATACTAACAAGGATATACACAAATAATCGGCCTATATATATGGTGGTGTCCACAGAAGGACGATGGATCTAATCCAAAGCATCAAGATCAGTCCTCAACAGTAGATATACCAAATGCGATATCACAAATCCTTCCATCTACAGTGATGATGTACTCTCCTCATATCGAGGATGGGCCTAGATGGCCTACTCATATCAAGAGTGGGCCTAAGAACAAGGAGTGGGTTTCCTCACCCGCTCCATCACGTAGTAAATTAGGCTTCCTAAGGGGCCCAATAAGCATAAGATGGGCTTAATAACTTGGACAATCTACAAGACATGATGGAAGCATCAACAATAATGGGGGCCTAATGGTTTGGGTTAACCCACTAAGGCTAGATGGGTAACACTTATGGGGGCCCAAATAGATGAGAATGGGCCTAACAATGGGCCCTATAGAGGTTCACGACGTGGACATTTAACGACCATTGTTCCCTAGAGTGCGGCCCGCATGAAATCTAACTTATAACGGGGCCATGACCCGTATACTACTTAGGGAAAATGAATGGGCAACACACATAACATCTCATACATCATGGTGGGCCTCAAGAAATGGCCCGTGGTCCACATACATCAAGGTGGGCTACTTGGGATAGCCCATAGCCCAAAAATATGATGGCCAAGGGAACATATAACACATGCATCATGGTGGGCCTCATTAGCAGCCCATATGCCCCAAAAAATAGTTGGGCTAGGAGCACATCACAGGTACCATTGTGGGCCTTATAAGTCAGCCCAAATTTTGGCAAATTGGATGGGCAACATAAATACAATCACATACATCATAGTCGGCTTACAAACAGCCCCCAAGGTCCAGCACAATGGATGGGCAATACATGCATCAAAGAGAGCTCTAAGGCTGGACATCCAGCCCATCTGGGCCTGCTGAACGTCCAGAAAATCTGGACGGTCTGGCCCTCATTTAATCATATGGAAGGTGGGCCTTACAAAGCACTAAAGGGGGCACGATCCACTGAACAACATGGAGATAAAGTAAATACATAAAGGTGGGCCTGCTACTGGAATTTTAGTCCAGCAACGTCCCAGCTATTATTGGACGTCCAAGAGGCTGGACGGCATGGATAAAACACAATCATCAAGGTGGGTCCCATGTCCAGGGACTGGATGACATGGATAAAACACTTATCATCATGGTGCGTCTAGCACCGTCCTAAACAGCTGGACGGTGTGGATTACAACACATATATCATGGCAGGCCTCACCGTCCCTCACTAGACGATGAGGATGAAACACATATACAACGTGGGCCCCACAGCCACTGGACGGCGTGGGTGCAACACATACATCACGTGGGGTCCAACCGTCCAGGGTCTAGACGGTGTGGATACAATACATACAGCAAGGTGGGTCCCACGTGGTGGCCCACCAAAGCTTGGATTAAACTGATATTTGTATTTTCCTTCATCCAGGCCTGTCCAAAAGGACAGGCAGTAAGGTGGGCCCCGCAAGTGGACAGTGTGGATATAAAATGCGTACGTCACAGTAGAGTCCACATATCAATGGACCACCCTACTACAAGGAAAAAAAATCAAGCTAATACACAGGGAAAAACTCCTTTCAAGCAGACAGCAAATGGGCCTGGAAAAAAAATTTGGATAGTTGCATGTTGTTGCACATTACATCCCATGAAACTTGCTGGACACTTAATAGTCATCACATTCCTCATGAGATGGCCTACCTGTCATGCCCCAAACTCAGAAACCGGGCTCACAAAATTCCTGATTGCCGAATCCGGTGCCGATAACCTCCGTAGTACAGCATTCTCAGCTCCCAGCGCCCATACGCCAGATTCCGATCTTGGGATCCTACGAGGAGGATTTTCAACATGAATTTGTCTCGTAAGAAGCATAACCACAAGTATACCGAAATCACAAGAACAACATCGTCACCAGATATCCACTAATATAATCATTTGAGTATAATGCTGAAAGGGAAATACAATATATAAATATCAAAGAAAAATCCAAAAGCTCAACCGCACGCTCCTGCCTCAGCTCGGCTGCATCCTAACGTCACCTGCACGCATCTATCATGCATAAGCTTATAAAAAGCTTAGAGGGTGGTGTAAGTGTGTAAGCAGTATATGTGTGCTCAAAATGTAATATCAGAGTAAACAGAAATACTGGTAAGTCCATGAACCATACAATTCCAAAGTAACCAGAAATATTGACAAGTCCATAAAATATCATCGACCTCATCCAGGATATGCGATGAAAAGATATAACAAGCCAATGTCATATACTAAGAAAGTAATGTAAGTCGGCTATAAAATGCGGAAACATAATGAACTAAATATCAGATACCGAGGATGCAATATAATATGAAATTCGGAAGAGCTAAGAATACCATCAGCCTCATATAAATGCAAAAACATAGCAACCCAAAATGTCATATGCCGCAGATGTAATGTAATATGCGGTATGTGGTGCGAATGAAATGACCAAGCTGTAGTGTGAAGTCGGGATGATAGTACGTGGTATCGCAAGCTATAGGGTCTATCACAAGGGACTTCAATCCAAACTAGTCCCATACCTAAATTTAGATAGATAGAATCAATTTGGTAAACTCCTGATCTTAGGTTAGTTGCGTGCTCCAACTGAAATCCTTGTCATTACGAAGGTACACAACAATTAGTTGCGCACCACCAGCCTGAGTGGATAGTGAATGAATGAATAAGATAATGTTGAGTATACAACTCCTGCTCAATTAGTTCACAAATCAGTACCGTACATCTCTGGGATCATTACCGGGGTCTAGTACACTCTACATGCAATCGTCGCCCACTGACGCGCGACCATGCAAGTGAAAGAGACCTCACTATCCGCCTGGCTAGTAGTCAGCCAATATCTACCCGGCATGTCGATAGCGGACCCATTCAAGAGCTAGTCAAACTCAGCCTAGCTATGACCACTACCCTCGGGCGGATAAGGCCACTGAAAAGGCCAAGCTATATGTCCTAGAGGGGGGGGTGAATAGGACTATGCCAAATTTAAAATAAAATCAGCGGAAATAAAGTAAACCAATAGCCTTACAATTATGAATCAATTCACAATGCTAAATTTAAATCACCTTGATAAATAAGTATTGAGAGATGATACAAATTCAGTTCTAAGGACAACCTTACACCATAATAAACAAGGGCTTATGGTAGGACAACCTTATTTCTAGAACATCTTTTGGATCAAGGACTCAATTTTAATAGAAGTAAATGAAATAGCAAGGAATTGAAATTAAATGCAGAAGTATAGATCTAAATTATTACAACAATCCCCACACTTGTTTGAAATGTAAATAGTTACAACATTCACATCCACTTGTACATTCCATACAATTGAATGATAAAAGATATGAAAATTAAGCAAGCATTCAATCCACAAGACAAAGAGTTATAGTGGTTCGCCTGTGTGTACACCAACTGTCTTTCAACAGCCACACAGAAAGCTACTCCACTCCTAATATCCTCACACAGGGGATATTAGCGTTCACTATCAAATAGGTTTTCACAGGTTCACCAAAAACCTTTACAATTGTGTCTTTTTCACTTGGGCTTACACAATTCAAAAACCCCTCTTTTCTGAGTTTTCTGGCTCTCCTCAGATAACCAATACAATGAGATTTTTTCTGATTCAACCTCAAATAAAACCAATACAATGAGATTTTTCTGCCTTAACCTCAAACAAAACCAAAAGTAAATAAATTTTACAGAATTGTAAAATACCTGGATTTCTCATTTTCGTAGCAGCCCGGTAGAACCAATCAGAGTAGATGATTGAATGTCAAAGTTCAATTTCCAATACTCACATTCATATGGTTCTAAATTCTAATTGATTTTAGATTTTAACTAGTTGGGCGTAGCTATATTTGATTTTGATTCCAAGAAGAAGGAATAAGATAATTCCTCTTTTCAAAAAAAAAGATTGGAATACAGAAACAAAATCAAATTAAATATGCTAGCAAAAAGGAATATTAAATAAGCACAATGTAGCTTAAAATAAACACAGACTTATCTCAGAGTGATCACTTGAAATTTCTTGAATTGAATCGAGTTGAAGTGTGAAAACTCTGAATTTCGTTTTCAATTTATAGAAGCAAAAATTGCTCCTACGACTGGTCTTAGAAACCTTCGACTGGTCGTAGCTCTAACGGATATTTGAAATATTGAGCGCGATCTTTGAAAGTCGTTCCACGACTGGTCGTGAGAAGCCTACGACTGGTCGTGGGTCACCTACGACTGGTCGTAGATCTCTACGACTGGTCGTAGGACCATAGATTAGGTTGCTGGACTTTGAGTCGTAGCTCTACGACTGGTCGTGGACGAGTCGAAGCCACACCTACGACCGGTCGAAGGACCTCCAGGACTGGTCGTGGGTGTACCAAAAAATTCTGAAAATCTTCAACAACTTAGGACTGGTCGTGGAATTTCTTGGACTAGTCGAACCAATGCTAGGACTGGTCGAACAAGAGCTAGGACTGGTCGTAGAATAGACCAAACTTATGTAAAATAAACATTTGATTTATGTATCCAAAGTGACCTACTTAAAGGGTCAACCTAAGGTCATTCAAACCTGAACCATGTCGTATGGACATTGAACTTCAACCATTCAACGAATGTAGATTTTTTTGAACCATATCAGGCTTGAGATCTTGAACTTGTTGTAGCTTTAAACTTGAGATCTTCATCAGCATAAAAACTACTTCATGCGTTGCTTATTAGTCTTGAAGTCATTTCTTGAGTTGTTTCTTAAGACTTGAACTTCAACATTGTAGCTTCTTGAACTTCAATAATGTAGCTTCTTGAGACTTCAACATTGTAGCTTCTTGAACTTCAATAATGTCATGAAGTGTTTATGCAGTGTCTTGAATACATATAAATCACCATACAAGCACAAGACACAGATAGATGTTTTGACACATCAAAATTTGACAACCAAAGGAGCATGAGACCATAGCACTTACAATCTCCCCCTTTGTCAAATTTGTGACAAAACACCCAAATAATAATACTTCCAATAAAAATAAGAGAAGTACAGGAACAACAGGTTCAAAATAGAGAATCATGCACAGTTATATAGATATGATAAGTAATAACTAGCATCATTCTCCCATAACTACCCCTGAGAAGCTTAACTCCCCCTGAGTAATAGGAGCACATCATAATCATTAAATTCAAATAAAACCAAAGCCTCCCTAGAATGATTCTCCCATAACTACCCCTGAGAAGCTTAACTCCCCCTGAGTAATAGGAGCACATCATAATCATTAAATTCAAATAAAACCAAAGCCTCCCAAAACTTCTCCCCCTTTTTGACACAAAATGACAAAGGAAGAAGAGCAACAATGATAATGAAAATAGGAGTTGATTCAAGAGAGCATAGTGCATAATTCAAAAAGTCAGTAAGCATGTAAAGTTCAGACAAAAAAAAATTATTACAGACCCATAAAAAATTCAGTCAGAACCAGAAGAGGGAGCAGGATTAGATGGATCAATTTTGTGTAAACCCCTAGCAACCCGCCTCATATATTTGCGTAAATAAGAAAATTGCGTGTCTTGGGTAACACGAATTTGAGCCACCTGCTCTTGAAGGGAATTCAATCTCTCATCAAAATCAGAAGGCTGAAAATCAGGATCATCAGCCGAGTCTGACTCAAGTTCTTCAAATAAATCATCCATATTCACGTCTTCAGGAAGATCACCAGCTTGATCTGCATTTCCTGCTTCAGCACCACTGCTACCAGCATCCACTTGGCCATCAGCCAATTCTAAATTCATCTTGTTAATATTGGAATTATTAAAAGGGAGATGATGGATGGGTTTTTCTCTAGCAGGCATAGCCACGAGCATATGATTTGCCAGCATAGTCAACAAATAACCAAAGGGAATATCACTATGTCCTGGATGGTGACGAGACAAAATAATGGAATGACAAATTAAAGAAGGTAGACATATTTTTGCACCAGAGATGAAAGCAGTGAGTTCGGTTTTATTACCAGAACGTGGATAAAGATTTGAGATGAAAATCCTATGAAGTACTCTGTGTCTGGGTAACAAGTACCTTAAGGGAAGTGCATGACCTTTATGAGTCCAGTGAACATCCAAATTACATAAATCTCTAGTAAGCATTTTTCGTTCAGATTCTGAGAGTCTGTCATGTAAAATATGAATTGGAATGCCCTCATCATTGACAGGTATTTCCATAATGTGAGCAATCAAATGTCGATCCACTGAAAATAATCCTTCTTGAGTATCAATTTTAAAAGTTAAATTCTCAAGAGAAAAATCACAGATACATGCAAACATGGATTGGGCAATGGACTGGTATGCAGCTCCACCCCAATGTAAGATGTTATCCCATCCCACAGATTGCAACAGAGGAAGGATACCAAAGGAAGCAATGTGATTAACATTAACAGGATGCTCAACAATAATATTGCGCATACGCAAATCCCGAGCATTAGAAGGATCATTTTCGGGAGAGCGAAGATGACGTTGTGCAATAGATGCTGATCTAGATGAAGAGGGACCTCGTGTAGTTTTCTTTTTACCTCTAGCATCCATTTTCAAAGGAGGACTCAAGGAAACAAAAAGATGCAAGATAGAAGAAATGGGGTTTTGATATAACAGATTTTTCAAGATAAAACCCCAAACTTGCAATGAACGACCAAATAGATTCTACAAGAATGAGATTTGAAACACCAATAACAAGAATCTACAAGAAAATTGCAAAAGAACCACTAACCTTGAAGTACCATGAAGGTGGGTTCGACCGGTCGTAGCTAGGACCGTTGGAGAGTAAAAAGGAAATGAAGAAGAAGAGTCAAATCCCCAAAATAAAGTGAAATCACGAGTTTCACGACCGGTCGTGTAAGTGTTCGACCGGTCGTATCACGACCGGTCGTGTACACTCACGACTGGTCGAGTACCGACTCAAAATTTGCAATTTTTTCAAATAATTTTCAAATTTAAGCAAATAAAACATCAAACTTATGTACATTATGATACACCAAATCATGCAAATTCAATTTAAATTGCACATACCGAGATCAAACTTTAATTTATTAAACCTGCTTTTGTCGAGCGGTTTAGTGAAAATGTCTGCAAGTTGAGTCTCGGTTGGAATGTAATCCAAATATATTAATTTTTCTTCCACTAATTCATGAATGTAATGAAATCTAATGTCAATATGCTTAGTACGTGAATGCTGAACTGGATTTTTAGAGATATTTATTGCACTGGAATTATCACAAAATAAAATCATAGAATCCTGAGTAATTCCATAATCTCTTAACATACGTTTCATCCAAACAAGTTGAGTACATGCATTTCCAGTAGCAATGTATTCAGCCTCAGCTGTTGATAGCGATATAGAACTTTGCTTTTTGCTAAACCAAGAAACAAGACAATTTCCAATGTAGAAACAACCACCACTGGTTGATTTCCTATCATCAATGTTTCCAGCCCAGTCAGCATCTGCGTACCCGGCTAATTGAACATTAGTCTCATGTGGATACCAGAGACCCAGTTTAGTAGAACTTGCGACATATCGCATAATCCGCTTAACAGCAGTTAAGTGAGATTCTTTAGGATTTGATTGATAACGAGCACAAATACCAACACTCAAAGCGATATCTGGTCTACTAGCAGTCAAATAAAGCAAACTACCAATCAAACTACGATACAATTTAGGATCCACATCATTACCTGTAGAGTCTTTTGAGAGTCTAAAGTTGTACTCATAGGAGTATCAAAATTTTTACCTTTCTCAAATCCAAATTTCTTAATTAAATTCAGAGCATATTTGGTTTGAGAGATAAAAATTCCATCAGGTTGTTGTTTTACTTGCAACCCTAGGAAATAGTTTAATTCTCCAACCATGCTCATTTCGAATTTAGACTTCATCAAATCTGCAAACTCAACAGTCATGTTAGTACAGGTTGATCCATAAATAATATCGTCAACATATATTTGAACCATTAGAATATCATCGTTATGTTTCTTAACAAAGAGCGTCTTATCAACACATCCCATCTGAAAATTATGACTCAGTAAAAACTTAGTCAGTTTTTCGTACCATGCTCTGGGAGCTTGTTTCAGACCATAAAGAGCCTTCTTAAGACGATACACATGATCAGTAAATTTAGGATCTTCAAACCCTGTAGGTTGTTCAACATATACCTCTTCATGTAAATCACCATTCAGAAAGGCACTCTTTACATCCATTTGGTAAATTTTAATCTTCCTAAAACAAGCAATGGAGATAAAAAGTCTGATTGATTCAAGACGAGCTACAGGGGCAAATGTTTCATTATAGTAAATACCTTCAATTTGTGTATACCCCTGTACAACTAGTCTTGCTTTATTTCGAATAATATTTCCAAGTTCATCAGATTTGTTTTTGAAAATCCATTTTGTTCCAATAATATGTTTATCTTTAGGTCTAGGAACAAGGTACCAGACATCATTTCTGACAAACTGATTAAGTTCTTCTTGCATCGCAAGAATCCAGTTTTCATCCGAAAGTGCTTCTTTTACGTTAACCGGTTCAATCTGGGATGTAAAGCATACGTAGTTACATATGTCCTCTAATTGTCTACGAGTGCGCACACCAGTGAGAGGGTTTCCAAGTATTTGAGAAGTTGGATGATCTTTAACAGTCCTTAATTCAGAATTAGTTTCACTTGATGAAGTTTCTTGTTTTTCAAGTATAAGCACTTCATCATTATCTGAACTAGGGACAGGTGTATTCAAAAGATCGTCAATCACAACATTTATTGACTCTTGAATCACACCGGTCCTGTTGTTCAGAACACGATATGCACGACTGTTTAAAGAATATCCTAAAAAGATCCCTTCATCACTTTTAGTGTCAAACTTTCCCAAATTTTCACGGTCACGCAAAATATAGCACTTGCTGCCAAAAACTCGAAAGTATTTGACAGAAGGCTTTTTCTCAAACCACATTTCATAAGCCGTTTTATTATTAGATTTACAAATATAAACACGGTTAATAATGTAGCAGGCTGTATTCACTGCTTCAGCCCAGAGATTCCTAGGGAGCTTCATGCTATTTAACATAACATTTCCCATTTCTTGAAGCACTCTATTCTTCCTCTCGACAATTCCATTTTGTTGAGGAGTTTTAGGTGCAGAGAATTCATGCGATATTCCCTGATCGCTACAGAATTTCTCAAAACCGCTATTTTCGAATTCGGATCCATGATCACTACGGATCTTGTTGACTTGAGAACATTTTTCAGTTTGAATCCGTTTTATAATCTTTTTCACTTCATCAAGGGTTTCTGATTTATCTCTCAAGAATGAAACCCAAGTGTATCTTGTATAATCATCTACAATAACTAAGATGTACTTTTTGCCACCTCGACTTTCCGTTCTTGTTGGTCCTATAAGATCCATGTGGAGAAGCTCGAGTGGTCTTGTGGTGGTATTGGAGTTCACCTTTTTGTGAGAGCTCCTAGTTTGTTTACCATACTGGCATTCACCACAAATCTTGTCTACTTTTTGCATCTTAGGTAGACCTCTAATTAGTTCACTTTTGCTCAATCTGTATAAATTTCGGTAGTGTACATGTCCAAGGCGTTTATGCCATAATTCTGTCTCATCGGTATGGACCATGTAGCACGTTTGTTTAGATGAGCTACCATTGCTTACTATATAGCAGTTTTCAGAAGTTCTGCGACCAGTTAATATTACAGAACCCTTTTCGTTTATAATTTCACAACCTTGATTAGAAAATTTAACATTATGGTTGTTATCGCATATTTGAGATATGCTCAACAGGTTGTGTTTTAAACCCTCAACATATAAAACATTTTTAAATAAGGGAAGGTTATAGAGTTGGACCGTACCTTTGCCAATTATCTTGCAGTTGCTACCATCACCAAATGTGACTGACCCATCAGTCATATCTTTAAGATCGGTGAATAGTGCCTTGTCGCCTGTCATATGTCTGGAGCATCCACTATCTAGGTACCATTTCGAATGGCTTGTATCTTTGAAAGCAGTGTGAGCAACCAAACAGGCAACCTTAGGAACCCATTTTAGAACTGTTTTGGGTTTAGGAGAATAGTTGGTCTTCTTTTGTTTACAGTTGTAAGAGTGACTTACAAAGTTAGATTTTAATAGTTCCTTAAGTAAATCAACAATTTTTTCAGCTAGTGGGTTTCGAATCAGATTTTTGAAATTTATATAGCTGCTTTTGGGTTTTTGAAAAGTTTTTGTATTTTTAGAAAAAACTTGACTAGTAACTTTTCCTTTTGAGTTAGAAGTCTCTCCTTTCACAAAATTGGAAGGAGTATTCTTCTGTTTAGGAGATGTGTTTTTATCATAGCCCAACCCGGATCGATCGCCACATTTTCTTGATCCGGATAATAATTTTTCTAATTTTGGATCACCTTGGGCATATCTCCATGTGTCCTTCAAACTCAGAAGAGAAGATACTTCATTTTTAAGTTTCTCATTTTCAGATTTCAAATTTTCAATCAGGGAGGTTTTGAATTCCAGATCACACTTTGATTTTTCAAAACAATCTGAAATTTGGATTTTTCTAAAACAAGGGTTTCAAAACATTCTTTAAGTTTAAAAAACTTTTCTTTTTGAAGTTTAAGTTTGACAGCAATTTTACAACTTTCCTTATATAAGGCATTGTAAGCATCTTGAAGATCTTCATCATTTTCATGATCACTATCCAAATTTTCTTCACTTGTTGAATCATCGTGATCTGAAAAAGTAAACTTGGCTAGAGTCATAAGGGCCTTAAGTTCACTGCCCGACTCGGTTTCTGAATTTTCTGATTCAGAAGAGGCTTCAGAATCAGACGATTCATCCCAAGTAGCCAACATACCCTTCCTTTTGGATCTGTCCTTTTTAGGACATTTGTTTGCTAAATGCCCATATTCTTGACAGTTGTAACATTGACTATCTTTCAATGACTTCCAAGTTTTAGACTTAGGTTTAGAACGTTTCTTTTCATTTGCCTTTTGAAAGTCGACTCTTTTCTTACTTTTGAAAATCTTATAAAACTTTTTCGCCAAAAGGGCCATATCATCTTCAGACTTTTCTGAATCTGAATTTTCTTGAGTAATACTTTTAGATGACTTCAAAGCAATAGATTTACCTTTAGGAGCTTTAAAACTTAATTCATAGGTTTGTAAAGAACCAACTAATTCTTCTACCCTCATATTATCCGTATCACGAAGTTCCTGGATTGCGGTTACCTTAGAATTGAACCGTTCAGGAAGAGAGCGTAGTATTTTTGCACACACTTTACTTTCTGGGATCTTATCGCCAAGACCCCACATTGAGTTTACAATGTCATTCAATCTAGTGTAAAAGTCCATAAACATTTCATTTTCCTCCATATGAATTTCTTCAAATTTAGTTGTGAGGAGTTGGACTTTAGATTTCTTGACAATTGATGTACCTTCGTGTGTCATTTCTAAAATATCCCAGGCTTGCTTTGCAGTATCACAGGATATGATTCTTTTGAACTCATCCGGTGATAGTGCGCAAGTGATTGCATTTAGTGCTTTAGCATTAGCACTACTCTCATTTTTCTGAAGTGTGGTCCATTGGAAATACGGTGTAATTTTCATAGATTTTGAACCATCAACTCCAGTTACTTCCATGATAGGAGGATTCCATTCAGTCACTGTGGCTTGCCACACACTTTCATCCATTGATTTGAGGAAGATCCTCATTCTGGCTTTCCAATAGGCATAGTTGGAGCCATCAAAGGGTGGAGGCCTAGTAACTGAAAGGCTATCAAAATTTGACATCTTTTTATATAGCTTAGATCGTTAGCTCAGGAAATAAATCCAAATAAAAAGCAACAAAAATGAGCTATTAGGCTTTGATACCACTTGAAAAGGCCAAGCTATATGTCCTAGAGGGGGGGGGGGGTGAATAGGACTATGCCAAATTTAAAATAAAATCAGCGGAAATAAAGTAAACCAATAGCCTTACAATTATGAATCAATTCACAATGCTAAATTTAAATCACCTTGATAAATAAGTATTGAGAGATTGATACAAATTCAGTTCTAAGGACAACCTTACACCATAATAAACAAGGGCTTATGGTAGGACAACCTTATTTCTAGAACATCTTTTGGATCAAGGACTCAATTTTAATAAAGTAAATGAAATAGCAAGGAATTGAAATTAAATGCAGAAGTATAGATCTAAATTATTACAACAATCCCCACACTTGCTTGAAATGTAAATAGTTACAACATTCACATCCACTTGTACATTCCACACAATTGAATGATAAAAGATATGAAAATTAAGCAAGCATTCAATCCACAAGACAAAGAGTTATAGTGGTTCGCCTGTGTGTACACCAACTGTCTTTCAACAGCCACACAGAAAACTACTCCACTCCTAATATCCTCACACAGGGGATATTAGCGTTCACTATCAAATAGGTTTTCACAGGTTCACCAAAAAACTTTACAATTGTGTCTTTTTCACTTGGGCTTACACAATTCAAAAACCCCTCTTTTCTGAGTTTTCTGGCTCTCCTCAGATAACCAATACAATGAGATTTTTTCTGGTTCAACCTCAAACAAAACTAATACAATGAGATTTTTCTGGCTTAACCTCAAACAAAACCAAAAGTAAATAAATTTAACAGAATTGTAAAATACCTGGATTTCTCCTTTTCGTAGCAGCCCGGTAGAACCAATCAGAGTAGATGATTGAATGTCAAAGTTCAATTTCCAATACTCACATTCATATGGTTCTAAATTCTAATTGATTTTAGATTTTAACTAGTTGGGCGTAGCTATATTTGATTTTGATTCCAAGAAGAAGGAATAAGATAATTCCTCTTTTCAAAAAAAAAAAAGATTGGAATACAGAAACAAAATCAAATTAAATAAGCTAGCAAAAAGGAATATTAAATAAGCACAATGTAGCTTAAAATAAACACAGACTTATCTCAGAGTGATCACTTGAAATTTCTTGAATTGAATCGAGTTGAAGTGTGAAAACTTTGAATTTCGTTTTCAATTTATAGAAGCAAAAATCGCTCCTACGACTGGTCTTAGAAACTTTCGACTGGTCGTAGCTCTAACAGATATTTGAAATATTGAGCGCGATCTTTGAAAGTCGTTCCACGACTGGTCGTGAGAAGCCTACGACTGGTCGTGGGTCACCTACGACTGGTCGTAGATCTCTACGACTGGTCGTAGGACCATAGATTAGGTTGCTGGACTTTGAGTCGTAGCTCTACGACTGGTCGTGGACGAGTCGAAGCCACACCTACGACCGGTCGAAGGACCTCCAGGACTGGTCGTGGGTGTACCAAAAAATTCTGAAAAATCTTCAACAACTTAGGACTGGTCGTGGAATTTCTTGGACTAGTCGAACCAATGCTAGGACTGGTCGAACAAGAGCTAGGACTGGTCGTAGAATAGACCAAACTTATGTAAAATAAACATTTGATTTATGTATCCAAAGTGACCTACTTAAAGGGTCAACCTAAGGTCATTCAAACCTGCACCATGTCGTATGGACATTGAACTTCAACCATTCAACGAATGTAGATTTTTTTTGAACCATATTAGGCTTGAGATCTTGAACTTGTTGTAGCTTTAAACTTGAGATCTTCATCAGCATAAAAACTACTTCATGCGTTGCTTATTAGTCTTGAAGTCATTTCTTGAGTTGTTTCTTAAGACTTGAACTTCAACATTGTAGCTTCTTGAACTTCAATAATGTAGCTTCTTGAGACTTCAACATTGTAGCTTCTTGAACTTCAATAATGTCATGAAGTGTTTATGCAGTGTCTTGAATACATATAAATCACCATACAAGCACAAGACACAGATAGATGTTTTGACACATCAAAATTTGACAACCAAAGGAGCATGAGACCATAGCATTTACAGCCACACCCCCTCCCAACCGACCACGACACAGTGGGAGACGCGGCCTCCTGGTATTCGGCACTTGGGCCCTCATGTGTCCACTCGGTTTAGACGTTGGGGCGTCTCCTAGCCTCGAAGGTTTAGAGACTTTCACCCACGGACATCCAAAGTGCCCAGATGCTCGAACCCAAACATTTTCGGTGTCCCATCTGGTCATTCACGACATGCCTGGGAGGTCACAGCCCTGATGTCGCTAGGGCGTATAGTAATCACAATCACACAATGCAAGATGCATGAGTCATGTAGTCCAATCATGCGCATACCGTGCGCTCATGTGGGATAACTCCACCTATCAGAAAGTCCCATAAACCATCTGTACTATGGCATATGCAATGGTCTATCACATCTCACAATAAACATGCATATGATGTGTATGGGCATGTATCATGATGCTATGCTGTCACATACTCATAATTGATATCAATAACCGGCATCAACAATCGGCCTTGACAATGTGGACATTTAACCAACATTGCCCCCAAGGAATGGCCCACATAGAGCCTAACATATAGTGGACCCATGGCCTCACACAAGGGCCTAATATACAACACTATGGGCCTCACTCAAGAGCTTAACACACATCATGATGAGCCTCTCACATGGGGTCTAATATACATCACAACGGGCTCCATCGCCTGGCCCTCAAATACACCACAATGGGCCTCATCACATAGGCCTCATATACATCACATTAGGCCTTAAACACGGGCTTAATACACATCACAATGGGCCTCAAATACGGGCCGCATATACATCACATTAGGCCCGACAATCGGCCTCGATAATCAGAATCGACCTCGACAATCAGAATCGGCCTCGACAATCGGAATTGTCCTCGATAATCAGAATCGGCCTTGACAATCGGAATCGGCTTCGACAATCAGAATCGGCCTCGACAATCGAAATCGGCCTCGACAATCAGAATCAGCCTCGATAATCGGAATCGGCCTCGATAATCGAAATCAGCCTCGATAATCAGAATCGGCCTCGACAATCGGAATCAGCCTCGACAATCAGAATCGGCCTCAATAATCGAAATCGGCCTCGACAATCGAAATCAGCCTCGACAATCAGAATCGGCCTCGATAATTAGAATCAGCCTCAACAATCGGAATCGGAATCGACCTCAACAATCGGCCTCGACAATCGAATCGGCCTCGACAATCGGAATCGGCCTCGATAAACAATTGACCTTGATGATTGGCTGAATAAGGCCTAAGGGAAGGTCATAATGTGGACATTAAACCATCATTGCCCATCAATGTGGCCATTTAACCAACATTGCTCCCAAGCAATGGCCTATATAGAGCCAAACATATAGTGGGCCCATAGCCCCACGCAAGGGCCTAGTACACATCACTATGGGCCTCACTCATGGGTCGCATATGCATCGCATTGGGCCTCGTTCATGGACTTCATGTACATCACAATGGGCCACAATACATGGGCTGAAAAATACATCTCATTGGGCCTTACCAGATGGGCCGGAAATACATCACAATGGGCCATGACATATGGGCCGAGTATATATCTCAATGGGCTATGACCCATGGGCCTCAGATACAGCAAGTGGGCCGCATCATGTGGGCCACATATACATCACACGGGTAACATCAATGGGCCGCATCAATGGCCCTCATATACATCAAATGGGCTGCATCAATAGTCGCACCATCTACACCATTCATCTATATTTTATAGATCATTTTAGAGCATTTCCAAGAAAATAAACCATATTGAAAGATTATCTAGACCATACCATAAATAACAGTGGTGATAATGATTTCTACCGTTAAAACCCCACAGGGCCCACCATAGTGTTTATTATCCACCCAATCTGTGCATATGGTCACAAAGACCTGAATTAAGTGGAAAGACAAATATCATATTAATCCAAAGCTTCTGTGCACCCAAAGGGTTTCAAGGGTAGCCGTTCAATCCCCTCACTAATTTTGCGGGGTGGTCCACTCGATAGATCTGCCTCATTTTATCTCAAGCCTTAAGATGAGCTCACCATTTAGGTGGACAGTTTGGATGTAACACATACATTAAAGTGCATCCACGTCGTACCGTTCAGATAGACAATGTAGATACTTCAATAGTGGGTGCCGCTGTCCAGCCACCTGGACGGTGTGGATAAGACCCATACGTTAAGATGGCCCACCATCCAAGCAATGGACGATGTGGATTATATATATATATATATATATATATATATATATATATATATATATATCAAGGTGGACCCCACCCAACACGTGCAGCACGTGTGGGTGGGTCCCACGTCCTGCCCAAAACGGACGGGCAGTGGATAAAATACATCACGGTTGGCCCTTATTGGCCATCCATTTAAATGGATGGTGTAGATATAGGATACATACAACAATGTGGGTCCCATCCCACACGTGCAACACATGTGGGGTTGGCCCCACACACATGCCATGTGGATGGAAGGCGTGAAATATAGAATGCATATATTGAAGTGGGTCCACGTCCCACATCCGACGGTTAGGCTATAACATATACATCATCGTTGGGTCCCACCGTCTAGATGGACGGTGAGGATGAACCACATGCGCCACATGGGTCCCACGTCCAGATGCTGGACATGAGGATGGTACCCATATTTTAGGGTGGGTCCCACGTCCTCTGGACGTTGATGATACAACACTTACATCATGGTCGTCCCATGATCTGGACGGTCTAGATGACCCTCGTTCATAAGGTGTGGTCCACGTGCTGGACAGTACCCAAGATTATGGATGAACGATGCAGATAAACTACATGAACCATGTGGGTCAGCACCGTCCCAATCTGCTGAATAGTGCAGATCCAGGCATATAACAGGTGGCCCGTCCACCAGCATGCATAGATGGATGGTGCATATATAATACATACATCGCTGATGGGTCCCACCGTACATATGATGGATGATGGAGATACCACATATATAATAGTGGGTGGGGTCCACAACATATGAGAGAGAAAAAGAGAGAGAGAGAGAGAGAGAGAGAGAGAGAGAGAGAGATGGTGGAGATGGAGGGCCCCTTTTGCTTACAACACATACATGAAAATGGGTCCCACATACAAGTGGGACCTTAAATGGAAATCAATGGTAGATCACCCACCGATCGGTCTTCTCCTTTAGCTCCTTGACCTCCTTAGCTCCTAAGCTCCTTATTAAAGGGTGGATGATGAAATTTGAAAGGTGGAGATGGGAGATGAGAGGGGTAGTAGAAGGTGGGTCACACATGGCTCTTTAATATCCTTGAAAACCATGGACGTTGGCTCTCTCGGGAGTTGTTTGGAATGAGAGAGAAATGAGAGAGAGAAAGAGAGAGATGATGCAAGAGAAGTGATGGGAGAGAGGGATGCTGAGTGATGGTGGGTGTACTTGATGGGTGGAGAGAGAGAGAGAGAGAGTTGACTTTGGGTAAGGTTGTGTAAGAGATGGATGGGTGGGGTTGCTTGTACTTGATTGATTTGATTGATTGATTGATTGATTTGATGGGTGGTAGAGATTCTCTCAGAATTCGCACGTGCGGCGTTTTTCCTCGAAATAAATATGGGCCCACATCTCCTGGCCCAGGTATCGCCTCAGCGCACGAAACGATCGTAAGGATACAAGTCTTGGGTCGAGCCAACTCTGGAATACGGGACATGACTCAAGGCTACGCGCAAATGCTGATTATAGGTCGCAGGTTGTCAGAATTCGACCGGGAGGACCTCGGAAGCCTACGAAATGGTACAGTCTAGGATATGGGCCTCACACTACCTGATGGGCCACAGGGACCCCAAACCAGGTTGCTAATAGAATTTCTCCTTGCATGTCAAAATGGACAGCAAGGTGGGTCGTCCTGCGTCCAGAAAATGGACTGCAGGGGGGGTCCCACCCTGCTGGATGGTCTGGACGAGCTAAGCTCACCAGGTGGGCCACCCCTATCAGGGAAAATTGGAGGGAAGGAGAGAGAAGGGAAGAGAGAAAGAGAGAGAGAGAATCACGACCATGGAAGGGGGCTCCGCGACTATGAGCCCCAAACAATCCAAACTATTCATCAAGGGGTCCAATGCATGCATGGGCCCTTACATTAGAAAATCTGATTGGGGATGCCATCCTCACCATGCAATCAAGGGTCTAGATGACCCATCAACGACCTAGATCAAGTAATACATCATGATGAGGTCCATGGAGACTGGCCCCATCATGGCTTGTGCATGCAACCAAGGTGGGCCATTGGCCACACCTAGGGGGTAAAACAGGATCTCCACCATTGATTGGTGGGTCCTACATGCCCCCAAGCAAGAAAACCTAAAGTTCTAAGCAAGAAAACCAATGATCCAAACCTAGAGAAGCACCCACCTATGATCTTTTTCTCCTTTTTCCACCCTTGGGTTCTCTAGCTTCAAGGGAGGTGTTTTAATGGTGATGATGAGAATCTAAGGGCTGGATAGGGAGGGCTTAAGCTTGGAAGGTGGCTAGAAATGGAGGCTCTCTTGGACATTTGGAGGTCTCTCTCTAGCTAGGAAAATGAGAAAGAAGAGAGGGAGAGAGAGAGAGAGAGATAAAAGAAAGAGAATTATTGCATGTAAGACAATGATTACCATGTAAGAGAAGCTAGGCATGCTTGCCATCATTAGTAGCATGCTTGCTAGGGTAGGGTGATGTCACCCCTAGGCTAGTATCCTAAGATGACATCATCCTAATGATGATTCTTAGGGAAAGCACTTTATCAAGAATGCTACAGCCCCGCAACGTGCGGTCACTGCTCGGATAATGTGCAGGCCATAACTCTCAATCTAAGCATCGCATTGGCACATGAATGCGGCGTTAGAACCGCAGCGACGGCGCAGTCGTAATGGCATAGGTCTTGGGTTAAGTCGACTCAGGTTTACAGGATGCAACTTGAGGTCGCTCGCAAATGCTATCTACAGATCGCAGGTCACTGAAATTCGACGGGATGGATTGCGGGATCCTAATGAATGGAATGGTACTAGAACATAGGCCTGACAAAGGAATTTCATACACTCCTACCCAGCATATGAAGAAATTCCATGGAGTGTAAACTGAAAAAGATTCAGTGGTTGAACCTCTCGAGCCGGAAACCACATCTCCGAAAGCACGATATAATAAGCAAAGAACTGGAGGAGCTAATGAGTTCTTCTAACCCTCGTCCATTGCACCCGCGACCACGAAGAAATATGGTCTAATGATTTTCATTTGTTTCGAATTGGGACATATCACCAATCTTAGCCAATAAGTTAAGAAAGTGGCTAAATCATAAGAAGAACTATATTTGACGGTGTTCTTAATATTCTCGCGAATAATCTTAAGGTCTTGATGATTCTGGCTTGCAAAGCCGTCAAGATAAAGATATGGTTATTAAAATAAGATGATATGAATGTATATAAGATGAAGACTTTGAAAAAAGGAGTAGAAAGAGGAAAGTATACCATAAATTTCGGGAGAAATGAGCTAACCAGTCAAGGGAATTAATTTCGTCGGGCTGTGGGAAATTAGCCATTTCTCTAAAGAGTTTGAGAGTGGACTTTGAAATCTCAGATTTATTATCTCCTATAGGAATGAGAGCAAATTCTTCGTTCAAAGGCATATATGCATCAAAGATATTGCCCATGATAAGAAGACCTGCTATGCAAAGAAGATCCCACAAGGTGATGTTGATTTCACCTAAAGGAATGTGAAATGAATTGGTAATTGGGGACCAATGGTTAAGAAAGCCTCTAAAGATAGTTGTATCTCCACAAAAATTTTCTGATGTGGCTATGATTGCATCGAAAAGGGCAATCTGCTCCAAGACGTTATCATGTTTCCGAGCAATGGCTCGAGTCCAAGCGCTATAGAAACCACAAGGAGATAAAAGACCCATCGCCAAGAATCTTTCTATATTCCAGGCTGAGCTTTTAGTAAAGAAGTGTTGTTGAGCTGTCTCAAAATAATGAGTAGGAAAGGGATGATGAGGATTATAGCATGGACGTAAGAATCTCATCTTATGAATCTTACCGATTCTTTGGTGAGATCCATTCTCTTCTAGATATCCTTCTAAATTTCTTGATTCCATCATTGTCATGCCCCGATTTTCAGAACTCAAGTACACGACTCGTATCCCAAAGACCCAGGAGTTAGCTGAATAATAATGTTAATTAATGAAAATCAAAGTGCAAGTAGTAGAAAATAACCATAGCATAGATATGATCAGAACGGGAAATAATATACTGGCCCATTCAACTGGGGGCCAAATACAAAATCCTCAAATGTAATAATTCTAAACAAATTATCATTAATGACATCTACTAGTTGAGGCCATAATATGCAGCCGCCTCCTGGTACGGCTCTTCATCATAAGGCTCCTCCTCGACAGCAGTCGCCTCCAGATCCGCCGTGAGTCCATCAACCCCTGTATCCTCTGTACAGTTGAACATTGATGAATGAGTGGCTAGCTCAGTGTGATCTCCCCTCAAGATTACACACCACCGCCCTAGACAAGAAATAACATAAAACATCCAAGCAACCCAAAACATAGTAAATGCAGTCTTATTATGTGCATGGATGCGTGAATGCAATCATCGCCCCGGGGATGCTCATCCGTGCGGACATTGGGCTCATCACCATGCAATCATCGACCTGGGAAAACTCATCCAGTCGGACAAAATACATACATCACGTGCGATAGTGATAGACGTTGGTCTGTGCCAAGTATGTATGATTAACCAAGTCATTATTAGTCCAATTACAATTAGCCAATTTCAATAAGCTCAAGTCACTACGGGGGGCTTGTCACCAGCGTAGGCCGACAGCTCGGGCATAGGTCCCATACCACCATTCCCGGCTTATGAGGCTACCGCCTTAGGGTGTGTATAGAACCCATCAATACGTGGCTAATCAATTCTCAATATAAGGGAACTACCACCGTATGTTGACTAGGAATGAAGTATCGAAATCATTAAATACAACGAGTAATATGAGACGGTATGTGTGGATCAATACGAGTAAACAACGGAGAGAATAAATGTTGTAAGGTTCATTCCATGGTCAGGTAGGTGGAATCACTACATAGGTGGTAAGCCCCATAACTCAATTACCACTTAATCATAACCTCAGTGTTAAGGGTCTATTTTCATCACAATCCGTTCCGTTACACCCTAAGCTCGAACTCTCTTAAAATAAAAGCTTCCATATAGAGGTTTCAAATAATGTATGACTTACAAACAATACAATCTTATGAAGATTCAGGCATGCTTTGATATTTGAAGTAAGACTCATGTATGCAACCAGTTCAAGAATTATGTATTCCTAACTTATCAAATTCCAAAGCATGCGTCTCAAGTAAACAATCGAGTATTTTAGTGAATCCAACTCATGCTTTCAAGTTAAACTAATCAACGATTTAATGAATTCCAAGAACATATGGTAGAGTAAACAATTCAAATGGTCGGCCCTATGACATGTGGTGAACTAAATCAAGGATTTGATTACTTCTAAAATACATAAACAATAGCTAATCAATAGTTAAACAAGGAAAAAGAGCATGTACTCCAAATAAACAAGTTGAATGATTATCCACTCCTAGGATATCATTTATAATTGTTATAAAGGTCTATCCTTAATCTAGTTTCGAGATGGAAAGCTCAAGGGAAAGAAAATCATCACCTGGAAGAGTTGTGATCCTGACCTCGATATGAAATTCCCGTGAGTATCAGTGGCTCCAAGTTACACCAATAATCTCCTAGAGTATAGTTTGTAATAGTCACATATTCCCCGGGTCTTCCATAATCGACATTGTGTGGGGGGTTCGTATGGGCCCGACAATCAAAAGAATTTGGGCTAGAACAAGCCCACCAGATTCTACATTTATACGAGGCCTAAGTTGAGCCTGAGGTTACCCATCTCTGAGGTCCGAACTGGGCCTGACATGGCCCAGCTGCGACATAGGCATGAGGTGGGCTTGCTGAACAGGGTGTGGCCCAATAACGTCTGAGTGGACGCAGCCCGTTGGGCTGGCTGGAACATTGCCCATCAAATTTAAGGTGGGGCCCGCTATTTAAGGTGAGGTCCACCACCTGAATATGGGTGGCCCACTAGGCTCCAAACTCGGGTGTGGCCGACAATGAGCTACGGTGCGGTCCACTGAGACTTATCTCAGGTGTGGCCCACTGTGGTTCTTGGTGCGGCCCACTGAGATTATCTCAGTTGCGGCCCACTTTGATCAAAGGTGAGGCCCATGGATCTGAACTAGAGCCCGGCCTGGTCTGTCCACTGGAAGCCTAACTCAGTTCATTTTGGCCGACTTTTGCCTGGCCCTAGGCTGACTCTCAGCCCAAGCTCTGGCCCAATGCACGACCAGGTATCGGGCCGAATTTGGGGCAGCGTTCAGCCCAGATCTGTTGTCCGATTCGTCCTTGACTCGAGGCCGGTCTTGGTCCAGATAGAGACCCATCTTCAGCTCTTCTTTAAGGCCTGCTTCCACCCTAGTACAAGGCCCATTTCCAATCTAAATGAGGGCCCTGTTGGTGGGGCGTTTGTAGCCTAAATCAATGCCTGAAGAAGGCCTGATTTCGGTTCAGTCCCCGGCCCATTCAAGGCCTAATTTCAGCATGGATTGAAGGCACGGTTTCAGCTGAGATCGTGGCCTGCCACGGCTCTACCTACGGCCCATTTGAGAGGTCGTATCGGTCCCTATTGGAGGCTGATCTTTTTAGCTCAATCCAAGGCCTGATGAGGGCCTCGTTTCAATCTCGTTTTGGCCCAGTTGGAGACCGACTTCAGCTTTGATTTACGGCTTAGCTGAGGCCTAATTTTGGCTCATACCCGACCTCAACTTGGCCCAACAATGGCCAAGTTTCGACCTGGTTTACGGACTATAGTGGCCTAAGCTAAGAGAGCTAAATGACCCTTCAATACCGGAATTTGAAATGGAGTGACGAACTGAGCATTACATGAACTTCCAACACCCGATACTTGAGCCAGCAACAGTGTAAACCACTCGAGCTTCAACTCAAACAGATGCCACCGACCTGCACTAGCTTGACTCAGTCTGAACAGGCTAGGTTGACTCAGTGCAGAACTGAGTTTGCATCTTCACTCTCTTCTCTCTCTTTTCCTCTCTCTCTCTCTCTCTTTCCTTTCACTCTCTCTTTTCTCCTTTCTTTCTCATTGGTGCGAATCCCAAGAGCTACAGGGCTCTTTTTATAGCAGTGGGAGGGGGAGTCCCAACGGTTGAAAAAGGCCCTCCTTATAACGGTTGTGATCAAAAGAGGGCTATGCATGGCGCCCATCCATGCTTGGGGATGGACTGATGGTGCCCTGGCCCATCCGAAAAGTAATTTTTTAGGTCCGGTGTGGCCCATCTCGTGATCATATTTTGGTGGGTTATTGGGGAAGACGATCGGGCCTCTAATGGTAAATCACTTCACCACGTATTTCAACACGATCTTGTCCTTTTGAGAGGACCAGATGAACCTTTGATCAACGTGGGGTCCATTTTTGGGTCTTAAACGTCAGTTTCAAATCATCTCACGAGAATCTCCATTTTTCATTATTTTCTCGTGAGACGATATGTTTCTCATCTCCATCTCATCTCACCCTGAACGAGAGGCTGGGATAGCTCCACGTGGCCCTAGGAGTGGCTAGAAACGTGCCAGCACATTCTTCCCAAAGAGGAAAGTCTTTTTTTTTTTTTACTTTTCTTTGGGTAGGCCTTGCTCTGCTGTTTTTAACAGTGAGAGAAACGGCCTTCCAAGGGCTGATGGATGGCCTGACCAACACGATCATAGGCCACCCAAATAGTCACAGATGGGCCCACCATCTTGGATCCCAACCGCGTGAAGGCTCTCGAACGGTTCCGTTCGATCTCTCTCATTCCTATGCATGGGCCCGAAAGCCTATACGGTTTTGGTCCGTCGGGCCATATGAACACGATGGATGGTTTGGATCGTCCAGATAGTGGCCAGGGTGGGCCACTTTAGAGGTTGAAGATTGTCAATTTAAATTTCAAAACGGGATGGAGGAAATCTGTTTTCTTTTTTTTTTTTTATATTTGGCTCGGTCAAAGGCTGTTTGACCGAGCCCGACGTTCCAGTGACCGTCGTATACGAACGCATGAGGTGCACATGCACTTCGTGTGGAGTCCACCACAATGTTTGTGACAAATTCAGTCCGTCCAATTGTCATGGGTACCCCACTTAGGGGTCTTGGCCCATTTTGGGGTGCAACTGAGGCCCAGGTGGGCCGCATTGCACATCTCAGGCCATATTTGGCTAGTGTACACTGATCTAGTGGTTGAAATGGTCTGATAATTGCCTTCAATGGTTAAATGGGGGGTTTAGGGTACAGTGATTGTTTGGTTGGCCACTAAATAATCCTCAAGAGTTGTTAGTGGGTGCGTTGTCCCAATATGACTTAATTAGGCGACCTATAAGTTGCTTAAATTTAAGGTGTTTAGTTGAGTTTACCTTTCTGACTGATATAGGGTTCAACTCAGCTCCTAGGCCTCGGATGGACGGCTTCAATGATGATTGGGGGTCCCATCCTGCATTTGTTTTGGTTTAAGCTCTCTATTAGTCGAATTCTGAGATTCCATCACTACGGGTTTGAATGGTAACACCCACGTAACATAAGTGCGGGGTGTTACAATCATAACCCAGTTATCTGTAGAAATAAGATTGTTCCAGATCATTTGGTCAACTGGCTCACAGTGAAGAATCGACTAATGACGTCGCAAGTTTATGGGAATGATGGTCGTTTCATTCTCAGAAGGATTATAGAAATTAAAGGTTTTCTCGTGAATCCCTATACAATTCCGAGTTCTGAGTGATTCGTCTGACTTTTGGATTAGATGCATGATTCTTTTTTCTTTAAGATGTAGCCCTACTGTCAGGACATATTTCCAGCTGTATCGAGGAAGATAAGATGAAAGGATTTCTTGAAGAAATGAAGAAAAGTCTCGAAAATCTGAGTGTTAGAAAGAAATTTCGCACTTAGAAAATTTTGGTGAAAACTGGTTGCGCGGGTGCGCGTAATGAAAGATGGTTGCGCGGGAGCGCGCAGAAGAAATGATCTTCGTACAAAAGAAAATGTGTTGTGTGGTGCTTGCATGCAAAGGAAAGTTGTTTTGAGAAAAATCATTAGAAAAGCGAAAGTTTGACAGAAATGAGTAAGTGAAAGAAAATACGCAGAGTATGATATTTATAGAGAGCCAAACCCGATTGCAGTTGCGACAGACCCGATTAATATTGCACGGGGCCGCGCAACGACATGAAGATATGAATAGAAGAAGTGATTGATCCTATTTCTTTGTTTTATGGATAGAAGAACAAACAAAGGATCAAGGGGGCATCTGTTGAGACATAAAAATAATAAATAATAAATATAAAGATCTTATGATGAAGATCAAGATGAAAGAAAAAGATGGAGTAAGTTGTGTTGCGCACACCCACGCAAAGGATAGTGGTTGCGCAAGTCTGCACAACATGAATTTAGTCACAAAAGATTAGATGGCTGAGGAATCACATGAAGTGGGCCCCACGGCACAAGGATTAAGGGTTCGTACGTGTGAAAGCCTATAAATACCCCACTCCCCCTCTCATTTAAATGACGACAACAATGAAGAAGATCAGAGCTCCAGAGAAGACGAAGATTCCAAAGGTATCTCAGAGAATAAGGAAAAGAAGACACCAATGGGTCTTTTACCCATTGCGTTGGACCGCGCAACAACATGTTTTGTTGGGTGTGGGTCATTACAAAAAGTCCAAATGCTGCTGAATTATTCAAATGTTTCTTCGATTCAAACTTATGTTTTGGATAATTTGAAGAAGAAGCTATAGATCCGCACAATGCTTCTCTTGTCGAGTTGAACGAATTGCAAGCCGAAATGCTGGCGGATTTCATATTCAAATCTATTTTTATACTTGTATTTCAAACATTTTATGTTAGAATCAAGGGATAAAAGGATGTCAAAGAACTTAAAATCAATCAAATATTTTGTGATGATTCTTCTCTCATTTTTTCTTTGTTATTATTGATTAAGAAATTCCCCAAATCAAATATCTTTCATTTCTTATTGAAACAAGAAATTGCTTTGGAACATCCTAGGGACTCCTATTTATAGTTGTGGAACTTCAACTTTCGTACTGACTTGGAGATTTTGCAAACCGACCTTGAATTTACGCACTTCTGTTATGATTCGGTCAGACCGAAGTCGCGTATGAAAAATCTGTGCAGAAATTGTCAAATTTAGGTGGGACTGAAGTTGATTTTAGTTGGATTGAAGTTGGCTTCTGTTTGACCGAATTAAGGCTGAAAACCCACTTTCTCGCTGGACTATTTTGGGCGATTTCGGTTAGACCAAAGTTGGTTTTGGTTAGACCGAAGTTTGTTTTAGGATGTTTCTTTTTTAGACTCGAAATTTCAGAATATGATTTTTCTGGCCAATTTTCAGGATTCCTTTTCTTCACTTCAAATCTTCGATTCTCTTTATTCCTCACTTGGTTTCCTTGGATTTTTGACATGTGAATTTTTCATTAATGACTTCCAAATCTCTCATTCTTCATTATCTTCTTTTGATCTCTAAATCAATCCTTTTAAGTGCATATTCATCCGAGGCTTCCAAATCACCTCGCATGACAAAAACGTATATAATTAAATCGAATTAACACTTAAATGTCATGAAAAGTAATGTGATTGGAGGGTTAAATATATAATATTTGAGTCTCAACATTGAGTGCGTCAGCAAGGAGTGGAGTAGGCACGTAGCCGAACCAATATATATCGTTGTGTTTGAGATTGTCTTCATGCATCTATTTAATTATGATTATATGGTTTAAATGCTCAACTATTATGCATGATTGAATGGATGTTTAGGATTGATAGGAATCACATCCCACACACACATATACACTATCTTTCTAGGCTAACTACTTATCTTACAAATCATGTGTAGCCATTGTAATTGGACCCTTTATTGGTTTGGAAGCCATATAGTTACTTTTCTTGATTAGTGTAATTGATAAGTTTAATTTTATTGTTAAAAGTTTTTTAAAAGTCCTATTCACCCCCCTCTAGGACACTTGGACATAATCTCATACTTCAATTAGTGGTCTAACTACAATTTCATTGGACACCTCGGGCGTCCTTCTCGGTGAAGGTCAGTTTGTAGGAGGTCACTCTTTGTTCTTTTGGAGGTCTGTAGGTGAGGTAGACTTGATGTTTCGAGCTGCTATGGCTGATGCTCCGGGCATGAGCTCTGCGTGCTCAGTTCGAGTCTCCTCTTCTGGTAGGCCGCTGAAGATGATGCAGATCTCTCCTGTAGCCTCATTATTATTGTCATTGTTGGGCTACTCGTTCTTCCCTCCTATTGACATACTCCCGCAGATGTTCATCGCGTATAAGGGCCTCAATTTATTCTTTAAGGTCTAAATAATTGCTGTAGAATGGTTGATGGTGGAAGTGGCAGTACTTCTATTTATCCCGCTTGTCAGTGTCGATCTTCATCTGGTTTGGCCATTCCAGGAGTTTCTTATCCCAAACTTCCATGAGGACCTGCTCGGGTGTAGGAGTGGAATCGGCTTTCAAGTCGTTTGCTTGGATGTTGACCTATAGTCGAATCATCATCCCTCCTACACTTGTTGCTGTGAACGGATGCCTGCTATTTCTTTGGTCGTTTCTCCCTAGTCGAGCTTCCTCATTCTTGGCGGCTTTTTTAGAGCAGAAAAGTTCCTTGGCATTGGACTACTTCTGAGCTCGGTTGAGGAGATCGGCCAAGGTCAATGGGAGATTTTTGCCGAGCGAGAAGAGGAATATCCCCTCCTTCAGGTCGGCCATCATAGTGGTTAAGGAAATCTGATCTGATTAGCCCTCCACTTGGATTGCTTCTGGGTTGAAGCATTTAATGTAGTCTTTTAACAGCTCGTTCTCCTTCTGAGTGATGATGAGGAGGTGAGTAGTTGGTTTCAGAATTTCTTTTCCTCCGATAAAGTTGGTAATGAAGGCTTTGTTGAGCTGAGTGAACGAACTGACGGACATTGGCTTCAACTACTAGAACCATTTCGAGCTGCTCCTAACAAGGTTAAGGAGAACGCTCGACACATCACCATAGTCGAAGCACCATGGAGCTCCATCCATGCCCTGAAAGATTCTAGATGCTTGGCTGGGTCTGTGGACCCAGAATAGGCAGCAATTTGCAGTATCCTAAATCTAGGCGGGAGTTGATCTTACATGATATTTTCGATGAATGGTGGCTCAGTCTACTCCATCATAGCTTTTATTGAGGTTGGAGCATGTGCGCGATAGGCTTTTCGTATGTTGCCAATCTAATCTCGTAGCTTATTGAGTTCGGCCTCCCAGGGATCCTCGTTTTTGGCCACCGTTTCAGGAGAGACCTCTATCTCAGGAGCCTTTTCGTGCCTCTTCTTCTTCAACTCATGGGGTAAGTCAAAGGCAGCTAGCACAATAATGCCCTAAGCATGGGAGGGTGCACATTTTGGGGCTTCACAGGTTTGCTTGTTCCTCTGGGAGTCGCCAGGCACTTGAGATAGTACGAAAACTTCAGTGGCTGCTTGAGCAACAACTTCCCCAGCCCCGTGGTTGGGAGGAGGATTCTGTCGTTTTAGCATTTGCCTTATCTGATCATTGTTGTTGGTCAGTGCTTCAACTTGATACTCTAGGGAGACAAACCGACCTCCCCTATTCTGGGACTGCTGCATTGGGCCTGCGGGCATAGAATCAACCTGAAGTTAGGAGGTTGAGTCTCGATGGTCTATGGACTGTTCTGCCAACGCAGGGTTAGGTGCAATAGTGGTAGTTTGGGCTTTCTTTCTCTCCTTCGCCATTGTTGAGTCACTATAGATGATGAGAACGTCTTTCAATGTCGTTGTCATGGATGACACCAAACTTTGATGTAGAAATCTAGTTAACCCTTCTTGGATCTTCGAATACCTGCACACAGAGAAAACAAAGGAGACCCTGGTTGCAGCAAGAGACCCTCCGATGCCTAAGTCAAGTAGGGAATCTGGGTCTAGTAAAGAGTCATATTTTTTGGTGTAGAATTATGTGTACCTTTCACCATTAGAGGTGCTCCTATTTATAACTGAATGAAGGCGGTGGCGTAGAAGGTGATTCCCTGTTTAGTAGGAGCATGTTGTAAAGGGAATTGTATCTCGGGCATATTGCAGTAATCTTCCGAGATCTTCGACTGAGATCTCGGACAGACCCGTGTTATAGTTGTCTCCTGAGATCCTCGGCTCAGATCTCGGGTGGATATCTCTGATAAGGTCTGGATGGTCAGAACCAGTAGAAACATGTAGTAAGAGGTCGAGTTCGAGGATTAAAGGTGATGTACATAGCCATTTTGAAGGGTAGTTTGCTGACTTGGATTCTCCAGTGAGTCGTGGTTGAGTTTTTTCTCAGCATTGAGCAGAGTATCAATCTACCAACATGCCCTTGGGAGTCATGTCTGAGCTTTGAGACCGAGTTCCTTTCCTTAGTAAAATATAGTTGAAATCGGGAATGACTATTCTCTTCATCTTATCGTACGGGGTGAAGTTTTCTTGAGTGTAGCATCTCGGAGGTCTTGCCTTGTGCAGGGTCGTACCTCGGGGGCTCTTACCAAGAGTTGTTTCAAGTAACATCTCGAAAATGGATGGGACCGTGGAAGGGCTCAACATTTGATGGAAGTGGAGATACTTAGCAGTGTACTTATTACCTTCTGACTATTGAGGAACTCCTTGGTAGTGACTGGCGCTGGCTGATTACATGACGAGAAAAGAGTTCCGAGTTGACCTCTTTTCTTACGCAAATCTAATTTTACCCATAATATGATCAATAATTAATCTGATTTTGAAACATTCACGTTACGTTCGGTTTAACTTCAGTTATTGGATGCCATGTGTACAACTTTCTAACTTGAGTTAGCGGCATGGCTTACACTTGGTTTTGTACATAGATATACAATTTTTTAAACTGATGGATTGAATCACGAGGTTGGGGTGATTTCCCAAGGATACTCTAGATCGGCAGTCAATGTCCGATCGAGTGTGGGCACTATTGGGCCTCGTTCTCTTTATTTAGAAGATCTCAGTCTCCCTCTTCCAGCACTCCATCCAGTGTAAAATAATGGCATTCTACATCCCCTCCCATTTTCAATGGTTCTCTTTCGCCTTAATGATACTTCCTTTCGTCGTTTTCTTGCTCCTCGTTCAGAGAAACAAGAGAAGAAGAGCCTTTAAACTCCCTCCTGGTCCCTTCCCCCTTCCCATCCTTGGCCACCTACTACATATCAACCGTATCTTTCCTCACCAATCTCTATGGTTACTCTCCACAAAACATGGACCTCTCATGCATCTACAACTGGGCCGTAAACCGACAGTAGTCGTATCATCTGCTAGAATGGCAAGCGAGCTCTTCAAATCTCGCGATCATGTATTCTCTCGTAGGCCCACTCTCATCTCCAATAAGACGCTCACTTACAATTTCATGGATGTGGCTTTTTCGCCTGATCATGGCGATTATTGGAAAGAGATGCGCAAGCTTTTGGTTTCTAATCTCTTGAATGCAAAGACTGTACAGTCATTCCGGTCCATTAGGGAGGGAGAGGTCGCCCGAATGATAACGTCGATTCATTGTTCTTCTTCTTCTCCTCTTCAACCTGTCAATCTGAAAGAGATGCTTATTACTCTCACCAACAACATAGCCTGCATTACGGTTTTCAGTAAGAGTTACGAAGGAGGAAATGAGAATGAGAAAGCCAAAATGCGGGGACTTCTTGCAGAAGGGGCATACGTGTTGAGCCGTTTCTTCGTTGAAGATTTCTTGCCGTGGATGTGGTGGATCGACGCCGTCAGTGGATTGTATGTGTTAGTGCTATTATATGATACCTCTTTGGTTGTCAAATTTTGTGTGTCAAAACCTTGGTGTGTTCTATGTCTTGGTGTGTTCTATGTTTAAGACAACCATATCAACTTATGGACTCTTCAAGCGGCTTCAAGGTACATTTCGAAGATATAAAGAAGACACAGTATTCTTTATTCACGCAAAGGTTATTCAAGGTCAAGATACAAGCAGTGTTTGAAGGTGTGAAGCTCAAAAGCAAACTCAAGATAAATGTTTGTGTCAAGTCTTTGGACGACTCGTACTTCAGGCTTCAAGTACTAAAAGATTTATCATTCGTTGAATGAAGTAAAGTTCAATGTCCATACTTCATTATTCAGGTTTGATAGACCATAGTCTTTGACCTTAGGGTAGGTCATTTTGGATACATTCTACAACTGTATTTAAACATGTTTTTGATCTGCTTTTAGACTAGTCCTAGGTCTGGTTCGACCAGTCCTAGCACTGGCTCAACCTGTCTAAGAATTTCCTAGGCCAGTCTTGGACTTGTTCAATTTTATCGATTTTCTGGTTCGCTCACGACCAGTCTTGGAGTCTGCTCGACCGGTCGTGGGATGTCCTCGACTCGAACCTCGACCAGTCGTGGAGCCTTGATTCAAACTCCAGCGACTAAATTCACTGTCGCTCGACCAGTCGAGCAGGGGTCTCGACCGGTCGTGGACGACCTTCGACCAGTCGTGGACTGCCTACGACCGGTCGAACATCGGTTTTCCTGATTCCGCGCAGAAATTCAAAAATCTGTTTCTCCTAAGACCAGTCGTGGGAACTCCTAGACCAGTCGAAGATGAATTTCTGTAGCTATAAATAGCACATGAATTTCAGAGTTTAAATGTCAAAAAATCTATCAAAGCAAGTATATTCTAGGCTCCACTCTGAGATAAGTCGTGTTTATTTTTAAGCTAATTTGCGCTTCATTCTAATTCCTTTTGTTAGCTTTTTGCATTTGATTTTATTCTAAATTCCAATCATATTTGAAAAGGGGAAATCGTGTATTCCTTCTTCTTGGAATTAAAATCAAATAGAGCTAGCCCTTTGTGATTTCATTTAAAATCAATTAGAACTTAGAATCTCGATAAATTGAGTATTGGACATTGAACTATCATTATTGAATCTCTACTCTGATCGGTTCTTCCGGGCTACTGCAAAAGGATAAGATCCAGGTATTTTACAATTCCTGTAATTTCTATTTTGGTTTTGTATGAGATTTGCCAGAAAAATCTCTGTGTATGGTTATCTGAGGAGAGCCAGAAAACTCAGATTGTGGGGTTTTTTGAATTGTGTAAGCCCAAGTGATAAAGACACAATTGTGAAGGTTTTTGGTGAACCTGTGAAAACCAGTTTTATTAGAGAACGCTAATATCCCCTGTGTGAGGATATTAGGAGTGGAGTAGCATTCTGTGTGGCTGTTTGAGGACAGTTGGTGAACACACAGGCGAACCACTATAACTTCTTGTCTTGTGGATTGAATGGTTATTTAATTCCTTATCTTTTATCATTCAGTTCTATTTTCCTTGTGGATGTGAATGTTGTAACAGTTTGAAATTTCAAGCAAGTGTGGGAATGTTGTAATAATTTAGTGATTTATTTTGCAATTTCTTTCTTGCAATCCCTTTTATTGATTCAAGCTTTAAATTCTAAAATTGTTCCAGCAAGGTTGCCCTGCCATATTTATGGTGTATGGCTGTCCCTAGAACAAGACATTTGTAAATTCAATTTATTTAGTGCAGTTTGTATTCCTCTTTGATTTGAGAAATTGATACAAAGACATTTCTAGATATAAGGTTGTCCTACCATAAACATTGGGTTTTTGGTGAAAGGTTGTCCTTAGAACAACGTTTGTATCAACCTCTCAAATTCAGTTGTTTGAGGTTGTATTTCATTTCTGCATTACAATTTATTTAATTGGTTCATTGGCTATCATACTCTGTTTAATTCCGCTATTATAAGTTTTTTATTTGGCATTGTCCTATTCACCCCCCCTCTAGGACATATAGCTTGGCCATTTCAGTATGCTAAGCTCAAAAAGAGTTTCTTGGACTTGGATGACTTTTACGAGCAGGTCATTGAGGACCACCTTGATCCCAAGAGGTCAAAGCCAGAGCGGGAAGATTTTATAGATGTCTTGCTTCGAGTCCAAAAGGATTCACATCTCACCCGAGATCACATCAAGGGAGTCATGATGGTCATCTTCACTTGCCTTTCTATTTTCCTATTCTGAATCCGGATTATCTGCTTTCCACGTACAGAAAATTCTTATTTTTCTGCATTTCCTAATTATGGCAACAGAGTATCTAATTCATTCTCTTATTTTTTTAACCAGGTTTTTTTTACTGTGATTGGACCACATCATCACTAATGTTGTCAGCACTGCTACATAAAATATAGTGTGATGATGTGGTCCAATCAGATTGGGACAAGCAGAGTATCCGATTCCTTATGTTTTTTGTTTTGTTTTTCCTATGTCCTGACTTGGCAGCCATCATCATCCCACTGCGGCCCAAAATGTTGACGTGATCATGTGATCGCAACTGTCCATTTTCTCAATGCTATGCTATATGGACAGCTGTGAGAGATGCTAAGGACGGTTATGCCATTTTTCGGACCTTCATTAGATGGCAAAGGAAATAGTGAGACTTGAAGTAGCAATTGTTACTCTTTTTAATAATTAAATTCTCAAGAATGAGATTGGAGGTCAAAATTTTAAGAGGCCCGATATACCCTAAACGTTTGTAGGTTAATCATCTATAAGTCTCATGCTAGTGCATGTATAAAATATAATCCATCTGTTACATAGGCTTATTGCTGTTTTCCTTAGTGGCCTAAAATTATTTCAAACCAAATCTCAAGTAGGCCACCCCACGGGACAACACCTCGACCCTTATTTACTCCTTAAAGGGATATTTTCGTTATTTTTAAAAATAGAAAGATACTCTCGTAAATTATGTTTTGCTCAATCCCTACACGAACGTACCCAGATCTTCAACAAAAGCCTTTCGTAGGAAGTTCCTACACTCTCGTAAATTATTTCAAACCAAATCTCAAGTAGGCCACACCACAGGACAACAGGTCAACCCTTCTTTACTCCATGAAGGGATATTTTCGTTATTTTTAAAAATAGAAAGATACTCTCATAAATTATGTTTTGCTCAATCCCTACACGCACTTACACAGATCTTCAACAAAAGCCTTTGGTAGGAAGTTCCTACACTCTCGTAAATTATTTCAAACTAAATCTCAAGTAGGCCACCCCACAGGACAACAGCTCGACCCTTCTTTACTCCATGAAGGGATATTTTTCGTTATTTTTAAAAATAGAAAGATACTCTCGTAAATTATGTTTTACTCAATCCCTACACACACGTACAGATCTTCAACAAAAGCCTTTGTAGGAAGTTCCTACACTCTCGTAAATTATTTCAAACCAAATCTCAAGTAGGCCACCCCACAGGACAACACCTCGACCCTTCTTTACTCCTTGAAGGGATATTTTCATTATTTTTAAAAATAGAAAGATACTCTTATAAATTATGTTTTGCTCAATCCCTACACGCACGTACACAGATCTTCAACAAAAGCCTTTGGTAGGAAGTTCCTACACTCTCGTAAATTATTTCAAACCAAATCTCAAGTAGGCCACCCCACAGGACAACAACTCAACCCTTCTTTACTCCTTGAAGGGATATTTTCGTTATTTTTAAAAATAGAAAGATACTCTCATAAATTATGTTTTGCTCAATCCCTACACACACGTACACAGATCTTCAACAAAAGCCTTTGGTAGGAAGTTCCTACACTCTCGTAAATTATTTCAAACCAAATCTCAAGTAGGCCATCCCTCAGGACAACAGCTCGACCCTTCTTTACTCCATGAAGGGATATTTTTTGTTATTTTTAAAAATAGAAAGATACTCTCGTAAATTATGTTTTGCTCAATCCCTACACGCACGTACACAGATCTTCAACAAAAGCCTTTGGTTGGAAGTTCCTACACTCTCGTAAATTATTTCAAACCAAATCTCAAGTAGGCCACCCCACAGGACAACACCTCGACCCTTCTTTACTCCTTGAAGGGATATTTTCGTTATTTTTAAAAATAGAAAGATACTCTCATAAATTATGTTTTGCTCAATCCCTACACGCACGTACGCATATCTTCAACAAAAGCCTTTGGTAGGAAGTTCCTGCGCTGGGATGCAGGGTGGGGTCCATTGTGATGTTTGTGATAAATCCACCCTGTCCATCCGTTTTGCTAGCTCATTTTACAACATTCAACCAAAAATAAGTTGGATCCAAAAATAAAGCTGGACACACACGAGGAAGAAATTGGTGAAAGAAATTCTTGCCTTTAAAACCTTTATGGGCTCCACCTTATTGTTGATATGCCATACAAAATATACGTCCCACTCTCAGAAATTGAAAACACAAACTTAACCTGATACAAAACTTTTGTAGCCAAATGAATGTTTCAACAGTGGTAATTAACTAAAATCCAACTGTTTTCTCTCCCACAGTTCACTTGAGTTTTGGATCCACCTAATTTTAGATGGAATGTCCTAAAATAATCTCACAAATTAAATGGACAGATTGAATTTCTCACAAACATCACAATGGGCCCACCTAGCATGCCAGCGCAATAATTTCCTATGAAAGGCTTTTGCAGGAAATCCATCCTACAATCAGGCTGTCTACGCGGACTTTAAGCCCAAAAATACTTTTGCAAGAAATTATTTCGACAGGCCTATCATGATATTTTTGAGAAGTATATCCCGTCTATCTGTTTTTCTAAATCATTATAAGAGACAAAATGGAAATGAGGCAGATCCAAAACTGAAGTGGCCCTCACAACAGAAAACTGTGAGATTCATGAACGGTCCACCGTTGAAACATTCATAACGCCACAAAATATTTAGATCAGGGTAATATATTTTTGTTTTCATTTCATCTCAGTAGTAATGACCTTACGAACTGTATGGATTCCATATAAACATCACGATGGACCTCAAAGAGGTTTTCACTGTAGGCATTTCCCTACCCATTGTTTTTAGCCATGCATCCCACTTGAGTTTTAGATCTACCTAATTTTTCCCAATTCCTAAAATGACATGAAAAACGGATAATGTTGTGGATTTCTCAAAAACGTCTAGGTGGGCCGACAAACTCTTATAGTGGATTTGGCCACTTTACTTGATTCGTATGGTCGCTGCCAACAACGAGGTAGCTACTAGATGGTGCTATGATGTACATGCTTTATCAACACCATCCATCTATATTTCTAGGTCATTTTAAGATATGAGCCTAAAAAAATAAGACATCATAATCTCCAGTGGACCACACCATGAGAAAACAGTGGACAAAGGTCCTTATATCAATGTAATTGAAAGATCTTCGATGCCATCAATAACTTACTCTCGATGTTATCGAAGGAGGTTCGATTACATCGAGGAACACTTAGAGTATTTCAGAAATGGTGGAGGGAATAAGCCCAAGGTCAATTCATTCGAAGTGGGTTCAATGTCATCGAACTTCATTCGATGTAATCGACAATCCCTAGCATATGTTCAGTTTTTTGCTGGACTATTTGGGATTGATTTCGATGCAATCGAACCATGTTCGATTCCATTGAAATCATCCTTAATTGCATATCGATGCAATTGTCAGGACATTGAATTTACCTTATAGTTCATATTTCCTCCAATACTCGAAATGTTCAAAACTAAGCTTACCAAAGGGACTTTTGGAAATACATTTAGTGGGTAAGATTAGGTTCTTTATAGAGGGGTCATATTGGTTAGGGAAGTGAGGCTTGTTTACCTTTGTGAACACTCGAACTTCTTCAGTTTGGTTGAGTCTTTAGTCTTGTAATCTTCAATTTGGGCTCACTTGACAGACTGACTTAACAGTCACCTATATTGATAAATTAGGGCAATTTTGAAAAAAGTTATTCTGAAATTTCTAGAAATTATTTTCTATTTTCCTTATTTTCCTCGTGGATTCGAGGTATCTCTGTGAGGAGTCCAGAGAAGTTTTGTGGATTCGGAACAGTTATCCCTTGAGGAAGACGATGCTCAACCTTAACATGTCCTTCCCTGCATCAGTTTGGTATCAGAGAGAGGCTTTTCCTCGGATATATGGCTTCTAACGTCGGGTCGGACAACAATCCCATGGACGATGCTCCATGGAATCATCTTTTAACAGTTTTTGAAGCAGTGCCATGAGTGAATTGATAAGCCATGTAAGGGTTGTAGGCTTCCATAGATCGCATGATAGATTGCATAATGGAGGCCCTAGGGAAAATCTGTGTTCATGGTGGTGATCTGCCCCTAGAAGTTGCTGGAACTCGTAATCGCCCTAATTGTAGGATGATGCTAGCGGTGAACCAATGGATCATCCTTAAGGAAGGGGAATCCAACGACGAGGAGGTCAATAACATGATCCTCTAACATCCTAGACAAGGCAGCGATCAAGCAGAATAGTCAGATCGAGAGTTATACTGCTTGGCAGTGCATAACGATTAGATCAAGACTGAATCACAATAAGTCGCTTGATTCAATGGTGGATTATGTTTGGCCATCCATGATCGAGTGCAGATGTAGCCCATTTGGATGATGAATGTTGCAATCAAATTGGCTACATGAGTGAAAGTATAGCTTGAACGCTCCAACACGTGAACTTATCAGGCCTCCATGGCAAGATGATCCCAAGGAGCTCCACAGCCTAGAGGGAAAGAGCATGTGGGAGCAGGCACTCAACCTCCTTCACCTGCGAACTGAGATCAAGGCAGTGGGTGGGCCAGGCCCCAAAGGGGCATAACAACTACTGCTGGTCCAAACAAGATCCCAGAACCCCTACGCTCAGCCAAGACCCAATAATTGCTATCGTTGTGACCAATCAGGTCACCTATCAAATACTTGTCCCAAGCGATAAGTGGCGAACCTCGCCATCAATGATGGTAATGCTGAAAATGCCAATGAAGACCCAAATATTGAGGAGCTAAAGCACGACACAGAGGACAAAGCAGATGAGATAGGTTGGGTTCAGCAAGATCATGGCAAGTTGCTCATCATGAGGTAACTATTATATGTGCCAAGAAAAAAAGTACACCAATAATGACATAACATCTTCCGAATTTGGTGTACGGTGAATAGAAAAGTTTGTGACATAATCATTCATAGTGAGAGTAGTGAAATATCATCTCCAAGGTCATGGTGAAAAAGTTGCACTTAAAGACAGAGCATCATCCCTCCCCATATATGATCAGTTGGATTAAGAAGGTTAGCGAAACAAAGGTAACTGAACGGTGCACCATATCCTTTTCAATTGGCAAACATTACAAGGACTAAGTAGTATGTGATGTAGTTGACATGGAGGCTTGTCAAATGCTACTCGGTCGACTTTGGCAATCCGATCGTGACGCCACTCATAAAGGGCAAGATAATGTGTATATTTTTATCAAGGACAACCGGAAAATCATATTAGCCCTTATAGATCTAGAGGAACCACCCAAAACTTCTAAAGTGGAGGGTCATTCTCTCTTAACTATATGGGACTTCGTGGAGGAATCTAAAGAAATTGGACAGGCGTATGCATTAATTATAAAAGGGGAGGAACTCGAGCCTACCATCATCCCTAAAAGACTAAAGCCCTTGTTGCACAAATTCAAAGAAATTTAGCCCGATGATCTTCCTGATGGATTACCTCCCATTCGAGATATCCAGTACCATATCGACCTTGTCCCTGGGTCCAGCTTACCCAATCGTCCTCACTATTAGATGAGTCTGAAGGAGTGCGAAATTATGCAGGGGCAAATGGATGAGCTGATTCATAAGGGTCTTATTCAAGAAAGCATGAGCCCATGTGTCATACCAACTCTATTAACTTCTAAGAAAGATGGGAGTTGGCGCATGTGTGTTAACAACCGTGCCATCAACAAAATCACCATAAAATACAGGTTTCCCACTCTACAGCTGGACAATATGTTGGACATGCTCGAGGGCACTAAGTTATTCTCAAAATCGGACCTAAGGAGCAGCTATCATCGTATTCGAATACGGTTAGATGATGAGTGGAAGACAACTTTTAAGATCAATGAATGGTTGTATGAATGGATGGTCATGCCCTTCGGTCTTTCTAATGTGCCTAGCACATTCATAAGGTTGATGAACCAAGTTTTAAAACCATTTATTGTGCGATTCGTTGTGGTTTATTTCGATGATATTTTGATATATAGTCAAGATGAAACAAGCCATATGGAACACCTCAAGAAGGTCCTTCAAGTGCTCACTAAAAATTAATTGTATCTCAATTTTAAAAAGTGCAGTTTCATGACCGATAGCCTATTGTTTTTGGGCTTTGTCGACATTCATGGGCATTCGGTTGGATGAAGAAAAAGTGAAGGCAATCAAGGAATGGCCGGTTCCCACAAAAATTCACGAGGTACAGAATTTTTACGAACTGACGACATTCTATCGTCGATTTGTGAAGAATTTTATTAACATCGTATCTCCAATCACATATTACATGAGGAAGGGGCAGTTTTAGTGGACTAGTGAAGCTGACAGGAGCTTTGCTAAAATTAATCATGGATTGTCCATAACCCCGGTTCTTGTACTTCCCAACTTTAACAAACTTTAAAGTCGAATGTGATGCCTCATATGCAAAATTGGGGGAGTTTTGTCTCAAGAAGGTAGGTCGGTAGCCTTCTATAGTGAAATGCTTAGCAATGTACGTAAGAAGTGGTCAACTTATGAGCTTGACTTGTATGCAGTGGTCCAGGCATTGTGGCATTGGCGACATGACTTAATTCAAAGGGAGTTCATTCTTTACACAGACCATCAAGCCCTTGAATTCATTAATAGCTAAGCTAACATGAATCGTGTGCATGCTAGATGAATTTCATTTTTGCAGGAGTCCACGTTTGTGCTGAAGCATAAGTCTGGACAGTTAAACAAAGTAGCTAATGAACTGAGCTGCCATGTAACTTTGTTAGTCACTATGAGTAATGTGGTTGTCGGGTTTGAGCGCCTCAAGGACATATATGCCGACGACGGTGACTTTAAGGATGCATGGATTAGATGTCAAGAAGGTCACCCCAGTGACCTCCATATGCAAGAAGGGTTCGTTTTCAAAGGGAATCGACTATACATCCCCAAAAGCCTGCTAACAGAGCAGATCATCCAGGAGCTACATGGGGGTGACCTTGTGGACACCTTGGACAGGACAAGACACAAGCTCTTGTTGAAGAATGGTACTATTGGCCACAATTAATACATGAAGTTATTAGAGCGATGCAACGTTGTCATGTTCGTATGGTCTCCAAGGGGCATTCTCAGAATACAGACTTCTACAGACTATTACATGTTCCTGATAGCCCTTAGGAGGACCTGTCAATGGATTTTGGGTCTCCCACGAACATAACATAGCATGGATTCAATGTTCATGGTGGTAGATCATTTCTTGAATATGGCACATTTCATCTCATGCAAGAAGACCCTCAACATGACGCACGTGGAGAATTTATTCTTCAGAGAGGTCATACGGCTACACGAGGTCCCTTAGACTATCACTTCTGCCGCGATAAGAAGTTCATTAGCCACTCTAGCAGACTTTGTGAAACCGGTTCAGTACACGACTTCAATTCAACAGTGCCTACCCTCCATAGACCAATGGACAAACTAAAGTTGTGAAACGAATGTTGGGGAACCTCCTTCAATGTATTTCAGGAGAAAAGACGAAGTAGTAGGATTTAGCCTTGTCTCAAGTGAAGTTTAAATTCAACAACATGGTGAACCGCTCAACAGGGAAGTCCTCATTTCATGTTATTTACGGCCGAGTGCCTCGCCACACACTTGACTTGATCCCTTTGCCCAATCTCCTAGGTATTAACATTGTAGTAGAACATATGGTAGATAGGATCATGGGCATTCATGCTAAGGTGTAAGACAAGTTACACGCCTCAAACGACAAGTACAAGGAGCAAGCCGACAAGCATCAGCGACAAATGGTGTTCGAGGCGAGCGACCAAGTTATGGTCCATCTACGCAAGAAGAGATTTTCGATCTGGACGTACAATAAGTTGAAGAGCAAGAAGATTAGACCGGTGCTGATCCTCTGAAAGATCAATAACAATGCTTACGTTGTTGATCTTTCGGACGACATGAAAATCTCACGAACTTTCAATGTCTCGAACCTGACCGAGTATCACGAACCAAAGCAGGGTGAGAACTCGATGATAAGTTATTTTGAAGTGGTGGGGACTGATGTAAAGTAGGTTGCAGACACTTTCATGGCCAATATGGATCAGAAACGGCACGGTCGACGACAGAAGTAATCCGGACCATATGAACTTGAAACGGACGTTATCTCACAAACCGGAATGAGTTATTGGCTATCGGACATACTATATGATTTTGGGGTAGGATGAGCTACTTAAGCCACCTAACCCTACTATGGAAGGTTACACATTAATTACGAATTTGCAACATACCATCAGATCGATGATCGAATTCCTGTTTTAATTGGTTTTTACTATTTATAGTAAGTTTTAGTTTGGTTATAACTCTTCATCTATTGGGCTTTAGGAGTTGCATCCAACAAAAAAAGTTCTTAAAATAATTAGGAGTATAGCATGGTTGAGCCAAATAGGACACTTACTATTTTTGGTCGAAAACCATGAGGTCTATTGGAAATCACGACCGTCTGTAAATAGTACGTTCACTATTTATAATAAGTCGCGATTTCTAGGAGTTTTAGTTATAGTATGATTTTGAAACTTCTCCTTAGGGTTCGTAGCCTTATTTAAAGAGTTGTAATCTCGTTTTTCATCATCAATAAAATTATTTTGAATTTTCTATAAATTATTTTCTATTTTTCTTCTTTTCCTCGTCGATTCAAGGTATCTCTGTGAGGAGTCCAGAGAAGTTCCGTGGATTCGGAATAGTTATCCCTAGAGGAAAACGGTGATCGAGTTCAACGCGTCCTTCCCAACGTCACATAATGTGGCACCCAACGACATGCAAAGGACTCGGCTAACACGTTTACAGCCACACAACCCTCTAAAAATCGTGCGTGGCATGCTACATGGAAGATTATCATTCACCTTGTCCACTGCCCCTCCTCGTTTATAAATAGCCCAATCCGATCTACAGGACTTTGCTTCGAACCGTTGGACCAAAAGAGAAAATAAGAAGATGTCACCGAAATCCCAAATTTCGTAAGTGGAATCCCAAAGTTTGACCACTGATAGGTGAGAAACACTCTGGCGTCCAGTGAACGATCTACCATAGCACCTCCTCTGTGGAGTAGCACCCTAATATTAAATCAGGCGTGTTAAGACACTTCTCAACTAGACAAGACACTCTAATGGGAGCTTAGAAAGATAAGGGTGGAGTGCCACATGAGGAGCGTGGTAGGATGACAAGTCTCATGGCGGCCGCAATTATCCCCGGTGGCCAATTCATATGGCACGATGACTACAACTCTCTAACATCAATAAACTTGTTATGCATGATGGCCTGCCAATTTCTGTGACGTCTCAAACATCATTCATGATAGACTTCTCTTACGCACGACATCCGGCTGGTTATTCATGGCGGTCGCAAAGTCCCCTATGACAACCATGGTTTCCCCACGGTGGCCTTTGTCCCCTACGAGACATTTTGTCAGATCCTTGAGGTAGCCATAACGTTCCTCGTGCGGCCGAGTTTTGTGGCATGGAGGTCTCAACTCCACCACGAAAGTCCCCCAGGTCCCCACGGTGGCCTCCTAAGCTCCTATGGCACTTGCTTAATGAACATTGCCCATCCACTTCCAAGAATTCTCTGGTGAAATTGTATGGATAGGATACCACAACTATGCGTGGAAGCATTATAGATTTAAGGAATCAAGGCTATGTCCTAGATGGGGGTGATTAAGACTAAAAAAAATTCAATTAACACATAATTGCTTAATTAAAATGCCAATTTAAACTATGACAATTAACTCTAAGGCTTCTTAGCCAATAAAGAGTCTAATCACATAGACTACAAATTCAATTTAAATTGTGGCAATTAACTCTAAGGCTTAGAGCAACTAGTTTGTAAACGATAGTGGACATGTGTGTGAGATGTGCTAACTATTTAAATCCTAGCATTCATCTAATCATAATTAGAAAAGTTCTCAAATGACAATTCCAAGCACAAGCATGTATAGTGGTTCGATTTCCCTACTCCACTCCTGACGGATGCACTCTCTCCAGAGTGTATCAGTAGTCAATATCGGAGCAGGTTTTTAATTAAGTTCACCACTAACCTTTACAACTTACACAAGGTCGTAACATACACTCCGGATAGATGCTTCCTCAAGAGACTTTAGTTGATTTTTTATCAACTAACCAACAAGCTCGATCATAGTCCAAGGACCAAAGGTTTACTCCTACCGAAGGCTGCTATGGAGACTAACACATACACACCTGTGTCTATTGAATTGGGCCATACATAAGAGCCTAGGTCCTACACAAGAACCTATTGAGTTTGGTTCATAAACTCTTACTCTTAATCCTACAAAAGGAAAGAGAGAATAGACTCACTAGTTAACACTTGTCAAATGAGCCCATTTGACACTCCTTGTTAGGTTTCTTGATTGATGCTCTCTCATGCTCCCCTTTTGTTCCCCCAATCATTGATGACGATACTTTGTTAATGATTCAGCTCCAAGATCAAACACCTTGCGTGCAATGCTACATTGAGGTGACAAGGTAATGAGAGTTGGGTAGAATCTCTACAACTAATGAAAAGTTGAAGTGCTAGGGAATTCTACTTGATAGAAAGTGCAAAGGTTGATAGACATTCGGATTTGCTAATAAAATTGGTATCTGAGATCTAAAGAAGGCTTAAAATCATGATTTTTTTGTATAAGATCTTGGAATGCTCATTAGAGTGAATAATCATTAAGAAGAGAGGATTGATGAAATTGGAATAGAGCTTACAAGGTTTGGTAAAGCTTGAGATGCACTAAGGCCTGACACAATCACGTAATGCTTATGTGTTATCTTCTTACGTGCTTTTTTACGCTTATTTGTGAATGCCTATGAAATCCCCTGAATAAAGAAAATGCATGCAAAATATTGTGCTAACACACTACAACACGTTCAAATGCACGTTGAACCCCATAATCAAACTATGAATGGGTGTGTATTTACTTGAGAAGTTGTCACATCAGAGTACGGAGACTCCGGACACACTCAATCCTCACATCGACACACACCAAACCCCTCCGACAATAATGATCAACTCTAACTTGCACTGCATCCCCTTCAAACAGATGTCGAACTCCTTCACTAAACTATGAACAAGTCCATATCTACTTGAGAGGAAGTTATGTTAGGGTATGAAGACTCCAAACACACTCAAACCCCATACCGACATACAACGACTCACATAAAACCTATCCGACAACACCGATCGACTCTGACTTGCACTGCATCCCCTTCAAACCGACGTCGAACTCCTTCACTAAACTCGAATGAGTACGTATCTACTTGAGAGAAGTTATATTAGGGTATGAAGACTCTGAACACACTCGAACCCCACACCAACACATACTGACCTGCACTGAATCCCTATGACAATATCTATCGTCTCCAAGTAACAGTGCAATCCCTTCGAATGCACGTCCAACCCCATCATCAAACTATGAATGGGTGCATATTCAATTAAGAAGACGTCAACTTAGAGTATAAAGACTCTTGATATACTCAAACCCTACATTGATACACAATGATCCACACCGACCCCTCCGACTAACACTGATCAACTCCGACTTACATTGTACTCCCTTCAAATGCATGTCAAACTCCTTCACCGAACTACGAATAGGTGCATATTTACTTGAAAGATATTACATTATATTATCAAGACTCCAGACACACTCATACCCCACATCGACCCACATCGAACAACACCAATCTACACCGACCTGCACGGTAGCCCCTTCAACCACACGTTGAACTCCTTTGATGGCTAATATTGAATGCATGTAGTTTATACATGCCATTCATCCAGTTTTAAAGGGGTGTAGACCAAAATTGAAGTATATCCATAGCTCAAAGGAAACACACAAGAGGAAATAGTCAGAGTAATGATTTAGCGGTAGATGTTCAATGACACTTTCTATGGCCCACTTACCAGTCAGATCTATCTCATTTTTTGTCCAATAGTATAAAAAGAGATGAAAAACTAATGGACGATATTGATAAATGAAGTTAATGTAGGTGGGCCCATTTCAACCTTATAAAGGGCCCTGCCAAATTTTAGGGGTAAAGTTGTAATAAATGAAGAGAGTAGGGCGGATATTGATTGCTTGGGTAGATGTAGATTTCCAAACAATCGATGATGTGGGTATTTTTTTTTTTTCAATCTCTTTGCGACTCTTTTGTGAAAAGACGAAACAAAGCCTGTGTAGGTTTAGCTTAACCCACTGCTGTGGAGTGGATCCCGCCTAGGGAAGAGAAATACAGGACTCAATATATGAAATCCATGGTACTTGCGTTTTAATTGTGCTCATAAATTCTTAGGAATTCATCATTGAGTAATCATTACACTCATAAAATATCTTTGGGACTCCTTTGAGCATGTTGTATTAATATGAGTGGATGAACTTAGAATGTTATACATTCAACCCCGTGAATCAAAGTTTATGATCATCATTGGGGTGTGATTATTGGAACATAGCTTATTCATGGCAATACCGAGGAAATGTGATTATTGGAACATAGCTTATTCATGGCAAGCACATAGGCATCAAAGACTTCCACTGTCTTGATTCCATGGGGCATCAAAGACTTCACCGAGGAAACCGGGTTGTTTTATGTAGGAAAATTTTACTTAAACAAGGATTTCTTGAAAGCGTTGATTTCGGAGGGATCTCTCCACAAAATGTAATCTAATTCATGCCCTTTGATATCAGAATATCTTATTTGGTGCAACTGATACAAGCGCTTCGGTGGTGACATGGGCAATGGCAGAGCAGATTAGGAGTCCAAGGGCGATGAAGAAATGTCAGGATGAAGTTAGAACGATTGTTGGAAGGAAAGGCAAAGTGGAAGAAGACGACATCAACCAGCTGGAATACATTAAGTCAGTGGTAAAGGAGACAATGAGACTCCACTCGCCAGTTCCACTATTGATTCCCCGTGAAAGTACACAGCACTGCAAGATCGACGGATATGATATTCTCCCTGGCACTAGTGTCATCGTCAATGCATGGGCCATTGGGAGGGACCCGGAATCGTGGGACAGCCCAGATGAATTCTTGCCAGAGCGATTCATGAATAGCTCAATAGATTACAAAGGGAATGATTTCGAGCTCATACCTTTTGGAGTAGGCCGAAGGGGCTGCCCCGGGCTTCATTTTTCAGCTCCGACAATCGAACTTGCCTTGGCAACTCTTATCTACTGTTTTGATTGGAAAATGCCTGTTGGAATGAGCAAGGATGACATGGATATGACCGAGGCATCTGGCCTTATATCACTCCCAAAATCCAATCTTCTCCTCGTACCTACCAAACATGACTATGCTTCTATCGGCTAAAGTACTGTTGACGCATATTCTTGGACTCAAGATTGGACGGTCTAGATTGACGTTCAAGCTGGATGTTCGAGCTTCCATACTCTAGCAAATTGTGTCAAAAGCCATATAATTCTTCGTTTCTATCCGATATGCACACCGTGACTCCCAAATAAGGCCAAACGGTTGTCTGTGATGTCAAATGCTTCTGTTTTGTGTTTGGTAGTACTAATGTGTTGATTAATATTTTCGATTGGATATAAATATTAAATACATATTGCATTAGGAATCAAATTTATTATCATTCATTCATAAGACATTGATAACGTAGTCTAGTTGCATTGCTTGGTCCAAACAATAAAGATAAGAGTGCATATAGTTACATAACTTTTATTATTATCATCAGGATTCTTATTGAATTCTAGGTTGTGATTTACTACAAACACGTAATTATATCTTTTGGGATAACCATTGATTCTAAGGTAAAATATGGTGAGAAAATAATAACAAATATAAATATGGGCTTATCGGACGACTCATCAGACCGTGACTAAAGCCCGTATTCGTTAGTCTATGGTATTGAGGCCGTCATCCCTATTAAAACGCAAGTCGCATCACTCAGAGTAACAATACATGAATCAATTACATATAATGAAAATGCCAAGATAAGGCTGATGGAGCAAGATATGCTTGATGAAAAACAATTAGCGGCGCAACGACGATTGGAACTGTATCATGCATGAATATCTGCCGCTTTTGACAAGAAAGTCAAAAATCGCTCTTTTAAGAAAGGTGATACGGTAATGATGTTTGATGTTAAAAAGGCCTATCGTGGTCCCTCGCAGAACTGGGGGAAAATTGAATCCTAAATGGGACAGACTATATGTTATAACTGAAGTATACTCTAATGGGACTTATCGAGTTGTAAATCAGAATAGACAGGGCATAGGAATACCTATTGTTGAGACTCAAATATTACATATTTTCCCCCATTTATATCTTGATTTTATGAACATGATACTACTTAATGTTATGTTGTATGCATGTTTGTGTTGCAAGGTGAGTATGAGCGCTTGAATTGGAAAGAATGCTAAAAGCATGGATTTAGTGCTTAAGAATCACCAAAGCAAATGAAGGATCTTAGGATACCAAGAACGAAGAATTCTCATACCAAAGATCCAAGGAAACCAAGTACAAAAAATGGAGAAAAGATTGACAAAAGCACAAGTTAAACAGAAGAAAAACAGGACATTTAGGTGCCACCTAAGCTAATTTCGATGCCACCTAAACCAATTTTGGTGGTACCGAAATCGCGCAGAGTGTAACGTAGTGTCTATGCAGATTGCGTAAATAGAGTTTATTTTTCGAAAGTAACAGAGCTAGGCTATAAATAAAGGTTTCCTACGGACTTCTAAAGCATACCTATGGTTTTTTAAGCAAATCTAGGGTTTTTGGAGAGCTTTCTAGTTTTTTTTAGAAAAGTCTCAAGTTTCCTAGTTTTTGTTTTTGTTTTTCTTTACAAATTTTTTTTTTTAATCTTTATTTGTTTATGTACTTGTTTTTTTTTATTTTCTTTGTTTTAATTATGTCTTTCTAGTTCTCTTTAGCCCAAGCTAGAAGGGAAACACATGGGTTTAATGATTCATAAGTTATGATTGATTGATTTGTTTTTAATGATGAGATGAATGGTGTATGTATGTTATCAATTATCTAGGTTTAGATTTTTTATCCTCATGTGAGATCCATATGTTTCTATCATATGAGATTCATATTGATGGATAGGCTTAACCTAGATCATTAGATTTCCTAGATAGGAGATATTTTCAACCTGTTATGTTGTTTGATTCATTATCTCATGGGTATTTAATGCTTACAATCACTAGCACTTGAGAATATATGTTAATAGTGCAAATCCATGATTCTCTAACCTCTCATGACATTTATTAAAAGATTTGAACTATTTTATTTTCCGATTAGGCCGACTATAGTGCTTGGATCCTAATTGTGTTATCAAAATCGTCATGATTTATGGGTTATTAACCTATGCGTGGAACTTTGAAGCCTGCGTATTGTTTTTAATTTAATTAAATTCCATTTAAAAATAAAACCCTCACAATCATTGCATCCATTAATTAGAATTCTTATAGGCCATTTTCCCTTAGTTAGTTTTGCATTTGATTTGTCATTCTCATAAACCATCTCCCTGTGGGATCGACCCTTTATTCACAGGATACTACTTATAAACCTCTGCACTTGGAGGCAACCAAACAAGTTTTTGGCGTCGTTGCCGGGGAGACAAATAGATTAGATCTATGTAAGATAGCTAAGGTAAGTTCTTTTCTAAAACCTCCAAAATTTCTGTAGATTTTCTGTTTTATTTTGAAAGCAAATTCAGTTGGATCTTTCAAGCACTAATTGTGACATAAGGTTGCTCATGCTTGGGATTTCATCACCCAAGTGCTATGGTTGTCCTACAGTTGTTGTTTGATCACAAAGATCATCTACTGAATCTATTTTCCATATTAGCATAATTTAATTTTTGCATTAGTATTACTTTCTTTGTATTTATTTATTTTGCTTTGTGGTTTGAACCATTATGGTTGACTCTGCCGCCTAGGTTGTTGGATAAGTTTTTGTTTTTACTCTAAGTATTATACTTACTACTTGAATTTGTAGTTTTTGTTGTGTGGTATGGATGGTTTATGTCCTGTTGGAGTAGAGATCAAAACAATCGACTCTCCTCCGAAGGTGGACTAGTCCTATGCCTTGATCATTCATTTAGGAAAGGCAGTCAACACCACTTGAATTCCATGGCAAATGCAGTTGATAATGCAAATCCAAATCTGTCAGATCCAACTCTAATCTAAAACAGAGAAAATCAACATAACCCTCCTCTTGAGGATGAGAATGAAGTTCATAGGAATGTGTTAAACCAACCATGGACTTTACGTGAACATCTACAACCTGAGAGATCAACTTTACCATCTTGCATTGTGTTGCCTATTCACACAGGAAACATTGATTTTAAACCAGGTGTGATTCAATTGATTTCTAAATTTCATGGCTTGGATTCTAAAAGCCCCTACTTGCACCTCAAGGACTTTGAGGAAGTGATTGCAACATTACAAGTAAACAATGGCAATAAGGATACACTCAAACTTAGGTTATTCTCATTTTCTCTAAAGGATTAGGCCAAAGCATGACTCAACTCACTAAGACCTCATACCATCACTACATGGCAAGCTTTAAGTAAAGAGTTTTTGAAAAAAATCTTTTACAAGCACAAAACAAATGCACTGAAATAGGAAATCATGTCGTTCTCCCAAAAGGGGATTGAACTATTTTTCCAATCTTGGGAGTACTTCAAAGACCTTCTCACTTGCCCACATCATCGTTATGAACCATGACACTTGATTGATGCATTCCGAAAGCGGCTCACCATGGATACCCATCAGGTCATAGAGATGATGTGTGGTAGAACCTTTCTTGACAAAGATCATAATGAGGCTTAGGATTTTCTAAACATGTTAGCAGAGAATACTCAGACATGGAATGTCTCTGCTAAACCGGACCAAACTAGACCCATTCCTAGAGAGAAAGTAAGGATGTATCTCCTAAGAGAGGAAGATGACCTTAATGCAAATTTCGTTGCCACTACACCAAAATCATCAAACTAGTACAGTTGGGAATTTGGTTCGGAAACTGCTTTAAGCCATTCTTGATTTGAAATGGTAATGAACCGTACTAGAATTGTTGTTGTTATACGCTGTTATTTCCACTGTTTTATTGGTGTGTCCTAATCGAGTGTTGGATCTTCTTATTTCTTATTATTATGTTTTATTGTTTTATTTTGAAACAGATGGAAGAAATGGATCGATTAGTAACCTCTAAGTGGACCCCACACGGCCCGAGAGACACATTACTATAAATCTACTGCAGACTACCGAATTATTTTCATTGCTTCCTTACGTCAAAACGCCCTAAAATCCCTCATTTCGCATTCATGTCGTCTCCATCTCCATCTCCCTCTCTTTCGATCTCCCGATCTCAACCCTCTCCCTCGATCTCCCTCTCACTCTCCCTCCCTCTCTCTCGATCTCCCTCTCTCTCTCCCTCCCTCTCTCTTGATCTCCCTCTCCCAATCTCAACCCTCTCTCTCGATCTCCCTCTCACTCTCCCTCCCTCTCTCGATCTCCCTAAAAATACAATTCCTGTGTCTACAACTCTAAAATAGAGTTTCCTGGAAACATTACAGAACCTTCCATGGATATCCCATTTGAATTTCCTGCAAAGAAAGTGTCCATACCAGAATTATCAAGAATAGAACATGGTGCCAATGCCGGATCTAGATTCACATAAGACTGCAGTGGTGGCGGGCACTCCTCTTCAAAAGAAGGCAGCAATAGCGGTGGAGGTGCAACTTCAGAGCTAGGAGAGCACAAAGAGCAATCACCATTAATACTAATGACATCCGTTAATGGAATTTGAGATTCTAACGTCGAGATGTCGAATTGCTCATTTTCGTTTTCATGGGGAGGAGGAAGAGGAGGAGGAACGGAAAGCATCGTTAAGGTGGTAGAGGCATCAAGTTTAGTCTCTTGTTGGGAATCGAGGAAAAAGGTGAGGTTGTCGTCTTCGTTATAGTTGTAGTAGTTGTTGTTTTCTACATTGTTGTTGTTGGTTTGATCGTCAGTACTAATGCTGTTGTTGCTGAACTTCGTTATGTCGTCAGATGCGAATGAAGGAAAGGTAAGGTCAGTAAGATAGGAGTTTTCATCGAAGCAGCAGGCTGAGGAGGAAGAGACTTGGGAGGGTTGGAAGGTTTCAGGGAAGAAATCATGGTTGGAGAAATCGAACATTTGAGTTGTAGTGGGGCTTTCTCTAATTAGATTGTAAACCAATGCGATTATATGGTTTACTGTACTGACTAAAGGCTGTATTATTGTCATTTTCTGAGTTTATGTTTCCCATCTATACAAAAATGAGTAGCTCCTGGTAGCCACAGCTAGTGTAGTTCAACTTGTGCTTGATTGGGGAGAATCCAGCTCAGTTATCGCCGATGGCCTTCTAAATTTGTTGAAGGTAACTATCCTTGATAACTGTCTTCCAATCTGGTCTAACATCAACGGCTAGCTAGGTTATCTATAAAATACATATAGGGCCAGATGAGAATGGAATTATGATGACATCTCTGGTCTGTTATTTTTCCATTCTCATTTTGGGGCATTTTGCAGGTTGAGCATTTTGCATATCCCATGATCTACATTTTTTTGCATGTGTCAGACAGCTCCACTTGCAGAATGCTCATTGGCTTGTGCTCTTTTGATTCCCTTCTCAATATGGGGAACACTGAACAGATCTAAGGGTCTTGTAAGACCTTGACTGACATTTTTTGCTTCCTCATGGATGCAGTGCCATCTACCAGCTACCATTCGTTGTGTTTCTCATCCAAGTGCACATGTGCATGCTCTTAGCACATCCGTTCTTTGGGATATCTTACACATCGGCTCAGTGAAGTCCAATTGTAAACAAGAGGATGTAAAGGGTATCCACAATCCCTCTTACCGATACTTAACTGTAGGCATCATTGACTGGCATGCAGATATTGAGAAGTGCTTGGTATGGGAAGCTCACAACAGGCGTGCAACTAGCCTACAACTGGCATTCCACATTGCGGCCCACCTAAAGAGTGAAATGACTAGATCATTATGTCAAACACACTACCATAGCCCATGTGGTTGCATGTTTATGGAAGGGTGTTTGTCTCCATACCTGCAACTTTAGCTAGCCTCTTGATTTCCATTTATGTTATTATTATTATCATCATTTGGGTTGGTATACAATGTATATCAGACTTAAGCTAATGTTTATGTACCCATGGATGATGCACAGGCAACAAGGCATGATGAAGATGAGATGTTTAAGATAATAAGGTACCGAGAAATTGTACACTTGTGGCATACACATAGGAAAGTTAAAAATGGATCCCAGTTTGTATCTATCACTGATCAAAAATTACGTTTGATTGATTATCTAACAGTCACATTGGCTCCAACAAATGGAACCCAAGGGGCCAATTTTGAATCTATGCATTCTTCAACAGTGGTTAAAGGCCCAAGGCCTATTGTGCAACTAATATTTCATTCCATTTGTAATAGTCCCAAGTGGATTCCATATGACTGATTTATATCACTCTTGTTGATTCCATATCATTCTTGCTTGGTATGCTTAGAGAGAGAAGTAATTGCATTGTTTCCAAGAAATCTCTCTCAAAGGAAAGAATTCTAAGAAGGATTCTTCATCATGTTAGGAGTATGGTATTTTCATTATCAGCCCAATCATTCGAAATTAGTCTTTATACACTATATGTCACTTGGTACCTCCTCACCTCTTATATCCATGTTCAGTGCCTTCTACTCTGTAGAGATAGGATTGTGAAGCCCGTGCTTGGGATTGTATATATAATGCTACTCTTTGAGATTCTAGGATTGGTTGTGTGCGCCTTTTCTCCACTAGAGAAGCACTTTAGGATGCTTGCATCTGTAAAGAGTTGTGCAAGCATTGTGGACCAGAGTATTAGAATTATACTTTTTAGTTTCTCTAACCTCTGCTTTTTTGTCTCCTCAAGTATCGGTTATATATATGAAGATGCTTGCTACTATTCAATACAACTGCTCCTCTTGGAAAATGCAACTCTTCACTCGCCATTTAAATTCAAATATCAATTGTCTAGAGTTTTTATACTGATTAGAGAAGCTTGTGGATATATTGGAGACAAAAACACATCTGCCTATTGTACTGCAATGCCTGTTTTTGAAACCAGAGAGGGTGAAATTGGAGGTATTATAACGAGCAAAATATTAGAGTGTAGCAGTGTATGCCTTTTTAAGCCTTTATAAAATTGAGGCATCTTATGCATGTCATTATATGTTTCTCCCATTTTGATAAGTTTTTCTCCTCTGCATATATTTATCTCCATTCTAGGAAGTAGAAGATAACACTAAAATCTCTTGGGAAGAACAAAATGAACTTTGTTTATGAAAGGTTAGTCAAGTTACAACTAGTTTATTATACTCTAGTTATTTCATGTTATGGAATATTAATACATGTAAGAACTAATTCCCTATTTATTTTTTTTAATGATTTTTTGCAATGCAATTACCATGTAAAGTTTGCTTTCACTACTAATATGCCCACTTTGTTGCTCTTCATTGTTTTTCTCTCTGGTTTTACATTGCAGATATTTGGCATAAAACCCCTTGGCAAAAAGCTTTTTACCTCTTAACATGCTCATCTGCAGCCAAGGATAGAAAACCTTTAGGAAATCCTTAAAAAAAAAAAAAAAAACATTCTTTCTTTTGGAGAGATTTCAAAGAATATAAAATCAAGGTATTTGTAGGCCTACTAACATGATGAACTTTTTCATCTCTTGGTGATGGGCATCCTTGCCTTCATTTTACATTTATCATTCGCATATGAATTAAATCTCTTGTTTTAAGTATCTAAAAGTAGCATTATATCTGAGGACTTTCTCATCTTGCAGTACTATGGACAAGGCCAGTCTAAGGCTTGCTTTAGCAAAAGCTGTCCTGCACCAGGCAAAGTACTGGGATAAAAAAAAAAATACATATTGACATCTTTTATTTGACTTTAAGATATCACATTCTAGAGCTTTTCTTTCATGTAAAAGTTTGTTAGAAATGTTTGTTTACTTAGCATTGTATTCCTGTTCTTGGCATGACGATAAAATGTGTGGATTGTTCCATTGCCTTTTGTTGCCTAAAAGCAGATAATTTTTGCTTATCCATAGATTTTAATATATTTTCCACTAGTGGCAGCTGACGTTATCTTGGCAGACAGGATGTCAATCCACAAGCTAGAAAGCTATTCCTTAACAAACTACACCAATATATAAAGGAAAGGATTATGGATGCCAAGTATGCTTGTGGCTTATTATTCAGCATAACTGGATCCCATCCGCTCAAGTTTAATGGTAAGTATTTTTTATACTTTATTCTATAGACCAATCACTTGCCAAAGTTTCTCTATGTTGCATTTCACTGAATGTTATGCCTTTTCTTGCTTATATGAATTGGGTTGAAGTTTCTTATACTATATAATGTCTTTGTTATATCTTTATCGTATTGATTCCATTAGACAAACATAACTTAGCGGATGTTATTCAAATGTGCTACCAACTAAAGGCACACCAACTTTCTATGCAACATGCATGATGTGAAAGTATTCTCACATGTGTGGTCCTTTATAACCTAGTGTTAATGAATGCAAAGATGTTCAAGCATTTGAATCGATTTACTTGTATCCTTGCTCTTCTCTGTTTCATTTGTTGCTCTGTACAATTTACTTCTCTTTTAATTGCTATAAATGAGGATTCTACCATGGCATGGTGTCTTGCTCACATATTCCTTCATATACCACCATGTTGTATATGTAAGATCAACCCTGTCCACCAAAATTTACTTCTCTTTATATTTGTAATTATTGTCAAAAACCTATGTTGATATTTCCACACCATTCTATAAACAGAATCTTTTATTAGTTTTCCTGAGTCTGTACTTGCATCTAATTCGTTTTACTTTAAAGGTTTCTGTTTAATACCAAGATAATTGAGTGTATCTCACTTCTGGTAAATTGAAATTCATTACATGTCCACTTTATCAGTTATAATATCTGGACTGCAACATTTCAGGATGCAGGGGGAACTTGGTGCAAATGCTATATTAGTTGTGTCAATTGCTGCTTGTAAAGCTGGTGCTACTGAAAAGGAGGCAAGTTTTTTTTTATATATGGTTATTGCCAAGCTGACCTGTTTTTAAATCCATGCCCCAGGCAATTTTTCCTGTGTTTCAATTTTCATCTGCTTCAATGTTTCTAGTACTTTTTATACTATTGCTCTTCAAAAATTTTACTACTTTCTTATATGAAATACAACTAGGAGCAATTTCTGGCCCCTAAGCAAAATCCTCTCCCCAAAGTTAGAGCTAAACTTAATGGAAAAGGAAGAAGAGGATGAAGCGAGAGCCACCCTAAGACACCATGTGCATCCCCTGTTTTGGGTCATTTTTTTTTCTTCTTCTTTTATCTATGGCTGACCTTAGATTGTACAGGTTTTTTTTTTCTTTTTCTTTTCCTTTTATATATGAGCACATCTCACTTTACATATGCATGTGGCTCGTTCGATGTGTGGATTGACTTCAATCAGGGCACTTACACAGTGTAGCCAGCCTAGACCCAGATCTCACACCAATGTTTCTACACTCACACATGTAGTTTGTTGCATAGGGATGAAAATGCAATGAACGTCAACCTTCAAATGATTCTGGTTTTAATTTCTACATGCCAATTTCACTTACCTTTTATCTATGCAGGGAACTGCAAAAGCCTACTAACTGTGATATGCCAAAATGACAATTTGAATGCTATTTGAAATGCTTATAGATTCCTACCAACTGTCCATGCTCCGCATTGAAGTCATGCTCTTACTATTATCATTATTAAATTCTTTTTTTACAAACATTATGTCGGACTTCTTTTTACTCTATTCCAATTTCTGTTTGATTTTTTATGTCCAGCGATACAGGTTCATCGACGAAAGAATTCCATTGATGCATTGCTTGCCAAATAGGTCGTCCTTGCACCCCAAATGATAACTAAGGTGAAAGGCCTAAAATATATTTCACAAATATTCGGTATGTGATTTGCAATTTTAAAAGGTCTTTCTTATGATTTTTTCGGTGCTTCTTTTTGTAATTTTTGGGAATTTAATCTTTTAAGCATGCCTGGTCGTCCCCCCCCCCCTCGAAATCAGCTTGGGTCTGTGGTTTTCTCTATTTTCTTTTGTTTTGGCTTTTCTTTTGGTATTGAATTTTTTCTTTTAATTTATCTAATTTCTTTTCTATTTTTTCAGGGTTGTAATTGACAATGATGCTTATAAGAATGAAGTCTCTATTCAAGTAACCTGGAATATCGTTTGGTTTTGTGTTAGGAATTTGAATCAGAAGAGAGAAATATTCAGTGTTTCTGTTTTTTTATTTTCCAAAAAGTTGTTTATATATAGGGTGCATTTGGTTGCACCAAATATAATGAAAATTCTTGATGTTTTGCACTAAACTAGACTAATTAATAATGAAATATTATGAAATTTCATGATATTTAGTGCACCCAAACACACCGTTACTGATTTTTTGTTCTTCTATGTATTAGAAACCTTCTTAAAATGATACTAAATGGGATGTTTTGTTTTTTAGGTTGACAGTGTAAAGAAGCATGGGATTCTACTAGAAGTAGTTTAATTTCTGATTGATCTGAAACTCCATGAAGCATGCACATTGCAGTAAAATCCCTCCAAATCATAAATATCCATTAGGATTTTGAAGAAAAAAAATAAAGAAGAAGTGAAAGTAGGAAACATTTTCTTTCTTAAAGGAGACAGTTTCATGGTTTTGACACTTAGATTAGGGATTAGTAGAGGATTATTGGACATTGGAAAGAAAAGCTACTGTTTTGATTCATTGGAGCCTTGGTTTTTCAATTGCTGAGTTTTTCTTACTTCTATTTTTCATGGCTGGATACTTGCCAATTTGCTTTTTGTTTCAGCAGTCTACTACGAACACTGCCCAGGTGATCTTATACACTTTTAATATCTGAACGGTGTGTCTGACATGGTTACTTCTCATACAGCATTTCTTACTGTGGTGTTTCTTTCTAAAGTTAGTTTAGAGTGGTATTATTTAAGTTAGTTCATAATAGATATATTTGATTGAGATGCTTTTGTCTGTTGCATCTTCTATTGTAGAATCCAAACACGTGCAAAGGTTGTTTCCACCTCAATGTCTTCAAGCTATTGCTGGACCTAACTTTATAGGGACGACTGTCTTTCTCGTCTCTGGTCGGTGAGTTTCTCGTATCCGACCATACGGTGGATGAACTACTGCACGATAATCACATCAGCTAGACAATCATGACCAACCCCACGATTGGTTATTATGTGTTCTGTTAGATGCTTAAAAGTATGTTTTTATTATCCCATTTATTTTTGTTTTCTTTTTTGTTTTATTTTGTCCTTCTTGATATCAAGGTTTTGTATTATGTGGTTTGAACAGCATGCAAAATCAATAGATATATCTTATTGAAATGCTTTTGTCTGTTGGCAAGTAATCATATAATACAAGTAATCATTCGAAGGGTTTAAAATTGTTCTTAAAATTCCATCCTAAAATCTGACTATTGGCTACATTAGAAAGGGTTTAAAACCATTTCTAAAATTTTGTTCCTAGAATCTGACCATTGGCACTAGAATGGTTTAAAACCGTTCCTAAAATTTCATCTCTAAAATTTGAAACGGTACCCAAAACGGTTCTGAACCGTTCCTGTTTTTTTGTGATGCCTCATTTAGGAACGGTTTTAAACCATTCTTGAAGCATTTAGGAACAATTTTAAGTCATTCCTAAATGATGATTTTGGTGTAGTGTGCATTGGATAGAAAGGTCGAAGCCTTGGAAATTAGGAAGGTTGATGCGATTAAAGCAAACATCTCCTTAGGTAATTTTTGTAGCATTTGTGGTGGTGTCGACCATGACACAAGGGATTGTCCAACAATCCCAGTTGTACAAGATATCATGCATGAGCATGGGCAAGCAAATGCTATAAATAACTACCAAAGACCAGTTGTGCAACCAATGGGAAACACGTACAATGTAAATTGGCGTAATCATCCTAATCTTAGTTGGAGGAGTGGACCACAAATTAATGAGCCCAATTCACCTCAAGGGCCTCTACAAAACAACTTTGGGGCACCTAACAATACACCATATGTGCCCCTACCAAAGCGATCATCTGTGGAGGATGCATTCACCACATTCATGAACTCTCAAGCTCAAATGAATCAGTATCTAATCCAATCAAATCAGGAATTAAAGACGGCCATGGCTAGGATTGAGACTCAACTAAATGCTAGGGAAAAAGGCACACTTCCTTCTCAACCTGTGCCAAACCCTAGAAATACACATTTCATTAGAGACGCAAATCCAAGTGAGTTATATCATGAACAAGCTAAGGCCATCATTACCTTGAGAGGTTGAAAAGAGGTCGATAACAAGATAATGTAACCGGTAGAAATACTAGAAGATGAGCCAACTTCTCAAGAGAATAATGAACCGGCTATCGTTCAAGAGCCGCAACAACAAAAGGATAAAGAGACTAAGTCACATGAGCCTCCAGTTCTGTTCCCATCTAGACTTCAGAACCCGACTGTTCCCAAGAAATATCAAGTGGTGTTGGATGTGCTCCAAAAGGTGACTGTCAATATTCCTCTACTTGATGCCATTAGACAAATTTCATCATATGTTAAATATCTCAAGGACTTATGCACTATGAAGAGGAACTTAAACGTGCACAAGAAGGCCTTCCTCATTGAGAAAGTGAGCGTTATCATTCAGAAAAGGGTCATACTCAAATACAAAGACCTAGGAAGTCCCATTATTCCTTATATAATTGGAAATTTTCAAATTAAGCATGCTTTACTAGATTTTGGTGCAAGTGTCAACCTAGTACCTTATTCGGTTTACCAACAAATGGGGCTAGGCGAGCTTAAACCAACCACGATTACACTCCAACTCATTGACCGCTCCATTAAGGTAACAAGGGGAATTAGAAGGGACATGTTAGTCCAAATGAAGAAATTCTACTTCCCCATGGATTTTATTGTACTAGACACTGAACCATGTGTAAATGTTAGTGCTCAAGTTCCCATTATTTTAGGCCGCCCATTCCTAGCAACTTCAAATGCAATCATCAATTATATGAATGGAATGATGAAGTTGTCTTTTGGTAACATGACCTTAGAGCTCAATATTTTCAATCTATATAAGCAGCCCATAAACAATAGTGAGATCCATGAGCTCAATTTTATGGATTGCTTGATAGAGGAAGAGGAATTAGAACCTAGCCTACCTAAGGAATTGGTTGAAGTTTTTAGGGACTAGGAAAATTCTGATTTAAAAAAAGTGCTTGCTGAAATTTGTGATGATAATGAGAGCACTACCACCTAGGACATTGGTATGTACAATTGGAGACCGAGCACTCAAATCCTGTCTATCGAGGACTTACGACCTCTGCCATCACCAACTAATGCTCCAAAGCTTGATCTAAAACCACTACTAAATGAGCTTAAGTATGTATACTTGGGTGAAAATGAAACTTAACCTGTGGTGATCTCTTCATTTTTAGACAAGGATCAAGAGATTAAATCGTTGAATGTTTTAAGGGGCCACAAAGGAGCCTTGGGCTGCACCATTTCTGACATTAAGGGTATAAGCCCTTCCATATGCACCCATTGGATTCACCTCGATGAGGATGCCAAACCAATTAGACAACCTTAAAGGCGTTTCAATCAAAACATGATGGAAGTTGTAAAAAGTGAGGTGATCAAATTATTGGATGTGGGAATCATCTACCCAATATCTGATAGTGTTTAGGTGAGTCAAACCCAAGTAGTTCCAAAGAAATCCGAAATAATTATTGTGCAAAATTCTAATAATGAACTCATACCAACATGTGTCACCATGGTAGCATGTTTGCATTAACTATAAAAAATTGAATACGGTCACAAAGAATGACCATTTCCCTCTACCATTTATTGATCAAGTTTTAGAGAGCGTAGCAAGTCACTCCTTCTATAGCTTCCTTGATGGATATTCTGGATATAACCAAATAGAGATAGTCCTGGAAGACCAAGAGAAAACCATGTTCACTTGTCCATTTGGCATGTTTGCTTTCAAACGGATGTCATTTAGATTAGGTAACACCCCATCAACTTTCCAACTGTTTATGATAAGTATTTTTTCAAATATGGTTGGGGAGTTTTTTGAGGTTTTCATGGATGACTTCTCTGTATTTAGAAGTAGTTTTGAGGAATGTCTCAACAATTTATCTCTTATCTTATCTAGGTGTGAAGAGAAGCACCTTGTCTTAAATTGGAAGAAGAGTCATTTCATGGTTCAAAAGGAAATTGTTTTGAGCCATGTTATCTCTAAAAATGAAATTGAGGTAGATCACTCAAAACTCGACATTATCGTTAATCTACCTATTCCCTAAACTATTAGAGATATTAGATCACTTCTAGGGCACGCCGGTTTATATAGAAGATTCTTCAAGGACTTTAGTGTCATTACTAGACCATTGACTAATCTTCTTCAAAAGGATGTATCATTTAAGTGGACAGATGAGTGTGCAAGTGCCTTTAATAAAATTAAATCATCCCTTACCACTGCACCTATCATGTGTCCACCAAATTGGACACTTCCATTTGAACTAATGTGCGATGCAAGTGATTATGCTATAGGGGCTGTTTTGGGCAAAAGGAAAGATAAACGACCCTACGTTATTTACTATGCGAGTAGAACTCTAAACTAGGCCCAAGTGAACTACTCAACAACTTAAAATGAGTTACTTGCAGTAGTTTTTGCTTTGGATAAGTTTAAGTCCTACTTGCTGAGATCCGAAGTGGTCATTTTCACAAACCACTCGGCTTTGAAATATTTGCTATCTAAGAAAGATGCAAAGCCAAGACTTTTGAGATAGATCTTCCTACTCTAAAAATTTGACTTAGAGATAAAAGATAAGAAATGAGTAAACAACGTAGTGGCCAATCACCTTTCCAGATTGGTGTTAGATAATTCCTCTGAGGAGAAGCATATCCAGGACACTTTCCCTGATGAATAATTATTTGCAATCTCCAAATTGCCTTGGTATGCGGATATAGTGAACTATCTTGTGACAGGAAAAATGTCATATCATTAGAAGTTACAAGATAGAAAGCATTTTGAAACCGATGTTAGGAACTTCTTCTGGGATGACCCGTATTTATATAAATATGGGACTGATCAAATTTTTAGATGTTGTGTCCCAGAGAATGAAGCTCAAAGTGTTATTTCCTTTACCACATGGAAGTGTGTGGTGGCCATTTTTCTGATAAGAAAACCACTGCAAAAATCATGTTGTGTGGTTTCTACTAGCCCACCATGTTTAAATACATGCATACTTTCTATGTTGCTTGTGATAGATGTTAAAGATTAGGAAGCATGTCTCGGTGCAACATGATGCCTTTATCCCATATTTTACCATTGGAAATTTTTTATTGTTGGGGTATTGATTTTATGGGCCCATTTCCATCTTCTTTTCAATTTTTTATATATTGGTTGGTGTAGACTATATTTCCAAGTGGATTGAGGCAGTTCCAACCAGGACCAATGACAACAAAGTGGTCATACGATTCCTAAAGAAAAATATTTTTTCTAGATTTGGAACTCTAAAGGCCATCATTAGTGATGATGGGTCTCACTTTTGCAATAGGACATTTGAGGCTTTGATGAAGAAATATGGCATCAAGCATAAAGTGAGCACCCAATACCACACACAAACGAGTGGGCAAGCTGAGATTTCTAATCAGTAAATCAAACACATTTTGGAGAAAACTATAAGGCCAGATAGGAAGGATTAGTCCATCAGACTATCCGATGCTTTATGGGCTTATACGACTGCTTATAAGACCCCGATTGGAATGTCCCCATACAGATTGGTGTATGGGAAGGCTTACCACTTGCCTGTGAAATTAGAACATAGAGCATACTGGTAATAAAGAAATTAAACTTTGACATGGACCAAGAAAGTGGACAAAGAAAATTAGAGTTGAATGAATTAAAGGAGCTAAGGAGAGAGATGCATTTTGAGTATTTTTTTTCTGACATGTTAAGGAAATATTTAGTGGTCTTCATGGACGACTTCTCTGTTTTTGGCCCATCCTTCAACAAGTGCTTGAAAAATCTTATATGTGTGTTGAAGTGATGTGAGGAGAAGCATTTGGTTTTGAATTGGTAGAAATGTCATTTCGTGGTTCCCAAGGGAATTGTTCTTGGACATAATTTCGTCCAAGGGAATTGAGGTGGACAAGGCCAAAATCAATCTTATCTCTAACCTACCACCTCCCAAAAGTATACGTGATGTGCGATCCTGAAAAGGCCGAGCTAAAGTCCTAGAGGGGGGGTGAATAGGACTGTGCCAAATTAAAAACTTAAATGCGGAATTAAACATATATAAATAAAGATAGCACTTAAAATAATCTCACAATGCAGAAATGAATTACAACCTCAAATGTACAAGTATTAAGAGGTTGATACAGATGTTGTTCTAAGGACAACCTTACACCAAAAACCAATGGTTTATGGTAGGATAACCTGATTCCTAGAAAGGTCTGTGTATCAAAACCTCAAACTAATACAGAGGAATAAATAAATAAATAAATAGCAAATAATTAAACTAAGCTATTACAACATTCCCACACTTGCATAAAAAGATTACAACAATCTTCCACAAATGCACAAAAGGAAATTACAACATCCACACAATGTCACAATCAATTAATCACCACAAGACCAGAAATTATAGTGGTTCGCTTGTGTGTACACCAACGGTTTAGAAAAACAGCCACACAACTACTCCACTCTTAATATCCTCACATAGTGGATATTAGTATTCACTAAGCAATAGGGTTTTCAAGGTTCACCTAAAACCTTCACAATTGTGTCTTTCAAGTGGGCTTACATAATTCAAGAAAACCCACACTCTGAGTTTTCTGGATCACCTCAGACAAACCAAAAGAAAGAGATTTTTCTAGCACAATTTCAAAGAAACCAAAAGAAAGATATTTACAAAACTGTAAAATACTTATCTGGATATTCTCCTTTGATGAAGCCTGGTAGAACCGATTTGAAGTAGATGTTCAACGTAAATGTTCAATGTCCACACTCATTTATGAAACGGTTCTAAGTTCTAAATGATTTTTAGATTAAATCACCTTGGGCTTGCTTGATTTGATTTTGATTCCAAGAAAGGGTAAAACATGAATTCCTTCTTCAAATAAGATTGGAATATAAAATACAAAATCAAATACAAAAAGATAATTAAAAAGAATATTAAATGAGCACTAAATAACTTAATAATATTACTAACTTATCTCTCAGAGTGGTGTCTTGATTTTGCATGAATTGAATGAAAAACTCTGAAAATCGTGCTTTATTTATAAGTGAAGAAACTATTAACTCGACTGGCCTAGAGGACAGCTCGACTGGTCGAATGACCAACAAACTTTTGAAAATTCGGGCGCGATAAAATAAAACTGTTCCACGACTGGTCGAGTGGCATCCACGACCGACCGAGTGGCCTTCACGATCGATTGAACCCTGCTCTCGATTGGTCGTGTGGGACCCATTTTAATTGCTGGACTTTGAGTCGAGGTTGCTCGACTGGTCGAGCACTATTCACTCGACTGGTCGAGCAGTCTCCAGGACTAGTCGAAGATCCAACAAAAAATCTCGAAAATAAGTAACAAATCTTAGACTGGTCGAGAAATTTCTTAGACTGGTCAATCCAGTACTAAGACTAGTCGAACATAGGTTAAGACTAGTCGAGAAATAGTCTATACACTTATAAAGTGACCCAATTAAAGTATGCAATCAATATGACCTAACCTATGATAAATCTAGGGCCATTCATACCTTATAAGCGATGTTTGAACATTGAAACATCTTTTGCTTCGGTTGATAGTTGATCTTGACACACATGAAGCATGACATCTTGAAGTGTGTTGAAGCTTGAACTTATAACTCTTTAAAGCTTGAATTTGAAACGCTTTGAAGCTTGAACTTGAGATACTTAACTTGCATTTCATCTTGAGCTTTAAGTACCAAAGTATAGAACTTTGTCTTGACATGGATAAAGCTTTAAAACCTTTAACTATTGAATCTTGAAATATTGAACTAACACTTGGTGTTGAACTTGAACTTGTATATCTCTTAATCTTGCATTTGAAGTTCTTGAGGTAAAGACCTTTGTTCTTGTACATGAGATGCATGATCTTGAATATGTAGATGAGCTACACAGGACACAGATTCCAAGAGGTTTTGGCACTACAAAATTTGACAACTGTAGGAGCTAGAAAACATTGCACTTACAATCTCCCCCTTTGTCAAAGTTGTGACAAAACACACTTCATTATAATAAGATAAGCATAACACACACAATAAAGAATTATGCACCAGTTTTAGCCTGGTCAAAGAATCATGCATCAGTTATAACCTGGTCAAAGAGTCATGCACCAGTTATAAACGGGTTAAAGAAATATGCATTAATACAACAATATTCTCCCAACAATACTCCCCCTTTAAAAAAAAAATATATGGTGGCTACCTATCCACAACCACAATCCACAATCCACATATCACAAGCATGATAAAATTCTCCCCCTTTTGTCACAATATGACAAAGGAAGAAACCAATAAAAAGATAATGGAAGTAGATAAACAAGGAAGTAGTTAGAAGAATAAAGAGACATAAGTGAATATATGATCAAGATTACCAAGATAACCAAGTCCATAAGCAAGCATGTCCAAGCACATATTACAAGCTTACTAAGATAACCAAATCCATAAGTAAGAGAAGTTCAAGTAGTTTAAAAGTTATTACATATGTAAAGTTCAACTACTAATCCGAACCCGAAGAAGGAGCGGGTATGGAAGGATCAATTTGATGAAGTCCCTTGTTAATGCGCCTAAAATATTTACACATATTTAAATTGCATTTCTTGGGACACATGCATACCTTCAACCTTCTCCTCAAGTGAGCGCAACCACGCATCATAATCAGATGGTTGATAATCAGATTCAAGTTCATTAAAAAGTTCATCCATATTGACATCATCGGGAGGCAAATCACCTTCTTCTTCATGTGCATTCACAACTCCACTATCACCCACATCAACTTGGCTTGGGGCCAACTTCAAATTCATCTTGTTAATGTTAGAATTGTAGAATGGTAGTTGGGTAATGGGAGCCTCTCCAACAGGCATAGCCACTAAGCTATGGGTGGCTAACACATTCATAAGATAAGCAAAAGGTATGTCACTGTGACATAGATGGAGACAGAACTGAATAATACTATGACAAATCAAAGAAGGAAGACATACAGAGACTCCAGAAATGACAGAATGGAGAATACGAACCATGAATGTAGTAAATTTAGTTTTATTACCAGATCAAGGATAAACATTTGAAATGAAAATCCTATGAAGGATTTTGTATCTGGGTAACAAAAACTTGGAAGCGAGCGTATTACCAGTACTCCATTCCGCATCTATCTTACAAAAATCCCTAGTAAGCATTCACTTCTCAGTTTCAGAGGGTTTTTCCACTAGAGAACTAATGGGAATACCTTCGTCATTAACTGGAAGGTCCATTAAACCAGAAATAAGATGACGGTCCACATCAATTGGACCTTCTCTGGTCATAATAGTAAATGTCAGATTTTCAGTAGAAAAATCAATAATGGATGCATACATAGCTAGTACAATGGATCGGTATGCCGGCCCACCCCAATGTAGTATGTTATCCAATCCTACAGATTGAAGAAGAGGAACAACATCCAATGGAGCCAAATGATCAATGTTGGCAGTTCGTTCTACTGTCACATTACGCAACCGAATATCCTTCACATAACTAGAATCTACCTTGGGTGATCAAAGGTGGCGTACCGTGATAGGAGCCAAACGAGATGAAGATGGACCATGAGATCCTTTCTTCTTAGTTCTACCTTACATTTGCAATAAAGAAAGCAAGGAATAAAGAGATTGCAAAAGAAGAAAAGTGGGTTTCTAGTAGATCAGATTTTTTAGTAGAAAACCCCAAAAACCAACATAAAACAAGAAATAAACCACACAAATGATGAAAAGGAAGTGCAAATGACTTGAATCTATAAGAAAAATGAAAACAATGCACTAACCATAGAGGAATCAAAGATGGGTTCGACCGGTCGAGGTAGGGTTCGTTGGAGAAGAAGACCTAAATGAAGAAAAAGTGATTTTTCTCCAAATAAAAGGTTAAACCCGCGATTCATGACTAGTCAAGTACATGCTCGACCGGTCGTGCCACGACTGGTCGAGTATGTACTCAACTGGTCATGCACCTCACAAATTTTACAATTTTTCATAAATTTTAAAATCTGAAAATTTTCAAAATAAAAATATATACATTATGATACAAAAAGACATGAATTATCAATTCACATTGCACATACCAAGATCAAATTTCAACTTTGTGAACTTGCTTTTGTCAAGCGGTTTTGTGAATATGTCAGCTAATTGATTCTCAGTCAGAATATAATCTAAAGAAATTGTCTTGTCTTCCACTAACTCATGAATATAGTGATATCTAATGTCAATATGCTTGGTTCGTGAATGTTGGATTGGATTTTTAGAGATATTAATTACGCTTGAATTATCACAATATAAGACCATAGAATCTTGCGCGATTCCATAATCGCTTAGCATTCTTTTCATCCATACAAGTTGAGTGCATGCATTACCTGCAGTAATGTATTCAACCTCAGCTGTTGAAAGTGATATGGAACTTTGTTTCTTACTTAGCCAAGAAACTAAATAGTTCCCTACATAGAAACAACCACCAGTGGTTAATTTTCGATCATCAATGTTACCAGCCCAATCAGCATCCGTGTAACCAGCTAATTGCACACTAGTATCATGTGGATAATAAAGACCAAGATTTGCTGAACTAGCGACATATCGCATAATCCACTTCACAGCAATTAGATGTGACTCTTTAGGGTCAAATTGATATCTAGCACAAATACCTACGCTAAAAGCAATATCAGGTCGGCTCGCAGTTAAATAAAGAAAACTATCTATCATACTGGGATACAACTTAGGATCCACACTCTTAACTGTAGAGTCCTTTAATAGTTTTAAAGTAGTACTCATTGGAGTATCAAAAATTTTCCCACTCTCAAATCTGAACTTTTTAACTAAGTTCAGAGCATATTTAGTTTGAGAGATAAAGAAACCATCAGGTAGCTGTTTGACATGTAACCTAGGAAATAGTTTAGTTCTCCAACCATGCTCATTTCAAATTTAGACTTCAAAGATCTGCAAACTCAACAGTCATATTAGCGCAGGTAGATCCATAATATCATCAACATAAATTTGCACTATTAGTATGTAATCATTATGTTTCTTTACAAACAATGTTTTATCAACACTTCCCATTATAAAGTTATGACTTAGTAGAAACTTAGTCAACTTTTTATACCATGCCTGGGAGTTTGTTTCAAACCGTAGAGTGCCTTTTTCAGGCCGTAGACATGATTCGCATGCTTAGGATCTTCAAAACCCGTTGGTTGTTCAACATACACTTCTTCATGTAAATCGCCGTTCAAGAAAGCACTCTTTACATCTATTTGGTATATTTTAAATTTTCTAAAACAAGCAATGGAAATAAATAGTCTGATTGATTCAAGATGAGCTACTGGGGCAAAGGTCTCATTATAATCGATGCCTTCTATTTGAGTGTACCCTTGTATAACTAGCCTAGCCGTGTTTCTTATAATATTTTCAAGTTCATCAGACTTATTTTTGAAAATCCATTTTGTTCCGATAATGTGTTTATCTTTTGGTCTTGGAACTAAGTACCACACATCATTTCTTACAAACTGATTGAGCTCTTCTTGCATCGCAATAATTTAGTTTTCGTCAGTAAGAGCTTCTTTTACGTTAGCCAGTTCTATCTGAGATGTAAAGCACACATAGTTACACATATCTTCAAGTTATTTACGAGTGCGCACACCAGTGAGAGGGTTTCCAAGGATTTGATTAGAATGATGGTCTTTAACTGTCCTCAGTTCAGTATTATCTTGACTTGATGAAGAGTCTGGTTTATCAATTAAAAGAACTTCATCATTTTCTGAACTTGGGACAGGTGTATTCAAGTGATCGTTTATAACCACATTAATGGACTCTTGAATTACACTAGTCCTCTTGTTAAGAACCCGATACACTCGACTATTTAGAACATACCTTAAAAATATCCCTTCATCACTTTTGGTGTCAAACTTACCCAGATTTCCTCAGTCACGTAAGATGTAGCACTTGTTGCCAAAAACTTGAATGTATTTGACAGTAGGCTTCTTATCAAACCACATTTCATAAGCCATTTTACCATTTAATTTTCTAGTATAAACTCGGTTAATTATATAACAAGCAATATTTACAGCTTCGGCCCAAAGATTTTTAAGGAGCTTCATACTATTTAACATTACATTTTCCATTTCTTGAAGCACTCTATTTTTTCTTTCTACTATACCATTTTGTTGGGGTGTTTTAGGCGGAGAATATTCATGTGATATTCCCTGATCACTGTAAAATTTCAAAACCGCTGTTTTCAAATTTTGAACCATGATCACAACGGATCTTAGAGACTTGTGATTCTTTTTCCATTTGGATACATTTAAATATCCTTTTTCACTTCATCGAGAGTTTCTGATTTGTCTCTTAAGAAGACTACCCAAGTGTACCTAGTAAAGTCATCAACAATTACTAGAATATACTTCTTGCCACCTCGACTCTCCGTTCTAGTTGGTCCAATGAGATCCATGTGGAAAAGTTTGAGAGGTTTAAATGTGGCATTAGAGTTCACCTTTTCGTGAGTACTCCTGGTTTGTTTGTCAATCTGGCATTCACCACATATTTTGCCTACTTTCTGTAATTTGGGTAAACCTCTTACCAACTCTCTTTTGCTCAATCTATACAAGTTGCGATAGTGTACAAGTTTGAGGCGTTTATGCCATAATTCGGTCTCATCGATATGGACCATGTAGCACGATGATTAGATGAGCTTGAATCACAAACAATATAGCAGTTTTCAGAAGTTCTGCGACTAGTTAATATTACAAAACCATTTTTATTTAGAATTTCACAACCTTGGTTAGTAAATTTTACACTATAATTATTATCGCATATTTGAGCGATGCTTAATAAGTTGTATTTTAACCCTTCTACATATATAACATTCTCAAATAGAGGGAGGTTAAGGAGTTGAACTGTACCTTGGCCAACAATTCTGCAGTTGCTACCATCACCGAATGTGACTGAACCATCAGTCATGTCTTTAAGATTGGTGAATAGAACCTTGTCACCTGTCATGTGTCTGGAGCATCCACTATCTAGGTACCACTTTGAATGGCTTGAAGCTTTAAAAGCGGTGTGGGCAACCAAGCAAGTAACCTTAGGGACCCATTTCATTACAGTCTTGGGTTTAAGAGTATAGTTGGTCTTCTTATGTTTGTAGTTGTTATAAGACTGACCCATTGAGTTAGATTTTAAGAGCTCCTTAAGTAAATCAACAATTTTCTCAGCTAAAGGATTTCAATTTCGATTTTTATAGTTGATATGGTTACTTTAGGTTTCAAGGTTTGGAAAGTCTTAGCATTTTTAGAATAATTTTGATTTAGACTTTTCCCTTTTTGAGTTTGAAGACTCTCCTTTCACAAATGTGAGTGGAGTATTCTTATGTTTGGGAGGAATATTTTTGTTGTAGCCCAATCCAGATAAGAGTTTTTCTAACTTAGGATCACCTTGGGCATACCTCCATGTGTCTTTTAAACTTAAAAGTGAAGAGACTTCTAGTTTTAACTTTTCATTTTCAGATTTTAGGTTTTCAACAAGGGAGGTTTTAAAATCTAAATCGCATTTAATTTTCTCAAAACAATCTGAAATGTGTGATTTTTCTAAAACTAGATTATCAAAAAAAAATTAAGTTTTAAAAACTTTTCTTTTTGAAGTTTTAGTTTTACAGCAATTTTGCAACTTTCCTTGTATAGAGCATTATAAGCATCCTGAAGATCTCCTTCATTTTCACGATCACTATTCAGATTTTCTTCACTGGTTGAATCATCGTTAGCTGAAAAAGTGTACTTGGCTAGAGTCATAAGGGCATTAACATCATTAGCCGACTCGGTTTCAGAATCTTCTGACTCAGAAGAAGCTTCAGAGCAGGAAGATTCATCCCATGTAGCCAACATACCTTTCTTTTTTGGTTTGTCATTTTTAGGACATTTATTCACTAGATGCTCATATTCATGGCAGTTGTAACATTGGCTGTCTTTTAATGATTTTCAAGTTTTAGATCTAGATCTTTTTTTTTCAACAGGTTTTTGAAAATCTACCATCTTTTTACTTTTGAAAATTTTGTAAAACTTTTTAGCTAAAAGGGCCATATCATCTTCAAAATTTTCTAAATCAGAATTGTTACTTTCTTGAGAAATAATTTTAGAAGACTTAAGGGCAATGGATTTACCTTTAGGAGCTTTAAAGTTTAACTCATAGGTCTGTAAGGAACCAACCAATTCTTCTACCCTCATATTATCCGTATCACAAAGTTCCTCGATCACAGTCACCTTTGAATTTAACCGTTCGGAGAGTGAGCGTAGTATCTTTGCACAAACATTACTTTCTGGGATTTTATCACCAAGACCCCACATAGAGTTGACAATGTCATTCAATCTTGTATAGAAGTCCATGAAAGTTTCACTTTCTTTCATACGTATTTCCTCAAATTTGGCTGTTGGGATTTGGACTTTAGTTTCTTGACAATTGTTGTTCTCTCGTGTGTCATTTCTAAAATATCTCAGGCTTGCTTTGCAGTACCACAGGATATAATTATTTTGAATTTATCTGGTGATAGTGCGCAAGTAATTGCATTTAAAGCCTTTGCATTGGCACTACTCTCACTTTTCTGAAGAGCGGACCAAGAAAAATAAGGTGAGACTTTTATCGTTTTAGATCCATCAGTGCTAGTTACTTCAATGGTAGGACAGGTCCAATTGGTCGTGTGGCTTACCACAAGCTCTCATCCATGGATTTCAAGAAAATCCTCATTCTGACTTTCCAATAGGCATAATTAGAGCCATCAAATGGTGAAGGCCTAGTGACTGAAAGGCTATCAAAATTTGACATCTTAAAAAACTCAGATCGATTAGCTCAAGAAATTAATCCCAAAAAAAAAGAAATAATTAAACCAAGCTATTAGGCTCTAATACCTCTTGAAAAGGCCGAGGTGAAGTCCTAGAGGGGGGGGGGTGAATATGACTATGCTAACTTAAATGCGGAATTAAACCGATATAAATAAAGATATCACTTAAAACAATCTCACAATGCAGAAATGAATTACAACCTCAAATGTACAAGTATTGAGAGGTTGATACAGATGTTGTTCTGAGGACAACCTTACACCAAAAACCAATGGTCTGTGTATCAAAATCTCAAACTGTTATAGAGGAATAAATAAATAAATAAATAAATAGCAAAGAATTAAACTAAGCTATTACAACATTCCCACACTTGCATAAAAAGATTACAACATTCTTCCACAAATGTACAAAAGGAAATTACAACATCCATACAATGTCACAATCAATCAATCACCACAAGACCAGAAATTATAATAGTTCTCTTATGTGTACACCAACTATTTAGAAAAACAGCCACACAATTGCTCCACTCCTAATATCTTCACATAGTCGATATTAGCGTTCACTAAGCAATAGGTTTTTCAAGGTTCACTTAAAACCTTCACAATTGTGTCCTTTCAAGTGGGCTTACACAATTCAAAAAACCTCACACTCTGAGTTTTATGGATCACCTCAGACAAACCAAAAGAAAGAGATTTTTCTAGCACAATCTCAAAGAAACCAAAAGAAAGAGATTTACAAAACTGTAAAATACTTATCTGGATATTCTCCTTTGATGAAGCCTGGTAGAACTGATTTGAAGTAGATGTTCAATGTCCACACTCACTTATGAAAGGTTCTAAGTTCTAAATGATTTTTAGATTAAATCACCTTGGGCTTACTCGATTTGATTTTGATTCCAAGAAAGGGGAAAATAAAAATCCCTTCTTCAAATAAGATTGGAATATAGAATACAAAATCAAATACAATAAGATAATTAAAGAGAATATTAAATGAGCACTAAATAGCTTAAGAATATCACTAACTTATCTCTCAGAGTGGTGTCTTGATTTTGCTTGAATTGAATGAAAAACTCTGAAAATCGTGCTCTATTTATAAGTACAAAAATTGTTCACTCGACTGGCCTAGAGGACAGCTCGACTGGTCGAAGGACCAACAAACTTTTAAAAATTCGGGTGCGATAAGATAAAATTGTTCCATGACTGGTCAAGTGGTATCCACGACCAGTCGAGTGGCCTTCACGACCGGTCGAACCCTGCTCTCGACTGGTCATGTGGGACCTATTTTAGTTGCTGGACTTTAAGTCGAGGCTGCTTAACTGGTCGAGCACTATTCACTCGACTGGTCGAGCAGTCTCCAGGACTGGTTGAAGATCTAACAAAAAATCCCAAAAATAAGTAACAAATCTTAAACTGGTCGAGGAATTTCTTAGACTAACTAAGCCAGTACTAAGACTAGTCGAACTAGGCTAAGACTAGTCGAGAAATAGCCTATACACTTATAAAGTGACCCAATTAAAGTATGCAATCAATATGACCTAACCTATGTCAATCTAGGGTCATTCATACCTTATAAGTGATGTTTGAACATTGAAACATCTTTTGCTTCGGTTGATAGTTGATCTTGACACACATGAAGCATGACATCTTGAAGTGTGTTGAAGCTTGAACTTGTAACTCTTTGAAGCTTGAATTTGAAACTCTTTGAAGCTTGAACTTGAGATACTTAACTTGTATTTCATCTTGAGCTTTAAGTACTAAAGTAAAGAACTTTGTCATGACATGGATGAAGCTTTGAAACCTTTAACTATTGAAGCTTGGATTGAACTAACACTTGGTGTTGAACTTGAACTTGAACTTGTATATCTCTTGATCTTTCATTTGAAGTTCTTGAGGTAAAGACCTTTGTTCCTGTCCATGAGATGCATGATCTTGAATATGTAGATGAGCTGTACAAGACATAGATTCCAAGACTTTTCCCTTCTTATGTTTGCTTCATTTTCTGGATCCGCATAAGAGTTTTTCTAACTTAGGATCACCTTAGGCATACCTCCATGTGTCTTTTAAACTTATAAGTGAAGAGACTTGTAGTTTTAACTTTTAATTTTCAGATTTTAGGTTTTCAACAAGGGAGGTTTTAAAATCTAAATCGCATTTAATTTTTTCAAAACAATCTGAAATGTGTGATTTTCCTAAGACTAGATTATCAAAAAAAAAAAGTTTTAAAAACTTTTCTTTTTGAAGTTTTAGTTTACAGCAATTTTGCAACTTTCCTTGTATAGAGCATTATAAGCATCTTGAAGATCTTCTTCATTTTCACGATCACTATTCAGATTTTCTTCACTGGTTGAATCATCGTTAGCTGAAAAAGTGAACTTGGCTAGAGTCATAAGGGCATTAACATCATTAGCCGACTCGGTTTCAGAATCTTCTGACTCAGAAGAAGCTTCAGAGCAGGAAGATTCATCCCATGTAGCCAACATACCTTTCTTTTTTGGTTTGTCATTTTTAGGACATTTGTTCACTAGATGCTCATATTCATGGCAGTTGTAACATTGGCTGTCTTTTAATGATTTTCAAGTTTTAGATCTAGATCTTTTCTTTTCAACAGGTTTTTGAAAATCTACCATCTTTTTACTTTTAAAAATTTTGTAAAACTTTTTAGCTAAAAGGGCCATATCATCTTCAAAATTTTCTAAATCAGAATTGTTACTTTCTTGAGAAATAATTTTAGAAGACTTAAGGGCAATGGATTTACCTTTAGGAGCTTTAAAGTTTAACTCATAGGTCTGTAAGGAACCAACTAATTCTTCTACCCTCATATTATCCGTATCACAAAGTTCCTCGATCACAGTCACCTTTGAATTTAACCGTTCAGAGAGTGAGCGTAGTATCTTTGCACAAACATTACTTTCTGGGATTTTATCACCAAGACCCCACATAGAGTTGACAATGTCATTCAATCTTGTATAGAAGTCCATGAAAGTTTCACTTTCTTTCATACGTATTTCCTCAAATTTGGCTGTTGGGATTTGGACTTTAGTTTCTTAACAATTGTTGTTCTCTCGTGTGTCATTTCTAAAATATCTCAGGCTTGCTTTGCAGTACCACGGGATATAATTATTTTGAATTTATCTGGTGATAGTGCGCAAGTAATTGCATTTAAAGCCTTTGCATTGGCACTACTCTCACTTTTCTGAAGAGCGGACCAAGAAAAATAAGGTGAGACTTTTATCGTTTTAGATCCATCAGTGCTAGTTACTTCAATGGTAGGACAGGTCCAATTGGTCGTGTGGCTTACCACAAGCTCTCATCCATGGATTTCAAGAAAATCCTCATTCTGACTTTCCAATAGGCATAATTAGAGCCATCAAATGGTGAAGGCCTAGTGACTGAAAGGCTATCAAAATTTGACATCTTAAAAAGCTCATATCGATTAGCTCAAGAAATTAATCCCAAAAAAAAAAAAGAAATAATTAAACCAAGCTATTAGGCTCTAATACCACTTGAAAAGTCCGAGGTAAAGTCCTAGAGGGGGAGGGGGGTGAATGCGACTATGCTAACTTAAATGCGGAATTAAACAGATATAAATAAAGATATCACTTAAAACAATCTCACAATGCAGAAATGAATTACAACCTCAAATGTACAAGTATTGAGAGGTTGATACAGATGTTGTTCTGAGGACAACCTTACACAAAAAACCAATGGTCTTTGTATCAAAATCTCAAACTGATATAGAGGAATAAATAAATAAATAAATAGCAAAGAATTAAACTAAGCTATTACAACATTCCCACACTTGCATAAAAAGATTACAACATTCTTCCACAAATGTACAAAAGGAAATTACAACATCCACACAATGTCACAATCAATCAATCACCACAAGACCAGAAATTATAATAGTTCTCTTATGTGTACACCAACATTTAGAAAAACAGCCACACAATTGCTCCACTCCTAATATCTTCACATAATCGATATTAGCGTTCACTAAGCAATAGGTTTTTCAAGGTTCTCCTAAAACCTTCACAATTGTGTCTTTCAAGTGGCTTACACAATTCAAAAAACCTCACACTCTGAGTTTTATGGATTACCTCAGACAAACCAAAAGAAAGAGATTTTTCTAGCACAATCTCAAAGAAACCAAAAGAAAGAGATTTACAAAACTGTAAAATACTTATCTGGATATTCTCCTTTGATGAAGCCCGGTAGAACTGATTTGAAGTAGATGTTCAATGTCCACACTCACTTATGAAAAGGTTCCAAGTTCTAAATGATTTTTAGATTAAATCACCTTGGGCTTGCTCGATTTGATTTTGATTCCAAGAAAGGGGAAAACAAAAATCCCTTCTTCAAATAAGATTGGAATATAGAATACAAAATCAAATACAATAAGATAATTAAAGAGAATATTAAATGAGTACTAAATAGCTTAAGAATATCACTAACTTATCTCTCAGAGTGGTGTCTTGATTTTGCTTGAATTGAATGAAAAACTCTGAAAATCGTGCTCTATTTATAAGTGCAAAAATTGTTCACTCGACTCGCCTAGAGGACAGCTCGACTGGTCGAAGGACCAACAAACTTTTAAAAATTCGGGTGCGATAAGATAAAATTATTCCATGACTGGTCAAGTGGTATTCACGACCAGTCGAGTGGCCTTCACGACCGGTCGAACCCTGCTCTCGACTGGTCATGTGGGACCTATTTTAGTTGCTGGACTTTAAGTCGAGGCTGCTCAACTGGTCGAGCACTTTTCACTCGACTGGTCGAGCAGTCTCCAGGACTGGTTGAAGATCTAACAAAAAATCCCAAAAATAAGTAACAAATCTTGGACTGGTCGAGGAATTTCTTAGACTAACTAAGCCAGTACTAAGACTAGTCGAACTAGGCTAAGACTAGTCGAGAAATAGCCTATACACTTATAAAGTGACCCAATTAAAGTATGCAATCAATATGACCTAACCTATGTCAATCTAGGGTCATTCATACCTTATAAGTGATGTTTGAACATTGAAACATCTTTTGCTTCGGTTGATAGTTGATCTTGACACACATGAAGCATGACATCTTGAAGTGTGTTGAAGCTTGAACTTGTAACTCTTTGAAGCTTGAATTTGAAACTCTTTGAAGCTTGAACTTGAGATACTTAACTTGTATTTCATCTTGAGCTTTAAGTACTAAAGTAAAGAACTTTGTCATGACATGGATGAAGCTTTGAAATCTTTAACTATTGAAGCTTGAATTGAACTAACACTTGGTGTTGAACTTGAACTTGAACTTGTATATCTCTTGATCTTTCATTTGAAGTTCTTGAGGTAAAGACCTTTGTTCTTGTCCATGAGATGCATGATCTTGAATATGTAGATGAGCTATACAAGACAGATTCCAAGAGGTTTTGGAACTATAAAATTTGACAATCATAGGAGCTAGAAAACATAGCACTTACAGATCCTTCCTAGGACATGCCGGATTCTACAGATGATTCATAAAGGACTTTAGTCATCTCTCTCGTCCTTTATGTAATTTACTTCAAAAAGATGTACCATACGAGTGGACTGAACAATGTCAGCAGCTTTTACTAAGCTCAAGGGCTTGTTAACTACCACACCTATCATGCAGCCACCCGATTGGAGCATCCCTTTTGAGATCATGTACGACGCATCCTACTATGCTATTGGGGCAGTGTTATGCTAGACAAAAGAGATGAAGCCCTACGTTATTCATTATGCAAGTAGAACTCTAAACTCTGCCCAAATGAACTACTTTACTATGGAAAAGTAACTCTTAGCCATAGTATTCGCTTTGGACAAATTTAGGTCCTATTTGATCGGATATAAGATCATCATCTACACTGATCATGCAGTGTTGAAATCTCTTCTTTCTAAGAATGATGTTAAGCCCCACTTAATAAGATGGATCCTTCTACTCCAAGAATTTGATTTAGAAATAAAAGACAAAAAGGGAGTAGAGAACGTAGCGGCTAACCATCTTTTAAGGCTTGATCTCTCGATCCCCTTGAGACGACACCCATAAATGACATGTTCCCTAATGAACAATTGTTCAAACTCTCCCAACTACCTTGGTTTGCTGACATGGCAAATTATCTAGCAACAGATTTCACACCAACACATTGGACTGCACAAGATAAAAGAAAATTCTTCGCCGAGGTACGTAAGTTCTTTTGGGACGATCCATATTTGTTTAAATACTACCCAGACTAAATTCTAAGGAGGTGTGTGCCAAAAAATCAATATCAAAGTGTCATCTCCTTTTGTCACTCTCAAGCCTGTGGTGGTCACTTTTCTACTAAAAAGACCGCTGCCAAAATCCTGCAGTGTGGCTTTTACTGGCCCACTATGTTCAAGGACACTCATGAGTTCTGCAAGGCTTGTGAGCATTGTTAGAAATTGGGAGCGTTGTCCCATTGAAATATGATGTCGATAAATCCCATTTTGATTATTGAAGCATTTGATTGCTGGGGCATCGATTTCATGGGACCATTCCCCCAATCCTTTAGGAATTTATACATTTTGCTAGCAGTAGACTATGTTACTAAATAGGTCAAAGCGATTCCATGCCGGAACAATGACCATCATACAGTCATTCAATTCCTAAAAGAAAACATCTTTTCCTGGTTTGGAATGCCCCGAGCCATCATTAGTGATGGAGGTTCACACTTCTGTAATAGGCCATTTGAGAATTTAATGAAGAAATATAGCATCTCTCATAAGGTGAGCACTCCATACCACCCACTGACAAGCGGGCAAGCTGAGATTTCCAACAAGGAGATTAAACATATTCTGAAGAAAACGGTTAACCCTGATTGAAAGGATTGGTCAATTTGTTTGACTGATGCTTTGTGGGCATACCGTACAGCTTTTAAAACTAGCATTGGAATGTCTCCCTTTAAACTCATTTATGGGAAGGCTTGCCACTTGCCTGTAGAGTTGGAACATAGAGCCTACTGGGCTATCAAAAATCTAAACTTTAACTTGGACAACGCTGGCTCGTTGCGCAAACTTCAGTTAAATGAACTCGAGAAATCTAGAATGATACATACGAAAACTTAAGAATTTATAAGGACAAGATGAAGGTGTTCCATGATAGGAACATCATTCGGAAATCATTCTTAACTGGTCAACAAGTCCTCTTGTACAATTCTCGATTACACCTTTTTTCGGGTAAACTCAGGTCTTGTTGGACTGGCCTTTTCACTGTTACTAATGCCTATCCTCATGGGGCCGTCGAGATAAAAAAAAACCCAACAAATGGCAATGTTTTCAAAGTAAATGGACATTGTTTAAAGCCATTTGTTGAGAAATTTGATTCAAATGACATTTCCTTACCATTGATTAATCCTGTTTACCAGGATTTCCTCCTAGTCTGATGCAGGTGTAGTTAGGTATATTGCTTTCATAGGACTAGGATAGTTTGTTTTCTGTTGTTTAGTCATTGTGCTAACCTATCTTCACATTGAGAACTTTGGAAGAGCTGCAATTCATCTTCTTCAGGTATTACCTTTCCAGCACTTCTCCATTTTGTTCGTTGTCTCATTTTACATTGCATATTTATATCTTTTACATTGAGGACAAAGTAAATTTTAGGTTGGGGGTGTGGATTAGGTAAACTAATTAGTATTTTCTTAGTCTTTGAGCAAAAATTTTGAAAATTTTCAATTTCTCAAACCAAAAACCTATTTGGAAGGAGATAGTTTGTGCACATAAGAATGTTTTGAGTATGATAAGATTGAGATTAAACTTTGAATTGTTGGAGTTTGATCAACCAAGTAAATGTCACCTAAGTTCTTGCACTCAATTGATTAAAAAGAAGTTTGAATATCATGTGGATCTAAATCACAAGATACATTCAATTTGCTTTTATGAATTATGCTAGAATTTCTAATGGTTAGTATGTAAATCATTGATAAATGTTGAGAATTCAGTCTGGAGAATTTTATCCACCTTCAAAGATGAAAAGAACCAATTAAAAAACAATGAGATCGACAAAAAGGTCATGTATGATGAAAAGACTGGAAAAAGCTTGAAAAGGAATGAGAAAGTTTAAAAAGAATCTGAGAAGAATGAATAATATAAAAAAAAGTGACCGTTGATATAAAATCAAAAACTGGAAAAAGAATGAGAAGGAGATAAGTTCGGAATCAACACTTGAGTTTTTAACTACTCTTGATATGATGAACATGGCTAACATTATGAAATGATAGTATTCTCATGGGAAGTAAGTTAATTTTCACTAAGCACATTGAAAAACATGATAAAGGAATTTATGCTGTGAAGAAATTGATAAAGAACCTAGTTGATTGACTGCTAAAGTGATTCGGCTCTAGGTTTTCAAAATTTCACTTTCTCGTCTTAATTCTACTCATTCATACTTGATTGCACAAAAGAGTTTTCTAAAAAAGATTTGAACATTGAGAATTAAGGTTCACTTCATGCTTGTTTTTCTTGGAACTAGTAAAATGTTGATTGGGGAGTGTGATGAGTGTTAAATATTGCATATTCTCCTTATTTATATCTTGGTTTTATGAACATGATAATGCTTAAGGGTATATTTTATACATGTTTGTGTTGCAAGGTGAATCTAAGAGCTTGGATTGAAAAGAATGTTAAAAGAATAGATTTAATGCTCAAGAATCACTAAGGCAAAGGATAGATCTTAGGAAACCAAGAATGAAGAATTCATATGCCAAAGATCTAAGGAAACCAAGTACAAAGAATGAAGAAAGGACTTGAAAGACTTCAGAATCCGCAGCAGAAAACAAACAGGTTCGGTCTTACCGAACCTGCATAAAACAGTCCAGCAACAAATGATGGAATTCAGAAGCTAATTCAATTCAACCGATGGACAATTCGGTCCAACCGAAACCCAATTCGGTCCGACCGAAGGCGGGATTAGGTGTGACCGAAAGTGTACAAAAAGCTCCAGCGTTGAAAGGAGTTAATTCGGTTCGACCAACAATTTAAGTTTGGTCCGATCGAACCCAGCTCAATTCAACTGAAATCCGGCAACCGCTGAGACAGATTCCTTTCCAAATTCGGACTCAACTTCGGTCTGACCGATGCATAATGCAGTTGCGTAAATTGAGGCAGTTTCGTGATCAGATTATGGAAATTTCAAGTCGGTGCGTAAGGTGGACAACTATAAATAGGAGTCCCTAGGACGTTCCTAGGTATCTTATAGGGTTTAAGGAGTGGAGAAAAAGGGTGGAGAGCCGTCGCTAAGAGTCTTTCTTCTTCTTCCTTAATTATTTTTTTATGTTTTATTTAAGAGTTCTCAGTTCAATCATGTCTATGGTTGGCTAAATCTCTTAGTTATAGCTAAGAGCTGAAGCTTATAGCGTGATTAGGATGTTTACTTTGTTTCGATTCATGTTTATGTTGAACTTCATTGATTTCTAGTTGATTTTAAGGAATATTTTCAATTTTCAATGGTTTATTGTGACTCGAATTACAGTAGACGTTGCGATAACTTTGAGTATCTTCTTTTCTTATTTAAGATTGTGGGATTGGCAAATCCTGTTGTTTTCCATCATCTCTTGGGCATGGCTTGGTGATGGAATCCCTTCCAAATCTTCACAATCCTCTTCCATTAAGGCTAGATCAATGAGAAGTTCAAAGATTTGATCATCTCTCTTTCCAATTTGATAAGATAGGACTCTGATTCCAATTGGATCTCTTAAATCAAGTAAGGTAGCATTCAAATAGCTACAAATGGATCCTTGGCACCCTAGTTCCCACCTTTAAATTCACAAGCTTCAATTACAATATTCATAATTACTCTCTTTATTATTTCATATTTAGTTTAGATCTTCTTCTGGTTCTAATTCTAATTACTTTCAGAAACATATACGATTAATCCATGTGGATTCGACCTCGGTCTCACCGAGATTATTACTACATCATGACCCTACACTTGGGGTTGTGAACACTACGTTCTCAACCAGGAGTTCACTCTTTGTACTCGGTTGAATCCACTCCATCCATTCTCACCAAAATTATGAGGAAGTACACTGCTCAGAGAATTATCGTCATCTTCCCACCAAGTGGACCACACCACAATGAATTAATAGGTGTTATTCTTGCAAATGCTGAGAGTTTTTTCTCGTTGTGGACCACATATAGCTAATGACAACCTGAAGATGCCATCTTTTTAAAGAAACTCGGGACCACGAACATTAGATACGGATTTGATCTATCTTACTATGGGCCTGCTGGTCATGAAGCTTCATTTGATGCTTCGTTTTTTTAAAAATGGGGAAGTGCTTCGTTCGAAGTTTCTACTACACGTAATCTCCTCCATACAAATGAGTAATGAATGTTACTCCTGCACACTACACTTGGTGGAGCCATCCATGTATGTACGTTTTTTATCCATGTTGTACATATGTTTTTACAACTTTTTTAAGGCATAGTCCCAAAATTCAATCATATCCAAAAGGTTTGTGGCCCACTAAGAATTTTTAATGATAACATGAGATTGCAACATTTTATTGTGGGTTAGTTAACTTGATCTTTAGATATGATTTAGTTTGAGGGTCCTGCATTAAAATGAGCTCATAACATGGATGGACGGTGAAGATGAAAGACTTAAATCACAATGGACCCCACAAAATCACACGAGACTGAGTTATGTAGTACGCTTCCAAAAAACATTAAAGCCATTATTAGTTTCTGGGTGCGAAGCCCCAAACATGGATAAATTTGTCTGAATTTTTTTTCAAAATGTGTAAGAAGACTACTTAACAAATTTATTTAAGATTACTGATTTTTGAGGTATCTGGCAATACCACGAGGCTAGTACGGTAAAAATCCCTTTCAATTATCATTACCAGCTTATACGTACCATGAACGGAAATAATACCCTTGTTTAATTATCTCACTTTCAGTTGGTGGGAATTTATACGGTAAAAAAAAAAAAAAAATCCAATGGCCCTATTAACAAAGACAAGTGTTTCTATCAGCCCCCAAATATTTGGGAGTCATCAATGAAGAATTTATATGCCAAAGATCCAAGAAAACCAAGTAAAAGAAATGAAAAAAGGACTGAAAAATCACACAATTCAATAATAGAAATAACAAACTTTTTGGTCCCACCTGAGGTTGGTTCGGTTCGACCAAATGTGCACAAAATAGTCCAGCGAGAAACTGTGATTTTCAAAGATAATTTGGCTCGATACTTAAGTCCGACCTATAACAACTCGAATTTTCAATGCCCGAATATATACTCGTGCCCGAGAATTCTGGGTGTTAATAATGTAAAAGTTAGATGCTTCAAAATCACACCTTATTTTTTATTTTTTAATAAATAAATGACATTCAGTTATATTCACTAAGGTAACCTTTCACGAGAATAAAATCGACTATATTTATTATTCATTTAGAGTAAAAAGCGTACAAATGACTCTTTAATGCCTTCTCAATGGGAGCTTATTACATTATCAAAGTCTGCAGCAAAAAATAAATAAGCAAATAAATTTTAATGTCATTCTTCTTCTAAATTCAAACGTATATTCCACAGAATGATCATTGTCCATATCGTCAACCTATAATTCACCTGCAACATCTGTATGGTTAGAGAGGGTCAATGCCCTACTCATAGTGGTGGTTGTCCTTTAAAGTTTACAATGATTCAAGTGATTCATAAGAATAACAAAAGGGTCCTGAAACATCTCATACTCCACAAATACAAGTGGTATCAGTATGCACAAACATTTTACATGAAATGCATGCCTAGTAAAGCATGTGCGGTCTATCACACTCAACAATCATCATAATGTGGAAAGTAGTTTAAAGAATCCGGTTCGCCCCGCATCCCATACTGAGGAGATTTGTCGTCATGTCCAACATTAACGTGGATTTATGCGAACATCTCAAGGCATCACAACACACAGATCGGATGAATTACATGACACGATTTGTTTATAGAGCAACTATTTGCGACATCCAATCCCGGAAGTGATGTAACAGACATTGCGAATTACTTACATCGATTTGTGCACCACTACCCAAAATTTATGGAATTACGTGTCGACCAAGAGGGTCGCTACCCGAAATGCATTACATCCACGATGATATATCGATCACTAGGGTGAGATTTCCAACACGATACTTACGTGACAAGGTAATGATGTGATAATTTAAATTGTGTAACATTCATTCATAAGGTGATGATTCACAATAATAAAACTCAAATCATGTAAGAATAAGATAATCAAATCAAATTATCGTAAAATTTAAAGGAAAAACCCTCACCTCCTAAATTCAATCACTCTACATTACTAGATTTGAATGGATGTGTTGTAGTGCCCAATTCTAACACAATTAATGCGATTCTTACGGTTAGATCATCACATTATTAGGGTTAAAACTATAGGTGTAGATTTAGGATTAGGTTTAAACTTAACTACAAATCAAGTTAAGAGGACTTGGGTTGAACATTATTTGGATGAACAACTTACCTTATTCAACAGCTAGCGTCTACCAGTACAACTCAAAGTTAAGAGAATATCTCTGTTGAGTCGACTCAATTCAACTTGGCTCGTGATTAACCCTCTAATGTTGGGAACCTAGCCCACCACTCGATTCCTCTCTCTCCATCTCTTCTTCTCCGTCTTCCTTTTCTCTTTCTCTCTTTTTTTTTTTTGGAAGGCCGAACAGAGGATCAGAATTCCAGCTTGGCCGAAACCCAACTGAGTTAACTCGGTTCAACGTTCTCTCTCTCTCTTTGTCATGCTTCTTTCTTCCTTTTTCTTCTCTCTCTCTCTCTCTAAGATTTGTTGCAGATGTCCCAACAATGGCAGGAAAGGATTTTATATAAATTTTAGAGTCTCCATATTGATCTTTGCATAACATGAAGCATCTAGTTACACAGTGCGCGAAAACGAGTTGTAGAGGCAGTTTTAGATGCCGTTTGATCTGGTTTATAGCCAGGTGATTTTGATTAGATTTGTGACTAAACATTGGTGATTGAAAACCATTCAAATGGCCCATCTGATGGACGTGTTCAATCTCAGATTGGAGTTGTGGTAGGAATGGACAATGATTCTTGTAAACAAGGAAGATGATAGTGTGTTAATGGCAGATTTTTGGCATGTAGGTTTTTCTTTGTTCCATCGCTTCTAAATGGCTCGGATTAATCACATGATGCTCAGGAAATCAAGAATTCAGAGGTTTTTAAACGATGGGTTGTGCAAAACGACGTTACAAGTTGTTTCCAGATTTTCTTGTGCAAGAAGCCATGAAGCTCGGGGATTTTTTACGCAGGGATGAACGTGATGAGGTCGATCACCATCTTCCTCAAGGATAAGTACTCTGAATTCACGGAGTTTCTCTGGACTCCTCACAGAGACTTCTCGAATCCACGAGAAAAAAGCAAGAAAATAGAAATAGTATTCATGAAAATTTGTAAATTGATTAATTGATTGAAATAAATGAGTTCGCAACCCTTTAAATAGGGATACCAAGCAATAGGAGAGAAATCAGAAGCAAACTAAAACTAAAACTCTTAGAAATTCGTAACTTAGTATAAATAGCAAATTTACTTTTTATAGTAAATTTCTTATGTGGCTTAACACATTATTCTCCTAATTATTCTAAGCATTTTTCATGTTGGACACAACTACTAAAGCCTAACGGATGAAGAGTTATAATCAAACTAAAACTTACTATTTATAGTAAAAATGAAATTAAACATGGAATTTGACCGTCAATCAGATGGAATCTCACAAATTCGCCATGGGTAACCCCACATAGCCAAGTTGGTTGGATAAAGTAGTTCGTCCTACCCCAAAATCATAAATGGTACGTCGAGTAACTCATCCCGGTTTGCGAGATATGCTTGTTTTAAGGTTCTAATAGTTTGATGACTTCTGCCTTTAATCGGGCCTTCTTTGGGCCATCTTAGACATGAAAGTGTCCACGACCCGCTCTACATCAGTCCCCTCCACTTCAAAACAACTCGTCCTTGAGTTCTCTTGCTTCTTAGGTTCATGATACTCAGTCTGGTGCACCGTAACGATACTCGGATCAAAAGTTATGATCAATTTATGGTCCACCTTCTTTTGGTCCAACCATGCTAGGAATGTATCTATGACACATTCTACATTAGACCCCTCCGCTTGGAAAAAAACTCGTCCTCGAGTTACTTAAGGGACTTGGTTCATAATTTTTAGATAACTTTTGATGCCGATGTTTATTAGCCCTTTTCTTGCACTTAGCATTAGACTCATGAGCTGTCACAATACATGTACTCATGCTTTCCTTGACTTGACTAGTTTCGATCAGATTCTTCACTCTGCCTTCAAGATCTTACATTCTTTCTGACACGCCTAACAGTGAAGGCGGTTGGGCAAACTAGCCCCAGGGACAAGGCCTATGTGATGTTGGATGTCCCTCTTGGGGGGGGGGGGAGCAATCCATCGAGTAAATCTTCTATAGATAATAATCCAATAAAACTAGGAAGTCTGGTCGTACCTCGATAGTATCTTTCAATATGATCTAGACGATCTCCTTCATAGACTGGTCATCGGGTAAAGCCGTCATTGAGGTCCTAGTCACTGGAACTCGCATTATCCGGTATAGCCCTACGATTCACCACTGGTAGTGCTTTACGAAAATCGAGGTTGTGCCGTATAGCAACCACGGGCAGTTGAGCATCACATAGGGCTCGTGGCAGAATTAGCGCATCCGCAATACAGTTGAGGGTTGCCTTCAGCCCTTACATGGTTAATTGACTTTCCCAGTGGAAAGCTTCCATTCTTTCCGAAAGATAATGAATCATTAGATCACCGTCCACAAGATTTTTGTTCATACCTTCGTTGTTTACAATCTACTCGAGGGGAGTCATCGCTCTAATACCAATTGACGTAGGGATGAACTTGATGAGGTCGATTACCGTCTTCCTCAAGGATAACTACTCCGAATCCACGGAGCTTCTCTGGACTCCTCACAGAGACTTCTCGAATCCACAAGGAAAAAGCAAGAATATAGAAATAATATTCATGAAAATTTGTAAATTGATTGATTGATTGAAGAAAATGAGTTTGCAACCCTTTAAATAAGGATACCAAGCAATAGAGAGAAATCAGAAGCAAACTAAAACTAAAACTCCTAGAAATTCGTAACTTACTATAAATAGTAAATTTACTTTTTATAGTAAATTTCCTATGTGGCTTAACACGTTATTCTCCTAATTATTCTAAGCACTTTTCATGTTGAACGCAACTACTAAAGCCTAACGGATGAAGTTATAATCAAACTAAAACTTACTATTATAGTAAAAACGGAATTAAACACGGAATTTGACCGTTGATCGGATGGTATTTCGCAAATTCGGCGTGGGAAACTCATATATGGTACGTCGAGTAACTCATTCCGGTTTGTGAGATATGCCTGTTTTAAGGTTCTAACGGTCTTAACGACTTCTGTCTCTAATTGGGTCTTCTCTGGTCCATCTTAGTCATGAAAGTGTCTGTGACCTGCTCTACATCAATTTTGCACACAGTGATTTGGATTCCTAATGGGATTTAGAGATCATTTTAGGAAGATTGGATGGCTTGGATTACATCTGGGAATGGTTTCTAAAACTGGTTCGTAACAGTCAGTGGATAGCTATTGTAACGATGGTTCTCTGTTGAAAATCAATGGTTCTTAGACGACTAGGATTTCCTCAAATGGAGGGTCTTGATTGCTGGAGAATGATGCTTCTTGGATTTGTAAAGAGATCTAACCCAAATAGCAGGAAAACTGGGAGTTTCTTAGTGAAATACGGTTTGCATGCAGGAAGATTTTTAAGGATTCTGTTTCAAATAGTTTCCTTCAAGCGTTGGATCTTCAGTTGGATTCATCATTGATGTATGATGGACGACCACGATCTTCGTAAGGAACTGTTGCGATCAGTCGATGATAGCTTCTAGTGATCACCATTTGCTTGCTAAAATTAAGAAAACTTGATGTTTAGTGCTCCTACCATGTACGTAGGTGGATGTACGGTCAGTTTCGTAAATGGATGGACACAAAGCAGGTTTCTAGAGTGATCAAGATGTGAAACAGGTATACCGTTTGGTTCAAGTAACTTGTTCACATATGTAAGTTCCTCTGATTGTAGTTCTGATGGTTGGTTAAGCACGTTTATAGGTGGTGAACAAGATTAACAAATCAGCATCTGTATTCGATACGTGTACAAGCAGATGTAGAGATCAGGTAGCTACTTTGCTATGATTGGGTAATCCAAACTCAAAGAGGACGGTCATATATCTTTCTCTAATGATGAATAGTTGACTGATCGGTTGGCTATAATGGGTAAGTGAGAATACTTAGTGTTTCGATAAGAAACGAATGCGTTTGATTTGAGAGATTTATTCAATGATAACAAAGAATTCGACGAGAACAATGATCACAAAATATTTATTTATTCTGAGTTCATTTACATCCTCCGATTCCCTTGATTCTGAAAACAAAGTACAATCAATGCAACGCAATGAATGAAAGATAAAACAGTCTGATGGCAATTTCAGCAACATTTCGACACTTTTGATGTTTATCGCAAAAGGCGTATGAGTTGTGCAGACTTGAAGCCCTTGATTTGGTTGTGCGATAGGTTCTAATCATCCTTTTATTCATTCTCCTAGTTGTACGGACAGATTCTTCTTTCTTCTGGAATTCTCTTTCTGTACTTTGCTTTCCTTCACTTTCTCTGAAGGTGGAGCACACAACCCTTGAAATGTGGATCGTAAACCCTTGAAATGTGGAGTGCAAACCCTTGAAATGTGGAGTGCACAATCTTTGAAATGTGGAGCAGAAACCCTTAAAATGTGGAGCGCAGAACCCTTGAAATGTGGAGTGTAAAGCCTTGAAATGTGGAGCGCACAACCCTTGAAATGGGGAGCGCACAACCCTTGAAATGTGGAGCGTACAATGCTTGCATTAGGACAAGTCCCCATGGACAATGGCGTAAGAGGCTTTCTTCAAGACATGTTTCCTTAGAGAATGGCGTGAAATCCATGCATTTGGACATGTTCCCTCTTCAAATGGCGAAAAAGCCATGTCTTAGGACATAAATCCATGCAAAGTGGCACAAGAGCCAGACTTTAAGACATGGTTCCTCACAAAGTGGCGCAAGGAGTCTTCAGGACATAAAAAGTCCGTCTTCAGGACAACATTCCATGTGAAGTGGTGCATGGAGGAAGGCTTTAAGACAATAAAAGCCCATCTTTAGGACAACATTCCATGTGAAGTGGCGCATGGATGAAGGCTCTATGACAACAAAAAGCTTGCCTTAAGACAAGGGAGAGAGAGAAGTGGCACATGGCGTATCTTGCAAAAGTGGTTGCGCGGTTCGCGCAAGAGACTTATTTTGCAATGCTCCACAAAAAGTGGCGCATGGAGGAAGGATTTAAGACATTCTTCCTTAGGAAGTGGCGCATCAGGCCAAGCCTTAGGACAAGGCTTCTTTCCAAATGGCACAAAGACCAAGCTTCCAAATGGATTGCGCGGTTCGCACAAAGGGACTCCTTCCCTAAGAAATCACGCAGTTCGCGCAAGAGACTCATTTTGCAAAGGGATTGCACGGTTCGTGCAAGGGGAATTCCATCCTAAAGGGGTTGCACGGCTCGCACAAAGGGGAACTTGTTCACTCCCCAAGTATAGGGTTGTGATGTAGTAATAAACTCGGTAAGACCGAGGTCGAATCCACAGGGATTGAAACCTGTACGTTATCTGGAAATAACCAGATATAGAACTAGGCTAAGATAAAATCTAAACCAATTGTGATTTGAAGAATAATAGTGAAATATTAATCTAAATTTAGAGAATTCAGAGAAGGTAACTAGGGATTCAGGGGATCCACTTGTAGAGATCAGGAAATTCTATGGTAAAAGATATCAAAATTGAACCTTGATGAATGCAGTTTCAATAGATCAGACGGTTATAAATCAGAATGAATTCCATCACAAAACCATGCCTATGAGACAAAGCCAACAACAGAGTTCAACCAATCCACAACCGATCTACATGATATATGAGCGTCAGGAAGAATTCCGTCATCCAACCATGCCTAGGAGACGATGGTGAACAACAAGGCTTCCTAACCCCATAATCAGAATAAGAAAAAGGAAAACTCAAGCCATCATAGATCTAATGTAATATCAGTCACACTAAATCATTAAAAACAGAAGTATTCCCATTAATCTTGCTGCAATCAATCAACAATTTAATCTAACATGAATCATATCCATAGAAGCAGACCCATCAAGCTACAAGCTTCACCCCTTAGCCCTAGCTAAGGGGTTTAGCCAACCATGTTGGCTAGATCACGCCAAAGTAACAATCAAAACAGAGAAAACTACTAATCTCTCTCTCTCTATCTCTCTCTCTCTCTTCACTCTTTCCAGCCGTGGATCAGATACCCCTTCTCTCTGCTCTTTCTCTTCCTTTATAACAGATCTATCGGACTATGGATGGGTCGGTTTGGAGCTGCCCTCTCCACAAAGGCCTCCGCACGAATTCGTAACAGGAACATAGTTTCCGTTTTTACAGAATAGGCGGTGAGAAGGTTACGCAGCTAAGCGCAGCAAAACGCAAACGGTCGGTGTTTGAAATAGATTTTTCGGTTACAGGGGCCGCCAATGCAAGATCTGAACCATTCAGCCTCCATAACTCTGGTCGGTTGGCCCAGGAGAGAGTTTCGAACGGACAGGATCATCGGACCGATCCTAGCCACGCTGGCAAAATGGCCCGCAACGTCCGGACGTGCGAAGACTGTGTAAACAGGATCCGCAAACGTCGGCGCTGGATTCTCGGTGGGGCCCACTTCCCTAATCTTTTGAGAAATTCGAACCGTCCACCGGATTCCCCATGAAATTCCGGTCGGGTATGGTCGGTTTTGGATGGGTTCTGGTGCGGTCCACTGGATTTTTCTTGCAGCCGTTCGTTTGTATTTAAACGACTGAGATCCCTAAAACCTTTATTTCTTCAGATTCAGTCAACTAGGCACGGGTTGTTGCTGCCCCAGGAAAGGAATGAACGGTCTGGATTGTCCGTTCGGACGATGTGTGGGGCCCACAACAGAAACCGACGGTCTCTGTGCGAAACAGCAAACGGTAATTGCCGTTTTCGGATTTTTGAGAAGGAAAGTCGGTCAGCGCTGCTGACCGACTTTTGAATTTTTAGGTGCACACCCGGTGCACTTGTGCACCGTACACACGTGTTGTACATGTGGGTCCCACAGAGATGTTTTTGAGACATCTGCTCCGTCCATCTGTTTTCCCATCAAATATAAGGGGTTGAGACCAACTTTCTGGCATATCTAGATATCAGGTGGGCCCCACTTAAAGAATTACGGGGCTGATCTGTCTATTGGGCTGCTTCTAGAAGTCTCCAATGGATGAAAATTGACGTGTACGGTTAATTTATGCTCCTTAGGCCATGTATGAAGTTTCGGGCTGAACGGATGGTGAAAACCCCGTGATCTTGCATTCTGGATGACTGTGTGGCCTCTTTAACGTGAACGGCTTGATTTTCTCTGATCTCAGGCATGTAAATTCATCGTTCTTGGTCCACTGGGGTCCGTCTCTTGCTGTGGTGATTTCAGAGCATCAAATATACACTTTTAGCACCTTTTTGTAGCCCACACTTGCAAATGTACCTTGCATCACAAACACGATTAAATTAGGCTTTTAAATAGTGGCATGTTCATAAATCCGGTAATAAATGGGGTCTAATATGCAATATTTGACCCTCAACAGAACTCCTTCCACCTTTCTCTCTTCACTTCTTGTCCTACTCCACTTCTCTTGTCTTCCAACCAACAACCCCTCAAATGTGGCATGGGGAGGGGTATTTATAGGCATCACTCTCTTACATAGTGGTGATCACCACCACTTCTTTCTTCATACAACTTTCACCCTCCTTCCTTACATAGTGGTGTTCAACCATTTTTCCTTAAATAGTGGTGTACAACCACTTTTTCATTAAAATGACACCCATGCACCCCTTTTTATCAAAATAATCTCTTCACTTTTTTTACCAAAGTACCCCCACTCACTACTTTTTACCAAAATACCCCCACTCACTGCTTTTTACCAAAATACCCCAGTCACTGCTTTTTACCAAAATACCCTCACTCATTACTTTTTACCAAAATACCCCCAATCATTGCTTTTTACCAAAATAAGGAGTGCACAACCCTGGGAAGGATCTGCACCATGGAATTCTCTGACCAATGCGATGGACATACACTGGAATATATTTTGTGCCTCAACAGATGCCCCCTTGTCCTTCTTTAATTGATTCCTGAAATCAAATAGAGGATTGATCTTCCTCTGACCGAAGAACTGAATGAACTATAATTGAAGGATGACTGGATGATAATGCTTGACCAGAAGATCGAATGATCACGTTCGATCAGAAGACTGGAATGCTCATGCTCAAACGGAAGACTTGAATGATCACGCTCAAACGGAAGACTTGAATGATCGCGCTCGAACGGAAGACTCGAATGATTGTGCTCGAATGGAAGACTTAAATGATCGCGCTCGAACGGAAGACTTAAATGCCCCTTGCCAGCAGCGTCGAGCAGATGTTTCACTAGAGGATAAAATTCTCTTTTCATCGAAACTTGCCACTTGTAACAGTTGTGGCGACTTCATCTTTGAGTAACTTGACCAGAGAACTATCTTTCAACACCGTTGTTGCTACAACGGTCTCTTTGATAAACTCTGGTGACTCTTTCTTTGAACTCTGTGTCTAGGGAATTATTCTTTAATGTTGCTCCTATTACAACAACTTCTTTGATTATCTCTTTTATTCATGATCTGTATAACTCAAGCTTTCGAATGATTGTCTTTCCTGCCAAATTAAGCAGAATTAGTATCTTAAGACATTATAATTTTTCAATTTAGCTTCATGAAGTATTGATAATTTTGAAATATATTGAAAGCTTCTTCTCTTTTTAGGCGATTGTGATATTTGCAATATGATAATGATTTAATCATTTCATCTTTGTGCTTTATCATCGTGCTTCACATTGCATTCTTTACTCATTATATCGTGTTTTTGGAGATGTCATCTCCAGCTCTAAAGGTTCAACCGTTGAGTCTTTCACTGAGTCTTTCTAGTTTGTGTTCCTTAGCATTTCTTCATAGACTTTTCCTTGGATCTTTGTTGATTCTGAAAAATATATAAGTCTTTTTTTCAATTTTCATTAATAACTTTCTGAAGGCCATAGAAGTTATTGATGATGATTCTGTTTGTTCTTGGAGTCTTGTGATATCATTATTCATAATTCTCAGCATATGAATACCTCCACCATGCATAAGAAATTATCAGAACGACCAAGGCATATATTACTTGGAAGACATAGATCATGACCCCTTTCCAGGTCAACTTTGCATAAAGATTTCTTTAGAAGATAATACTTCCGAAGTGAAGCCTGCTGATACCCTTGAAAGATGGATAATCTTTGCTGCTCCTTTAATGAATTGAAAGAATATATCTGAATCTTTAAATTGTCCGAGAGAGAATGCTGATTCTTCGCTAGTTTATTCTCTACCTCCTTTGAGAATCTTGTGCGATAATATTTCTCTATCATCAAGAAGGCAAGAGACAAAAGACCTCACGGCTCTTGTCAATATATTAATTGATCTTGAAGATTTGAACTTTTGAGTAGATAATTGCCAATATTTTGAAGGCATTTGTTGTTGCTGTAATTCGAACCCGATTCAAGAGAAATGCATTTTTGTATGTTGTTTACTCAATATTTAAAATTTTCATCAGGCAATTGCATATTTGAGCATATCTAAAGTGAAATATATATCTGCAGCATTTTGAATGCTACACATAGTTTATGCTTTTTGAGCAGTGGAGCTAGTGTACTTTTGACTGACCATACCTTGACTGGATAAGACTCAACTTGTCCTGACTTGACTGGACTTGACTTGACTAGTCTAGATTGAACTAAACTGGACTAGACTGGACTGACACTACTGGACTGACACCTACACACACAGTTTAGGCTCTTGAATAGTGGAGTAAGCAGTTTCTTAGACTCATGCGGGAGTCGAGTCTTACGTGAATGGTCTCTCTAACTCTCATGAGTTCACTGGACTTATCACGGCTGGGATTTACGTACAGGATTGGCCACAGTAACTCTCTAGAGTTCACGGGGCGCGCAAGGCTACCTTTGACCAAATCCAAGGCCGTCAGTCCATCAATGAGTAGGTTTAGGCCCTTCCTCATGAGTTACTACCAGAATCAAGCCCGAGATCTGGGTTTCTACTTTTGGAGTACCAAATCCAAGGCCGTCAGTCCATCAATTATTAGGTTTAGGCCCTTCCTCATGAGTTACTACTAGAATCAAGCCCGGATCTGAGTTTTCTTCTTCTGCAAGGTCAGACCCATTCACGGAGGGCAATTTCATCCATTCCCCGTGACGCTGTCAGAAAGCTATACAGACGGCATTGGTGTTATGTGCGACTGGCCATTGAGGACTTTTTGGACTTTTAGGGCTTTTAGTCGATGGCTTCGTACGCTGCCCGCATGGGTATGCATGTGATGTGGCCTATACAGGCTTTTTAGGGCCGCTGGTGTTTCGAACAAGAAACAAATGCATTTAATTTGGGGATTCCATTCACTTAATGATAGATAAAAGAAGATAAAGAAGATAATCACATCATTATTTCATTCCAAGCTCTTTACATCCTTTTTTTCTTTCTTTTGATTCCAAAACAGAATGTTCATGACTTGTAATAGAAAACAAATAAAGGTATCATGCACTAAGATAATATGTGTTGGAAACGTCGTATGTTAAAGACTGTTGTGCACTGAACATTGTTGTGCACTAAGTATTGTCGTGCACTTCGATTATTGTGCGCTTCCGCCTGTTGTGTGCTCAGCCTGTTGTGCGCTCGACAGTTTATGCACTCGGCAATGTTGTGCGCTTGGCAGTGTTGTGCACTCCCATTTGTTATGTGTCAACAGTGTTGTGCGCCAATAGTGTTGTGCGTCGCACAACACCTGTTCCACACAATGAATACGGACTCTACCTCTCTCTCTTCTCGAAATCATCTCCTTCCCCTTAATTGATTGCTAATGACCTCTTACTGAGGGGTCATGGGGTATTTATAGCCTTCTCACACGTGTGAACATGTCATGTAGTCATTGTGCGGTATCTTTTGTGCGCCAATTCCATTGCACGGATTCCTTTGTGCAAACTCCACTGTGCGGATTGACTCCTTCTAGCGCACAACATCACCTACGCACAATAATCATCTGCGCACAATAGTGATCTACGCACAATGGCTATCTGCGCACAATAATCACCTGCGCACAATGATCACCTGCACACAATGAACTCCTACTGTGTTTCTCTTTTTTATGCCTCAACAGATGCCCCCTTGATCTTGCATTTTGTATTTTATCTACAAAATAAACAATGTAGGATCAATAAATGAATTTTAACTTTCCTTTTCTTTGTTGTGCGCTTCCTTAAATTCCTTGGCGCACAACATTCTAGCGCACAATGAGTTGCGCTCATCGAGTTGTGCACAATGATTTTGGGCACAACATCTTCCACACAATGGGCAAGAGCTTGCCTATAAATACAGGACCTCTACCCCCCCCCCCCCTTCACTTCATTTTCTGCCTGCCTCACCTCTTTTGTGCATGAAGCCATTCCAGCATTGTGTGCCAACAGCGTTGTGCGCAGCATAACACCTATCCCGCACAACAAGACTTAGCACGCAACACTTCTATGCGCTCAGTCAGAACTTTAACGCGCAACACTTCTCTGCACTAAACCAGAACTTAACGCACAACGACAGGCAGCGCACAATGATCTTACGCACAACGTTTTGCGCACACTGACTTGCGCTCAATCAGAACTTAGCGCGCAAGGACAGGTAGCGTACAACAATCTTATGCGCAATGTTTTGCGCACACTGACTTGCACTCAATGTAGATTTGGACTTCAAATTTACTCGCCCCCCCTTCTTTTCTTTTTTTCAGCAAGCTTTTAACTTAATGAACTTCTCTTCCTGATTTTAATTTGTTTACTGACTCCTGTATAGATTTCCGATGGCTAACTCAAAAAGACCTACTGTTGGGCCTTCTGACTCACAATCAGTCGAGACATGTAGTCAAAAAAGACTCAAGTCTGCTGAAGGCTACTCGTCCTTTTTCAAAGAACCAACTCCTATTACTATCAACTTTGCTGATCGTATTCAACACTTGTCTGAACACATCCGCATGGTTGTACTGATGAAGGAGATAGAGGGACCCCCTGCTACAGGACAAGAATCTGATTGGGATAATTAGTTGATATCCACAGCCAATTTTTGCACAGACGACACTCGTCTTTCTGCTGCTGAAGCTTCTCCTGCTCTAGTGATTTTAAAGCAAACAAGAGAAAAGAGTAAAGATAAAGCTTTTCAAGAAAAGATCCGGGAACACAACCAGAGGCGTTTCCAGAATGTCTGGGATTCAATCAAGCTAAGTGTCGAGGCGATTAAATTTTGCAACCCTTATAAAGACGAGACTATTACTATCCCTTTGCATCTTCAGCGCCACCGGTCCATAATTCAAAGCGAACCGACCGACTATATGACACAGAACAGGCTCCTGTATGTGTCAAATTGGGTGATTAAAGAGCCATAAATCATTGAAGGCTATCTCACAGAGAAAGGCTTAGTCCAAAAGACTGGACAGATAAGATATATGCACTTCCTCACACCATGTTACAATCCCCACTCCTTATACTTCACTCATTTATTCGAAATGATTCAACAACATTTTTGTAATCGGAAGTCCCTGTGGGGTAAGGAAGAATTTAGGACGCGGGGTCTTTGGACTGATCGTTTGTATTACAGCGCATGGACCAAAGCAATCTTGAAAATGTACGAAAATGTCCTTATTGCAGTAAAGATATATCATGCCATAGAAGCCACCTCAAAGTTTTTTCAAAAAGACATGAAGATTTATAAGGGCTTTCTGAAGTACTGGTCTTCCACTACAAATTCTTTTCATCTTCCGGTCGGAGAAGTAAGCATCACCTTGTGGGATCTATATAGGATGGCTGGCCTGCTTATCTTCAGATCTTTCTTAGATGAATACGTTCCCACGAACGAGGAATTTACCTATATTGTTCCTAACAGAACACCTAGGATTACAATATCAACATTCGAACTTTTCCGTGAAACATCTTATTTCGCTGATGTCTATAAGATATCCCCTCTTCAATGGCTTGCACATTTTTCTCGATACTTTGTTTAAGTGTTCTAACATTTTTCTTACCTTTCAGACAACCTTTGCCTATATATACAAATTGCACCCTCCCTCTCTCTTTTTTTTTTCAAGTTCCCTGGCAACCATTGTGCCGAACTAGAAGCCAATCGTAAAAAGATAAGGGGCCCGACCGAATTCACTGCTGAAACTTAATTAGCCACTTTCTTAGCTTATTGGCTTAGCTTAGTCGTGCTTCCTAACTCGAAAAGCTTAGACTCTATTCGACCAACTTTATTTGTGGCGGCAGGCGCAATGATGAAAGGTATAAAAAGATATTCTCTGCCCCCTCCTGTCTTATGCTCGTTATATAGAGCTTTCGGTCATGCTGCGGCGTACTGCTCAAGCCCGGCACTAGGGGTTTCATCTTCTTTTACTCCATGGCACTATTTCTCCGGATGTCTTGGCATTTATTTCCCCTGGACTTACAATGACCCGGAGAAGGCTTATGTCCATCCCGATCATCTACCCTTGTGGCATTTCTTGAAGTGGAAAATGATAAAGAATGGGTATGAATGGATAGTAGATAAAATTGACAACATGGAATCTATTGACTTTTTCCATTTTTTATTTGGATTACCAAGCTGAAGACAGAGATGTTGAGGATAACATGTAACGCCCCGACTTTTTAGGACCCGAGTATATGACCCGTTTCCCAAAAACCTGAGTGTTAACCTTAAAGGATGGTCAAATTCGAGTACACATTTTTTTTTCATTTGTTCAGAGTAAGCATATAAGCGTAGAGTGGACAAATCAAAATAAAGGAAAATTTAATTTACATTTGGAATATACAAGAAGTCGCCCATAATGACTTATATAAACCAATGCCCCTATTCTTACAATTATAAAATAAAATAATATTATATATGAAATAAAGTAAATTACAACACTCTTGGGATGTGAAACCCTGTAGCAACCCTGTGAACAACATCGGCTTGCTCTACACCTGCATAAGCTGTTACGGTTTGATAACGTCAATGGCTATCGCAGTGAGGAGAACCCTCTAAGATTGCACACTCATCATTCATAATCTAATACAACTCGCAAGTCATGAAAATGGATATATTAAACAGGCAATTCATAATCATGATCATACACTAAAAAATCAAGCCAATCAACAGAATCTCATCATAACTAAACATAATCGCAATCGCAATATAAGGATATATGTTCAGGTAATCAAATAATCAACCATACGACTTTCTATTACACTCGAAAATCACATTGTACGTGAACACCGTAAGATGGCTAGGAAATCATGGTACAAGTGAAGTCCATAAGGTGAATAGAAAATCAACCTTTAAACCTCTACTTCACTCGGGAATCATATCGTACGTGAACACCGCAAGATAGCTAGAAAATCGCTAAGCGAACACCCGCTCCACCCAGAAATCATGGTATGACTGAACACCACAAGATAAAGAGAGAACAACATACCGACATCTACTTTACCCGGAAATCATATCGTATGTGAACACCGCAAGATGGCTAGGATATCGCTAAACGAACACCCACTCCACCCAGAAATCATGATACGACTGAACACCGCAAGACGAAGAGAGAACAACATACCGACGTTTACTTCACTCGGAAATCATATCGTACGAGAACACCGCAAGATGGCTAGGAAATCACTAAACGAACACCAGCTCCACCCGAAAATCATGGTACGACTGAACATCGCAAGATGAAGAGACAAACAACACACAAACTCTAGACCACCTGAAAATTATATCGTACGTGAACACCCCAAGATGGCTAGAAAATTGCTAAGCGAACACCCGCTCCACTCGAAAATCATAGTACGACTGAACACCGCAAGATGGCTAGAAAACCAACATATAAACTCTAGACCACCCGAAAATCATGTCTTACGTGAACACCGCAAGAGGGCTAGGAAATCGTCAAGCGAACATCCGTTCCACCCAGAAATCATAATACGACCAAACACAGCAAGATAGGTAGGAAACAACGAGATATGCGAATATAACCATCAAGCCACAAAAGGGCACCAATGACCCATCAAAGCTACAAAGGGAAAATAAACGATACAAGCCACGTAAGTCAAATATGGACCGTAAGATGGTAAGTTCATGACAGGTCTCATTCATTACATCACTCGATCACAAACGCCAAACATACAGTTAATTAACATTGTACGACTAAAGATAACATGTTATCACCAAATCATTTATGCATGTTATAATTAAAGAGAGATGTCTACCAGCTAACACAACAATTTAGCTTATTCAATAGTAAGGTAAGTAATTCAATTAGAGGAATCATGCCATCATCTATATCCAGATTGATGAAATTAAGTGGGAAGCTCAAAGGGTGAGTCCTCACCTTATGTGTCGAGTCACCCATTAGCATCGTTAGGAAACGCAGGTGTCATTATAACCAAATCTTACCATAAATTGTAAAGTTATACAGTGTAACGACTCGAAAAATTTCATACAAAGACCCAAGTACCACCTCAGGCAGAAATCACTCAGGATCAAATCCTTTAGGAATTAGACAAAAGTAACTAAGTGTTAACTAGATTAGCTGCAAAATCCGCTTGATTCACTTTAAATATGATCTGCAAGACCCAAAACTTGCAGAATCATTGACGCTAGGTTACCCTGAAATCTAGGATCAATCTCATTACCCAGTTACTCTCAGGAGCACATTGAAACTCCGTATCGGATCTGGACCGTACATCGAAAGTCTGAATAATACGAAGTTATATAATTAAGACCGCCTTGCTGGGCTTAACAACCATCTCAGAAATCAAATCCAGATAGTGTCCCAAGGCTATTCGCTTAGACCCGGAGCGAAGAGTGTGAGAAAATGTGGTTTTCTTTAAAAAATTAAATCTAATTTAAGTAATCTGAGACTTGTCGCTTGCAGGCCTGAATAAGAAATCAGACCGTCAGAATCTGACCCAAATACACCCTCAGATCAGGAGAAATTTCATATACATGGCAGTATACTTGTAACCCTGATCGAGTTCCGGTGACTGTTGAATTGAAACTGGTGTGCCACGTGTGATCTGGGAACCCGACTGGAATGAAAACTTAACTCGACCTAAATCCATAGTCAGGGAGCTTAAGTCAGACCTTTGGCTTAAGGGGGGGCTCCGAAAATGCTCTGTTGAGTCAAAACAGGCTAATTTTGTTATAACCTAAGTATACCTTGGCCTATTTTCGACAATTCTGGGCCTATATAAGCACCTTAAACCCTCTCTCATTCACTCCATACGAATTTGAGAAAACCCTAGGAGAGAGAAGAGAGTAAAGAGAGAAAGTGTGAGAGAAGTTGAAGGAGAATTCCTGTTGATCGATCCTGCTATTCTACGTGCCTATCCATCACTACCGTATCACTTTTCTGGCGATTCTGATTCTGTTTTTGGGTAAGAAATCCTAACCCTAATTAGTTCTAAAGATTTCACTAGTGTAAGTGATGAAATAGCTAACCTATTTTATGCAATAGGTTACCGTTCTACCGTTGATAAAGACTTGGTGTTTAAACTGAGTCTGTTACTCGCTTCTACGGCATAAGGTGCGGACTATAGACGTATAGGTTATGGTTTTTAAAGCTTTCAATGTCAGATAATGATAGATTCCTGATGTGGGTGTTATTTCACATGCAAAATGTGATGTTCGTTTTGCGATTCAGTTATGTACGCAAATCGTGGTGTTTCGTGTATTCGGTATAGTTGTAGAAAATACCGTATACGTACAAAATATGAAAGTGTGTTTGTAATGATTAATTACTTTGTGTATATGCTAGGTATATGTGTAATACTTACTCTGTGAAAGAATTCGTCCTAATACATGTTTTGGCCAATATGCGTTATGTATGTTAATAAGTGTATTCTAAGTGCTTGTGAAAATGCTTGTATGAGTAAGTATTTAGATGATAGTGCTTAGGGTAGGTGTTGAGATAGGATTCTCAACTACCTTAGAGATGTGTATGATTTCCTCCATGCAAGTTGTTTAATTTAATCGCTTACTTCTGAAATGTATGTGTTTGTATTTCCTGCTTACATTGTGCTTTATAACATGCTTGTTAACATGTTTAAATTACTTTGTTAATTCTGTTTTAACTACTCCACATGTTTTTCTGGTTAAGGATTGAATGTGATTGGGACTATGTTATAGTCCAAGCAATCGGTAACAGGCTTGAAGTCATAGTTGAGATTCATTCGCCACGTAGGACGTATTTGACGAACCTGACTCGTACTAAAGTTGTCGGCGGTGGTTAGGCCACATGGAGAGCTTATGCACTTCATGTCGATCAACTTTGGGTGTGCTCGTGCTAGTCGAGCCCGTTAAGTAACCTGATGTGTCGATGTATGTTCACCATGTATGGACGCTACTGCTTGAACCTAAGGTACCAAACTCACCGGTTGAATCCCGTTAACCTTGGTACCTCGATCCGCTGAGACTCATGAGCCGGACATGGTGGTATGGGACACCGTGGTCGAGCTGTCGGCCTATGTTGGGGCGACGAGCCTCCTCGTAGTGACTAGTAAGCAACCTAGACTTGTGAGCCGAATACGATGGTATGAGACACTGTATTCGAGCTGTCGGCATACACTGATTGGTGACGAGCCCTTTGTAGTGACCTCGAGCATACTCTGAGTCTACATGTAGGCGACAACCCTTACGTAGCATCTAGAGTATAAACTAGGCCTGTACTGATTTAGCAACGAGCCCTTTGCAGTGACCTAGAACCGCAACATCGTATGCTATTACTAGGACTAACGACCCTAGAATAGATCATCAGTGGGAAATGATATAAGGAAGGTACCTTAGTTTTCCAACCCTGCTGTATGAAAAGGACTAATAAGAACTTGGTAATCATATACATGCACTGCATTACTCGTGCGTTCAGGCGTAACAGGTCAAGCACTGAGGCAGTGTTGTTCATGTGCGAACGTGAGATGAAGTCGCTGAGGGAGCGTAGGCGAGGGCATGCATCATACATTCATGCCATTCTTGCATTAACAAGAGTACTTAGGGATGTGTGATTTACTGCTTTATCATTACTGCTTTATTGAATTGATAACATGTTAACCTTTGCTTTATTGTTCCACTGAGTTGATCACTCACTCCCACGTTACGGGACGGTGTTTTAAACACCAACCAGACTTTGTCTTGATTTCAAATGACAGCGTGACCCCTGAGGAGGAGCCTGACTACTACGATGTTCAGGATGAGTTCTCTTATATGCAGTTCTCCGGTGGCTTCGCTTAGGCTATCCGGATTGACGGGGCTATAGGAATTATCAGTGTAGTTGTACTATTTTGACATTTTGATTTTTGATACTATTACATGTATATGGTGACTCAGTAATGTATTCATACTCTGTAGACCGATCGTGATCTTTGACTTATAAACGTGTATTTATGTCTTTCAGTCTTCCGCTTGCGTTTTACAACTTGATCTGGAGTATGAATTACTGTTTTGGTATAATCCCACTCATGATTAATGCACTAACACAGACAACATTGAATCATAAGCATATATGTTGCATAAGTGATGTTTTGGAACTCAGGAGTTGAGTTGCTACTTGACCCCTGATTTTCAGGGCGTTACATACAGTTAGATCCAAGCTTTATATGTTATTCATGGTTAAGGTCTTAGCCTAGGGTTTGGATTACTTAAGTTTAGGATTTGAAACCTAACTCAATTTATAATAATATTAGAATGAGGTAAAGATAATTAATAATTGTCTATTAACAACACTAATCTTATAATCAATATCCTATTAATGACAAAATAAAATTAGTGTTAATAATGATAATTGTTAATATCAAGTATCTGTAATAACTAATACTAGTAAAATTAACCTACTAATAGTTAACCATATTTAATAATTGCAATAATTATAGTGACGCTAATGATGATGATAATTAATAATAGAATTATAAATGATGATAATGGTTACCATAACATTAATTAATACATCGTAATATTAACTATAATTTCTAGTCAATAGCATCAAAATAACATTAATTGTTACAATAGCTAGAAAATAATAATGATATTATTAATGACAAGTAACTAATGACGAATATGATTGGTGAAAGGGAATGAAGATTCTCACCTTGTCGACTCGGTTCGAGCCGAGTTGGCTCGTTTCAACACAACCACCAACACCTCACCTTCTCTCTTAGTTCTCTGTCTTTTCTCCCTTTTTCCTCATCTTTCTACAGCATGACCAGCGAGTTTACCAGGCCCATAGCTTAGCCAACAACCTGCCCTAATTCAAGTAAAATGAGTCAATGACAAGTTAACTCGATCCCAACCCGAGTCAACTCAACAACTCACCTTCTCTTCTTCTTCCTTTTTCTTTTCTACCCACTCAGGCCCACATGTCCAGCAGCATTGCTGGACTGAACTAGCCCAACTCGCCGGACAGTAGCCCTAACTCACGCGGCTCGGCCCGACCCGCAACTCACCTTTCTCTCTCTCTTTCTTCCCTCTCGTTTTCTTTTTTTTCCTTCCCTTATTCCTTTCTTCCATGCTGGAAATCCAGTAGCTATACCCAAATAAACGGGCCCTACTTGGTCAGCGCCTCGACTCAACTCAGAACCCCACATGACCCGGACTACAAGTCAAGTGGTGACTCGTTTCGATCCGAGCCTAACTAGGCAGCCACATAATGGTCCTCTCCATTTCCTCTTATTCCTCTGGCCTTTAACAACATCTGGATGCAAGCCACAACCGTCCAAATTGGACTGATCACGGGCTTGGTGAGGCATGCACACTCTCTCCCTCTGGCCTATCTCCCTCCTTTCTTCTCCTTTCTACTTCGATTCTCCCCTAGCGAAACGTCCAGCGACGGACACCAGGTGCAACCCGACTCGAACGACGTGGTGCAGCTCCAACGAGGAAGAAGAAGCTGTCATTAATGGAGGATTCTTTTGCACCACACCTTTCTTCGAACCGTCTCTTCTGGGTAGTCCAGATGAACCCCATGGAGCTTCCTGACACGTTAAAATGAAGGTTGGAGGTGGTTAGGCCGATGGGTTTGAGCTTGGAAGCTCTCGACTGAATTTTAGAAAAAAAAAAATAAAAATAGGAAGCATGGTTGCGGCTAGAATAGGAGCTATGGCATTCGTTGTTCCATCCACTGTCCGTTTATATCAAACCTAGATCTCCTTGACCGTAGGATCGAGATCAAACGGTCCAGATATGACCCAACCGAAACCGCCTTCAAATGTTCTGGGTGAAAACCGAAACCAGCCATAGTTTCATTTTGGAAAAACCCTAAGCAAGATAGATGGCTACGATGGGTTCATTCCAATGGTTGAGATCAAGAGAAGCCACATTACACAGATCGCCCTCGTGGCAGCAACGAAATGAAATTTCCATTTCTGGAAAGCATGAGTTTGTAGGCCTTGCTTTCGCTGGAGATTGTGCTCGTGTGCCTACATACCAGCCTGTGAGGCAGGTTGGGTTTTGGACAGCTCACTGCCTTGAACAAAATGGACGATTCAGATCACCCTTCGGATCCAAGATAGTGGGTCATGGCGCGTCTCAAACGGACGTTGTCCGTCGGCTAACACAAAACGAAGAGAGAGAATCTCTCCCTTTTTTGGAGGAACACGGGTTAGTTCGTGCTGACTGTGTTGACAGGCCGGGTGCACCTCAAGTGCACGACCACTGTGCACATGTGTGCCACTAAGTGGGGTCCGTCATGGTGTTTGTGATAAATCCACACCATTTGATTCCATAGGTCATATTAAGACACCTTATTAAAGATGAGGTAGACCTAAGGCTTTGGTGGGTCATAAGCTACGATCGGAGTATTTATTTGCGGCTTCCACCGATCTGAGGGTCATATTGCTCTGGGTTCAAGCATCAACGGTCAAAAAGCTCTAGGAATCATTTGTTTGTGTTCCATCCTACTCTCTCTATGTTAATGACTCCATTATTGTTATTAAAATCCCTTTAATAATATTATTCATCTTATTATGCCATTATCACTTGTTTTATATTTTGTTATTAATATGTATACATATATACTTATTTATTTATTTATTTGTATATATATGCATACTTATTTATTTATTTGTAGGACCTGCCTTTTATAAGAGTCATAACTGATAATGTCATATTGAGCTGGTTTGTTGTTTCAAGTTAAGCTGACGGTTGGATTGAGCCTACATTTGATTTGAGTGGTCCCTAATCCAGTTTAGATGATCCTCAACAATACTCCTATCTATCGGGCCACTAAACTATAGTATTCGAGTGTTAAATCATTTGACGTTACTTATACATGAGATGGATGGTGGATCCATCAATCCCAGGTTTAAATCAGCTAATCCACATCTTCTATTTGTTTTGTCAACTCGAATTGGTGCCGACCGAAAGGATGAGGTATATCTTAAACTCAGATGGACCATACTTAGTGATCTCATAGCCAACTAATAATTCCTGCTAGCCCGGCGGTCAGATTATGGGAATTTATTGTTGGATCGATCCATGGAACATTGTGATTGATTCATAGTTTATCTAGGGAGTCCTAAAATGGGTTATACTGATGACGTGATGGTTCATCTCAACATCCGTGGATGCATGGCTTAATATATGGATTGAGACTATTTTCAACGGTGGGATTTAAACTGTAATGAACGTGAATGTTCAAGTCAAGTTGGTATTTGTATTAAGTCAGGTTACTTGGTGACACCCGAGTACTGAAAGTACGGGAGATTACATAACAATAACTTGGAACCCGTTGAGAAAACCTTCTTTCTCTACATTCGTTCTTGCAGTCTTCCCATGCGAGGAGTAGAGTTCTGGCGAGAACCATACTATCCGAGTCAATTTGCCAAACAATTTGGGTATGATCAAGCTATGCCCCAGGCAGGGGAGGAGCTCACACGTGAAAGTGCACCTGCTAGTGCCTTGGATTGTGAAGTTACATGAATGGCAGGTCAGACTGTCTGCAGAACTCGATAGGAAGAATAATTCAAGCGTCTACCTTATCCTAATGTGTGGAAGCTCTCCATAGGTAAATCATAGCCTCACATCCCATGTCCCAAAACACAAGGTGATTAAAACCCTTAAAACAAGATAGACATCTTAGGGTTTTTAAGGTGAGAAAACTTTTTTCAAATAGGAAAATGTCTAAATTTTTCTCGCCTTGTCGATTTTATCGAAGCACCCTCGATATGATCGACCTGTACTGTCGATATCCTCGATACCTTACCAATATTATCGATATGAGACCAAAAATGTCCAGCAACTAAATATTCATCTGGATGGATTTATCGATGTATCGATACACCTATCGATATCATCGATAAAAGCACTACATATGTCCAGCAACTTCACATCATATCTGGACGAATTATCGATGTATCGATACACCTATCGATATCATCGATGTTCAAATCTCGAGTCCATCGAGAGTGGCTCGATAAGATCGACAGGCAGATTTTCGACGCCCCTGTTTTTTTAATGAAAATCTCATATTCCTTCGATATATCGATGACCGTCCGATATGATCTAAATTCAAATATCGATAAGATTGGAGGTTTATCGATGATATCGATGGTGGGCGCGCATTTTTACAGCAGATATTTCAGGTTGTTTTTAAAATATGATCGGGGGCCCTTCGATAGAATCGATATTCAAATATCGATGATATCAGCACCAGGTCGATTGCATCGAACAAGGACACAAGTCGTCCATCAAGCTTAAAGACAAATCTGCTGGATTTATCGATGCATCGACTCTGATCTCGATATCATCGATATTCAAATTCCGATGATCTCGACGGTTCCCCCGATCATTCATGAAAACTTGAAATATCTCAAAGTCAAGTCGCTCTCATTTTTTGAGTGTCGATTGATCGAACCTGTCATCGATGGAATCGGAGTTCGAAATCCGATAACATCGACAATAGCTTCGATTCATCGACCAATTGGCAAGAAGTTTCAAAAGCGTATGACTTCGAGTCCGAGTCATCGAGCAGACCGTCGATGCTATCGAGAGTATACGCTCGATGATATCGAACTCTATCATAAATGTGACCGTTTTATATCCATTGGAACTTTTTGCCTATATATAGAGGACTTATCTTTTGTTGCTGTAAGAGAGAAAAGAGAGAGCTTTTGTGTGTTTCAACTTACATCTTATACCCTAAGCCCTTTCTCGAGAGAGGTTCATCCTCCAATCCACCCTCATCATTGATATTCAATAGAGTGGATTGGAGAATGAACTTCCGCATTCAAGGATCCTTCAGTACTACCTTAATGGCAAATCATTAAGCTGGGATGCCTTGAATGCATAAGATTGGAACTACTCTACCTTCCTTATAGAAAACCTTTAGAGAGTAGGATTCATCTTAACCTTGACCCAACCCTAAGCCTAGCCTTGGTATATATTTTGTGTTGTGGATCAAGGAAGCAGAAGACTCTTCATCAACAAGGAGGTGGAGATCTTCAGCGTTGTGCTTAACGGGACTTATCAACTTATCTGTAAGTATCTAGAGTCCAAGAGGACACTTGCGATCATTCCTTTCTAGGATTGGGTCTTAAGTGGTTCTCACCCTTTGAAGTCCTCAAGGAGGCCTCGGCGGGAGTGTACGTGGTGGGTGCGTTGTGTACACCGTTGCTTTATGGAGAGCATAAACATCTGGTTAGGAGTGAACCGGTAAAACTCCCGAGTGCGTTGTGTGGACCCTTGCTCTATGGAGAGCATAAACATCTGGTTAGGAGTGAACCAATAAAACTCCCGAGTACGTTGTGTGGACCCTTGCTCTATGGAGAGCATAAACATCTGGTTAGGAGTGAACCAGTAAAACTCTAGGGTTAGAGGTGAATCGAGTAAAAACCTCCGTGTAAAGGTTGAAGGTGAACCTGATTTAAAACCTTAGGTTAGAGGTGAACCCTGGGAAACCTCCTTAGTGAAATCTAGTACACTCAAGGGTTGAATGCGGCAGCCGGGAGTGGAGTAGACTTATCGTCGAACCACTATAAAATGATTGTATTTGTGATTGCTTTTCTATATGTGTGATTCATGACAATGCATTCATATTCATATATCTGATCACATCTCACACACATACACAGTCACATCCAACATAGGCTAAGTTGCATATTGCTATATCTTGATTAGTTTGTGATTGGATCCTCTACCTGGCTTGGAAGCTAGTAGAGTTACATTTGAGTAATCCTAAAAATTGCATACATGATAGGATTAGAGTGATAGGATTTTTAATATAACTCATAAATCTTTAAAAAGTCCTATTCACCCCCCTCTAGGAGATATTGGCATATTCCGACTTCAACTTAAGCGGTCTTCACTGCTATTTCAATTGGTATCAGAGCGGGTCTCTCTTTAAGGGCTTCACCGCCTAGAGAGTGATCTTGACTGAAGTTGGATATATGACCAAAGGAGAGGGCTCATCTGTCTCTAGACTTCCAGTATTTGATGGATCAAATTATGCTTATTGGAAGTCTAGGATGCACTAGTTGGATCATGATGTTTGGACATAGTTGAAATCGGATATGTGCCACCAAGCGATTGTTCTTGAAAATGGCACAACAATCCCCAAACCTAAATCCAACAAAATGTGGACTGCATTCGAGAAAGAAAAACAAACGTCTGAAGCAAAAAACAATGAATGCTATCTAATGTGCTGTGTCCCAAGAAGTATTCGTTTGACACATCTAAAGAGGCATGGGGTCTATTGGAAATAACCCATAAGGGAGCAAGCACAGTAAAAAGGTCCTAGGTACAACTCTTAACATCTCAATTTGAACACATCAGAATGGAGGATGATGAGACCTTCATGGAAATTTAAAAAAAAAAAAAAAAAAAAAAAAAAAAAAAAAAAAAAAAACTGAATATCATTTGTAATTCCATGGGTGGATTAGGAAAGAAAGTTTTGGTCTAAAAATTTGTAGGAAAATACCAGAATCCCTACCAAAACGTTTCAACTCAAAAGTTTCAACTATTGAAGAGTGGAGGAATATGGATGAAATGAAAGTAGAAGAACTAGTAGGTTCCCTATAAACTTTTGAACTACACTTCAAACAAACTCCTAAATCCAAAAATACTATCCTCAAAAATTCAAAGAATACTTTAAATGAGGAAGATGAAAGTGGAAGGGAAAATGAAGATGAGGAAGTGGCTTTGTTGGCTCAACGGTTTATAAAGTTCTTTTGTAGAAATCATGGCAGACCATTTAACGGAAGATAGCTGGACAACAAACATTCTACAGGTAAATCTGGTAAAAAGACCAAGGAATCACAATGTTATACCTGTCGAAAGTTTGGACATCTGTCTACTGAATGCCCAAATAGAAAACCAAGGGAAAGGCAATGGCAGCCACATGAGATGATACTGAAGAGTCAAATTCTGAATGCAGTGACTCAGAGAGTAATGGAGATAGAAAATCCTTGAAAATTCTTATGGTCTCCACAGCCTTCATCATTCCCATGGAAACTGAGAAAACCAAAGATCGTCAAGCCACTGAATCATTTCCATCTGATAATGAGGGAACAAAGAAAGAAAAAGAAGAAAAGGATAAACTGAATGATGCTTATAATAAACTCTATATCCATAGCATCAATATCCTTAAAAGACTTGGAATAAATGAAAACAAAAAAAAAAAAAAAAAAAAAATTGTCGCAATTAGATCTAGGCAAAACATTGGAAATCAATACACTTGATTAATGATCTACAACAATACCACTCTGAAAATGATAAACTAGAAAGAATCAATCTGTCCCTTAAATTTGAATCATTGAAACTTACTAAACAGATTGAACCATTGAAAGATGAAAATGAGCATTTAAAGAATGAAAATCACACACTCATGTTTGATGTAGAGAAATACAGAAAATCTGCTGAAGTAAATTATAAATTTTCCCAGAATAGTGAAAAATTAGAAAAACTCTTAGGGATGAGAAGACCTGGGAAAGATAAGACTGGATTAGGATATGAAAAATTCAAATCGATATCCTAAAAAAGTAGCACCAATGTTCGAAAAATTAGCTGCATCAGGAAGTAAAACAAAAGCCACTTTTATTTGTCATTCATGTGGAGACTCTGGTCATTATAAATTTGAATGCTTGTCACCTAGGAGGACTCAACTCATTTCTGGTCTAAATCATACTGGTAAATACAGACCAACCAGAAGAACAATACAAAATGTCAAGAGTCCACCTAGGAATATGGCTAGAAGTAATACACATCTATCACCACCCAGGATGACTGAGAGAATGAAGGAGTTATTAAATCAAGTGGCTGAACAAAATCAGAAAACAAATGAATTTATGAAACATGGAAACATGGTTCAGCTACTCAACAATTGAGTAAGGAAAACATGCCTAGGTCATGGCATCTAGGTCTGAATGAATGATGTAATGATGTAATTTTGATGGTTTTCATGATATATCTGAGGTCTCCACTCCTTGTTTTTTTTGTATAAACAATATTGATGTTTATAATTTTGGATGGTACAACTTTTGTACAAATTTTGATATGTATACATGCTGATATGAAAAATATACTGGGAGGAGTCCGATACATGAACGACAGATTGATAGGGAGTGCATACAAACATACAATCTAGAATCTCTTTTGGATGCAATCGATTGGTTGCCTATTTGGGTCTTTGGTAGTATATGTCATGAAAGGACTTATCGCCTTCTTGCATTTTCTGGTCCTTGATCCTCCATCGATAACTGTCTCTGTCGGGGAAAAAAGTGTTGAAACCTTGACCGAATTCATTGCCAACACTTTTGGTCTTACCTTGTCTTCTATTGGTCTATCCAATCTTAACCTCGAGGACCTAACAAATTGAGAAGATCTTACCTCTTTTATGGTCTTGGTTCTATACAGCATTGTGTCTGGTGTTAAGCTATGTTTGCCCACTTGCCTGTGTCATTTTCACCTCCAAAGCAACTCAGCTACCTTTTCCTCGCCATGTGCTGTGAGATCAAATTGAACTACCCATGACAAAAGATCCTGAGTGTCCAATGCAACATTTCAACAAGATCAATATACGGAAGATGGATCTTATGTTTCATCTGTATACAGAAGGACAGCCCGAGGTAGAGATACATGAAGATGCAGAGATGGGAGAAAGAGCAGCACCTACTGAAGGAGAACCACAGGAGCCAAGACCCATTCCGACTACACCTGAATCTGCATCGACTCATCGTCATTACATCAGGATCGGGTCGGGACAACGATGCGAGGAATAACACGAATCGAAGATAAGATTGATAAGCACGGTGAGCGACCTTCAGCCTTGGAAAGGATGGTTGTTGGACTAAGAGGACACAACACCATCCAACTCAGTCCCATGACTTTAATTTTGCTCATCACATACACCTGCTCATCACTCATACTGAGGATATTTTTGACTATCCTAAGTACTTAAGAGTGTATGTGAGGATCTACTAACGTGTATGGTCTGTCTGTAGAATTTGTTTGACGGTCCTTGGAAGAATCGCAATGTTTTACCAAACTAGAATTTGTCTTGGAATGATAGTCCTCTAGATAAGGAGAATATTTATTTTGATATGCCCATGGTTGAGATAAATTCTGATGATTGGTAATTGGGTGACCATAAATGGGCTTGGTAATGGTGTTGGATATACTGTTAATCTACTGTTGTCTGTGGCAGTAAGCGCTTTGGATAGTTGGATATTTTGGTATATGGCTGAGTATAATTCTTATTTTTACTGCCATGATTAGGTGTTAAAGTTCCCCTGGTTTATCTGCTATGGATTGCATGTGATGTCTTTAATGAATATTCTAACTGCTATATCACTGCTCTATTCTGTCTAATATGCTTCCATAGATTCTGAAATTGATGCCTGCTTAAACTGACTTAATCATTATACATCATTGCTTTAAAATTGTATGCTTCCGCCTATTCGGTTCTCCCATGTAATTCACTCTTCAATCAAAATCACTTGATATATCTTTATCAATGACTGATAAAAAGGGGGAGAACATTGTAAACACCCCGAGTAGAAAATTGTGTATCTATTTATGTTGTTGCAGGTGTTAGGGGGAGCAGCTGCAAGAAAGGGGGAGTTTTGAAGTAAGGGGAAGCAGATAATTTGCCGTGTACATGTGCTAGAATTGCAAAATTGTGTAAATGCATGTACACACAATTTAGGGTGTGTCTAGAATATTCTAGGGTGTTTTGGGTATTTTGTCACGTAAATTGACAAAGGGGGAGATTGAAAGTGCACCTGCTAGTGCCCTGGTTTGTCAAGTTACGTGAATGGTAGGTCAGACTGTCTGCAAAGCTCGATAGGAAGAACAATTCAAGCGTCTGCCTCATCTGGATGTGTGGAAGCTCGCCATAGGTAAATCATAGCCTCACATCCCATGTCCCAAAACACCAGGTGATTAAAACCCTTAAAACAAGATAGACATCTTAGAGTTTTTAAGGTGAGAAAACTTTTTTCTAATAGAAAAATCTCTAAGTTTTTCTCGCCTTGTCGATTTTATCGAAGCACCCTCGATATGATTGACATGCACTGTCGATGTCCTCGATACCTTGCCGATATTATCGATGTGAGGACCAAAAATGTCCAGCAACTAAATATTCATCTGGACGGATTTATCGATGTATCGATACACTTATCGATATCATCGATAAAAGCACTAAATATGTCCAGCAACTTCACATCATAGCAGGACGAATTATCGATGTATCGATACACCTATCAATATCATCGATATTCAAATCTCGAGTCCATCGGGAGTGGCTCGATAAGATCGACAGACAAATTTTCGGCGCCCCTATTTTTTTAATGAAAATCTCATATTCCTTCAATATATCGATGACCATCCGATATGATCTGATTTCAAATATTGATAAGATCGGAGGTCCATCGATGATATCGATGGTGGGCACGCATTTCTTACAGCAGATATTTCAGGTTGTTTTTAAAATATGATCGAGGGTCTTTCGATAGAATTGATATTCAAATATCGATGATATCGGCACTAGGTCGATTGCATCGAACAAAGACACAAGTCGTCCAGCAAGCTTAAAGACAAATCCGCTGGATTTATCGATGCATCGACTCTGATCTCGATATCATCGACGTTCAAATTCCGATGATCTCGATGGTTACCCCGATCATTCATGAAAACCTGAAATATCTCAAAGTTAAGTCTCTCTCATTTTTCAAGTGTCGATTGATCGAACATGTCATCGATGGAATCGGAGTTCGAAATTCGATGACATCAACAATAGCTTCGATTCATCGACCAATTGGCAAGAAGTTTTAAAAGCGTATTACATCGAGTCCGAGTCATCGAGCAGACCATCGATGCTATCGAGAGTATACGCTCGATGATATCAAACCTGCTCGATGATATCGAACTCTGTCATAAATGTGGCCGTTTTATATCCGTTGGAACTTTTTACCGATATATAGAGGACTTGTCTTTTGTTGTTGTAAGAGAGAAAAGAGAGCTTTTGTGTGTTTCAATTTACATCTTATTCCCTAAGCCCTTTCTCTCGAGGGAGTTCATCCTCCAATCCACCCTCATCGTTGATATTCAATAGAGTGGATTGGGGAATGAACTTCCGCATTCAAGGATCCTTCAGCTACTGCCTTAATGGCAAATCGTTAAGCTAGGATGCCTTGAATGCATAAGATTGGAACTACTCTACCTTCCTTATAGGAAAACCTTTAGAGAGTAGGATTTCATCTTAACCTTGACCCAACCCTAAGCCTAGTCTTACTATTCTTTTGTGTTGCAGATCAAGGAAGCAGAAGACTCTTCGTCAACAAGGAGGAGGAGATCTTCGGCATTGTGCTTAACAGGACTCATCAACTTATCTGTAAGTATCTAGAGTCCAAGAGGACACTTGCGATCATTCCTTTCTAGGATTGGGTCTTAAGTGGTTCTCACCTTTTGAAATCCTCAAGGAGGCCTCTGGCGGGAGTGTCCGTGGTGGGTGCGTTGTGTGGACCGTTGCTCTGTGGAGAGCATAAACATCTGGTTAGGAGTCAACCAGTTAAACTCCCGGGTGCGTTGTGTGGACCCTTACTCTATGGAGAGCATACACATCTGTTTAGGAGTGAACCAGTAAAACTCCCGGGTGCGTTGTGTGGACCCTTACTCTATGGAGAGCATAAACATCTGGTTATGAGTGAACCAGTAAAACTCCAGGGTTAGAGGTGAACCGAGTAAAAACCTCCGTGTAAAGGTTGAAGGTGAACCTGATTTAAAACCTTAGGTTAGAGGTGAACCCTGGGAAACCTCCTTAGTGAAATCCGGTACACTCAAGGGTTGACTGCGGCAGCCGGGAGTGGAGTAGACTTATCGTCAAACCACTATAAAATGACTGTGCTTGTGATTTGCTTTTCTATATGTGTGATTCATGACAATACATTCATATTCATATATCTGATCACATCTCACGCACATACATAGTCACATCCAACATAGACTAAGTTGCATATTGCTATATCTTGATTAGTTTGTGATTGGATCCTCTACCTGGCTTGGAAGCTAGTAGAGTTACATTTGAGTAATCCTGAAAATTGCATACATGATAGGATTAAAGTAATAGGATTTTTAATATAACTCGTAAATCTTTAAAAAGTCCTATTCACCCCCCTCTAGGAGATATTGGCATATTCTGACTTCAACTCAAGCGGTCTTCACCGCTATTTCAACACAGACAATGAGAAGCTATGGAATCGGCCCCTACAATTGGGCTTTAATATGGAAGCAGCTCTTAACAAGAAATTTTGGCTCTCGATTTCTTCTCCCAGGGTATAATCATCGAGTGACGGCTTCATATTCCTGGATGCGGTGGTGGGCGCATCATTACTACTTGGTGTGCAACTATTTTCCGGTGGATCAACCTACTTGGGTTCATCCTCCACGCTTGAGGAATTATAGGCCGGAGCAAGGGATTGGATATTTTAACAAGAAAGATCAGGCCGCCATTTTGGGACAACTTCATCGTAAAATTTATGTAGAAGAGCCCATTAGAGAAATAAAGCCTCCAAATACTCTAGAAGGATGGATTACTTTTGGTTCTCCTTTAGATTTGATAAAACGAGGAGAAAGATTGGTCACTCCTCGCAATTTATTCTACCTTCCCCTACTCCTGAAGGAAGAGATCAGCCTGCACACTCTCCTCCCGTCATTCCTCCTACTATAGAGCCCATCACTTCTACAATTTCTCTTACTATTGAACATACAACCCCGCAGTTACCCTGTCATGGACCTTGCAGCAACCACAGCAAGTCGTGTTATAGTCATAACTTCTCCTGCCGCGCGTCAGGTTGCTATTCCTACATCTCCTATGACTCGCTCACGTGCTAAGTCATTGTCTCCTGAAGTTTTGGCACAACAGGTCCCTTCTCCTACTCAAAGTGCACGTCTTCTCCCCATGAAGACTACCTATAAGGGAAAACAAACTATATCGGAGGAAGACAACTCATCAGAATATTTAGCGAATACTGCAAGCGATGATACATCTTCTCCCACGAGCTTAACCGATGAGGGAGATGCTTTGTTAAATGAAGATACTGATGCTGAGGTGGATATTGGAGAAGAAGCCGATGTTAGAGTCGAGTCTCCACTTCCTGATGCTCCAATCACTCGTCTAGATGCCTCTCATCCGATCCCGGTGACCTCCATAGATGAGGAGCAACTCGATTATGGAGAAATTGATTATTCTCCCGATGCAAATATCTTTCTTTCTTTTGATGTCTCATATTCTCCATGTATCGTGGAAACCGCCGATGTGGTTGCTCGTGAAACATCAACATTAAAGGATACAGAGGCTCAATCATCCGAAATTCAGGCAACAATGGGAAATGTACTTCTTCTTCACAGCTTAGAAGAAACCTTACCAATAATCACCACAACATCTAATGCCCCCATTCAGGCTGATAAGTTCCCTACTGTGTGTCCTCCTCCTATCCAGCCAGTAGCCCAGAGTTTAGAATTTTTCTCTGATCCAGTTGACATCCCAACTCCGACTACTATTAACTCGAGTACCGTAGGGGCTCAGGAGCTTTCTTTCAATGTTGCTATGACTACAGAAGCCCCTAGCTCTGCAACACCCACAACATGTTCTATTCAAGCTACTTCTACTGTTGCCCCCAAACCGGGTACGTATTTTCTTCTTTATTCTCTTCTTACTTTATATATATATATATATATATATATATATATATATATATATATATATATATATATATATATATCTTCTTTTGAACTTATAATCTCTTCTTCTTTCTTTCTTTTTTAGCTTCAGTTGTGCCAACTCCAAGAGGGTCTGAAGGGTCTAACTCAGTAGCCACGACTTTTGATAAACTCTCATTGGAAAAGGTGTCTCCTCTTATGCTGGGATTATTCAAGAATGCAATTTCTATTATCATCAACGCTTTTAAAGATCCAGCCCAGTGGCCTTTTTTGGACAGTGCCTTAGCAGTCCTCACCCATTCAGCTCGTCTAGTACGCGTCAATGTTCAGTCTCTTCACGACTCCATGTCACAGTTTTATGATTCCACCAAAAACTTAAAAGAAGCACGAGGTATAGTCATTGCTCCCGAAATTATGAATCATCAGAAAGAATTGGCACTACTTAAGGAGAAACCCTCTCATTAATATGATGTCTTTGCTAATTGCAATGTTGTTAGTCAATCTCTTCATGAGAAGTTAAAAGTTTCTGGTAGAAATAAGGCAATCATTGATGATCAAATTGCTATGCTTGAGAGAGAGATTCTATTACTCAAAAGTCAGAAAGAAGCAGAAGATTTAATTATTCGTCAAATCAAGGAGGAGCTTGAAACAAATATTCAAGTAATTGGTACTCAACAAGCTAAACAAACAAAGAATAGGGAAGTTGTTGCTTCTTTGGAATCAGAACTGATTGACGTCCCTGATCAAGCCAGAATCATTCTTGAGGCTGAACGCACGACCGCTGCGGCACAATTTCAATTAAAAGAAGAATTGCAGCGTTACTTAGCAGTATTAAACATAGTTGAAGATCTGTAGGCATTGTATGTAAATTCCTTGTGCGTTGTGATACATAAACATCTTGTGGTGTTTTATTAAGAGCAAAATGCATTCTTGATAATACAATCATCGATTTTGGGATATATGTTGATGCAATATTTTCATATTCATGCTTCGTTATTTCCGCTATTTATACTTATGCATTGTACAATGACCCTATGTGATATTTTATTTCACTGGGCGGAACTATTCCATTTCAAAGTTAGTTAGCTTTGCACACAGTTTAAGCTCTTGAGTAGTGGAGCAATCATAGTTTTTTAGACTCATAAGTAGTTGGAGTCGGGTCTTATGCGAATGGTCTCTCTAACTCTCCTGAGTTCTCTGGACTTATCGCGGCCGAGGAGTTCACAAACCGCAGTCCATCAGAGGGGCCCAATGAAGCTACCGGAGCCGTGAACTCAATGCGATTTTTACGCATGGTTGGCCAAGGTAACTCTCTAGAGTTCACAGGGCGCACAAGGCTACCTTCGATACCAAGTCCAAGGCTGCCAGTCCATCAATGAGGGGGTATTTTTATTGAGACCTTGCCCTCATGAGTTAATACTGAAATCGAGCCAAGGACCTGGGGGGTCTTATTCTATTCCCCATTTTCCTTCATCTATAAGTTTGGACCCATTCACAGGAAGGTATTTTCATCCTCATCTATGAAGCTGTCAGAGAGCTTACAAACGGCATTGGTCTCATGCACGACAAGCCGTTGAGGACTTCTGGCCTTTGAGGCTTTTTGTCACTGGCTCCGTCCGCTGCCCGCATGGGTATGCACGTGATGTGGCCTATATGGGCTTTTTAAGGCCGCTGGCTCCACACTGCTATCCCGAATAATATATAGGTCTTACGCGTAGTTGGCCATATAAGGCTTGGCTAAGCTGCCTTAAACGGTGAATCAATAATTGACATATAGTCGTTGCTTGTTGTTGCCCACATGATAGTCTGATGATATTTATTCTTTATATCCAGCCAGGTTGGCGATAATAATCAATTTTGATAAGTAACTAGTAGTGACAGCGACGACGGGGATTTTGTCGATGGTGAATGGCCAATAATGACAGTGATGGCTGGGACTTCGTCGATATGCTTGAAAATTCGCCTTTTATTCATCATTCGTGAAAAAGAATACAAGGCTTCGCCTTTAAAGGCTATTTCACCATTTTATCTGTGATTTCTCCCTTTTGATGTAGAAGAATTATCCTGATAATCTTCTAAATCAAAATCTCTCCCACTATTAGGGGTAATATTTCTTAATGAAGCGAGCATTGACCGGTATACTGATGCCTTATTCGTCTTGATCTGTTACTTTGTATGCTCCATTGGAGTAGACTTCAATTATGATATATGGTTCGTCCCACTTAGGGTCAAACTTGCCCCTTGTTCTTCGAGTGACTACTATTGGCCTTTTCAACATCAGAACCAAATCCCCTTTCTTGAAAGATTGGTGCTTAACCTTTTTATCGAAGGCAACAGAAATTCTGGCCTAATATAATTGCAAATGCTACTGAATTGTCATTCTTTTTTCATCATGCAGATCCAACTCTTTCAACCGTATTCTTGCATTCTCATCATCTGTAATTGATTGATGCACTACTACCCTTAGTGAATCAACTTGTATTTCGATTGGCACGACAACTTCTACACCATAAATTAACAAATACGGGGTAGCTTGTGTCGCTATACGATGAGTAGTCCTATAGGCCCATAGAGCTTCCTACAGTTTTTCATCCCAGTCATGATTATTCATGTTCACTGTTTTCTTCAGTATCTTCACAATCATCTTATTGAACGCTTCTGTTAGCCCATTGGCTGGTGGATAATAGGGTATTAAGAACGACTGATGAATTTTAAACTTAAGACATAACTTCTCCATGCCCCTGTTCTTGAAAGGAGTACATTGTTTGTGATGATTTTCTTTGGATACCATGATGATATATTATTGCGTGTCGAATGAAATTAACAACATTTTCTCTTTAACACTTCGCAGCGCAATCGCTTCTATCCATTTGGAGAAATAGTCCATTGCTGCTAGTATATATTGTTTTCCTCTGGACAACGGTGGATTTATGGGGCCGATGACATAGTCCCCATGTGGCAAAAGGTCGAGAAGTAGCTAACTGATGAAGGTCTTCAGGGGGCACATGTATGATGTCCCCGTGGATTTGACACTCATGGCATCGCTTCGTGTAGTCTATTGCATCTTTAAACATTTTTAGCCAGTAATATCCCATCTGGTGTACTCGGTGGAACAAATTCCTCCCCACTTGATGTGCCCGACATTCCCCAAAATGTGCCTCTTGCAGCACTTGACCTGCCTCCTCTTCACTTAGATATTGCAACAGTATTTCATTATAGGACCTTCTGAATAATCCTTCATTACACATAATGAATCTTTTTGCCCTCTGCTTAACCTGCAACTTCACCTCTGAATCTTCTGGGAGGATATCATACTTGAGATAATCAATGAAAGGCTGACGCCAATCATCTATTGTCACTTCTAGACATGATTCGCCATTTTATTTCGCTGATTATGTCTACCGAGGGCAAGAATCTCCTCTCTTCAATTGTTACTTGCAGGGGACTTCGATCTAGGTGAGACAGCGCTGCTGCTAAACTGGCCAAAGCATCGGCCCTTGTGTTCTTGTATCGTGGTATATGCTTGATTTCAACATTTAGAAATTGTTCCAATAAATGTTGCGCCCTTCGACAATATGGCAGAAGCTCTTGTTTCCTTATTTCAAATTCAGTCGTCAACTGATTTATGACCAACTTGGAATCCCCGTAAATTCGCAGTGCTTTTATCTTCAGTTCGCTGGCTATTTCCATCTCAATGATAAGGGCATTATATTCGGCTTCATTATTTGTACATGCAGTACCCAACGTGAAAGAGTAAGGCAACAAATCACCTTGGGGGTGATGAATATTACTCTGGCACCTGCTCCTGTCGCCCGGGCCGCTCTATCAAAGAACATTTTCCACATGCTTCGTAATTCTGTCATCATGACTTGTTCATCAAGAAACTCATCGAAGATGGCTTCGTAGTCCGTCATAGGATGGGCTGCTAGAAAATCTGCCACTGCCTACCCTTTTACTACCTTCATCGGTTCATACGTAATCGCGTATTCTGAGAACAATAACATCCACTTTGCTAGTCTTCCCGACAACATCGGCCTTGACATCAAAAACTTGATGGGGTCCGCTCGAGATATCAAGGTTATGTCATGGGACAAACAATAATGTCTTAATTTCTGGACTGCAAATACCAATGTCAAGCATATATTTTTCAATCAATGTATAATTGCATTCTGCACCTATCAATGTTCGACTTAAATAATATAGTGCCGCTTCCATCCCATTTTCGTTCACTTGTGCCAATAAGGCTCCTAGTGAATTCTCGACTGCTGATATATACAAGATGAGAGGTCTTCCTTTCACTGGGGCTGTTAATACTAGAGGCTATTTCAATAGTTCTTTTATCGAATCGAAGGTGTTCTTGCAGGATTTGTCCCATATGAATTTTGTTCCTTTCTTCATCAAATGAGAAAACGGCTGACATCTTCCTGCTAGGTTTGAGATAAAGCGGCGGATATATGCTAACTTGCCTTGCAAGCTTTTCAGCTCTTTCAACATTTTCGGGGGTGGCATGTCTTGAATAGCTTTGACTTTTTCCGAATCTATTTCGATACCTCTGTGTCTCACCACGAAACCAAAGAATTTTCCTAATGATACTCCGAATGCACATTTGGTCGGGTTCATCTTTAACTGTTTCTTTCTGATTCAGCAGAAGACTGAAGTCAAATGTTCGCAGTGTTCTTCATGATGGTTTGACCTAACCACCAGATCGTCCATATAATATTCAACATGCTTGTGCATCATGTCTTGAAATATATTTTGCATCGCCCTTTGGTACGTCGCACCCGCATTCTTGAGACTGAACGACATAACTTTGTAACAATATATTCAACGCTTCCTCGTCTTCAGGTGTCATTCTTATTTGATTATAACCGGGGTAACCATCTATGAATGACATGACAGCATATTGCGTGGTACTATCTACCAGCATTTCGATTATCGGTAGAGGAAAGTCATCTTTCGGACATGCTTCGTTCAAATCTCTGACGTCGACGCAAACCCTGATCTGCCCATTTTTCTTCTTTACTGGGATTGTATTCGATATCCATTTGGGATATTTAACTTCTTTGATGAATCCGACCTTTATTAGTTTGCTTATTTCTTCTTCTATCTTGGGGACCAAATCTGGGTGAAACTGCCTCTGTGTTTGCTTGGTGGGTCTTTTGTCTTTAGAGATATTTAACCGATGCATCGCTACTGTCGGCTCTAAACCTGGCATTTCTGCATACGTCCAAGCAAAGGCGTCTTTGTTTTCTTTTAGAAGACAAACATATCGATTAGCTTCTTCTTCTAATAAACCGACACTTATGAACGTAATTCGTGGTTCTTCTTCTGTTCCCAAATTTATTTCTTTCAAATTGTCAATTGTCGGCTGCCCCCCGTCCTTCATCTGCTTTGGAGCTGTTTCAGGCTTGCTGATTATTTCAAGGTCTGTTTCTTCTATCTAGTCAACTGTTACCATGTTCACCGAAGCCTCTACCCCCAGTCCTCGGAATTTTTCTCGCTTCTTCTGATTCACCCCGATTGGAATCTGAATTCCTTTTCCATAATTAAGGCCAACAGGTTCTTTCTTATCAAAGCCCATTTTCTTCATGATTTTCCGACTCGCCGGGCTATATCTGTCAAGCTCTTTGGGTGTTAATCTTTCATTTCCCACACCACCGTTGACTGCTTCCTCTGTCTTCACTTCTGAGGGAGCATAAAAATCAATCGACTCTGGATATCTTGTGTTGGGTTTAACATGAAATCTTTTCGAAATGAGGGGAAACGGTTTACTTATTTCAGCATACGGGAGCTGTACTGTGTAATTTGACTACAGAATTTTCAATTGTTCCAGCAATAGTAATGTTAATGGTGGTTGTCCTGGCTCTCGTAGATGCTTCGGGACAAAATAGAACTTCTTTTTCGCCTTTTCTCCTACAAACGACTTCGTATCTTTTTCTTCTACTATTTCTATGAAAGCATTTTCTGGGACCTTGTTCTCATCATTCTCCTTTTCTTCCTTGCTGGCGAATGCATCATAATAACTTACATCTGCGAAAAAAGTTTCATCTTCTGTATACGATCTTGCATCAGCTAGAACTTTATGCTGCACCCCATCATTACAGTATTTAAAGCACTGATATAATGTAGAAGATATAATGCCATATTGATGTATCCATGGTCTCCCCAAGAGGAGATTATAGGTTGTCACCGCATTTATGACGTGGCAAACAACATTCGTAGTTAATTCTCCTACTTCCAATGTTATGGTGATTTTGCCGAGCGCACACTATCCATCGTGGTTAAAGCCCTGTATCATCATTCCACTAGGGCGCAAGTTTGAGCATCGATAACCCAATTTATTCAGCATTGTCAATGGCAACAGATTTACTGCAGACCCGTTATCAAGCATTATTCGCTTCACCTATTTTCTGCCAATGTGACCCTTTATCATTAATGGCCTATTATGTTCCCTGTCACAAACTAGGTCATCATCGGAGAAGGAAATAATTGACATGCAATCTTCTTGCCCCTCACTCTCCATCTCGGTTAGCAGCACTCCCCTAATGTCTTCATCAGATAAGGCTTTGATCAAGTTCTATCTGGAGTCTTTTGATAATTTCAAAGCATCGTAGACACTCAACGAGCCGGAATGCCTTTCAAATGGCTTATAATATCATAAGTCACTTTCTTTGTCTTTTTACCTTTTTCCTTCTCACTACTATCGCTGCTGCTGGCATGATTCTTAATTGTTCATGTTTTCAACTTTTCGCTTCCCGGATTCGGTGGGCTGGCCATCTTATTCCCTGATCGCAGAGTAGTCACTGCAACTTTCTGTCCTATTGCCTGATTATCTGCCCTTGTTCATCCTTGGTAGTTTTTTCGAATGGTGAGCACATTTACAGTTGCTCTTCTATCTCTTTCTTTCTCTCTTCTAACTATTATTTCCCCCTTATTTATCATTCTTTGTATGATACACTTCAACATATAACAATTTTCTGTTGGGTGTCCTATTATGCGATGAAAATGATAGAAGTCTCTTTCGATGCTTCTTCGGGTCGCTTCGACACAAGTAGCTCGATTGTCCTTGCTTTCAACAACTGATCCATCCTGGCCAGTACATCCTCCTTTTTTAATGCAAAACCCTCATGAGATTTTAACGATCGGGGTTTTTTGTCATAAAACCTTCCCCTGGAGCGGTTCGGCTCTTCTTTCCTTTCTATCCTTTTACCCCTTGCCTCCCTCGTATCCTGGTTTCTGTATTCTCTTGCGTCATGGCTTCTCTTTTCATGTTCAACCATGTTTGCGAACAACTTCTGGGGTCCTCTTCGTACCAACTCATAATTGAACGTCAGCATTTTTCGAGTCATCAATTCTAAAGCATGAGCTTTCGTGGCCAAGTCGCGGAAAGTTTTGATGTCACAACTGGTGAGACCGAATGTTACCCCTATTTCCATAGAGTTTAGGCACATCTTCACCTGCTCTCTCTTCTGGCAATTGCCTGCAAGAAGCCCCCAAGGTTTTTCATCTGTCTATAAATTTTTCTACTGGCTCTCCCTCTCTCTGTCTTATTAAAGCTAATTTTATGATACTGACATCTCGTTCTGATGAGAAGAAATTTGACATGAACGCGTCTTGCATTTGTTCCCACGTCCTTATCGACCCGAGTGCTAAGCTGGAATACCATTTGAATGCTTTATTTGTCAAAGAAGACCCGAACAACCGGAGACAATACTACGGCACTGTAGAAAAATTCCCCATACTAGTAATAAAATGCATCAGATGTTCCTCTGGCGACCCATCCCCATTGAACTTTTGAAAATCTGAATGTTTGAAATTATTCGGGGATGGGATATCTTCGACTTCTTTTGGATATGGTGTCTGATATCTGAATCTTCCTGTATTATCACGTTCTTTTTCTGATCTGACTACTTCTTCTACAACCTGTCGTACGTCTTCTTGTGTTAAGGCTCTCATCGTAGGGGCAAACCCGTGTGACCCGGTCCGCGACGGTTGTGACCCTTCAGGGTGCTGTTCTCGTTCATTTATGTTATCAATCATTGGAGGTGCCACCATTTGTGCTACATTATGCGTCAGAGTTCCCAAGGCTTCCCAGAGGTTCCTACATTCCTCTATTAATACTTTCTGCGCTTCTACCATCTCAGTGATGCGATCCTCTGTAGTTGGGGAAGATCTTCGGTTCATTCCAGCCATGTGAACGACAGCCTCTCCATTCCCTGACAAGGCAGTAGTCGAGGTTGAATGGGAGTGCATTGACATTATGAGAGTTGCCGAAAGAGGAGACTCACATGAACCTCATGTATTTTCAGAGTAACCGGCTAATCGAGGAGACATAGAGATTGGTGATGTGGATCCCGGTGGGCTTGTTAGTAAAGCCATTCCTTTCTGTTCACTTGTCTATCAGGGGCACTTAACGAGTAAAGTAAGGAAATCTTGTGCTGCTGAAGGAATCATTGCTTGCATGGGGTAGATTGTCGGCGGGGCAAGTTCAGGATGTTTCCTAGCTGTATTTCGGGTTATCAACCCCCTAGCTCTTCTAAGTGGTGAGCTCGTTCCTGATGCAGTGACGTTCTGGGTCCTTGTCCTTTTGCAAGTGACGACGATCCAGTCATCTCTTTCTCCCTGTGCTATTGGCGAAGCCGTTACAACTGTGACAGCTCCTCGTGATTCTATTTGCTTGCTTGACATTGCTTTCTCTTTACAGCATCTAGCTTCTTTACCAACATATTCCACGACGAACCCTGTCGCAGTGAAGTAAAAAATTGTATTCCTCTGAACGATTGTCATTGATTGGTTGGTTGTAATATTCTTTTTCCTGAATCATTCACATTACTAAATGATAAAAATTAGTACATAAATTAAGTCATATTCTATTTTGGAGATGAAAGGTAGGATGTTCCCATTGAGAGTCACCATTTTAGCACCTAATAGGCGTAAAACAGTTGTGATTGTCTTCTATACAGTTCTTAAGTTAACATTGAGTATGAGAGGAATTCCCCAGCAGAGTCGTCCTTCTGTTTCGAACAAGAAACAAATGCGTTTAATTTGGGGATTTCATTCACTTAATGATAGACAAAAGAAGATAAAGAAGATAATCACATCATTATTTCATTCCAAGCTCTTTACATCCTTTTTTTTTCTTTCCTTTGATTCCAAAACAAAATGGTCATGACTTATAATAGAAAACAAATAAAGGTATCATGCACTAAGATAATATGTGTTGGAAACGTCGTATGTTAAAGACTGTTGTGCACTGAACACTATTGTGCGCTAAGTATTGTCGTGCACTTAGACTATTGTGCGCTTAGCGGCAGTGTTATGCGCTCAGCCTGTTGTACGCTCGGCCTATTGTGCGTTCGGCAGTGTTGTGCGCTCCCATTTGTTGTGCACCAACAGTGTTGTGCGCCGCACGACACCTGTTCCGCATAACGAATGCAGACTCTACCTCTCTCTCTCTTCTCGAAATCTTCTCCTTCTCCTTCCCCTTGATTAGTTGTTAATGACCTCTTACTGAGGGGTCATGGGGTATTTATAGCCTTCTCACACGTGTGAACATGCCACATAGTCATTGTGCGGTATCTTTTGTGCGCCAATTCCATTACGCAGATTCCTTTGTGTAAACTCCACTATGCGGATTCCGTTGTGTGAACTCCACTGTGCGGATTCCTTTGTGTGAACTCCACTGTGCGGATTGACTCCTTCTGGCGCACAACATCACCTGCACACAATGATTATCTGCGCGCAATAGTGATCTACGTACAATGGCTATCTGCGCACAATAATCACCTACGCACAATGATCACCTGCGCACAATGATCACCTATGCATAATGAACTCCTGCTGTCTTTCTCTCTTTTTTATGCCTCAACAGCTGGCTCCACACTGCTGCCCGAATAATATATAGGTCTTATGCGTAGTTGGCCGTATGGGGCTTGGCTTGGCTATGCTGTCTTGTATGATAAACTGTTGTTGCTAACGTGATAGTTGCTTGTATAGGCTTTGCTGAAGATAACAGATCAATGAATGATATATCGCCCCATCGTTGTTGATGATATTATAAAATTTGGTCTGAATGGAGCTTCGGCTTAGTAATAATATCAATTCCCATAAACTTCGATAATAGAATAATCTTTACGTTAGCGATATGTGATGGAATGGTAACTATTGCTGATATAGCAATAACCGTCAGCGCTTGAATATAATATGCTTGAACTTGATGTGCCTAAAAGTCTGCCTTTTCTTCATTTATGGCATTGGCATTCTGAGACTTGGCATTCCTGAGACTTTGGTTATCTAAGACTTTGGTTATCTGAAACTTTGGATTCTGAGACTTTGGTTTCTACGACTTTGGTTATCTAAAACTTTGGCCTTCTCGGTATTCTGCTTATCTTGCCCCCTTTTGATTTGGAATATTACGCTAATAATCTTTGAAATCAAAACTATAATTTATCTTCAAGGATAACGTATTTTGTATGCTTTTGTCTGCCCCCTGAATAATTATGTTGTGAATCTTCTGAGTCAAAACACAGTGAATCTTCTGAGTATTCAGGGATGATATATTTTGTTGAACTGACAGGTATATTGATGAAAGTTTGCCCCCATGATAAATATACTTGTCTTACTTTCTTCTTACCTGTTCTTCTATAGAGTGAATATCTTCAATCGAGACCATATGTCGTTACTTTCTTGCTTATTTCATATGTCCTCTCTATGACAGTTTTATTATCGTTGGTCATCTTCGGTAGAAGACCTTTTCTTCTTTGCTTCATTTCCTTTGAATACTTTGGACGATGCCCGCAGGGTTCTCTATTAACTGATGAATTTGTTAATTCGTTAATTGATTTGTCTACTTATTGCCAAGCAGCGCCTGATTCAGTCGAATTAACTTCTCATTTGAAGGCCTTCCTCAAGGTTTACTGTTGTTCACAGTAGTTGCTATTGGAAAATTAGGGATTTCTTCAGTAACATGCTCATCTGATGTAAACTGATTAACATTTGTTGGCAAATTTTTTGTTTTATGTACACTTCGAATGCATTAATATCGAAGGAGAAAGTGAAAACTGCATTGCTGATGCCATCGAGGAGGATGAACTGAGGTAAAACCATGCCTCATAGTATTGCGCATGATCAATCCGTTAACCATCCTCAGCAAATCGAACCCTTCATTTTTTTATGTTTACCATCATCCGTCCTTTATCATCTTGTTGATCTATCAGTGAAGCAGAAACTATTCTGAACATTTCTTGACATTGTCTGTCCTTGATCACAGCTAATTTAATCTTCTCTGATACTTTCTGGTGGAAATCCGTTGGATGTGAAGTAGACAACCACGTTAGTCAGGGGAAAGGTCGTTGCGGTATGCCTATCATTCGAAACTGAGTGTTAGTTATTTTATTTAAATAAAATTGTACGTTGATTTTAGAGATGAAGGGGAGGATGTTTCCTCTGAGAGTCACCATTTTGGCATCTATACAACGCTAAAAAGTGATAAATGTTCTTTGAATATTTTCTAAGTTATCATTGAATAATAATAATCCCCAGCAAAGTCGTCATTTTGTTTCGACAAGAAACGAATGCCCTTAATTTAGAGTATTTATTCAATGATAACAAAGAATTTGATGAGAGAACAATGATCACAAATATTTATTTATTCTGAGTTCATTTACATCCTCAGATTCCCTTGATTTTGAAAACAGAGTACAATCAATGCAACGCAATGAATGAAAGATAAAAAGTCTGATGGCAATTTCAACAGCATTTTGATGCTTTTGATGTTTATCGCAAAAGGCGGATGAGTTGTGCGGACACGAAGCCCTCGATTTGGTCGTGCGATAGGTTCTGATCATCCTTCCATTCTTTCTCCTAGTCGTACGGACAGATTCTTCTTTCTTCTAGAATTCTCTTTCTGTACTTCGCATTTCCTTCATTTTCCTCTGAAGGTGGAGCGCACAACACTTGAAATGTGTAGCGCAAACCCTTGAAATATGGAGCGCACAACCCTTAAAATGTGGAGCGCACAATGCTTGCATTAGGACAAGTCCCCATGGATAATGGTGCAAGAGGCTTTCTTCAAGACATGTTTCCTTAGAGAATGGCATGAAATCCATGCATTTGGACATGTTCCCTCTTCAAATGGTGGAAAAGCCATGTCTTAGGACATAAATCCATGCAAAGTGGCGCAAGAGCCAGACTTTAAGACATGGTTCCTCACAAAGTGGCGTAAGGAGGAGTCTTCAGGACATAAAAAGCCCGTCTTCAGGATAACATTCCATGTGAAGTGGCGCATGGAGGAAGGCTTTAAGACAACAAAAGCCCGTCTTCAGGACAACATTCCATGTGAAGTGGCGCATGGAGGAAGGCTCTATGACAACAAAAAGCTTGCCTTAAGACAAGGGAGAGAGAGAAGTGGCGCATGGCGTATCTTGCAAAAGTGGTTGCACGGTTCGCGCAAGAGACTTATTTTGCAATGCTCCACAAAAAGTGGCGCATGGAGGAACATCTTACAAAAGTGAGTTGCGTGGTTCGTGCAAGAGACTTATTTTGCAATGCTCCACAAAAGGTGGCGCATAGAGGAAGGATTTAAGACATTCTTCCTTAGGAAGTGGCGCATTAGGCCAAGCCTTAGGACAAGGCTTCTTTCCAAATGGCACAAAGACCAAGCTTCCAAATGGATTGCGTGGTTCGCGCAAAGGGACTCCTTCCCAAAGAGATTGCGCAGTTCGCACAAGAGACTCATTTTGCAAAGGGATTGCGCGGTTCGCGCAAGGGGAATTCCTTCCCAAAGGGATTGTGCGGCTCGTGCAAAGGGAAACTCCTTCCACCTTTCTCTCTTCACTTCTTGTCCTGCTCCACTTCTCTTGTCTTCCAACCAACAACCCCTCAAATGTGGCATGGGGAGGGGTATTTATAGGCATCCCTCTCTTACATGGTGGTGATCACCACCACTTCTTTCTTCATACAACTTCCACCCTCCTTCCTTACATAGTGGTGTTCAACCATTTTTCCTTAAATAGTGGTGTACAACCACTTCTTCATTAAAATGACACCCATGCACCCCTTTTTACCAAAATACCCTCTTCACTTCTTTTAACCAAAATACCCCCATTTACTGCTTTTTACCAAAATACCCCCAATCACTGCTTCTTACCAAAATACCCCCAGTCACTGCTTTTTACCAAAATAAGGAGTGCACAACCCTGGGAAGGATCTGTACCATGGAATTCTCTGACCAATGCAATGGACATGCATTGGAATATTTTTTGTGCCTCAACACTTGGTTATTTGACAGTCCGCTCTTGAAAATCAATGGTCAGATGACTTGATCTACAGATGAAGATTACTTCCAATGGTCAGATTCATGTTGGAGAATAGATTTAAAGTTATGATAGCTAAATTGGTATTTTACACATGTACATGCTATGTTAAATTTCATGGTAACACTCAAGAACTTTCAATACTCAAGTATTGAAAAGTTCGGGGTGTTACACGACCGAAGATAGGTTTGGTGCCACCAAATGAGAATTCAGTGCAACCTAAGGGAGATAGAGACTTCAGATATATTTTTATTAAATTCAGCTGCAACCGAAGGAATCTTTTGCTGGACTCAGTGCGACTTTCATGCAACCAAATGTGACTATCGGTGCGACCAAAACGTAACAAAAGCGTGCAAATTCAAAGTCAATTTCAAGTCGGTGCAAACTTTTCCTATTTAAGGGGGTATTCTAAGATTTCTTAAGTAGGAATTAAGGCTTATGAGGGAGACCCAGGAGTTGCAGAGCTTCTTCGGAATCATCCTCCATTCTCAATCCTTCAATTCTACTTTGTTTTTCTAGTTTTTCTTTATATTTTACTTAATATGTTAGTCATACTTGGCTAATCTCTTAGATAAGGCTAAGGGATGAACATTTTAATGGATATTTGATAGTTAATTCATTTCTTCAATGAAAGTTAAGGTTTTTTATGTTGAACTGTGATTTGATATAATTAAATTCCTAGATTGGGGAAGCAATCAATATGTAAAGTTGTATGATCTATTGTCGCCTCTAGGTACATTAGATGCTTTCAATTCCCTACGATGTGATTACCTAGATATTCATGAGACATTAAGCTGATCATGATTCTAATGTATATTGAATTTTTTTATTGATATTGTTGTGCTATCTTCCGATTAGAACAAATTGGAATCTAGTTCTAGTTGAGTTATCAACTCGAGAAGATGAATTGAATTTAAAATCTATTGATTGGGGATTCCTGGATCCTTAGTCATTTCTATAATTATTTTAACAACCCTTTTATTCCACTGGATTAAAAATCTAGACCAATCATTTTTTTTTAATCTAAGTTCTTAGTATGGTCTCATCAAATTCCCTGTGAATTGATGTCAGTCTTATTGAATTATTACTACATCATAGCCATATACTTAGGGTTGTCAACCCTTGGGTTCAATAACTACAGGGACTAGTTCTCAATGTTGAAATTCAATAACCCTAGGTGCCAATTTTTTAAGAAAACATGGCTATATATATATATATATATATATATATATATATATATATATATATATATATATATATATATATATACAAGAAGTTTTGGAGGCCACTAACGGCTGCTGCAAGCCCTTTTAACCGTCTGTATTGTTGGATACTAATGGCCTGCATACATTGCGATACCAAAACTGCATGCCCAAGGTCATTGAAAGCGAATTGAGAAAGGAGCCATACGGGCAGCCCAAAGTCCATTAACATACCATCTATATGGACGGCCCAGATTTGTCTAATAGGATTCTAAATGGGTCATCCTAGAAGTCTATAAAGAATTCCCAAAGGATCCGCCATAGCCGATGCATAGATGGCTTTGATACCAACCATAAATTATAATACGGAAATGAAAAGTACTGTGTTGCACATCGAGTATGGAAATCAAATAAACTAAATAAATGGCATACCTGATTGGAAGATATTGTTGAAGGCGAATTGTGGGATCTTCGGTACCTTATCCTTTAGAGAACCACCGAGATAGGAAGAAAAGGCTTCATACATGTATAGGTTGTTGAACTAGAAGGTTTTTCTTTTTTTCGTATATTTCCTTTAGAACTAAGTACAATGTATATAGATATAGAGAGGAATTTTAGAGAGCTATTCTAGGCTATACAATGTCTATGGCTGAAATCGTGGCTGACCCTTGAAGTATGGGATTTTACATTAAAAATAGATTCCTATAATTTCTCTATTCTAACAGCTCACGCCAACACTCCCCCTCAAGTTAGTGCATATATATCTCTTATGCCCAATTTGTTGAGTGAGTCGTAAAAGTTCCTTGTGGACACTGCCTTCGTGAGTATATCCTCCAACTGATCTTCTGATTTGATAAATGGGAACCGAATAATTTTTTCTTCAAGGTTTTGTTTAATAAAATGCCGACCCACCTCAATGAGCTTGGTGCGATCATGCTAGACAGGATTATGGGAGATGTCAATGGTTGCCTTGTTATCACAAAACAAGTTCATTTCAAAGCTAAGAGCAAAGCCAATCTCAGCTAGTAACCTTCTAAGCCAAAGAAAATCGCAAAGACCCTTAGCCATTCCTTGGAATTCAACTTCAGCGCTGGATAATGCCACTACTTTTTGCTTCTTGCTTCTCCATGTAACAAGATTTCCTCCTACAAATGTAAAGTAGCCCGATGTGGATTTCCTATCCGAAATATTTCTTGCCCAGTCAATGTCCGTGTAGCCATCAACATTCAAATGATCATTCTTTGAGAACATAAGCCCTTTTCCAGGAGAGGACTTCAAATAACGAAGAATCCGAATTACTACATCCATATGGTCTTCACTAGGACAATGCATGAACTGATTCACTACACTTACAATGTAATCAATATCTGGGTGGGTATGAGATAAATAGATGAGCTTACCAACTAACCGTTGATACCTCTCTTTATATGTTGGCACCTGATTTGAATATTCTCCAAGTTTATGATTTTGAACAATTGGAGTATCAGCTGGCTTACACTCCAGTAATCCTACTTCTGATAGTAAGTCTAGTACATATTTTCTTTGAGAAAGAAATATGCCTTGTCTCGACCTGACTACTTCAATCCCCAAAAAATACTTAAGCCCTCCCAGGTTCTTCATTTCAAATTCGGTTGACAATTTCTCTTGGATTCTAGAGATCTCTTCTGCGTCATCCCCTGTAATAATCATGTCGTCTACATAGACTATTAAAGTTGTCACTTTTCCCAATCAATGTTTTAGGAAGAGTGTATGATCCGAATTGCTTTGTGGAAAACCATATTTACTCATAGCTAAACTAAACCGACCAAACCATGCCCAAGGTGATTGTTTTAATCCGTACAATGCTCGTTGTAGCTTACATGCAATCTTTGCCTCTAAGGAAGCAGTGTATCCTGGTGGAATGTCCATGTAAACCTCCTCTTCGAGATCATCATGGAGGAAGGCATTTTTTACGTCAAGATGGTGCAATGGCCAATCTAAATTTGCTGCAAGAGATAACAGAACTCTAACAATATTTAGTTTGGCTACAGGTGAGAAAGTTTCCTGATAATCTATGCCATATGTCGTGTAGACCCCTTTGCCACCAACCTTGTCTTGTATTGATCGATGGACCCATCCGCTTTGTATTTAATGGAGAAAATCCACTTCCACCCCATTGTCTTCTTTCCTTCAGGTAGTACAACTAATGCCCATGTTTTATTTTTCTGCACAGCCTCCAATTCTTCCTTTATAGCTTGAACCCACTTTGGATCTGATAAAGCTTCTTCAACGCTACTGGGAATATGAGTATGCTCAAATGCTCTGAGAGGTTCCGATAAATCGGATACTTGGATAGTCTTTCTTCTACGTTTGGAGAGAATCGATTTGGTGGCTTGCCACAATTGTGTCTGAAAGATAGAACATAACCTGTAAATGTATCCATGACATTAGTATGTAAAGGTGTGGTAGGAGAGCTTACCTCAAGAATATTCTCAAAAGGAGGGTCATCGTGTACTGAGGAGTGGGGGGATTCATCTTCAGATTCCGCATTTGTCGATGATTCCGCATTTACCAATGATACAGGTTCAACTCTTGGATACATATCAACTAGGTTTGGAGACCAACTATATTTAAATAATGGCAGGAAAGAGGAGTTTGCAACCCATTGAAACTCCTCAAAGGCTCCACAAGATTTTAGGTTTTCCCAGTCCATTGGAATATTGTGCGTGTTACACAATCCAAGTTCACCACCCCTACATGAATTTGAGACTGATTACAACTATAATGGGGCCCACTAGTATGCCCGATCACAAAATCCAACCCTTAGCAAGATCTAGACCGTTGATCAATTAACCCCACCTTATGGAATTCTTGCACGCAAACTGCAGAAAAATAGCCCATCCATATAGGCATAGCAACCAAACCTTTTGAATAAAGTCGTTTATATGGAACTTAATGGAAACCATTCAACCCCTGGTATTTTATGCTTTTCTTATTGTGATAAATAGAGATGATGGTCCAATAATCTAGATCATTAGCAATGTTGACTTCCATGGTGGATGGAGAGGTCCCAAAAGAGTCAACTAGATATGTTGACTTCCATAGTGGATGGAGAGGTCCCGAAAAAGTCAACTAGATTGAAAGATCCCATCCACAGATACTAAAGCCCTTTTAATTTAATGTCGAACGTTGTTGTCTTCTTAAATATCTATACTTAGGCCACAAATTGAAAATCCAATATCCCCTACAAATGAAAGATAATTGAACCATGTCCCCACTTATTAAAATTGAAAATGGTGTGTAATATAAAAATGTGTGCCTATTTCCATTCACTAAAGCGCGCCCCCCCCCCCCCCCCCCCCCCCCCCCAGCACCTTTAGACTAGATAGACTTCTTACTAGATGGTGCTTGTAAGAGCCCAATGTTCTGTATATGTATGAAATATGCTTAATGTGATGACTGCCCAAGTCTCAAGCGCTCACATGTGCACATATGTTGCCATCAATCCTCTCTATCAACCAACATGTGCCATGTCTGAATTTCATGTACTATAAATGCAACATATGTTATTATCCATATTAAGCTCCCCACCTATGACAACCTATCTTTACTTGCATGCTCTAGCGTGCTTGACAAACAAGAAATGGAAGAACTAGTCCAAGACAGGATGAACATGTGCCATCGCAACTTCGTTTACATGCAAATGGGCTCTAAGATTCCGAGTCAAAAAACCACAGGTCCAGCCCATCGACAGCCAATAAATTAAAGTTCTCTGCTAATCTCTACTCAACCATAGTTGGATGTCTTCCTAGTTGAGTTGACAAAAATGCCTTCTTAAATGAGTAATGGGCCATTTAACACTCTACAATGTGCATTAAGGCTGTTAATGTGCAACTTGCCCCAAGGTGACCCTTCACTTGGCAAATCAGGCTGTTCTATAACTCAATTGGGCCCTGGTGAAAATAAAGGGTAGGTGTTCCCTCCCACCTTGTTTCTTGTGATGTGGAATTCGTGCTAATTTTAGGTCCCTAGGATAACGTGATGTGACTCATCTAAGCACAATTCTGCCCCATACCTCCGAACGTGCTCTTTCTCCTAGGCTGCCCCATTTAATGATTGCATGAGTCAAATGATGAATATGTGTGTGTACGATGTTAGATATAGGATTAGAATTTATTTAAATTTTTGATGTGACAAGATTTGGATATTCAACAAGTCGCAAAGCATGTCTTTCGTAAATCTAGAATATTGTATGCTTAGTTGATACGGGCGATAGCATGTAAAGGCCCAGATCTAAAGTCTATTCAGATCCAATGAAATCCATAGCTAAGACCTCCATACTCGAACCTCACGGAGGGGTTGAAAAGAAAGGTTGATAATTTTGGGTGCTTAGTTGATAAGGGCAATAGCATATGAAGGCCCAGATCTGAATTCTATCCAGATCCAGTATAACCCATATCTAGGACCTCCATACCCGAACCTCTCAGAAGGATTGAGAAAAGAAGCTAATAATTATATTTATACCATTCGTAACCCCCCATGCAATATGCTCGTATCCTCGGATGTTGAGCCCCGGGGGTGTGCATTTGGTTTGCAATAACCCAATATGGTTCTAGGTTGTACACTAGCTTTCACAAGTTTCAAAGAATAGCTCAACCGAGCATTGTCTTGGAGTCGCCACTAGCCAAAATAAAAGCTCTAGAATCCCACCTCTGAGCATTTGAGTTTCCTTTCGGTCTCTTCTCCCCCTCTCTAAATTGTGAGTGCGGGATCCCTTTTATAGGCAATTGGAGAGGGGCATATAAGGATGGATGGTTAGGTTTGGTTGCCCCAAGTCGGGGATGGAAGTGTCGAGTCATAGGCTCAGGGAAACCGAACTAGATAATAGCAAACGAGCCTTTGTCGGAGCGCTTGAGCACATAAAACCCGCCTCTAGTAGAGTGTCCACTAGCTTTGTGCAAAGCCGACACCCAGTGCAAAGTTGGCACTTTGGCACAAAGCTGACACTCAGGTGGCTCAATCTGGACCATTAGTTGTCTTTCTATGGGGATTTTAGCCATGTGTACCCACTCAAATCAATGGCCACCAAAGTTACAAAGCCACGTGGTCATGTTTTAATTAGTAGGGTGTTTATAGATGCCCCTCTTTGGCAAAGGTTGGGATACAACTGAATGTCAAAGTGAGTGGACACCCCACTTGGAGTAGATGATGAGGCGATTAGTTCCTCTACTTGCCAGAGTATCGTAATCGAGAAGCTTGCTTAGTTAGAAGCTTAACTTAGAAAATTCACAAGGTTGGTAAAAACATTGCAATATCTTATTGTAACCCTTTCACGTTGTTGATCGCCATACATATCGAATAAATCTACTGAGTTGGATGTTTGAGTGGTTAGAACCCATGCGCATGGGGCCTTATAAGGATAACACACATTAAATATGAAAATAGTAGTTTTTTCAATGTTGCATGATTCCCTAGGATCGCTTGCAAGCGTAATATTTGTAAAAGGCAGTTTCTTGCGTGTTTTGCTGCTTTATGGATCTCCCGCATTACAATGCAATAGTTTTGCAACTGTCCCAAACCAGAGTTGTCTGGATTATATATGCCTTATCCAATTAAATTCTGGATTTTGTCATTGTGGTTTGTAAAAGTTCTTTTCACCTGTTGGAGTACGATTACACTAATTTAGGTTTTTTTTTTATATTAAAAAAAATATTATGGATTTATCCTTTTCCTAGGATGACCGGCCTGAAGTTGTGAGGTCAGGTCGGCCATCTTATGTCTGCTCTTTTTTTTTTTCAAACATACTTGCCTTCTAACATTAGCATAGGTGGTGCGATTGCAGAGTTTGGTCTTGTGGTATACCTCGGGATTGATTTGATTCATCATACGACATCCAATAGGTTCCGATCAGAACTTTGGGCGGTTAAGATCTGGAGTGATCAATATGTGTCGATCTGATTTGTCATACTATGTCTAATGGCCTCGATCAAAGTATTAGACGGTCAAGATTGGAGATACTAGATAAAATGAAACAGACCTGATTTGCCACCCGACATCCAAAAAGTCTTTTTGGAAATTTGGACGATTGGAATCGGGGTTCCCTTATTGAATGATGTATAGAAATGGATGCAAATGCATGGTATGATGAAATGATGGCCATGATGTGATGCAAATGCATGGTATGATGAAATGATGGTTATGATGTGATGTAATGCAATGTATATGATCCATCATCCAATGTCCAAAGGGCTCCAAGTAGATGCCGGACGGTCAAGATCAGATATCCACTCGGAAAATAAAATAAAATAAAATTGTATAGAATGAAATGGAATGGATTTGATCCGTCATCCGACGTCTAAAGGGATCTGAGTGGATGTGGGAGGGCCAAGACCAGGGATCCACTAGGGAATGGAAAAATGCATGAAATGAAATACATAATATGTGTGAATGCATGATGTGTGATCAATATGTAAATTCAATCTGTCATACAGCGTAAGAATGCATCGATCAGAGCATTTGATGGTCAAGATCGAAAATGCATGATTGATGTACAGATCCGATCCTTCGGACAACGTCCAAATGCCTCGATCAGAGCATTTGATAGTCAAGATCGGATGATGTGTTTTATTGCATGCATGTGAATGAAAATGGAATGGATAGATGGATATATGTGATGGGCCTTCGATCGATCAAGTCTAATCGATGGACTGTCGATTCGATCAAGAATCGATCAAAAGTTTGTAGAAAATTGTTGTTTGGATTTCTGATTTCCAGCAGCTTTGAACCACTATAAGCTTAACTAATAATGTTTATTTTAAGGCTAAGGCTTGGGATGATCAAACGAGGATTTACCTATAGGAGAATAATCGTCAAGAGGTAGGTTGTTTTGGAACTTATGGAGTTTAAAGCTAAGATTACCAAGGCACCTCAATTTACCTGTTATCTTCAGGCTTGATGCTTCAAGTCTTCAAGTCTTCAATCTTCAATGTCTTCCAATGGAGGCTCAACTGACACAAGACTCCCTAACTCACGTCATTGACAAATCGAGGCACTAACAAGGATAAGAGATCAAATATCTAGATATGTTTGGATTAGCCAAATGGATGATCATGAAAATATGTTCTTCCTCATCAATATGTGTTCTCATTTGTGTGACTATGACTCTCCAGTGTCCAACATAAGCTAGTAGAGTCTCATCACTTTTTTTGTTTTAGGATGGCCAAATCTGCCCTTCATGATGCAGCGGCCAAATCTACCCTTTGTGGTGCAGCGTTTAGGTTGTACGCAAAGTGATCGATGAAAACTTGGGAAGGATCTTCCCAAGTCCTGATTTTGTGATGATCGATCGATGTATACCAGCTAAGCGCGTAGGAGTGTACATCGAGTCGAACCCAATTGAGCTAGCCTCAGCTCGACTCGGCTCGGCCACTGGCTGACCTCAGCTTGAACTCTACTCAGCTCAATCCTCGAGCCTGACTGAACAGCTCAGCTCGGTTCGGTCAACAGCTCGGGCCAAGTTCGAGCTAAGATTGAACCGAGTTCGCCATTAAGGCATTTCCACAAACACCTGGACTGCACCTTCAAAATCCCTCTGTATGTGAAACAGAAGCAATGGTTTTACAGGTATTTTATCAAACACCTCCTAAGCAACATAAAAACCAAGAAAAAATGGTATTTATTTCATGTACATACCTTCCTTGCCACCAGCCACACTTCGTTGAGTCATTTTATCAAACACTTGGTGAGCAACATTAATGGCAAAGTAACTGAGTCACCGAACTGGTTCGATCCGAGTTCGATTCGAGCTGGATTCGATCCAAGTCGAGTCGAGCTGGGGCCTGCTCGAACTCGGCTCGAACTCATTTTCGAGCTAAAAAAATTCAGCTCGACTCGACTCGAACTTAGCTTCGAACCGAGTCAAATCAATCTTTTTCGAGTCAAGTCGAGCGAGCTAACCGAGCTAGCTCGGTTCGTGTACACCCCTATAAGCGCATCACCCCTTAGAAATTTTTGGAACAAACAGATGAGGATTCCATCATCTCTCGCCACCGCATTGAGTTCACCGTAAAAAACTTTCAGATGGGCTGTGGGACATTATGTTCCTCCATACCTTTGGAACTTGGGGATTTCAAAGTTAGGAGGTAACCTGGCATCAGGAAAATCGAGCGAATGGTATTTCCACTCCATGTTGCTTTTGAAGGTCATTTCTCATAGCTCCGAGTTGATCCTCAAAATGCCTCATGAGTTCATCAATCTCAGATAGTTTTGATTGTTGAGTGGGGGCTCATGTACCTTGAGAGGCTCGAGCAACTTCTTCTTCATAATGTTCTAGCTTTCCTGTGTTTTGGTTGCCCATATAGGAGGATTTTGGTGGTGGGGTACAGATAGGCGAGGAGTTTAGAATGGATTTCCTACTGTAAGATGGTGAAGAGATCAATGGTCATGCTAGACTGGATTGTCCAAATTGGAATTGGGCGGCATTCTCGTTGGGGGGAGATGCCTGGAGCTGGTTTGATTGAGATTGGATAAGCGAAGTACTAGTTTTCTAGCATTTGGTTGCAGATGGGTGGGACTTTAAGCTACTACAGGATATTGGAAATGGACTCGGTTTCCCTCGGAATGGATAGGCTAGAATTGGTTAATAGTAGGATTTGAAATATCTACATGCATAGGAGGTTGTTGTACACTATTGAAGGACTATTGGGCTACTGTTTGGAAAAACCGGGTCATCAAGTTCTCCATCCTACTCATGCTAGAAGCTAAACTGGCTATTAGAGAGTCTACTGTGGGTTGGAAGGTTTGATGTATGGGTGAATCAAGGGTAGAATCTAGCAAATCTCCCTGGACTAACATGTTGGCTTGTGCTCGTGTCCATATGATGCTTCGATGGATGGGCTTTATAGGGCGTCAAATCCCTAAATGCCTTCTGGGCGCAATGATTGTAGGATGGTTTACCTCTCCTAAACAGAATTCAAAATATCTTTATCTAATATTCTTTTTTTAAAGAGATTGAAAACAAAATAGAGTTAGGGAGTAACTCTGGCGTGGAACAATTTATAAAAAAGGATAAAACAAGAAAGCCTTTAGGATTTTGTAGAGATTCTGATTACTAATGATTAAGTCATGTTAGGTGCATCTGCCTCTGCTTGTGACTCTCCATTCCTTCCCTTCTCTATGTCTTTGCTCTCTACCTTCTCTTGTTCCATTGCTTTTCTCCTTTGTTTTTTGGAAAATATATTGTTTGTTTTTTTAGAAAATTGATGAAAACGCAGTAATAGAAAGACAAGAAAGTAAATACATAAATGTAAAGGAACCAATACGAGACTGGAATGCTTAATGTAAAAACAGGAATGTAAAGGGACTAGCATGAGACTGGAATGTTGAATGTAAAGACGGGAATGTAAACTATGCTAGTAGATGCAAAATAGCACAATACTAGAATTTCGAATGAATCCCCTTTTTTAACATACAACCCAACATTTCGAGTCAAGCCTTTGGCTACGAGCTCTTCCCTAACGATGTCACCATTCTGTAAACACGTTCGGGGAAAAATTTCCCCCAAGCTGCTCACTAGGTGTCCAGGTCAAACCATCCAATGGTTGCGAACAATGGATATATATATATATATATATATATATATATATATATATATATATATATATATATATATATATATGAACCCATTTTTAACATGTTCAAAGCAGTGGGCTTGGAATATACAGATTAGAAAATGATAGATCAACAATACGAGATTGGTTTTGAGATTGAAATGGGATAAAAGAGATCGAAAGAATAAAAATAGATTGAGAGAATGGAAGAGATCCAAAGAGTAGAGAAGCTTCCGTCTCGGGCTCTCTAAGAGTGTGAGTTTCCTTTCAGTCTCTTCTCCCCTTCCCTGAATTGTGAGTGTGGAGTCCCTTTTATAGGCAATTGGAGAGGGACATGTAAGGTTGGATGGTTAGTTTCGGTTCCCTCGAGCTTGGGATGGAAGTGTTGAGTCATAGGCTCGCGGAAATCAAACCAGAAAATAGCAAACTAGCCTCTCTTGGTGCGCCCACGTGCACAAAACCCGCTTTTGTGCGAAGCCGGTGCTGGCAGTGATGGCTTTGTGCAAAACCAGCACTCAATGCAAAATCAGCACTTTGGTGCAATGTTGGCACTCAACTGGCTCAATCTGAACCGTTGGTTGTCTTCCTATGAGGATTTTAGCCGTGTGTACCCACTCAGATCAAGGGCCACCAAAGTTACAAAGCCACATGATCATGTTTTGATTAGTAGGGTGTCTACAGTACCACTGCAAAGTTAACGAGGCAACGATACCACAATATCATGCCTGGATTGTTTTTTGTTGGCAAAATAGGAGTAAAAGATACTCAGGCATGCATAGTACGTACTTCATATGCATGCTCTTTGAATCGTCTCATGCCTTCGTTGTTTTTTTTGTTTGCAAAAGAGTTAAAAGATACTCAGGCATGCATAGTACTTCATATGCATGCTCTTTGAATCATCGCATTGCATATATTAACTCAAGTTAAAACCCATTGTCACGAAGGCACATTGCATATATTAACTCAAGTTAAAACCCATTGTCAAAAAGTCACATTGCATATATTAACTTAAGTTAAAACCCATTGTCACGAAGTCACAGTTATGAAATAAGATTGGTAAAGGATTTATAAGATTGGTAGAGCAAATCCTGTGTTGCTGCTCTGTCTTCGGCTATACGTATGTGGGCGTGCCAAAATTGGATTTGCGCCTCAATTCAAACTGAACCGCTATGACCCCAAGCTCCAAAATAGGCAGATACATAGTGTATTACCAAGATCTGATGAAATCGGCCGCCTATTCAACCACTCGCTCAATGTGTAAATAAGATCAGACGATATTCAGATGGTACGGTTCGTCCTCTGAAATATGTTACACCCGTGCCTTCTATACAAAAGGACTTTTCAGTAGAAATAAAGCGAAATGAGAAAGGGATTCTTACAGTAGGTCGTAACTAACAGCTATGAAGCATATTTTTCAAGTGAAGAGTTGAATCCAGCGTGCAAGCGTAGACTCAAATTACAGCTAAGATTACTAGCCACTGGATTAACTCTACAGATTACACTATTGAATGTAAATAGTAAATTGAAAGTAAAGAATTACACTAAGAAATGTAATTTACTTTACAGGAAAAGTAATGTGATTACACTACAGAATGTAATTGACTGGTAATTGAAAGGATAATTGAAAAACAATGTTTGATTTGATTTAGTTGGTATGAGACGAATCCATCATGTTGAATTCCTTTGCAATTTATACCCTTGATCAGGCCATCTAAATCTTTTTCATGTCTTGACGGTTGCTATAATCGTTCAATACTACTTGATTTTCTCTGTTTCTTCTTTTGTCATCTATCCTATAACCGCTTATTTACAACTACTCTTCCATCAGTCACTTAAATGATGATGTGGCATTGTTTGATGTGTTCCAACTGTATTACTAAGAAATCTTTTGCAAATCTTCAAATATAGCATGCAGATATGTACAAATTGCATGTAACCTATTTCGATTGGTTCTCATGAGGAATGACGATAATGGGTATGAACATCATGTACCTTGATTAGTGGACACTTGTTTGCGTAAATAAGATCATTGGATATTTTGCATTTTTAACCGTCCAATATATGTCAACCAATCCAACGCTGTTTAATAAACTGAATGGACATAGGGCTTTTAGGGGCCACCATCGTCATCCATTTTGCCATGTCATTTTAGAGTACAAGCCCAAAATTGAGGCAGATCCAAGGCTAAAGTGGACTACACAGAAAGCAGCAGGGATAATGACATCCACTGTTGAAACCTTATTAGGACCCACCGGTTAAGTTTTTATTGCCATCCAACCTGTTCATAAGGTCACATAGACCTAGATGGAGGGAAAACACAAGTATCAGCTTGATCCAAAACATTTGTGCCCCCTAAAAGTTTTCAACCGTAAGTGTTCCCCACTATGTGGTCCACTCGAGCCTTAGAACTACCTCATTTTTAAAATGATATGCAAAAATGGATGGACGGTGTGGATAAAACCTATGCATCATGGTGGCCCGTCAGAGTCCTCAGGGTAGGACTGGTTAACCTTACTATCACACAAACAACCTTACCAAGGGCGTTAGTTTTGTTGACAAGGATAGAACCGACTTCATGTCAATGAGATCCACTCCGTCCATCAACGCACCAACATTGAAGTATTCCAAATTTCGTATGGGTTCCACCATGGCGTGTAGATGCCATCAAATCCAATCCACTCATCTGATGTAACAGACCATGATAAATGGATTTCCCAAAATTACGTTCATTATAACAAGACTCGTGTGAGAACCACGTGAATTTAGAGGTTTTAGGAATGGGTTTACACTCTTCCCTGTGGTGGATTTAACTGATTTTTAGGATCCATGGTAAAAATATGATGATGGACCTGATGGATGGGTTGGATCTGATGCATTTTTTTTTACCTACTTAGCGCTCAGTTAGTGAAAGTAATGCTTTGGGTGTGCCTAACCCAGTTGAGGTTAAGCTAGGGTAGTCCTTTTGCCTGACAGGAAACGTCTACAACATATGTTTTACACAGTGGGTAAAACACTCAAGCTCCATGGGCCCACATGATGTATATGCAAAATCCAGTCTGTCTATTTACATGAGAAACCTTTTATTTGCCATACATATGAAATATCAGTCTGATAGAAATAAAAACTTAGATCATACCAGCAGGAACAATGTAAAATTCTCAAGTGGTGGGGCTCACTTGAGCTTTGAATCAGGCTATTTTTGCATATTTCACAAGTTTTTAGGTTTATAATATATGTTTGAAATAGGGCCTGTATTTAGTGTGAATTGGAATCTAAATCACAATTGTCATGGAATTGAAATCCCTAATTGGATTTGACAGCCATAAATTGGAATCTATTGAAATCCAAAAATTGTGTTTGTCAAACTATAATTGGACATTGGAATTCTAAAATATATTCACAAGAACTTGAATTCGATTATGCAAATTGGCTTTAATAAGCAAAATTAATGTACATATGTGACATTTGACAGAATGATTACAATAAGCCCATTGAAATATATACTTTGGCAAAAAAAGAGAACTTTTAACCTCAGGAGGGCCACTTTTATGGTTTAAGAGTCCCCATAATAGTAATAGTGCTAAACAAAAATTAAAATGTAAAACAACCCTCGGTTTACCTTGAGTTGCAAAGGGTAGGCGAGAGAGATGGTTGGAGGTGAAGGCAGTGGAATCAGCGGGAGAGACAGAGGCAGTGGGATCCGGTGGCGGTTGTTGTCAACAACTGTGAGAGAGAATGAAGGAGGGAGAGAGCTGTGTGTGTGTGTGTGTGTGTGTGTGTGTGTGTCGGAGGCGGCAGAGAGGAAAGAGAGTGACAGGGAGTTGTGTGTGTAGCCACTTTTGAAGCCCCAGGCGGAGGAATCAGTGGTAATTGGAATTGGTTTCTCAGCCATGAGAAGAGAAGCCGATGGTGTGTGTTTGGTTGGTTTCTCAGCAATTCACACCTCCCAAACAACCTTTTTCCCCAATCCACACCTGCCAAACGACCCTTGAAACGAGTATAAAAAAACAAAAAAAAAAACAAAAAAACAAAAAAAAAAAAAAAAAAAAAAAAAAAAAAAAAAAAAAAAACAGCAAATGGAATAGTGGTAGCGTGCGTACCTCATTGACTACGTCACTCATGAGATCAAGCATTCACGTCTTATCTCCCTCTGTTTTTTTAATAAAATGCCATTCACCCTGTGAGTGATTCAGTTTGAATCACGGCAAGTCACATTGAGTTTTTGGCAAGTCAACTTGATGAGTCTTGTCAAGTCAGACCGGAGTCTCCCTCAACACTGGGTTTCTCACTGGTTCAGGCTCAAATCTCAATTCTGACCTGTGTGAGCTTATGTCTACAGCCGTTCTTTTGGTGGGTCAGGCCAGTCTCAAGAGTGACAGACATGGTTATTATTATTTATTTATTTTTATCGGGCAGGGATCAAGCCCAGGGCTTCAACATCTGTGCCTAGCTGGGGTGAACTTGACCTTGCACATCAACACCCGCACGGACCTTGGACTAATGGGATGAAAGTACCCTTTCAACTGACCCAAGAAACCAGTGTATGTTATCTATATAAATTCTGTACACTTAACGAGAGGGATGAGAATGTACAGGAAGAACCGGAATTTGGTATCGCTGTATAGCCATCTAACTACAGAACAAATGACAGGGTGATGTGTCAATCGGGACTTTTGGTCAGTGGACCCAGTTAACGATGGTAAATGATTCAAGAATACACAAAGTAGATGATCCTAACCATCTGAAAAGTGGCCTTCAAAGCAACGGCAGAGAAGAGAACTGATTAATGGTCAACATTAAAGTGCTTGAAAGTGAAGAAATTTGACAGCTATGATCATCTGTTATAGTTATTTTAAAAACATTGGCCATCCACAACGAGACCCACTAGATGAACAGTCCCAATCAACATACCATCCTACCATGTGAACTAAAAGGAGATGGATCTACTGCATTCCAGTTCTCCAGCTCTACCATATCACCTCAGAGGTGCCTCAGCCTTTCATTAGAAATGTGGAATCTGGAACAGCATAACATGACCCTTGAGACAAAGGTTTTGCCCAGTATATTTGGACTTTTTTGTTTGGGTATGTGGGACTGATGGTTTAATGATCTAAACAGTTGATATGAATGGGACCACCGTTGATGGACCATATTCCAAAATATCCAAGATCGTTCGACCTCAGCCATCAAATCTTTAGCCTTTATCCTTTATATGCGGACAGTGGTTGTGTTTCTTTTCTGACCTACTTACTTGCAGGCCACCTATTGAAGAGCTAGGACCATTCTACTGAGGAAATATGTCAATCCATGGACGGCTGAAAAACATCTTGATAACTTAACCATGGATCTCATAACTACAAACTGGAAACCCCAAATGCATATTTCTCAAAACAAACCATCCTAATATGAACACCCACAGACACAGATGTAAAGGGAAGAGATGGTTTCTGGCAACATGTCTTCCCCACAACACTCCCATCTTCCAACCAAAATTCTCTCATTCCAGACTTCTGCACTCATGAAAGTTGTACTCGTATGCAGGAACATGCACATGGAAAAACATACGTGTAGAGCATTTGAGCCAAAAAAGGAGAAAAGGCAGGGCTAGTGCACCTCAGATGGATACGGATTGTATGGTTCTTACCTTCTGGAGATGTGCACTTGGAGCATAGCTTGGGAATTGTCTGCAACTTCAAAAGTGCAAGCATCCCCCTCCTTTAGGTTGTTAGCTGCAGCAAACGAGCTCCACCCACTGCCCAAAATCTTCTTATGCTTGTTCTCATGGTATAGGACAGGCCACACTCTCATGGCTGGATCACGGAGGAATAACACCGCCCTTTTGTGTTTCTTCCTCCCCTTTGTCAGAGCAGATGGAATGTATGTTGGCAATTCCTGCAAAAACACCATGTAGAAATGGTTATGTGCCATTGAAGGAAAGTGGAATCATGTGATATTGTACAAGACCTCATGGCTCAGTGATCTAGACTGTTCCCCGAAGATCTCACATGTGGGACAATCCTAGCCCCTAAAATTGGTGGCATCCAAGAATGCAGCAACAGCACACATTCAATAGAAGAGGATGCCAAAGATTGGATGGCTAGGCATTGTCTTCCATCCATGGTGGATGCAAAGGATCAAAAGACTGGATTGTCAAACTATGGGACCCACAGATATGAACTCAGGGTCCAAGGATCATCCAACTCCTCAGTAAGAAAAATGCCCAAAATCCTGAAAATGGGTCTGTTGTAACAACATAACCAGGTACCATTCCTCTTCATGCAATCAATTTATTGAAGGGTAAGAACATTAACCTCTTCTTTAACAAGTAAAACAAAATAGGAAAGACAAATGATCAATTTAAGACCATAATATTTTTGTAGGGTTAAAACCCAATGAAGGGCCCCTCATGTGAGGGGGCAAAATACCCGCCAGAGATCTGGGCAGACTGCACATGTGTCATTGATCTGGGCCATTCATTAGGTAATGCAGCCATATACCAAAAGTCAGGGCAGTACACCCATCAAGTGAGCTAGACATGAACACTGAATTTGGACTGTTGGATATTTTCTTTTCTAACAGCCAATTTTTCTCATACGAGTTTGGCCTGCCTGATAAGCAGACCAACATCATGGCAAGTTCACAGCATGCATTACTTAATGAATGGCCCAGATATCTGACACATGTGTCGGCTCAAATCTTTGGCATGTGTTCCATCCCCTCACAAGAGAGGGCCCTCATTGAATCATGTCCCATTTTTAAAATGCCTAAATGTATATGCATGACACCCTAGAATTTCCTTTTCCTTAGTCAACACGTGCATGCAAGAAAGGGAAATCCCTGAAGAGTTGATGCATTGCTTATTCCTGCATTGAATACAGAAAGGTAGATACTCTGGCAGATTATGATTGATGATACACAGGCAGTAATAAATAATGAGGACTTGCACATGTGGCATGCAAATAATTCGAACTAAACTGTCCAAATTATGGGTACCAATTTAGATGTATTGTGAACAAAACATTACTCTTATCTGGTAATCTAATTAGTTGATTGCGGGACATTTATTGGACAGTTAAAAATGAAAAAATCCAATGGTCTTATTTCAAAACACAAGTGTCCACAAATCAGAGGTTAAGATTGTGCAACCAATCTGATTTTTAGATTGTAACTTAGCGACGGTGGGTTCCACAATTTAGTTGGTTTAATTTAAGTTAGTATTTGCCACGTGTACCATTTTTGTGTGCCTGCGTACCAGGCATCATATGCAACCAGAGTATGAAACAACTCCCCTATCAGAAAATGCACCCAGGCCTAGCTATTCAAGGACTAGAAGTGCTGATAATCAGGGTGTACATCTCGAGGGGGGCTTTTCTGTTATTCTTGCAGCAATTTCACGCAGAACATAAGATCACTTTTTTTCTTTTTTCTTTTTTTTTTAAAAATTTATTTATTTATTTTTACACACGCACACAGAACACCACACACTCACGCCGTAATGGAATTTCACCACCTATGGGTGCTCGAACCCTTGACGAGGTGTTGAAACTCCTGAGAGTCTACCACCGGAGTAAGAGTAGGGAACCAGATCATAAGATCACTTGTAAATGTATTTCAATAAAAAGGCAACAAAAATACCTCAGCTTCATGACTATATAAATAGTCGTGCAATATCAATATTGAAGAACATGTTGTGTCCACCCATAGGAGATTTCAACCAGATTCCAAAGGCATAGACTTGCTCGTATGCTTGGACCCGCATCAAAAACCATTAAATCCAAAATTTGGACGGCTATTTTAATTTATATGTTGGTTTAAAGTTTGGCAGTTGAAAATGAAAATATCAACAGCAAACTATGAAGTAATTAAATGTGTTTGAGCAAGCCTTCTTCATTCAGTAAATCATCACCATCTGTTAAGAAATGGTGGTGTGTTAAGAAATAGTGGTGTAATTTCTATGAAGGTAATCTTGTAATTTTTATGTGCTATAAGAGTATTCTTGTAATCTATGTAATCTTTTAGATAGGCTTGAGTAGATATCCAGGATCTCCAGAGATAAAATGGAGAAGATTGGAGAAGATATCTAGAATCTTCCGAAGTACACTTGAGAAGCCAACAAAGACCATATGTTTGTATTCAGTTTATTCATTAAATACAGAAACAATTCATATGCTTCAATATTCTTTTCATGGTACCAGGGTGGGTCCTCTTATCCATCTCGCTTTTTCATTTATGTAGCCTAGTAATTGAATCATCTCCATCCTTTAGCATTTGCAATTTGTCGATCCCCGAATCATGTGGCCTACTAATCTCATCCTCATGGTTTGTCTTCTTCCTCTTTCCTTTCCTCCTCCTAAATCTCTTCCATTAAGTGCCAACTTTCCATTCTCCTCTTCCTTCAAAATCTAAAAGACTTGCCAAGTAAAGGAAAGAATGAATGAAACTATTCTCTTGATCCCCGCTCTTCTCTCCATTTTCAAATTTGTTTTTTCTTCCAAAGCCTGATCCCTTTTCTTGAGATGATGATGACAATGACAAAGCATAGTTTGCTGCGAATGACCATTGCAAAGATGAGGATGTTGGGATGGATGGTTGGGAAGAGGATGCATCTTAACCAAACATTATGAGTTGTCCCTACTGTTAGCATTTTAGAAACTTAGCAGAAAAAATAAAGATTTTTATCAGTCCAAATCAGTGTTTCAAATAGCGTTTGTAGCGTAGCAATAGCATACGCTACACATCGTAGCTAAATAGCGTAAATCCCCTATAGCGTACACTACAATTTTATTTTATTTTTCTATTTTTAAAATTTTGCTTTTTAAAAATTGTGTAAAACTCAAATCATAAGAAAACCTTAAAATCTAAAGTTAAAACCAAACCTTTTTATGTTTACTTTCACTTAAAATGGTGGTGGTCCTTTGTTAAAGTTGGTGTGAAACTCACACACTAAAACTTTAAAACTAAAAATAAAATAAAATAAAATAAAAAGGTTTTCAAAAACCCTACTTCGTATAGATGACATATGTATTGTACTTGATACCCTTAACCTATGGGATTTTTATTTCTTTTTATACTTGTTACTTGTGCTTGTGGTTTCAATTAGACATTAATTAAAGTGGTTTGCTTAGAAAGTTGTTGATGCGATAATTTTTTATTTGTTTTATAACTTTATATATGTAGATTAACAACTTGTTTGAACAAGCTTATACTTCATTTGTTTGGCATTTTTATATTTTTGCCTTTTTGCTTACTATTTATCATATTTTTCCTATTTTTAAATTAAAATATAGAGGTATCATGTAGCTTCAGCTACACGCTACAGAGGGCTGAAGCTATGCTACCGCTATTTAAAACATTGGTCCAAATTGATTGATCAGGTCTTATGGATCACTGTTTAGATATTGAAGTTTCTACAGTTAGCCAAAACACAGCCATGCCTTTTGATCGCCACCATTGAATTGCTAATGTCAGACCTTTAAAAGAAAAAAGTTCTCTCCCAAATCTATCCCAGATGAGGAGAGGAAAGCCTATGCGCAGAAACCCTTAAGCGAGGCCAAGATCCACACACCACAATGGGCCACACACATGTGAACATGTGGAAGTAGGAAGGGAGAGGAGAGAAGCAATCTCTCTCTCTCTCTCTCTCTCTCTCTCTCTCTCTCTCTCTCTCTCTCTCTCTCTCTCTCTCTCTCTCTCTCTCAGTGGTGACGCCCTAGGGGTTTGGGCATCTAAGGCTCTTTGTTCTGGTGTGTCACTGAGATAAGATCCTCATTACAAGGAGGAATTAAGGTTTTAGGGGAGACCAATATGGTGCTCCACCACCCTCGATGGCCTAATTACCAGATATAGCCATAAGAGTGTCCTTAAGAGACCAATGGATCACTTGTTGAATCATATGTACCTCAACCATATCCCAATGCATGAACCTAACAACACATATATGAAGCACTGCAATGGACTTTGTGAGGCAAGCCAAAGTACATTACATTAGGAACTTGAACTCCCCATATATCCTCAAGTCTAGGGATTAGTCAAAGCTAGTACACACAAGTCGATTATAATCCAAGCATGATGGTTCTCCTGGTCTAGAGACTTAAATTGATCCTTCAATGCAAGTATCCAACAAGTCCAGCACCAGGAGCCTATTCTGATGCACCTTTACACTCCTATGGAAGGAAGGGCATAGGCACACCAACTCATTATAGAACCCAATGGTGGAGACCTTCAATCCTAATTCATCATTGGTTCCCTCACATAGAATGACCACATAAAAATGATAGCTACCACAAGCTTGTCGTATAACCTGTTAAGTGGTCATGGAATAATCTAGCACAACTCTCCCTTGACTAATGGTCATTGTGTCTAATCTTAAGTTCCCAAGGACAACCAAAGGAATCCCTCTCCTTTAACCCATATGCACGTATGATTTAAGATATACCCAGATACACGTCATGACATTAAAAATATGTCCACAAATGGACCTATGGTCATCATGATCTACGATCAAGATCATCTAATCAATGGTAAAGATTAACATATTGGCTTAGCAAGTTATACAACAACAAACTCCCGCTTGCCCAAAAATCTAATCTCCCTTAACTTGAGTACTTGTGCCGAACAAGACTCTATCCAATCATAGTAACACAGAGGATCATAACATGATGTTGGGAGTAAACATGTCCTCTCATGGAAGTCCACAAAGTTACTCATAGCACAGAGCTATATATATTATGCAACATTCCATTGTTGTCCGATTCACTATGTCTTTAACCTCATCATGATCTAGACCAATTACCAGACAACCTAAATTTTAACTTAAGAACCACATGATCCTTAGGAATAATACATGTACAAACCACATATCTAGATCATCATAGAATTAATATGCGTTGTCCATACAACACTTGACAACATTACAATTAGAATGATGAGATGACCGACTATCTAAAATATTATTCAAACAAGCAAATACAACATCCACACAAGTGGACCACAGAGCCATATTCACATTGAGGTTCATCTAAGACAAATAACCTCACACATGTGATCTATAACTGTGTAATCATGGCATGTCCTTATTCTCTCCCACTGATTGAGACATCTTCACATCTCACTTCATAAAATGTACAATGTACATTGCATTCCCTTTATTACAAGGTTGGGAACCTCTCTTATCTCAATTGGGAATCAACACTAACAATTAAAACATGCCAAGAAGGCATCCTTTCCCATAACCAGCAAGAAAGTCATATGGTTTCATTGAGTAATGCTCCGAACCATCTTACATTTGGTGGGAGAAAGATTGACTACCATGATACAACCCATATCATATCCACCATAATCAACATCTCAATATTCCATCCACAAGACAGGTGAGATTCCACGGCTTACACATACTATATATTTCAAGGAATACCATTGCATGTAGGAATATTAACCTCTTTAGAGTGTCAATGAGCAATCCAACATGATTCAAACCAAGTTTATGATGAAATATCAATGAGGTACTTGGATGCATCCATTCTAGGATAACATGCTTACTTAACCAGGTTAACACATCCATGTGTAGCATAAAGGTATTTTTGTCCTAGAACATCCTTTATATGACTCATGTATATTTCATATTTTAAAACTCTAACCTACCACAATTTGGCAAATGAGTGTGGTAAGCATCTAAACAAGGATCCTCAATTCCTAATATGCATGTTGAATTAATCCTATCCTTCAAGGTGAGAATTGGATCACCAATTCTATCATTATTGCATATCTTGCACAATATCTTACCAAGAGTCTCTATCAAAAGTCATGAAGCTTTAACTAGATATTTGATGGATTTGTGATCCAAATCATTATGATAACATAATCAAAGCCCAATCCCCGATACAAGATACATCCCAAGACAAGACTCTTATCATTCACCATGTCACATAGCATGAATCATAAACAATATCAACAAGAACTACATGTACCAGTTATGAAGCTATAATGAGGAATGATAATCGAACAAAAGATAACCATCATCAAGTAAAAAATTGTTTCTCAAACGGACAGCTACGAGAAGTATAATAAGCTAAAACTATCAAACTATCTAAATCGGTCATAGACTAAAGAAAATCCTCGAAAGGGGCTTCATATAACTACTGCACTCCAATCCTCACTGCGGTCTTCAGCTCTGGCTTCTGCAGGTCTCATCCTCTCTTCACTTTCCATCTTGAGTCTTCCTACCATCTGCATCATTACAGTCACAGTTTAGCAGTAGTCAGCAAGCATAGATGCTTGATTTATTTGGAATGAACACAGGAAAGTGAGGAGTGAGCTATTCTTACATTTGCCTCACAAGCAAGCTGTCACTTGAATGCAAAGCACTCACTCTCCAAATGGCCCGGCTTCCCACAATGTTAGCAGGGTCCTTTCCCTTTCTTGCCATTGCCTCCTGACTTGCCCCTTCCGGGTTTCTGAACACCACCTTTTGGGCCGGGCTACTAACTTTTTAATGGCTTGCGTTCATGAGGGTTGTTCTTCCCCCTTTGCCAGCCTTTCTTGGGTCATTTGGATTTGATTTAGCGCCTGTGGATCCCTTAGTCAAGTGAGCAACATGAAGATTGTCATGTTTATTGTTGACCTCAAAGATGGCCAATTGTGTGTGCAACTGTCTCCGAATAAGCAATCTTATTCATATGGTAGTTGTCAACAAACCTTTTCTACATCAAAGTTAGAGACATTAACACCGTGCTGAATATAGTAACCTCCTCTTTGGCCACTCCCAACATCTCAAGCTCACTGCCGATCTCACGTATATTGAGGACATGATCGCTTATGGGAGTGCACTCTTCTAGTTTAGGTTATAGAGTTTCCTTTCTAAAGTTTGGACTTGAGTGGCAATCTAAGAATAGAACATTCCATGTAGCTGCATACCTGTCATTCATCATATTCCACAACTGATTGTGGATGACATCATAGACAGAAGCCAAAATATACAATTTGACCACTTCATTGTCCCTTTGCCATTTGATATGTTTAGCACAGATATCCAGGAACTCTTTGTCATTATCCTTATTAGGAGAATGAGGGAGCAACTCGTGAATAACATAAGAGTACCCGCACTATAGTGAGAGCAAGCTCTAGTTTCTGGGACCAGTTGATGAAGTTTCTCCCAACCAGCTTGTTTTATACTTGACCATTAATTATTTCTCAAACAAAAGATAAAGTTGCTCCCAATTGTTTCTCAAACTCTCCCTGCATGACCATTGACAAATATTGTAACTATAATTTACAGGTATATCTAGTGTCTTGTGCCCAGGCATTCATTTTAGAGGCACATAGACACTGAGTCAAGTCATGCCTCCACATGGCTCAACCACTCCCACTTCACGGAGCAACTCTACACATAACCAGCTATGTGAAAGTCGTCATGTGGTGTAGATGTGCACACAACTCCCTTATCTCATCTGATCGAACATGCACAATTACGCAATCATAATCATCCACCATATAACAAAAAGCATCTCATGATGCATCATCATCACATGAAGCATAAAGCTACACAACATGCTTTCATAATCAGACAAGTAATCTAAGACATTTGAAGGAACTATCATGTCCCATTTTTGTGTATTAAGTTATGCGACTACGCGCATAACCAGGACACTCTCGAGATTTATAAGCAGTTGAGTACCTCACATCATACGCATAGAATTATGCATGTTCTACTAGCATGCCCTACATGAGCATATGGTCTCATCTACATGGTCTATACACGCATGCACACAGCCTAATACATGTCAAGGTCTGTGATGTCCCATCTTCACATAATGGGCTGAATGCCCGTACATCTAAAGGCACGACAAGGGTTGGTGTCCCTCTTGCATGCCCTCAAAGCAGTGACCATACAAGCACAATCATCTTGTTAGTGCTCAACTTGGACCATGGTTGATGGGGACATCATGCGCACACGCACGCCCCCCTATGCACGTACGCAAGGAGGAGAAGGGCCCCACCATCAATTTGGATTGATGACGACGTCCAGGGAGGGCCCTCTAGTTAGAGGACTGCGTTTTGGTTCGTTGGAGTGGACCTGATAGTCATGTGAATCCCACCATGGGTTCTCATGATCGTGGCTCACTATTCTAATTGATCTAGTACTTTGGGTTTTGTTTATTATTGTTATTAGAAATATCATGGATGGTTTAGATTGCTTTGATTAGTTGTTATTTTTTATTACTTCGTCTCCAAGTAATAGGTTGCACACATGGCGCGAGTTTTGCGGTATAGGGTTTTATTATAAATGACACCCACTGTAGTCTTTTTTTCTCAATGAAGATTAATAAAATTGCTGCGTTTTTCTGCTCCTCTAAATTTCTTAGTTATAGATATTCAATTGGGTGCGAAACCCTCCCTTCCTTCAAAGGCTGACTACCGTGGTATGAAGCCACACCTATCCCGATTCGCCCCTACCTTCTTCTATCCATATTTCTCTTCTCCTACAAGCATTCCATCTGCAAATTCATCAATATTTGCAGGCGTTTCTCCATCTACAGCAGATTTACAAAATCTGGCCCTGCAGGAGGGCTGAAACTTCGGTGAAGCACCACGCACAAACCGTGCATCGAATCGAGCTGAGATTTGAGAGTTTTGAAGTCCATCACTGGCCGACTAGGGCCAAGGTGGCCTTTTTCTGAATAGTGGGCCCCCACACACGTGCGGCCGGGATCACACGCACGTGCGTCTGGGCCATTGTTGTTGTCCACACGTGCAGTACTTTTCTGGTTCGTCTCTCTCCTCTCTTTCACCCCTCTTTCACCCCAAATCCCTAACCCTAACCCTAAATTACTCAAATCCCCAATTTTATGCCATTTCTTCATCCTTAGGGTTCCTCGAAATGAAATCTGTGAACCCCTTGGATTGGGGAATTATTTTTATGCATGTATGGATGAATTTACCCTCCATTGATTCTTGTTTGGTCTATAATTTTGATTGATCCGACCCTAGCATGTGTAGGCCTGGATTCGCATAAGATTCCCGTTGATTGAGTGTTTGAACTTTTGTGTGGGATGTGGAATTTTGTGTAATTGTTTCTGAACTAGTGTGATCTAAAGCTTGAAAATCTTGCACATCATACTTGAATTTCATGTCCGGTATCAATGGTGCTCCGCAATATAAATACTTAAAATAGGGAAATTTTGGGAGAGAATATTCAGCATAATAGGAGATCATACATGCATTCATATCATAGGCAGTGTTATCATAATCGTATGATTCACAATATGAATTGTACGATTCATATAGTATCGTATGGGGGTACAATTTGAATCGGACACCAAAATCGTAAATCCCAAACAATCGTACTAATCGTATGGAATCGTACAATAATCGTATCGAATCGTATGAATCATACAATAATTGTAGATTACATAAATGGGCCCAAAAATTACTTAAAAATCACTTTTTAATTCAATTTTTTCTTCTTTCTTTGTACCCTTTTTCTCATAAAACATGAAAAGGGCCTCCCCTATTAAATATATCCTCATTTTTTCTTTTGAGAGAGAGAGAGAGAGGTAAGAGAAGATTTGGGGATCTTGATGCTCAAAAACCCAAAGCAAAGAAATCAAAATACTATTCACAATGGAATCGAATGCCATTTTTCCTAACGTGATTCTACACTTAATAAAGGTACAAAATAACAAAATTATTAAAGGACTCTTGTATGTTTTTGAAGGTAAATTTTCCGAAAGACAACAAAAGAAAACAAAGGAAACAAACAAATCCTCTAATATCATCATATGTATACCATATACATTTTCTCAATTGATAATATCATGATATGTATTACTCTTTTGGTACATGTTGATGGGAAATGGATGATTAATGAGTTTTTAATCTTTTTCTGATTTACTTATATTTTTTCATTTGTTTTTTATGTATATTTTTTAAATTAAAAAATCTTATGATTTACGATACAATTTGCAATTTGATATGATTCAACCCCTTTTACAATTTGCAAAACAATAACGATATTGACAACGTTGATCATAGGATAATAATCACGATACAATCAGGGCATCAAAACCATGTACAAACATGTCCATGGCAATTAGGAATCAATGCACGGCTCAAATATAGCCATGTGATAATAATGGATTGATATGATGAAATCTCCTACATCAGGCAATCAAAAAGTCGATCTTCAGCACGTCAACATTGGGCTAGGGTTCAATTTTCAGCGTAATATGATATTGAATGGACGAGATCCGTTGAAAACAAGATGAACTGCCTTGATCGCATCCTGTCCAGATCTGGCCAGAAACTGTCAAATCTAATATATACATCTTACAGAGCATGATAGGGGAGTCTTGATCTCAAATTTCATATCAATCCGAACCCCAATGGATGAGATATGGCCTGGTCAAGTTTCAATCAATCCTAACTGTCCAAAATCATCGGATCCACGCATTGTTCAGCAAAAGCATCCACTTGTACAGATTGTTCAACCCTTCAATAACATCCCATCAGATCCATATGGCTTGGCCGAGCCTGTGGCCAGGCGATCAAGGGAAATACACATAATGGACAGTCATCATTCACATGATCATGCAGACCACATGTTCATGGACTCCACACATCAAAATAGTGGGCTGGTCATGTGGTGCCCACGCCTTTAGAGGGTGTGGATGGGCCCCGCCCCACACTTGTGGGCATCCTAGACTTTACATCTATACCATTCATCTATGATGTGTACATAATTAATGAAGGGAAAATCACATGGACCAACTTTTTTTTTCAGATTTTCCCGATATAGAAATCCTTAAAATTCTCCCACTAGGTACCTTACTAAACAAAGAAACTAATGGGGATTCCAAACTTAGAAAGATATGGAAAACTTAGATTTTAAGAAAGTGGGAGAGGAAGAAGGGAAAGTAATGCAGAGGCATTTTCACACTGGGCTCGAGTGGAGTCGCTTGTGGGATGCAGGGGCACACTCGGGATGGGTGCGGCCCACGGAGGAGGTCTCGTGTTCGAGACTCCTCACCAGGGGTGATTAATGTGCATTTCACACCGGGCTGAGTGGGGTAGCCCATGGGATACGGGGACACATTCGGGGTGGGCGGCCCATGTGATTTGGGGCCCACGAAGGGGGTTCGGCCGAGGTCTTGAAACCCATGAGATGTGGAGCCTAGGCTATGAGATAAAGGGTTTAATTCGCCATACTCTAACAGTTCGAGCTTTTAGAGCAAGTGGTTAATTGTCCTGCATCAAATTGGTATCAGAGCAGGAGGTCTCGGGTTCGAGACTCCTCACCGGGGGTGATTAATGCAGGGGCATTTTCACACTGGGCTTGAGTGGGGTTGCTCGTGGGATACAGGGGTACACTCGGGGTGGGTGCGGCCCACGGAGGTCTAGTAGAAAAGGATTTGGTGAGGATAATGTGAAGAAGGGATGAGAATATTGAGAGAGAAGAAGAAGAAGAAGAAAAGTTTGGGAGAGTTGATGTGTTAGGCTTGCTTGCCCTAACACATACTATTTTATTATGATAAAGCATATAATACACTGCAGGAGAATAGGGAAGTGTGCATATGCACTTACACAAAAAGAGCCCACTCACCACACACACTACACAATACAATACACTAGCATTCTCTATACTCCCCCTCAAGTTGGAGCATAGATGTTGATCATGCCCAACTTGTCACGAACACGATGAAGAGCATCTCGACTCAAGGATTTTGTAAGAACATCAGCAAGTTGATCCCCAGATCGAACAAAAGGAGTGACAATTTCCTTAGAAGTGATTTTCTCCCGAATAAAGTGACAGTCGACTTCAATATGCTTGGTTCGCTCGTGGAAAACTGGGTTACGAGCAATATGGATGGCCGCTTGATTGTCACAGTGAAGAGGAATAGGATCCGAAGGAGGATAGCCAAGTTCTTCAAGAAGATTGCGAAGCCACACGAGTTCACACGTCGCATGAGCCATCGCACGATATTCTGCTTCAGCTGAGGACCGGGCAACAACTGGCTGCTTTTTGCTCTTCCAGGTTATAAGATTACCACCTAGGAAGGTACAGAAGCCGGATGTAGAGCGGCGATCAAAAGTACTACCTGCACAATCAGCATCGGAATAACCAGAAAGATGAAGATGATCATGCAACTGAAAGCGAAGGCCAAGACCCGGGGCTGATTTTAAATACCGAAGTATGCGGTAGACAGCCGTGAGATGAGAAGTGCGGGGAGCTTGCATGAATTGGCTAACAACCCTCACCGCAAAAAAAAAGATCTGGGCGAGTAATAGTCAGGTAAATAAGCCGGCCTACAAGTCGTCGATACATCTCGGGATCAGTAAGAAGAGAACCATCATCTGGTCGAAGCTTCTGTGAAGTATCCATGGGAGTGGTAGCAGGCTTGCACCCTAACATGCCGGTCTCCATGAGCAGATCAAGTGCATATTTCCATTGTGACAAGACCAATTTGGATGATGAGCGAGAAACTTCAATTCCGAGGAAGTAGCGAAGAGGACCAAGATCTTTGATCTCAAACTTGGTCTTCAAAAATTCTTTGATCTCCCTCATTCCAGTAGAATCACTACCAGACAAAACAATATCATCCACATAGACAATGAGAACCATGATGCCCGTCGATCGACGACATATAAAGAGAGAATGATCGTCATGACTACGAACAAAGCCAAACTCCAAGAGAGCCTGACTAAATTTTTCGAACCATGCACGTGGAGATTGTTTGAGTCCATAAAGAGCCTTCTTCAACCGACATACAAGTGCAGGGTTGTGAGAAGCAACAAAGCCAGGAGGTTGATGCATGTAAACTTCCTCTGCAAGGTCCCCATGGAGAAATGCATTCTTAACATCAAGCTGAAACAGGGGCCATGATAAATTAACGGCCAAGGAGAGCACAACACGAATGGAATTAAGCTTAGTCACCGGAGAGAATGTCTCGAAGTAATCCACACCATGAGTCTGTGTGTAACCTTTAGCAACAAGACGGGCTTTATAGCGATCAATTGAGCCATCTGGAAGAAACTTGAGTGTATAAACCCATCGACAGCCAACAGGTTTATGGCCTACAGGAAGTGGCACAAGATCCCAAGTATGATTCTTCTCAAGAGCAGACATTTCTTCCATCGTCTTTGTCCAATCAGGACTCTGAAGAGCATGTGAGAGAGATCTAGGAATAGTCTGTGATGAAAGGGAAGCTGCAAACGACTGAAAAGACGGTGAAAGATGATCACATGAAACGAAATTACTAATGGAGTGTTGAGTACAAGATCGTGACCCTTTGCGCAAGGCAATGGGAAGGTCTAAACTCGAGTTAGGAGAATGACCTGAACCAACATCCAAAGTGAGCAGAAGGGTGGATGGCTGAGCTTGTGAAGATTTATCTCGACGATGATACACCCGCAGAGGCTTAGACTCACCCATACCACCAACAGGATGCTGAATAGAGGGGAGAGGAGTTTTCCCATGATCACTAGTGGAAAGAGGATAAGAGTCATACTCCCCCTGACTCGCAAGAGGATCAAAAAGGGAACGGCCAGGAGAGGAGAAAAAAGAAAGATCCTCAAAGAAAGTGACATCAGCAGAGACATATTTCTTGCGAGTCAATGGGTCAAAGCATTTATACCCTTTCTGACTCCGAGTATACCCTATAAAGACACATTTAATCGCCCTTGGACTAAGTTTATCATTACTCTCATCCAAAATTTGAACAAAGCATGTACAACCAAAAACTTTAGGTGGTAAAGGATATGGATTATCATGAGGATACAATATAGTAAATGAAGATTTGTAAGATAGAATACGTGATGGTATACGATTAATAAGAAAAGTAGCAGCTAAAGAGCATCTCCCCAAAAATGTTTGGGTAGATGCATACCAAGCAAAAGAGTGCGAGCAACTTCAAGAAGATGACGATTCTTTTGTTCTGCAATACCATTTTGTTGTAGAGTGCGAGCACATGACGTCCTAGACAAAATACCATGTTCCTGCAAGAAGGACAGAAAGGCAGTAGACATGTATTCTCCCCCATTATCAGAATGGAGGGATTTGATGGAACAATGAAATTGAGTGCGCACTTCATGATAAAACACTTTAAACGCATCAAACACTTCACTTTTAGATTTCAAAAGATAAATCCAAGTCATGCGGGAATAATCATCAATAAAGGTAACAAAATATTTAAATCCAAAAGTCGAGGTAACCGGAGCCGGTCCCCAAACATCCGAGTGAACCAAAAGAAAAGATTGAGATTTCCTCCCAGAAGAGCTAAAAGGAAACGTAGCACGATGATGTTTAGACAATTCACAAATATCACAACATAATGGTTTGGTGACAGATAAGGAGGGAAACAAAAGTCTCAATCTAGCAATGGATGGGTGGCCTAAGCGGCAATGCCACCGAGTCATGGACTCTCAATCTAGAGAAAGGGTACTAGAAGCGGCAACAGGTGTATCATCGAGAAGATAAACGCCTCCTCGCTCATGCCCCCCATCAATCACTCTCTTCGTCTGTAGGTCCTGAAACAAACAATAAGAAGGAAAGAAGGTGATGGAACAATTGAGTGATTTAGTAAGAGAGCTAACAGACAATAAGTTTAATGGAAAATGAGGCACATGTAATACGGAGGAAAAAGACAAAGAAGAAGAGAGAGGGATGGAACCAATCCCAGAGATGGGAGATTGGGTTCCATCTGTGACTGTGACATACTGAGTGGTAGATGAAGGAGAATAAGAAGAAAATGATTGCAGCTTACCAGTCATATGGGAGGAAGCTCCAGAGTCAATGACCCAGGAGGTAGGAGAGGATGACGCAAGAAGGGCGGTACCTGACTGGGCCGAAGCCGCATGAGAAGGCTCAGGAAGATCCCGAATGTGAAGCCGCATAAGGGCATCATATGCCGCCCGAGAAATGATAAGAGACTCCCCTGAAGTAGTCTGCTCAGCTGTCAGGATGGAAGACTGTATCTCAGAAGTAACAGTGGAAGCAACAGAAGCAGCAGCATACGTAGGACGACCATGTAGCTGCCAACAATAATCAATAGTGTGATTAGTTCCACCGCGGGAACCATCACGTCCACGTCCACGTCCACCACGACCACGAAGACTACGGGCGCCACGACCGCGATCTCCCTCGCGGCCTCTACCACGACCAGCAAAACCAGGAGTGCACCCTGAGCTCAAGGATGGTACCCGAAGACCAAGGGAAGATTGATCACCAGCAAGATGCGCCGAACGCTCGGGTGGCACAAATGAATGAGAAGGAAGAGTAGAGGCCATAGCACGCTGACACATGACATAAACTGTCGTCAATGGGGGAAGAGGATCCTGCATAACAACCTGATCGCGAACGTGCAGATAATCAGAACTCAACCCAGCGAGGAACTGCATGATACGAGTATCATCCCGTTGCTTATGAGCAATGTCATGATCCTCTTTACATTTGGAAGGAAGAGGCTGATACATATCCAACTCATCCCACATACCCTGAAGCGTCGAGTAGTAGTCTTTTAAGGATCTGGAGTTTTGTTGAAACCGACCAATTTCTTGAATAAGCTAGAATACTTGTAAAAAATTTTGAGATTCCGAGAACATATCATGAAGCGAATCCCAAATAGCCGAGGATAAAAACATCACTGAGTGGCTAATCGAGGAATCCATGTTATTCAACAACCATGCAATAACTTGATAATTCTCCTTTGTCCAAGACTTGTAAGTAACATTTGTAGAGCTTGGGGGATCATCCAAAATATACGACAACTTGTCACGGGCTCCTAAAAATACTTTTACAGATTGTGCCCATTGAAGATAGTTGTCACCATTCAACCTAATGGAGGTAATCAACAAGGGGGGTTGGGTTCAAGAGACCCTATCCCAAGAGATGAGGGCCCTTTGTCAGCCATAGTAGAGTCCAAGAGAAAGAAAACTATGCCAAGAGACCCCCTATGCCAAGAAGGACTAATTCAAACAACTCTATCTCCCCCAATCCTTCAGATAACAAGAGATAAACTTCAAACAAACATCAATCATCCAAAAAACAATGAAACGCAGTCAAAAGAGGCATGTCCGAGTGAAAAACGGCCCAGTCGCACGCCCATTTGAGGTTAAAAACCTCTCAAACATTGATCTTGAGTAAAAAAATCCACCATGGATAGCTTAGGAGGAAGATTTCAGTCCATCTCAAGCAAAGAAACCAAAGAAAAGCTTATCGATTTAACGTAGATCGAAGAAAAACGAAATCTGGAACCGATTTTCGAATTTCTCTATTTCGCCCAAAAAACCATGAAAAGAAGTCTAATAAATTCTGAAAAAATCATGACAAATCTTCTAAAATCAAGATCTATCAAACCCCTAAACTTTCAGCTCAAATGGAGGCCATACGTCCGTACAACGCTAACGTCAGCCGTACGGCTGCTGACGTCAGCAAGGTAACGTGTCACATCTCAACCTGTTGGATGTAGAATACATAGATCTTTGCTCTGATACCAAGTAGAGAAGGATTTGGTGAGGATAATGTGAAGAAGGGATGAGAATATTGAGAGAGAAGAAGAAGAGTTTGGGAGAGTTGATGTGTTAAGCTTGCTTGCCCTAACACATACTATTTTATTATGATAAAGCATATAATACACTGCAGGATAATAGGGAAGTGTGCACATGCACTTACACAAAAAGAGCCCACTCACCACACACACTACACAATACAATACAATAGCATTCTCTATAGGTCTCGTGTTCGAGACTCCTCACCAGGGGTGATTAATGCACATTTCACACCGGACTCGAGTGGGGTAGCCCGTGGGATGCGGGGACACAATCGGAGTGGGCGGCCCATGTGATTTGGGGCCCACGAAGGGGGTTCGGCCGAGGTCCTAAAACCCATGAGATGTGGGGCCTGGGCTATGAGATAAAGGGATTAATTCGTCATACTCTAACAGTTCGAGCTTTTAGAGCAATTGGTTAATTGTCCTGCATCAAATTGGTATCAAAGCGGGAGGTCTCGGGTTCGAGACTCCTCACCGGGGGTGATTAATGCAGGGGCATTTTCACACTGGGCTTGAGTGGGATCGCTTGTGAGATGCAGGGGCACACTCGGGGTGGGTGTGGCCCACGGAGGAGGTCTCGTGTTCGAGACTCCTCACCAGGGGTGATTAATGCGCATTTCACACCGGGCTCGAGTGGGGTAGCCCGTGGGATGCGGGGACACAATCGGAGTGGGCGGCCCATGTGATTTGGGGCCCACGAAGGGGGTTCGGCCGAGGTCCTAAAATCCATGAGATGTGGGGCCTGGGCTATGAGATAAAGGGATTAATTCGTCATACTCTAACAGTTCGAGCTTTTAGAGCAATTGGTTAATTGTCCTGCATCAGAAAGCGCAAGACTCTTCCTTAAAAACTGTCAGCAAGAGGTCTGATATGAGTAACCTATCACTAGCAGTTCTAAGTAACTTCATTGCTTTGTCCAATTTGGATGGTAACATGGATATATATGATGTGCTCATAGATGACCCTACTGGTATGGTTGTCTCAACATCTCGAAGTGTGATGCAAGGAGTACCAGCCAATGCACCAAAAGCTCAAGAGTTGTTGGAGAAGCACCGGAAGCGCTCCCGGGAAAACCAACCGAGACCTCCCCGTGGGCTACCCCATATCTCACATGTTCCACAGTGGGCCCCACCCCATGGCCATTCTGCATCTCACAGACCCCACCTCATGGGCCACCCCACCCCCAATGTAGAGATGCACCTACATCATCCGCCCACACCAGTAAGGAAACTCAAACAGTGGTCTCCTACTCTAGTATCACTTGATGCAGGGAGTGTCGGCCAACACATCAAAAGCTCCAGAGTTGTTGGGAAAGCACCGGAATATCCATTTATCCAGGCCCTCCCAGGAAAACCGATCAAGACTTCCCTATGGGCTACCCTGTATCTCACAAGTCCCACAGTGGACCCCACCCCGTGGCCATTTTGCATCTCATTGACCCCACCTCATGGGCCACCCCACCCCAGTGTGAAGATGCACCTGCATCAGAGTGACCCTTACACTCCCAACCATAGACCTCTCATTATCCAATGATTCCTTATAAAGATCTTAACTTGGAAGTTGGAATGTGCGAGGCCAAAATAGGTCTTCCATGCAAAAGGAGCTTAGTGATGCCAATTATATCCTTGACCTTTCCATTATCTGGATAGTTGTAACGCACATCAACAAGTCAAATTTATATTATACTTGCAATACTATTCTTCCTAGCTCTTGGAAGAACAAATCAAATGTCGATTATGGTTCTAATTGTAGGATTCTCATAGCTTGGAAGCGCTCTATCTAGGTCTCAATTCTGAATATAACTAATCCATTCACTGGTGTCTATGCTTCAAATGACGCCCACCAAAGGATAGACCGATGGGATGATATTACTCAACTCAAAATTGGTCTTTCTTCTCCATGGATCATGGCCAACGATTTCAATTGTATCTGCTACCTTCATGAGAAAAGAAGTGGAGCAAACCCAAACTTGAGACAAATTGAAGACTTCAACAATTGATTCTCCTTAGCGGGGTTTGATGATCACATGCTCACTGGTAATATCTTTTCATGGTTAAACTCTAGCTCGGACTCTCAAAGGATTGAGTGCAAATTAGATCGACTTCATGCCAACTCCATCTGCACTGACTCCTTTGGCAACTAGAAAGCCTCCTCCTACTTGCACCCTGGTCTTTCGGATCACTCCCCTATGCTCCTAGACTTGGATGTTGGATCATTTAGTCAGATAAATTCATTCTGTTTCTTTAATTACTAGCACAAAATGGATGGTTTCTTCTAGATTGTTGATGTGTGGTCCTCTACTGTTGATGGAATGCCTACAACTGTGGTTGCCACTAAGCTAAAAAGAGTTAAACATGCATTGAAAAATTCGGTGGCCAATAGACTTAGGCTTTCCTCACAAATCTTCAATGCTAAAAAGAATCTAGAGCCAAGGTGTGCCGTATCGGTATCGGTTGGCGTAACGGTGACCGCCAAAACCGATACGGATACGGGGGCGTAACGGCGATACGGGGGCGTAACGGCCCGTAACGGCGCAAAATTTTTTTTTTTGCCAAAAAATATGAAAAAATATGGATTAAATCCGGAATATTCTAAGCAATCCAAATATGCATTCATTTATAAATTGGAACATGGTTACGGTGGTGTAACGGTCCACTCTTTGGTGAGAAGTTGTATCGGATTGTCTGATGAATTTATGAATCAGATAACCTAAATTTGACTACAAAATTCATATATTTATTTTTCTAACTATCTACTATCAATGATAGATATATTAGAATGAATGTAATATGAAAATATCTTACATTAGGTGTTTGCAATTATTTTTGAGGAATTTCTCGAACATACCTGTGCACGTGATTGTGATTCCTGTCTATAACCTGTCATCCTCAAGTCAAGAATATTTAAAAAAATTAGTAGTGTCTGATATACTCCCCTGCAACTTGATTAAGGATTACTTGATTGGTTGTCAGGGGAGTTATTTTAAATACAAGTTCGGTAGTGTCAAGTGTGTGCATGACTACATGGCTTCTTGCAATAATACTGTTGTGACCTGTCTGCTGCAAATACTTACCTTAATACAAATATATACTCACAATCACAAGTCACCAGACTCACCACCAAAATGAAAATCTGCTTTTTTGTGGTTGCTCGACCTCCACATCATCGTCATCGTCACCATCAGGCTGAGGCTGTCCAATAGGTGTAGGTGCTGCATATCCATAATATCCAGTGCCAGAAGGAAATACTAGATCAACGAAACCAGAGGATGACTGATCCTGACTAGGCAACGACTCTGACCCCGAGTAAGGATATCCACCAGTGCCCGTCAAATAGCCATACTGGTGCCCATACTGAGGCTGTTGAGAATCTTGAGATTGAGAGTGCGTCTGCTGTGAATCCTGTGATGAGTAACTTGGATTTGAATCTGGATATCTATAATCATATGGATATTGATCGGGAGGGCTACTCCAACATGAATGTGATGGAATAGGCTCAGTATAACCACCATAATTATAATCCAATTGACCATAAGAATATCCATCATAATAACCAAAACCATGAGCCTGTTGATGTTCCGGACCTCCCGGTCCCCGTGCACCACTAGATGTACCCTCCTCCGGCTGGCTGTATCGTGACTCGGTACACTCGTAAGTCCGACCTCGTGTACCACGTCGTCGATGTTCATCGTCATCGCGATCTGTAGACGGCTGTATAGGGGGGTAAGCAACACCAGAAGTGCCAGCACCAGGGGCAGGGGGGTCGTCATCATCTGACACGGTCACGCTACCACTGCTTGTACTCTTTTGTTGATCTTGAGCCGTATCCGTACGTGGCATAAACACTGCCCCTCTTACTGGGTCCAACACATCTGCACGACTCTCTTGTTGCGCTCTGCGTATTTCTGGGTCATCAATTTCCAATTCTTCACTATCCTCTTCAATTTGCTTTTCCCTTGTTTCCAACCAAGGTAGAAGTGGGTCATCCTCATCATAAATATTGTCCAAGTTTATTGGACAGTAGTCTCCGTCATCAGTAGCTGTAATGCTCCTATGATGTCGTCGCATTCTTAGTTTTATATTGTAGTGCATGAAGACAAGTCTATCTAATGTTCTAGTCTGCAATCTATTCCTATTCTTTGAATGAATGAGCGCAAAACAACTCCTTTCACAGCTAGAGGAAGACGTTGTCTGGCTCAAAACTTTTACTGCAATTTTTTGGAGAGCCTTCGTACTCTCTCCGAAATTAATCCACCATTCGGCCGGTTGCAACCTAGATACTGCATGTTGTGCAAGAGCATCTCCAAAGCTACCAAGGCGATTTCCAAATGTATCTAATTCATTCAACGCCTTTATTTGCAGATCTAAGTCAGGCTCTAATCTCTTTATCACATTTTTTAGCCCGACACGAACTTCATCATCCGCAACAAATGATTGGGCATATCTATACCTAGGATTTAGGTAGTAACCTGCTGCATGAAGATCGTGATGGAGTTGCTTTGTCCATCTCTTGTCGATCATCTTCCAATAAGTCTCCCAACTTCTACAATCACGTTGAATTGCAAGCTTTGCCTTATCCATGGCATCATATAGGAAGCCCATGGTAGGTGCTTCATCGGTTTCAACAAGACGGAGTACCCTCATTAGTGGCTCCATCACCTTTAGGATCGCCTTAACCTTCTTCCAATATTTGTTGTCCCGTATGGTGTTCGCAACGTCGACCGGTGTCCCTGATGTCTTCTTCCCATGTTTTGTGTTGAGCCATTCTCGGGAAGCGAACATCTCACTCAACTCTCCCCTATGCTGGAATAAACTCTCTAATGCTATAAAGTTTGTTGCGAATCTAGTCGCCGCAGGCCTCAACAACTCTCGTCCTTTCGTGAACTTTCTCATTATTGCGACTACTTGATTATGGTTGTAAATAAACGTCGTCACTTCCCTTGCCCTTTCGACCATTTCCTTAACATTCTTCTTCTTCCCAATATCTTCCAATATAAGATCAATACAATGGGCAGCACATGGTGACCAAAAAAGATGTTTTCTCTTATCCATTAACATATGTCCTGCAAGCTTATATGTTGCTTCATTATCTGTCACAATCTGCACTATATTCTCCTCTCCAATCTCGTCCACAACTTTATCCATTAGTTCATTAATATAATTAGCATTTTTTGTTGCCTCTGACGCATCAATTGACTTATGGTATATAGTTCCTAAGTGGCAGTACACCATGAAGTTGATCATGCTACGTCTGGTTGGGCCAGTCCAACCATCACACATAATCGTGCATCCTCTGGCTTGCCATACAGGTTTAAAGGTAGCCACGTATGCTTTCACATCCGCATACTCTGCATTTGTCCATTTCCCTCTAATGTCCTTAGCTGTGGGAGCTTTTATTCCTTCACCTGCTTCTGCTGCAGCATCAATTACCACCTGCCAATATGGAGAATTGGCCGCATTAGGAGGTATGTTAGCATGTATAAATAACTTTGCTGCTGCTCTACCTAATTTCTCAACGGAAGTTCTACTCCACATTTGTTTTATTTTTTTTGTTTAGTTGATTCTTTCCTAAACAGGATTGGATCAATAGAGGGTCTCCTAGACTCATTTACTTCTTCATCTTCACGTATAGGGGCATCACGTGAAGATGTTTGTCGTCGGCTCCCAAACATACGTCGTAACCCACCAAACCTACCCCCCAGACCCTCAGTCCCACCTACAGAAGCAGTTGCACTTCCAGTTGCACTCCCACTCCCACTCCCACTGCCCCCCCCCCCTCTATCACGCACTGACCCATGCGTGCCAAACATGCGGCGACGTTCTTCCTCTTCACGAGCTACACGCAAGCTCTCTCTCCTAGCTATAGTTAATTCCCGATCTGAATCTTCGTCAGAATCAATAATATCTTCATCACGAACGCCCATATATTCAGGACCAAACACCTCCTGTCGAGCTGCATCCAAAATATCATCTTTCTTCTTTTGTACAGCAGCACGTTTACCCTTCGACTCATCCAGACTAGCTTGCATTAAAAGCATTATCTCTCTCGGTACTCTGGCACATGGTGCAACTTGACCTTTTCGATGTGCTAAATGTTGTTTGAGACGGGTAATTCCACCAGTCACATGTCTATCACAATAGTTGCACTTCATTTGGTGCCTAGTACCACCAACCCTCTCACAATGTTGCCATCCAATATCCTCACTTACTTGTTGTTGGCCAGACCCAGACATTTCTTTAAGTTTAGGTAGATGAGTGTATGTCTGTATAACCTATATTAATAAAGATGATTTTATGTTCTAAGTAAAATACTAAACCCTAAGAAGCTCCAAAACCTGTCCAATATAAGCAAATAAAAATATAAAGTCACTAATTCGAAAATACAAAAAAAATATTAAATAGCACCCCAAATCTGTAAAATGCACATTAACATTTTCTATTATGATTAACATATCACATGGCATGATTAAAACAGAAAAATAACCATTAAAAATTGATTTTTCGAATTTAAAAAAAAAAGGGTAAAAATACATGCATAAATAGAAAAAAAATATTTAAAAAATATTAAATGGCACCCCAAATCTGTAAAATGTACATTAATATGTTCTAATATGATTAACACGTCATATGGCATGATTAAAACAGTAAAACAACCATTAAAATTTGATTTTTCGAATTTAAAAAAAAAAAGGTAAAAATACATGCGTAAATAGAAAAAAATATTAAAAAAATATTAAATGGCACCCCAAATCTGTAAAACGCACATTAATATGTTCTAATATGATTAACACATTATATGGCATGATTAAAACAGCAAAACAATCATTAAAATTTGATTTTTCGAATTTTTAAAAAAAGGGTAAAAATACATGCGTAAATAGAAAAAAAATAATAAAAAATATTAAATGGCACTCCAAATCTGTAAAATGCACATTACTATGTTCTACTATGATTAACACATCATATGGAATGATTAAAACAGCAAAACAATCATTAAAATTTGATTTTTCGAATTTTTAAAAAAGGGTAAAAATACATGCGTAAATAGAAAAAAAATAATAAAAAATATTAAATGGCACTCCAAATCTGTAAAATGCACATTACTATGTTCTACTATGATTAACACATCATATGGAATGATTAAAACAGCAAAACAATCATTAAAATTTGATTTTTCGAATTTTTAAAAAAAGGGTAAAAATACATGCGTAAATAGAAAAAAAATAATAAAAAATATTAAATGGCACTCCAAATCTGTAAAATGCACATTACTATGTTCTACTATGATTAACACATCATATGGCATGATTAAAACAGCAAAACAATCATTAAAATTTGATTTTTCAAATTTTTAAAAAAGGGTAAAAATACATGCGTAAATAGAAAAAAAATAATAAAAAATATTAAATGGCACTCCAAATCTGCAAAATGCACATTAATATGTTCTACTATGATTAACACAACATATGGCATGATTAAAACAGCAAAACATGTTAAAAAAAGTATAAATACCTATTTTTGACGAATTCGGAATTTCTGAAAAATGGCCCCCCGAGCTTCGATTCAACAAAAACCGCAATACAATGCGTTTTTATCACAAAAACCCAACCAAGGTTGGTCGAAATTGGCAGTAGAAGGGGTGAGAAGTACTTTGGAAGCAAGAAAATTGAAAAAAATCAGCAAAACAGTGCTTAAAAAGCCAAAAAAAAATACCGTTTTCTGACCGTTACGGGCGGCCCGTTACGGGTTGACCGTTACGCCCCGTATCGGCCCGATACGGGTGCAAAAAATCGTATCGGCCGATACGGCCCCGTAACGCGTAACGGCTCAGTCCGTTACCGTTACGTATCGGCCGTATCGGCCGATACGTAACCGTTTTGGCATTCCTTGTCTAGAGCACATCTAACTAGCAGTGCAACGAGACCCTTATAGCTCCAACTTTGATATGGAAAAAAAAAAAAGGGTTAAAGAGGAATTGGATCACCTCTAGAGATTGGAATTGTCTATGCTCAAACAAAAAGTCAGAGACACTAGGCTTAACCTGGGAGATGCCAACTCCAGATATTTCTATTCCTCAATTAATTTTAGACAAGCATGCTAAAAAAAAAAATTGTGAAATTAAGGATAAGGATGGGTTCATCTGTACTAATTAGGATGAAATTAAGGCTGCCTTAGTTGATCATTTTAAACAAATTGTTACAAATTAAGTTGTGATCGAATGTACAGAAAACCATTCTGAATATGACATCAATGTCCTCGCACAGAAATCCAAAACCCATATTCCATTTTCCTTTGACCCACTTTTTACCAAAATACCCTTAGTTTACCCCTTCTGCAAAACTACACCAAGCTAATTTGGTTAGTGAAATCCCAAAACTATCCCTCCCCAAGCCATGAGAAGCTTCCAATGTCTCAATCCTAGCCACTCAATTCCAAAGCCTCCTAGAATTCCCTAAATCCTAACAGGCCTTAAGTGTTTCTTCAATTTACACCTATACCACCCCATTAGCATCTAAGATCATGCCAATTGTCGATCATCCCCAATCTTCCTACCCTTTAGAACACTCCCAACCTCTCCTCAATTACAACTTTATCGCCCCTCTCCTTTACAATGTTCGAATTATCTCCGATATTATCTTTATCTCTAGCTCAGCGATACCGATAACACTGGTAACGATACCGATAACGTTGGCAGTATCAGAAATTTCAGGTATTAGCAATGTATCGTTAAATATCGCCAATGTATCAATATCATTAATGTAATCGCCCAACTATGTAAATTTTAGGTGTCGCTTGTATTGCGAATGCATCAATATCGCTAATGTATCGCCAATATTTTTTACTATGTAAATTCTAGGTATTGCTTGTACCATAAGTGTATTGACGATATTTCAATAATATTGCTGACGTATTAATATCATTAAAATTTTGTTTATTAGAAAAAAAAAAAAAAAAAAAAAAAAAAAAAAATTTCAATTTTTTTTTCCATTGGCACATGGTTGTATGTAGTGTTCAATTTGTCATTGATAATATTGATAATATCTCGATATTATCGATATCGCAACATGTGCGATATTGAGACCACAATCTTTGGTTTTCTTTCCAATTGTTGATGATTTCTTGGTGAAATATCATGCGTTGGTGATATTTTGCAATATCGATGGATGTTTGGATGGAAGGTTGGATGGTTAAATAGGCTAGATGGGATGGTTGGACTAATTTCTTACAACAACACATGCTTTTAAGGCCCCATTAAATGGAAACTTGTTATATATGCCTTCTTTTTGCAAATTTTTTATTTCTAAATATGCAAATATGTACATTTTAACATCTCCTGAAGTTCCACTGAAAATTCCACCAATTTTCCCATGTTTCCCCGCATTTCCGGTTATCAGTGATATCGATATTGTTTCCGTATCCCTGCCCAGCGAAACTTGTAGCGATACCGATACTTCAAACATTGCTCCTTTATAAATAGAGGCTTCTTGCTACAAAAGAGGGGTCTTGCCTCTCAAAAATTCCAAGTCCTATAGCTCCCTCTACGATCTAAACTCCTATACTAAGAGAAAATCTGTTATTCATAATGAAGAAGGAGAGTTTGAGACAAGGGCTAAGAGCTTGGGAAGCTCTTCTCTACCAAGGTCAAAGAGTACAACTCTACCCCTTGGAGTGGTGAGCCATGGCTTCAGAAACCTTTAGGTAGAAGAACGGTTCTCTTGTTCTTCCTTCATCATCTCTCCTAAAAGAAGCAAGCTAGGCAAGATCCTCCTCATTGCAAGATCTTGAAGAACCTTCAAGGAGCTCCAATCCAAGTTCAAGCCCAACTTGAAGAGAAGACAAATCCATCAAATTCGCAAGGACAAAAAGACCAAGACACGGATCCTTTGCCACATCCCTCCCACTCTCTTTATCAATTCTTATTATGGCCCTCCTACTTTCTATCTCCTCTTCTTCTTCTCTTTTCTTTTTGGTTACATTGGGAACCAACCAAACCATTTATTGAAATTCCAATTGAGGGAATCTCATTCTCATCAAGTAGAGACCATTGTACGCGGTGGAACAGGGAGCCTAACACCTTCCCTATTCCACAAATGTGGGCCATACCCAAGAACTTGTTGAATAGCCGACATAGGGGTAAAGTCCCCAAAAATCAAGAGAATCACTCCCTTGATTGTTGGATAAAAAATAAGGGTGCTAACCTATCCCTGAACCGTACATGAAAAAGGCTAGTAGGGACTCCAAGATTGACTTCGAAGGCTTTACAATTCATATAGGCCTTTGTCACTACAACGACATCCCCGCCTCCTTAAAAAGGAGCATCTACACTTACAAGTGTTTAGAAACTGCAAGCAGCAGGACTTGCCCATCCTCAACTCGTACTTTCTAGATTTAGAGGGGCATTACCAGTTGTCTTTAAGCTACTGAGAATGCTTCTATCAATGTCTATATTTTACTGGTGTGCATGCCTTGTAGAATTTCTGTCATTCTATAAAGGCAGATGGCATGATGGTTGTATTACATTTACATCTATAAGGAGAAATGCAGGCATGTAGGGGGCTCGCGGTTACCACAACATACCCCTATTGGTAATATAAAAATCAAATGACCTAGCTTTCCCTACAACAGGTTTAAACACAACCAATGAAATAAAAGCTAACAATTCTTATCACATCCAAAAAATAAGGTTGATATAGCCATTTTCCCAATTTCAGGGATAAAATGTTTCAACAAGAGAATTGTATCATTATTTTGAGAGAGAGAGAGAGAGAGAGAGAGAGAGAGAGAGAGCATCCTCCATCAACCCAAAAATGTGTACTGTTCATCTGATGGGCCTCACTGTGGGTGGACTGTCCCAAAATTCCTTCCAATGGGACAATTAGACCCTTTGATCAACAGCATATATATAGCAATCTAGGGCACTTTTGCGACATGTCCATCCATGATGGGGCCCATCAAAGCAGTCATCCAGATCGCCAAACCATTGACTCCACTGCTACAGAGTCAAGGCCCAAGGACACTATACATAACCTCAGACTGACAATCACATCATTTCTCTTTCAACAATACAATTTACACCTACAGGTCAGCTACCTAATGGCTATAATGCATACAGAGATATTAAACAAGGGACTTTGAAGAGCAGCTTCAATTAAGATTATAGACTCAAAATGCTAGTGTAAACCAGCGTGTGTTAATCAGTAACTTACAAGTCGAGACAGACTACTCTCGGACATCGAACAGCAGAAACAGACATCATTAGAGGTTGAAAATTCAATTGAGTCCAAACTTTCTTCTGGCTCAACTTTACAGTGTTTCAGTTCAACTTTTGAACAGGAACCGAATTGTCCATCTTCTAAAACTGAATGTGGCTCGTTCCCTGTTGAGTAGAGATTGGAAATACCAAGCAGTTCATCTAACAATGAACACCTAAAATATCAAAATAATCAACTGCATCAATGAAAAGAGCATAGAAAAGAGAAGACAAACCAGATGGACAATGTTTCTCTTCCATTGTAAGGGGATATTCATGGCATTTAGACGCATTCACATTAGTCTTAAGGGTACTTCCCATGTTATCATCATCCAATTCCATTTTGGGCAATGTGACTGGCTCGTTTCCTGCCAAGTAGTTGCTATTGAAGTTAATAAAGAAAATAGGTGCTGTAAAGAGAAATTATAGGATACAAAGCCGCAGAAAACGTGTACTCTTCCCAGGCACTATATTCTGTACATGTGGGGCCATGGGTCAGTTAACCAGACCTGATCTGATAAGCTGCGCCAAAAATGGGAGATGCCTGGAAAATCACTCAGATTGGAAGTTCCGTCCCTTGAATTGGTCCTATTTTCTGTTGAATGTGGACCTTTGCTGTATTCGTCCTCACCACCCATTTTGTAGGCCACTCATATAAGAGTTACTCTTTTGACCTGGGATAGTTTTGGAGCATCTCTCATCAGCGCATCAGATCAACAGTCCCCATGTACAGAATCCTGTGACTCAGCAAACTATACATCAGCTGAGGCTTAGTACCCTATAATTGCTCCGCTGTAAATCACCACATAAGAATCTGAAAGGGAAAACACAAGAACATAATGAAATATTGATTCAATGGTCTAGAGGTTTTAGAAGAAACATACAAGAGCCACTAACCAGAGTATGTACATTTTTGTTCATCAGATAGAGGATATCTACAGCTACCAGCATCGGATATGTTCACACTTCCATTCTCATTTTCACTGTACCCTATCATAGACATGGTCTGGAGTCTTCCCAAGGAGTTCTCAAGATGGGAGGAATTCTCTGTCGCTTCCTGTTCTTTATCCAAATATTCAGGATGGCATTCACCATCGAACATTTTAAAGCCAGTGAAGCTTAAAGGTGCAGTTTGGCTTCTTGCATCTCCCTCTGCATTTGTCATGTCATCATCAATAACACCGGATGGTAATTCTGAGTCATCAGGCATCCTTTTAGATATTGGTATCATATCCACATCTTCAGCACTGAAGTTACCATCAGCCATATTGAAGCCGTGTGAGTTAGAAGGAGCATTCCCACTTCTATCAACTCCTCCATTCATTGAATCTCCCTCAATCATGTGGCATGGTAATTCTGAGGCAACGGAAGTCCTTTTAGAGCTATTTTTGAAGGGGGAAGATTCTTCCATTGTTGTCATTACTTCATCCTTTTCATCAGCGCATTTAGTTTCAATTATTCCCGTGTCAGGAAAGCTTAGAGGAGCAGTTTCACATCTTGTAGCTCCCTCTTTGCTCACTGAATCTTCATCAATCATGTAGCATGGATTTTGGGAGGCATCAGAATTCATTTTAGAGCTGTCATCATGAGATTTTTCTGTCGTTTTTGGTACTTTTTCCATGCCTTCATCTTCACATTTATTCCCAATCACTCCAGAGTCAGGAGAGCTGGAATGAACAGTTCTGCTTCTTGAAGCTGCCTCTTCATGCACTGAATTTTTCTCACCACTGTACTTCATCCGCATCTCCTGCTTCATTTTACAGCTAACGGCAGAATTGGAAGATTTTACTATTGATTTTGGTACTTCATCCACATGTTCAGCGTTGCATTTACTCTGGACTGCAGCTCCCTCTTCCTTGATTGAATCTCCATCTATCAGGTAGCATGCGGTGTCTGATGCATCAAAAGTACTTTTACAGCTATTCTCATGATGGGAAGACTCTTCCTTTGCATTCGGTACTTGCTCCCTATCTCCAGCGTCACATTTAAGGGCAACTACTTCAATGTTAGACATGCATGAAGGACGAGGTGGGCTTCTCACATCTCCTTCATCCAAGTCTTTGTCAATCACGTTGAATGCTTTTTGCAAGGCATCACAAGTCATTTTGGAGCTACCGTCATGATGAGATGTTTCTGTTCTTCTTGGTACATTTTTCATAACTTCAGCGTCAGGTTTATTCCGAATCATCTCAAAGTCAGACGAGTTTGAATGAGCAGCATTGTTTCTTGAAGCTCCCTCAATCACCGAATCGTTATCAACAATGCTCTTCATCCACATCTTCAGCTTCCTTTTAGAACTAATGGCACAATCTGAAGATTTTTTTGATGTTGGTATCTTGTTCGAATCTTCAGCATCACATTTACTCTCAACCATCTTGAAGTCAGATGAATTTGAAGGAGCCATTCTGCTTTTAGCAGCTCTCTCTTCATTTGCTGAATATCCACCATCCTTGTGGAATGGTGCTTCTACCACATCAAAACTCTTTTTAGATCTAGTTTTGTACCGGGAGGATACTTCCAATACTGACTTCTGCGTATCTACAACATTGCATCTAGTCCCAATTATTTCAACATCACACGAGCTCAAAGAAGCACTTCTACTTCTTGCAGCACCCTCTTCATCATCCATAGTCATTTTAGAGCCACTATCATGATCAGCAGATTTTCCCGGTTTTGTGGGAAGTTTGTCTGGAGTTTCAGCATCACGCTTATTCCCAATCATTTCAAAGTCAAGAGCAGTTCTGCTTCTTGCAGCTCCTACTTCATTCATTGAATCTTCATCAATAACATAGCGTGGTATTTCCGAGATATCGGAAGTCCTTTTAGAGCTACTAGCATAATTAGAATATTTTTCCATCGGAGTTGGTGCTTTGTCCGTACTCTCAGACATCTCGAAGTTAGATGCGTTACAAGGAGGTGTTCTGCTTCCTGTAGCTTCCTCTTCATTCATTGTAGCTCCCTTTTCATTCATTGCATCTGTACCAACCATGTAGCGTGGCATTTTAATAGACGGTGAACATTCAGGGGAAGGTTTCCTCTCTCTAGCTTGTTTTCCTTTATGGTGATTGCTGTTGTTTCTTGTGGAGAAGTTCAACCTTTCCAAGGTACTTGTGCCGAAGATTTGGACTAGAAAGTGGGACCCGACAATGTAATTGAATACCAAGATCTCTCCAAACTTCACAGAATGATCTGACACAAATTTATCCCATCCTTGCTGAAAAGCCAAGGACCCATCTACCATCGATAACTTCACCCTCCACTGCTGTCCTCTCATATCTTCAAGAAGAGTGCTCTGATCAACCAAAGCTACTGCTCTGCGGTAAAATTTCGGAGGTAGGAACTGCAAAGTTGTTTATCAAGGGGAGGCATGATTTAGAAAACTTGTTAAATATAAGATACAAGAGTCATCAATGCAAAACATATGCAACCCATGTGTCTTTTTGTAAGAGTCATTTACTGAAATAAAATAAAATAATAATTTTAAAAATAAAAAAATAAAATAAAAAATAAAAAACGACCTCTCAGTTTTACATGGATAAAAAGTTAAATTATCAATCACTAGCAATAAAGTGTAAAGTTTATAAGAGAGCTCACTCTCCTGAACAACCTATTATCTTATACGTCCATGACAGATACCAAAATGCTATAAAATCTGGGAGACTGTCCTTCGAGATACTTCCATGACAATAAGGGTGGCAATGGCCGGGTATTCAAGTAATTTAACCACCCCATATTTTCCAAAAATTCAAATTTCAAACCATATATCCCTTTACCAAAAAATCACACCCTCTAATGGCTTGTGATGGCTGAAGAAAGGTAAAAAAGAAGAGTGAAGAGTGGCAACTAAATCCCACCAAGTTGGATCGAAGATCTGGAAGGATGCCAACTAAATCCCCTCAAAGGATTAAGATATTAGAATCAATATAAGTCAGTTGACTGCCAGCTTTCTTCTATAGACATATTTTTCTTTCAATTACATGAAAGTGCATGAAATTTAGTCCTAACAAGTCTTCAGCTGTTACAGCAAAATTAAGTCATGTTAATCATCATCACAAAATGGTTTCCCTGAACAACGCTAATAAGCCTCACTTGTCAGATTTATAATTAAAAATTCGGAACCTCCTAGAAGATTTTTCACTAAAAAAGAAAAATGTATTAAACACATACAAGGAAGAATGTGGTGAGGTTAAGACATTTCACAACTCCATGATGAGGCAAATAATTCCAAGGTTCAATCTCCCACATGTGGGTAGAGTTGATATTCAAGAACCAAAATAAATGAAAAATAAGGAAAAGATTAAGAAGAGAAACAAGAGGAAAAGAGAGGAAAAGTGTGGAGAGATTGGATTAGTCTATCTTTATGATAAACTAATCTATTTATCTTAATAAGAAGAAGGAAATTACAATAGTGCCACTACGGGTTAAAAAGCCTAAAATACCCCCTCCCCTTACAATATAACTAAAAAATCTCTCTATGATTCCCCTCAAGTTGGACAATATATCAATCATGCCCAACTTGTCAATAATATGATGAAGAGAATCCCAACTAAAAGACTTATTAAGGACATCGGCCAAGTACTCCCCTGAGCAAACAAATAGTGTCTCAATCTCCTTATTAGCTACCTTCTTCTATATAAAATGGCAATCAACCTCAATACGCTTAGTACGCTCATGAAAAAAAAAAAAAAAGGATTACTAGCATTGTCACATGACAGCAACAAGGTCAACTAGCCAAGTGAAAGTGTCGCAGCCCACAAGCGCAATTCTACCTGTCATGCTACAAAATCATTTCTCAGCTGCTACTCTACCCGTCGCACTAAAAATCATCGCTCAGCCGCCACGCAGCAGTGCCCCAGCCCATCTGTTGCGCTAGAAAAATTACAGCTTACTAGTAGCAAGACAATGAAACAGCCCATAGGCGAAGCACGCCTGTCACATGACAGTGGCAAGACTGACTAGTCATGTGGCAATCTAGCGGCTTAAAAAAAATCAAACAAAAAAAAAAAAAATCATGGTTTACCAGTCGCATGACAGTGGCAGAGGCTGCAAGCACAGCACACCTGTGGCGCAACAGCAGCGAGGCCGACTTGTTAAGCGACAATGGCGCACAGCCCACAGGTGCAGGGCTCCTACCTGCAACAGCAGAGAGGCCATTCCATGGAGTTGATGGATGGCACGTATGGACATTTGCCCAATGGACCCAGCTAGATGGATGGTCATGATTTCACGAAACTAATAGCCACGTGTAGGCTTTAGTAGCAAGCAAAGCAAGAGTAGTTGAGTGAAGAAAGAAGTTGAAAAGTAACTCCATCAAAAAAAAAAAAAAAAAAAAGCAAACGAATGAAATGCAAGAGAAGAAATGAAAAAAGAAAAAAGAAAAGGCAACAGAAGAATCAGCAGCAATCAGAAGAAGAAGAGAATAAAATACCAGAGATTTCGAGAAAGAACCAATCATGACTTTGAAGAAGGAAAATGTGGTGGGAACATGCGCTTTCTTCCCATCAATCAGTAAGCATTTCTTCCTGCATTCCTCACATGCTTCCATCTCTCTCTGAATATCTCTCTGCAATGTAGCAAAAACCCAATTTCTACTTTTGTGGGAGCGGCTCTGTTTTCACAATCTAAGCAAAAGAGTTCCCCTTTTTTTTCCTCTTTTCTTGAGTTCGATTCTCCTTTTCCATTCTTGTCGCTTTTCTACTCTTCACACGCGCGCTTCATGCACACCTCCCAACTGCCGTCCTCACCGTACATCTGATGGCCGTGACTGTTGTCTCTTGTGAGACGAATCTACCATCGGATCTTTCCGAGTATTGCTGTTTAGTGTGGACCGCTGCTCGTTTTCAATAACTACTTTGATACGCAGGCAGAGTACGATGGACGCCGTGTACGTACTTAGAAATTGCACACGTGGCATACAATAATTCAAATTAACTGTTTTAATTGTAGGCCCACGCTATATATATTATCAACAAAAAGAAAAGTCTAAATTTAATTGTAACTATTCGATTGGTGGACATTGATTGGATGGTTGAAAGTGATAATTATCCAATGGCCCTATTTCAAAAAAAAAAAAAATACCAAATGGATCAATAAAAAGTTGGGTTTTCTCAGAAAAAATGATTTTGGGATTGTAATTTACACAAGGTGGGTTTTAGAAATTAATCGGTTTAGGGTCAGTTTGGGCAGTGGGATTAGAACGGATTAGGTGGGATGGGATTCAAAAAGCATAATTATTACCCATGACAGAAATTATCCCCGGTTGCCGTGGGATAAAATTAATGTCATGCTTGGTTGATAATATGGTGGTACATTGAATGGATATACCCACCATCATTTGAAATTATTGAGAATAACGTACATGTGTTATATCTAAACCGTTCATTTGTTTTGTAACCTCATTTTATGCCATGAGCCTAAAAATGAGGTAGATCCAAAACTTATGTAGCCCCAAAGAAGTTTTCAACGGTAAGTATTCAATCCCTGTTGCTTTCTATGGTGGGGTTCACTTAAGCTTTAGATTTACCTGATTTTTTGGCCCATGCTCTAAAATAATCTCGATAAATGGGTGGACAGTGTGGATATAGCCCACACATCATGTTGAGACCTACACAACTTCCCAAACATTAAGGGCCTGTTTGGTTTTTTGGCTCAATTGTAATTACATTGTAAATGAATAATCATTACTTACCAAGGTAATTACCTTCATCTACCTTCATCTTTCCCAATGCTGACTTGACCGGTTACTTTTTAAGCACTCAAATTGAAGAATTTGTAAAATAAATATGGGGCCCACCATAATGTGTGTTGCTTATCCACACCGCACATTCATTATGCCAAATGAATTTAAGGCATGAACCCAAAAATTAGGCAAATCCAAAGGTCAAGTGGACCACACCACACGAAATTATGAGAATTAAATGTCTACCATTAAAACTTGTTGAGGCCCTTAGAAATTTTAGATCAGGCTTATATTTAATTTTTCACTTATCCATGTCCATGTGATCCTATGAACGGGTTAGATGGTGAATAAACCTCAACATGGGCCCAGTAAAATAATCAACTTTCAATGGTGGACAAATTAAGTCCATTGTTTCCTTTCATGTGGGGCAATTGAACATTAGATTTTCCTAATTTTTTCGGATAAAGCCTTAAAATATTCTAATAAAACAGATGGACGACATGGATATATTATATACATTATGGTGGGGCCCACGAATTTAAGTCAACATTTTTGGACAGGTTTCCCAGGTGAAATTACTCACTCGTTTCCAAACAGGTGAAAGAATGTAATAATTACTTTTTTACAGTGATTTACAGCAATTTACCTGTATTATGAAAAACCAAACAGGCCCTGAGTGAAATTGGTACAGGACCCAATGCAATTCCATTTAATGTAATTCCAAGCTTTTCCATTCTTCCCAAACATAAAGTGGAATTGGCACAGGACCAGATGAATCCCATCCCACCTAATCCCTTCTAATCCCACTGCCCAAAGCCTGTTTGGTTTTACTGAATACAAGTATTTCGATGGAAAAGGGTAATAATGACAATTCACACGCATTTGAATTTAAGCGTAATCGGCTGCATTTATCACCGAATCCACGTTTCGCTGGATTCGGCGGTATTTCAGACGCCTGCCTTGCGAAATACAGGTACTCGATAAGGGCGTCTCTGACGCCCGTCTCAGCAAATGAAAACCTTCCGGTGGTCCGCGGGACACCACGCAGAGCATATCCTCAGGTATTAAGCTTTCCACCGTTGCTTTTCTTTTTTCCCCTCATTCCCACAGCAGCATAGCTCTCTTCATCGAGACACCACTACTGTTTCATTTCTACCAGTCGTCCGGTAAGCTCCCACCCCCTCCGATGACTTTTTCCGATATCTAAGCGCCGGAGATGCGGCGATCTTGTTGGAAGGTTGTCATGCAAGGTTACCGACCTTATCTTCCTCAAATCACTTGCAAATGAACTAACCGTCTCTCTTTCCCTCTTCTGGACAGAGACAAGGAACCTTCTCAACGGTTCACGCTGACGACATTGTCTTCAGCGCTGCGCGAACTGTATATACACCATCAAATATTCGACGGAAGAGGTTTGATATCGAAACAGGTACACCCTAGATTATGGTATTTTACGGGCATGCGAGGGTTTGATTCCACATTTTCTGATGAATATCTGCAACTCCTCCATGTAAAAGGTGTTTTCTGCGATTTGAGGTGCGTCGACACCTCTGTAGGATTTTCCATATGACAGGCATTTTATCGGTTGCATGGCAAGTTCTGTGCTTGAAATAGACTTTGCCAATTTTTTATTGAAGTGTCCCCATCGTCCGGCCGCATATATTATTTGAATGGGGTGGTCCAGGGCTAAGATGGAAAGTCCGATCGGACGTTCTGGACCTCTGTTTATCTCTGTTTAATAAAAAGACATATGATGCCAAAACGGGTGGACCTGCGTTCTCTCTTTACTCATTACCACTGGTGAAGATGGAATGTCCATCAGACGATGTGGTCCTCTATTTACCTTCTGTCTAGCCTCTGCTTAAATCCACTCATTACCTTCTGCCGGATTTTCATCCGTAAACATCTACATGGAAGAGAGATGGCTATGTCTGGGGAGGACAATAAGTTTTTCTGGTTCAGATACATATAACTAGTGGGGCTCATCTGATGATCCCCTTGCATCTCACACAGTTGTTCCGTGAATATCACATGGAATGACATTCGTGCATGTCTTTTCCATGTATATCCCTTTATAAGAAAAACAATACTCTGTCATCTGTTGATTACTCTACAGATGAGAAAATAATTTTGGAGTAAAGGGTTTTCAGATATCTCTGTTGTGATGTTGTTGAGTTGTTGTGAATTTCCTATTTGAGTGTGCCTCATGCACAAGACTGATAACTTGTTTTGTTTAATATAACTGAGACGCTTGTAAAAAAGTCATTGAGGTCCCGGACCTTTTCGACCAGTCAACACCATCAACATATTGGTATGGTTTATGAGAAAAAAAAATTGCAGTGAATGAAATGAACGTCGGAAATTTCAAGTAAACAGTGTAAACAAGCATGTGAACTTGGTTGCACAGATTAATATTTAGATTTTCAGCGCTGAAATGCATTTCGATTTATGTTATGTATGACATTTTATATGTATTACACATATAATTACATGAGATTTTTTGATAAATTGCCTGCATCATCACATCTCACCGGTAATGAAGATGTTGGATGATATTACAGATTATCTTCGTAATATCGACAACAGGTCATTGCAAACAGTCATCCTTTTCTCAAATGATGACCGTTTTCTGCTAATCACCAAACTTCAGTAATTATACTTGGGAGCATCCTTTTATTTTTACTTCATGAGAAAAATAACAATATAAAATCCTAGGTATTCTCCAAAATTCAAACATCTTGTAATGAAAACCTACTAATGATCACTAATCTTCACGTGTATAGATATGTATCGTCAGCAATGTATATATCAATACATAACACTAACTAATGTATATATAAATTACGTAATAATGTTACGCTACATTTTTGAACACCGGTTTCTTATAACGACTCGTTGGTGCTGACAACATTTCATTGGGTATGCAATGAAAGTGTAATATCAATACATAGAGGGTCAAGGATGGACGGAGGCGGAAATGGCTGCCTTCGCAGCAACACTTGCTGCAGCGACTACTACTATTGGAGTAGGGGAATATTGCTGAAATGTTTTATTTAAGTCACCCTCAAGATTTGGAGACGTTGAAAGAAAGAAGATAATAAATGCAAAAATAAGAGCGGGTGACAGCGAGTGCATAGCACAACTCAGAATGAAAAATGCCACATTCTTTAACCTATGCTCGCTTCTCAGAGATAGAAATCTTCTTACCGATGAGAAACATGTAAGTATGGAGGAACAGCTTGTCATGTTTCTTCACACAGTAGGGCATAATGTTAAAAACTGTGTCATTGGACATAGGTTTATAAGGCCTGGAGAAACCGTGAGCTGTTATTTTAGTAAAGCGGTCGATGCAATTGTCGGATTATATCGGGAGCTGGTAACACTCCCAAGTGCAGATACACCGAACGAGATCCTTTTCAATTCTAAATGAGCACGTACTTTCTGGTACGCTCATTTGTAATCACATTAATGCAACGTCTTGTCCTGTACAAACTTTTATCAAATATTTTGCTTTATCATGATATTTCAAGTTGAAATTAGGACTGCATTGGTGCAATTGATGGGACCCATATACCTGCCCACTTGTCGGCATTGGAAAGTGCAACCTACCGTAACAGGAAAGGGTTTCTCTCTCAGAACGTAATGGGTGCATGTACATTTGACATGAAGTTCATATATGTGCTCGCTGGATGGGAGGGATCAGCCTCTGATGCACGCGTGTTACTTAGTGCATTGACACATTCAACCGATCACTTTACGATCCCTCAGGGTACTTCATGTGTATGTATATGATCAAACATTATGAATACATGACTTCTGAGTACATAGATTGACAATCACTCGTAATTATTTGTAGGTAAGTATTACGTAGTTGATGCTGGTTACACCCATGCTCCTGGATTCATGGCTCCTTATCGCGGTGTACGGTACCACCTCAATGAGTACTACACCAGCTACGTTCCAAGCAACATGAAAGAATTATTCAACTACCGGCATGCTCAATTACGAAATGTTATAGAACGAATATTTGGAGTATTGAAAGCTCGCTTTCCAATTCTCAAATCAGCTCCACCATACAACCTTAACACACAGGTGAAGATAGTCATCGCATGTTGTGTGTTACACAACTTCATCCGTCTATCGGGAGGAGATGGTTTGGTAGAAGATGAAGTCTCATCTGCAGATGTAACGGAGAGTATAGACTTATCACCATGCTCAATTAATATGACACAACGTGAGAAGGACGAACGGGCCACATTTCGAGACAATATAGTTATGAGAATGTGGAATGAATCGCTTCCTGTGAGTCGTGGTGTTTGATGTTACAAAGAGTATATTTTGTCATTTTGTACTAAGTTATAATATCACATGATTGTACGACAATACCTACAAGCATGTATTAGTACCTTGTTGGAAGTTTGGAATAAGATGATCATCAACTGACTGTTTTGTATACCATATTTTGTATCCGTCTATTAAATTTTAGCTTTCTTCATTTTATTACCTTCCCATGACTTATATGCAATGTTGTATAGTTAGACTAATATGTCCATTGTGCTATGTGTAAATAATTGAAGTTAATAGTGACCAGGAAATGTCTCCAAAAGCGCTGAACAATCCATCAACTCCCACCAAACAACCTGGCCAGGAGAAGTCTGTCACACCACGTAGGACACCACGAAGTATAAATCAAAATCACTTGATGAGAACGTTGTGTCTGGTGGTGTAATGCGGTGGACAGATGAGATGGATGATTGTCTCATTGATACCTTGATGGATGTTGTGGCAAATGGCCGTAAGAGTGCAAACGGTTTTAAGAATGAGACCTATAAACCGGTCATGGAAACTGTTAGGAGTGCCCTAGAGATATCAGTACAGGAAAAGCATGTTGGTAATCGCTTACGGACATTGAAACGATTGTATTTTGAGGTTCGGGACACCCTCAATGTCAGTGGGTTTGGCTGGGATAAGGACAATAAGCTAGTTACTGCCCCAAATGATGTTTGGGAGGATTACATACAGGTGAGTTTTTCTCTTTTTTGTTCTTTTTGAACCAGTCTGTTAGTTTACCACATATTTGATTTAAAGTATATCTTCTCCATATTTATGTGAGTAATACAGATTTTTCCTGCTTATTGTCAATAGTCACATCCATATGCACAACACATTCGAGGGAAGGCGGTGCGAAGGTATGATGACCTCACCTACTTATTTGGAAATGATCGCGCTATCGGATCGCGCGCTTCCACAGGAAATATGCCTGGTACCGCTCGAAAGGGAAGGTCCCGTGATTCCGACATTACGCCAACGACATCGATTGATCTGAACGACGATACACTCGTCTTATCCAATGACGATATCGGGGACAGTGGGCAGAACATCTAGTGGTCGTTTCACACTACTGAGGGAGCTCATGTCGCAACCCGTAGTCCGAATGTCAATAGGAATAGCTCGGTGAACACAGGCAACACATCTAATTCTAGGAAGAGAGCTAGACAGGATCGCCCTTGCGACGTCATTGGAAAAGGGATGAGTGATGTTGCAGAAGCTGTCAAGTCACTGGCTATAACCATACACCAAGGGAAGGATTTCGTACGTATGTCCCATATTGTGCCTGCTCTGGAGCAGATTGAAGGCCTCACAAGTCATGAGATCCTACGCGTCACGAGGATACTATCTAAAGATGAACAACAATCTGCCTCATTCCTTTCACTCTCTGAGCATAGGAGGTTGGACTTTGTGCTGCTGCTGCTTGCACCAGATCAGTCATCTGACTGCTTGCACTGCCATCCACTTGACTGTTGCTGGGTTTCTGTTTTACTTGACTTGTCAGCCAAGTGGTTTTTGACAAAACTGACTTTTCTGCTTCAGGGCTAGTTTTCGTCACTAGCCTGAAAAATGTTTAACATTTTGGATGATATGTTTCTGGTTCAACATATTATTTTTTTTCTGCTTATTTTGGATGTTTAAGGTGCGGCTGAATGACAGTTGTTCTGTTGATGCGTTATAACTTGCATTACCTGCTGATATCTAATCATGCATTATCTGTTGTTTATGTCGTTCATGTATTGTTTGCCATATGACTATTTTGTTCATATCTGCACTTTCGATAGGAGTTGTCCAATTTATATCAGGTCAAGTCAACGCTTCAGTTATGCTCTCGGATTCTTAGATTTGTTACATTATCATTTATCTATAGGTCCTAGTAACGTGATTACAATCATTGCAAGTTTGATTAATGGTGATAATCCATCCATATACAAGTTGTAATTATTGGTATTTCCAGTATCTACAGATGGGTAAGAAAATGTATGTCATCTTCAATGGACGTCGACTCGACATGTATTATACTTGGGAGGAATGCCGGCAGCAGGTGGACGGATTTTCCATGGCCCGCTTCAAAGGATACAAGTCCACGTAAGAGGCTTATACGCAATTGATTGTTTTCTTCAAGTATGTGGCGCAGCACAATGAACCGGCGCAGCACTATGAACTGGTGACCGACTTGGGTAACAACTCTCAGACGGGGACGCTGAACACTGAACGACCAATCATTGCCAGTTGTAGCAACCTGTCTATAGGGCGCTCCCCATCACCATCCCACTACTATGCAGAGTTTGCTAGCATCTGTACACCGACAGATGGCGTTGAAGAAACGTTAGGGTCAATTGAGGCCCTCCTTAGGATAATCTTCGGTTGCTTGCTTTTAATCCTCGTCATTCAGCTTATTGCGTGGCGCTAGTTTTTACATTTCTGTTTTCCATGGTTATGTTAACTACTGACTGTTATGAATTTCTGGAGGACTGTGGTTTGCTTTGAACAGGTTTTGTGGAGGTTTAGGAAGTTGGGCTGGTTAACCTTTACGTGGTTTTTACTGACTTCTTATCTTCACAGGGTTAGTATATTATTTTCTTCAGTGGGGCCCAGATATCCACACGTGCAATGGAATAGGAGTTGTCCAATTTGCTACCGACATTGGGTTACTGATCCCACCCCCATCCGTCAGTGGCATAATGCTACGGTGATACACATCAAATTAAATAATTTGAAGTGCCACATGTACACCTTGACTTCTAAATATCTGCTTCTCAATCCTATATCTATTTATCCATGTTTCAGCTGAAATTTGTATTCGATGATCTATTACCCTTCCAATTCGAATTTGAAGGACCCAAGTAGTGGCATTTATTCTACCCTTCAATCAGGTACTAGATTCAGATCACGAAATGTCAACCTCGAGACACTCCGTATGAAATTTTCTGGACGCAAAGTGCTGAATGAAAACATTTTGGTGCATTTTGATACATGTTGTGGACCCCACAATATGTCACAAAGATCATCATGTGGGACGTTTCGATGCATTTCGATATATGTTGTGGACCACACGATTTATCACAAACATTATCCTGCAGTCGGCCACCCGGAGATGTAGATATCAAGTTTACCATGTTGAAACTTTGGGTCCATTGAAACCAGTTGTCCGGACATTGACCAAACTGCTTAGAGGGGAATCACGTAGATTCAGTATTGCTGTAAAAATCAAACATATGATTACAATTGCTGTAGAGCTGAGATGGTGGACATCATACCAGCATCTTAGCAGTGATGTGACAACTACACTGTCTTTCCAAATAGATTCTTATTGAATTGCCATCTACTACACCCAAAAACATACCAAAAAACAAGCATGGGAAAGCAACATACCGATAATCAACCAATCATTACTAATACATGTAAAGATGTAATCATGCTGTCTTTACACCCAAATACCAGTGTAATTGGAAAACCAAATAGGCCCTTAACGCATTCCTAGGATGCAGTTTGAGACTGATGAGAGTATCAAGCGTTGTATGCGGCCAGAGTATCAAATAACCCCATGCATTATCAAGGCGACGGATGGAATGGCTAGCACAACTTGATTTTCATGGTGTTGCACATCTAATTGGTGGCCCATCGAAATAACTATCTTGAACATTGTACCCAAGTGTTACTTGGACAGTAGAGATGTGTTTTGCTGCGAATTCCTGGTACTCCATGAAGTGCCGTATTCTTAGCAAATGTTAGTACGTGGGGCTGTGGGAAAGGGATTGGCTACTCCCCCTACTAGGGTAATTTTTTACCGTAGACACCACCTTTTACCTGCCTTACCAACCGCGACCGACCACAAACATAGATAATCAAAATAGACCCTTATTTGTATGAATAACATATTTCAGATAAAATTAACCCTCATTTTTTCACCAGCTTCTTACGAGGCCTAAGGGGTATTTTTGTTCGTCCCCACCCCAAAAATCCTCTTCCATCCGCAAAGTTTTCCGCTAGTGAGAAAAATAATTAGCCTAAAAGACAGCGTCTACGGTAGTAATCTCCCCGATACCGGCCGGTGCTCTGTGGGCCCACCATGATGTATGTGTTTCATCCATTTCGTCCATCTATTTTTCTAAATCATTTTATGGTATGAGACAACAAATGAGTTATATACCAATCTCAAGTGGACCACATTATAGGAAACAGTGTTGAATGAATTTTGACCATTAAAAAATTTTTGGGGGCCATGAAAGTTTTGGATGAATCCGATCTTTGTTTTTTTCTCTTCATCTGTGTCTGTATGACCTAATTAACAAACTGGATGTCAAATAAAAAGTACAGTGGACCTTACAGGATTTTACTGGTGGATATTCAATCAATATTGTTTTCCTGTGGTGTGGTGCACCTAAGATTTATATGCCTCTCATTTTTGGGATCAATTCATGAAATGATCTTTAAGAATGGATGAAGCATGTACATCATGGTGGGGCCTACAGAGCACTGACCACCAACCATGGGGCTGGTGGCAGGGAGTAGCCAATCCGTTCTCGGGGCCGTGGGCACTCCTTAGGCTGGAAGAATGGAACATACCTCCATGGTGTGTTGACGTCACCAAATTATACGGACAACCATAATATATGTGTTATATCCACACCGTCCATTCAATTTTCAATATCATTATAAGACATGGCCCTACAAATGACACTGAGCAAAAGCTCTAGTGAATCACACCCCACAAAATAGTGGGACAATGATAGCCACCGTTGAAAGCTTCCTAGGGCCACGGAAGTTTTGGATCAAACTGATATATATTCTTTCCTTCATCTAGATCTGTGTGACCTCATGAAATAGTTGGGGTGGCGAATAAGCATCACAGTGGACTTTAAAAAGTATTAAACGGTGGAATCACTGTCCCTGCTACTTTTGTGGTGGGGCTCATATGAGCTCTGGATCCAAATTTATTTTTGGGTCAGTGCCTTAAAATAATTTTAAAAAATGAATAGCTGATGGGTATATAATACATAAATCATCGTAAAGCCCATGATAACTTGGTGACGTCAACATACGTAGGAGGCGGGTGGTGTGTGACACCACGCAGTACGCTTCCGGGAAGGACGGACGCTGTTCAGTGGATCGCCGGATCCACGGCGGTAAGTGGATCCCTAAGTGTGTGGCCCAAAGTGATAGATGTTCCTTCAATCCATGCTGCCTATCCATTTTGGCAGCTCATCTTAGGGCATGATTAAAAAATAAATGAGATCTAAATTTCAGGTGGATTATATGAAAGGAAATAACAGTGATTGATCATTAAAAGCTTCTTGTGGGCTATGAAAATTTTAGATCAAGCTGATATTTGTGACCTTATCAACATATGAGCCGATCCATCCATTTTTTAGCCCCATTTTATTAGGTGGTCCAAAACAATTGAAGTACATCCAAATGTGACGTGTACTATACCTCACGAAACGGTGGTGATTTAACGCCCACTACAAGCGTTACATCCAAACCAGTTGATAATGGCATCCAAACCAGTTGATAAGGGCCTGTTTGATTTTTTGGCTCAACTGTAATTACCGTTTAAATAGGTAATGATTATTTACCCAGATAATTACTGCATCTTTCCCAATCCAGAGGTGGCGACTTACATTTTTAACCCTTAAATAGAGAAATTTACAAAATCAATGTGGGGCCTATCATGATGTATGTGACTTATCCACACCGCTCATTTGTTATGCTAGCTAGATTTAGGGCATGAGCAAAAAAAATGAGGCAAATCCAAAGCTCAAGTAGACCACACCATAGGAAACAGTCGAATGCCTATCATTAAAAACTTCTCGGGCCTTAAAAGTTTAGAATAGGGCCCTTAAAAGTTTAGAATCAATCTAATATTTGTGTTTTCCCCTTATCCATGTCTGTGTGACCCTATGAACAAGTTATATGATGAAAAAACCTCAATGTAGGACCAGTAAAGGAAATAACTTTCAATAGTGGACTAATTAAGGCCATTGTTTCCTTTTGTGTGGGCCATTTGAGTGTTAGATTTGCCTCATTTTTCAGCTCATACCCCAAAATGTTCTAATAAAATAGATGGGCGGTGCGGATATATCATATACATTACAGTGGGTCTACAAATTTGAGTCAACATTTTTGTATCGATTTTCCAGGTGGAATTACTCTACTCTCGCAATTTCAAGGGAGGCGAAAAAGTAATAATTACTTATTTAATATGAATTAATTGTGGGTATTCAATCCGCAATGTTTCCTGTGGTGGAGAGTGGATTAGCTGTTACCCCGGTGTAATAGCGTAATGGGTGTTACCTTAACCATGTGGGATCCACCTTGATGTATTTTTTGTGTTCCCTTACCAATGTGGGACCCACCTTGATGTATTTTTTTATATCCACTGTAAGACCCGTATCCTAACCCATATTGTTCCGTCAACTCCCGCGATCCTTTCCGTCGAAGTCTGGCAACCTGTGACCCATAATCGATGTTTGCGTACGACCGTAAGTCGTATCCTGTAGATTTGAGTCAGCTTAACCCAAGACTTGTACCATTGTAATCGCACCGTCGCTGCGGTTCCAACACCGTGTCTTGCATATCGATCCGATACCCTGACAGGAAGATGTGGGCCGACGTTTATTTCGAAGAAATGCCATGCTTTTTACGATCCCAAGAGAATCTCCACAACATGTCCCATCAATTAATCAATCATCTCATGTTAAGTACAAAGCACCCATGCTTTCTTTCTCCATAAGTCAAGCAACCACCAAGTCAACTCTTTCTCCCCTCCTCTCTTACACACCCATACATGTCAAGTACAATATCACCTCACACCCATCACTCACATCCATCATCTCTCTTACAACCACCTCTCTCTCTCTCTCTTCTCTTCACATTTTCCAAGTCATTCTAAGCAACCAAAAACCACACGTCCAAGCATTTCATGTGATAGAGAAAAGTGAGTTTGTGTATGGCCCACTTTCCCATCCTAAATCCATCATCATAGCCATTCAAACCTCATCTTCCACCATCAAAGTGGAGCATAAGGAGACCGGCTTTCCAACGGACCAAGAAGATCAAACGGTGGGTGCTTATTAGGATAGATCTTTCCATGTTTTGATGATGGGCTAAGTGAGGCCTACCGATTGATGGTATGGATCCCACTTGGGACCCTAGATGTGGCCAATGGCCCACCTTGATTTTTATTATCATTCCATGATGGGGCCATTCTCCATGGATCCCATCATGATGATTACTTTCTAGTCCAAAAAAAAGGGGTCATTTAGACCTTACATCTTGGTGGAGAAGGGATCTCTACCATTGATCTTTGATTTGGTGGGCCCACATGCAATGGGACCCACTTGATGTATGATTGGATGCTTGAAACGGAGGGCCCATAGTGCCGGATTCCCTCCATCACGCATGTCCCTCTTTCTCTCTTTCTCTCTCCCTCTCTTTTTATTTATTTATTTTTATGTGTGATGATATGGCCGTGTGGCCCACTTGGATGGACCCCACCATAAAGCATGTATTGGATCCAAGTCATTTGTAGGTGTGGCCCACCTGAGCAAAGCACACATTGTTGCATGTGTTTCGCATAGACCATCATGTCCCTGGACGTGAAATGAAAACACAAATATGAGCTTGTTTTAAGCTCTTAGGAAGGGCCACTTGTATAGGTCCCACTTTGACGTATGTTTTTAATCCAAGCCGTCCATTCCATTCCTTAGATCGTTTTAAGCGTTGAGCCGAAAAATGAAGCTGATCCAACTAATTGGTGGGTCGTACCTTAGCAAATAGTGATTTTTCAAACGTTTAAATTCACTCAAAATTTTCTACACGTCAAAGATCAATATGCCCATAATGGTTTGTGATGGATTTGTATGGGCTGTAGAAACCGGTGGGCGGGGTGGATTCTTCCGATATGGGTCCCATGTATGAAAAACCTCAAAAAATGAGATTTCAAAAAAAAAAAATAAATAATATTTTTGGGTGCAGTAGGGCATTGCTGGCGTCACCGTGAAACGGGCAGGGACCCACGGTCCTAGCCGTGGGCCCCCCATGACTTTTGTTCGTCATCCAACCCATTCATTACGTGGACCCCTTCCTGAAGTAGGCTCCACCCAAATATCAGCCCCACCTAAAGCTCGTGGTCCACATCATAGGAAACAATGGGGTTGAACCGTCTGCCATTGAAACCCATTTATGGGTTCATAGAAGTTTTGGATTAATATGAAATTTATTTTTCCTTCCATCCTGGTCATGCGTGACCTTATCAACAAGTTAGATGGCAAATAAGCATTTTGGTGGGCCCCACGTGGAACCCACCAGAATGTATGTGTTTTATCAATGTCATCCAACCATATGGCTGGCTATAGGACGGCTAGTGGCCCCCACCAAGATGTATGTGTTTTTATCAATGTTGTCCAGCCATTTGGCTGGGCTGTTGGACGGCCAGTAGGCCTCACCCTTGGTGTCCGTGTTATTTTTCAAAACCGTCCATTTAATTGGTGAGCCATGTGTGTGCACCCCACCATGATGCATGTGCTGCATCCAAACCCTCCATCCATTTTAAAAGCTCATTTTATGACATGAGCTAAAGAAAGAGTCAGATCTAAGGTTTAAGTGGACCCCACCATTGAAAATAGTGGAGACGGTGGCATTCACCGTTCAAACTCTTAAGAGCGACATTAACTTCCAATTAAGCTTATATTTTGCTTTCACTTCATCTAGCTCTATGTTAACTTATGAATTTAGTTGGATCTCAAACACATCACGGCGGACCACTCCGTGATATGGTCATCCATTGAGGCCTACTTTGATGTGTTTTGTGGCCATCAGTGAGGCCCACCTTAATGTACTTTGTGGCCCATCCATCAGGCCCGCTTTGATGATTTTGTGGCCTAATCGAGAGGCCCACTTTGATATACATGTGACTCATCAGGATGTATCTTTGACCCATGAGCGGGGCCCACCTATTATGTGTTTTGAGGCCCAGGTGCAGGGCCCACCTGTTATGTATTTGAGGCTCGTGTATTGAGGCCCATTGTGATGTATAAGGGCCCGTGGGTTGAGGCCCATTGTGATGTATTTGGGGCCCATGGGTTGAGGCCCATTGTGATGTATTTGAGGCCCGTTATTGAGGCCACCTTGATATGCATGACGGCCCGTTATTGAGGCCCACCTTGATGTGTATAGGGCTCGATATTGAGGCCCACCTTGATGTGTATGAGGGCCCGTTATTGAGGCCCACCATCATGTGTATGAGGCCTGTTGTTGAGGCCACCTTGACATATATGAGGACCATGTGATTAGGCCCATTTCGATGTATTCTAGGGCCCATGGGTTGAGGCCCATTGTGATGTATTAGGGCCCATGGGTTAAGACCCATTGTGATGTATAAAGGTTCGTGGGTTGAGACCCACTGTGATGTGTATAAGGCCCATGGGTTGAGGCCCATTGTGATGTATTTGGATTCCATGGGTTGAGGCCCATTGTAATGTGATTCCACCGTGGTTTATGTGTTGACCTTTATGGCGGGCCATGCCTTGGGAGCATGTTGGTCTGACGTCCACATTGTAAGGATAATGTTGGTTAAATGTCCGCATTGTACTTCTCCTTAGGGCCCATTGATAAGCCCGTACTTGTAGTGCGTAGGCCATCTAGGCCCATCTTCGTTGTGAAGATAGTTCATAAATGTAACATCCCGAAAAATCGAGGGTCGAGCATAACTCAACTCTCGAGTTTCCAGAACATCACTTATGCAACATAGATAATGATGATTGAATGTTGTCTGTATTAGTGCATTGAACATGAGCGAGATTAAGCCAAAACAGAATATCATACTCCAGAGACAGTTAAATTACAAGCGGAAGACTATGATAGATAGATAACATATATAAACTATGGTGAGTCTCCAGAGTGTGATAATGTTACCAGGTTAAAGAATTACAAGTATAATTTCAAAATATACCAAAGGTGTAGTGTCATCTAGCTAACAACCCTGTAACCCCGTCGATCAAGGCACGGCTCACATGAAGCCGCCAGAAAATAACATATGCAAGAAAGTGTCCTCATCGTCGCAGAGGTCTGGCTCCGCCTCACAAGCATCGCCAACACCTGCAGCTACAACAGGGTCTGGTTGGTGTTTAAAACCCATCCCGTAACGTGGGAGTGAGTGATCAACTCAGTGGAACAATAAAGCATAGGTTAACATGTTATCAATTCAGTCAAGCAGTAATGATAAGTAGTAAAATCAAACACTCCTAACTACTCTTATTTAATGCAGTATGAAATGACATGATGTATGCCCTTGCCAAACCACCCTCATGCGACACCCTCTTCGTTCCGCATGCTTTCATCATCCCTCAGTGCTCCACATCTTCCAGGCACATGCAATGCATGATGAGCATGATTACCGAGTTATTTAGTCCATTTCAAACAGCAATATTGGAAACTAAGGTACCTCCCTTGTATCATTCCAAACATGATCCATTCTAGGGTTGTCAGTCCTAGTTAATCTCAGACGATGGTGTGTTTTCTAGGGTTGCTGTAAGGGCTGCAAGGCTGTTACACAGAATCATTACACCACTCCCCCATCACCCTTTTAACGGTTCATCACTATACAGATACATGCCTATTCATACTCTATACACTGCGGCAAAACTATCGTCTTACCGCAATTCAGAGTATGCTCGAGGTCACTACAAAGGCTGTCAGGGCTGTTACATTGAATCGTTGCAACACTCCCCCATCACCTTATCAAATGTAGGCCGACAGCACGAATATAGTGTCCCCATACCACCATAATCGGATCACGAGTCTGGTTGCTCACTGGTCACTACGGGGAGGCACGTGGCCCCGCGTAGGCCGACAGCTCGACCACGGTGTCTCATACCACCATGTCCGGCTTATGAGTCTTAGCAGATCGAGGTACCATGGTTAAAAGGGATTTCACTGGTAAGTTTGGTACCCTAGGTTCAAGCAGTGGTGACCAAACATGGTGAACATACATTAGACAGATCGGGTTACTTGACGAGCTCGGCTAGCTCGAGCGCACAACAAGTTGAACGATATGAAGCGCATAAGCACTTCGTGTGGCCAACCACTATCGCCAACCGAAGTATGACTCGGGTTCGTCGAACATATCTCACGTGGCACATGGATCATGGCCATGAATTCAATTCTGGTACCGATTGTCTGGACTATAATCATAGCCCCAAACACAATCAATTGCAGATAGATAAAGCAGTAGTGGATCAAGATTCAACTCATATAATCAAGGTCTGGTATTATCCGTTTAGGGCTGCCAGGGCTGTTGCACGGAATCGTTACACCACTCCCCCATCACCCATGACGGATCTTATAACGTAAACATGAATTTAAGCATATATAATATATTTATACAACAAATAATCATGGCAACCACATCTCTAAAATATATATGTATACGGTACTTTTTACAATACAGTATTTCTACATACATAGTGTATATTAGTAAAACATGTATTTGGGCGAATCCTTTCACCAAATAAGTATTTTATCCATATATCGTATATTCATATAACAAATAATCATGTCAAACACATTTCCAAAATTTATACGTATACGGTATTTTCTACGAATACCTAGAACATGTAAAATTCCATAATCTACATCTTTAATCGAAACAGAAAACAGAAAGCACTTTGTACATGTGTAATTGCATGTAGATCATGAATCTACTATTATCTGACATTGAAAGCGTTGAAAACCATAACTTATACACCTAAAGTCCGCACCTTTTGTTGTAGAATCGTAACGGAGTCGATAGAATTGCTAAGCCTTTGTATACGGCAGTTTGACAACCTATAGAGCGAAATAGGTTAGCTATTTCATAACCTACAACTATCAAAACCCCAAATCAGTCTAGGGTTAGGGTTTCTTACCTAGAAACGGAGCCGGAATCGCCGGAAAAGCGATTAGAACGAGGTGGTTAAACACGTATAACAGCAGGGAGATTCTCCCACTGCTCCCACACTTTCTCTCTTTTCTTTCTTCTCTCTCTAGGGTTTCTCTCAAATTTGTATGGCTGCCATGAGAGAGGGTTTAAGGTCCTTATATAGCCTAAAAACTAACCGAAATAGACTCCTGGTCAAAGTATACTTAGGTTATAACCAAAGCGAGTCAATTTCAGCTCAACGGAGGACTTCTGGCGGGCCTCCTTGAGCCAAAGGTCGGACTTAAGCTTACTAACATCGAATCTACGTTTAGTTAAGTTTTCATTTCGGTCGGGATTTCAAATCACGCGTGGCGGATCAGTTTCAGTTCAACGGTCAGCGGATCTCGATCGGAGATTCCGAGTACATGTAAATGTGTATGAAATTTCTCCTGATCCGAGGGTGTAATTTGGTCTGATTCTAACGGTCTGGTTGCTTAAAACTGATCCGCAAGCAACACGTGCCAGATTACTGTTTAAGATATTTATTTTGTAAAGAAAACAAGTGTTTTCACACTCTCTTGCTCCGGACTCAAGCGAACAGTCGTGGGACACTGTCTGGATTTGATTTCCGAGATGGTTGTCAAGCCTAGCAATGTGGTCCCAATTCCTTAACATTGTGTTAATCGGACTTTCGACGTGCAGTCCAGATCTGATACGGAGTTTCAAAATGCTCCCGAGAGCAGACGGGTAATGAGATTGATCCTAGATTTTAGGGTACCCTAGCGTCAATGATTCTAAAAGTTTTGGGTCTTGCAGATCGTATTTAAAGTGATTGATGCTAATTTCACAGGCACTCTAGTTTAACACTGGCTAATCCTCGCCTAATTTCTAAAGGATTTAGTCCTGGGTGATTTCTGTCTGAGGTGGTACCTGGGCCTTTGTAGTTTGTATATAAAGTGATCCAAGTTATACTACTTAGTTAGTTTAAGTTAGTGTCTAAGATGAAAGTACTTAGAAAGATTGAAGAGCAAAGTGGTGAAGGATGAGATTTGTGAAAGAAATGGGTTCACAAGCGATTTTAGCCTTTGGGACTGAGTTTTGACAAGTTGATAAGGTGTTAGGATCGACCCATTGCCTAAGGACGTCTAATCCCAGGTTGGCAAAAATCCGGGCTGTTACAATAAAATGCTTAGCATAACTCCATGATTCATGGTCATACGCATCATATGTATGCCTGATATGAGGAATGCTTGATCATAGCATACGCCATTGGACAAATGTAACACCCCGAATTTTTGCCACTTGGAATTAGACGTCCTTAGGCAATGGGTCGATCCTAACACCTTATTAATTTCTCAAAACTCAATCCCAAAGGCCAAAATCCCTTTTTAACCCATTTCCTTCCAAATCTCCCATTTCACCTTTCACCACCTTGTTCTTTAAATGTTTTTAAGTACTTTCATATTAGGTAGGAATCCTAAAGTTTAGGTGATGAAGAACAATACTTTAAAAATCCGTACAAAAACCCGAGTATCACCTCAGGCAGAAACCACTCAGGATCAAATCCTTTAGGAATTTGACAAAATTAACTAAGTGTTAAACTAGATTAGCTACGAAATCCGCTTGATCCACTTTAAATATGATCTGCAAGACCCAAAACTTGTAGAATCAGTGACGCTAGGATACCCTAAAATCTAGGATCAATCTCATTATTTAGTTGCTCTCGGGAGCATATTGAAAGTCCGTATCGGGTCTGGACCGCACGTCGAAAGTCTGATTACTACAAAATTATATATTCAGGACCGCCTTGCTGGACTTGACAACCATCTCGAAAATCAACTCTAGATAGTGTCCGGAGCGAAGAGTGTAAGAAAACGTGGTTTCCTTTAGAAATTAATTTGAATCTGAGACTTGTCGCTTACGGGCTGAATATAAGCAATCAGACCGTCAGAATCTGACCCAAATACACCCTCGGATCAGGAGAAATTTTATACACAGGTCAGTGTACTTGTGGCCCTGATTGAGTTTCGATGACCGTTGAACTGAAACAAGTCCGCCACGTGCGATCTGGAAACCCGACTGAAACGAAAACTTAACTCGAC
>JAJHSJ010000005.1:71220474-71322359 GCA_021015155.1 Magnolia officinalis
AAATCCCAAACAATCGTACTAATCGTATGGAATCGTACAATAATCGTATCCGAATCGTATGAATATACAATAATTGTAGATTACATAAATGGGCCCCAAAAATTACTTAAAAATCACTTTTTAATTCAATTTTTTCTTCTTTCTTTGTACCCTTTTTCTCATAAAACATGAAAAGGGCCTCCCTATTAAATATATCCTCATTTTTTCTTTTGAGAGAGAGAGAGAGAGAGAGAGGTAAAGAAGATTTGGGGATCTGATGCTCAAAAACCCAAAGCAAAGAAATCAAAATACTATTCACAATGGAATCGAATGCCATTTTTCCTAACGTGATTCTACACTTAATAAAGGTACAAAATACAAAATTATTAAAAGACTCTTGTATGTTTTGAAGGTAAATTTTCCGAAAGACAACAAAAGAAAACAAAGGAAACAAACAAAACCTCTAATATCATCATATGTATACCATATACATTTTCTCAATTGATAATATCATGATATGTATTACTCTTTTGGTACATGTTGATGGGAATGGATGATTAATGAGTTTTTAATCTTTTTTGATTTTACTTATATTTTTTCATTTGTTTTTTTATGTATATTTTTTAAATTAAAAAATCTTATGATTTACGATACAATTTGCAATTTGATATGATTCAACCCCTTTTACAATTTGCAAAACAATAACGATATTGACAACGTTGATCATAGGATAATAATCACGATACAATCAGGGCATCAAAACCATGTACAAACATGTCCATGGCAATTAGGAATCAATGCACAGCTCAAATATAGCCATGTGATATAATGGATTGATATGATGAAATCTCCTACATCAGGCAATCAAAAAGTCGATCTTCAGCACGTCAACATTGGGCTAGGGTTCAATTTTCAGCGTAATATGATATTGAATGGACGAGATCCGTTGAAAACAAGATGAACTGCCTTGATCGCATCCTGTCCAGATCTGGCCAGAAACTGTCAAATCTAATATATACATCTTACAGAGCATGATAGGGGAGTCTTGATCTCAAATTTCATATCAATCCGAACCCCAATGGATGAGATATGGCCTGGTCAAGTTTCAATCAATCCTAACCGTCCAAAATCATCGGATCCACGCATTGTTCAGCAAAAGCATCCACTTGTACAGATTGTTCAACCCTTCAATAACATCCCATCAAATCCATATGGCTTGGCCGAGCCTGTGGCCAGGCGATCAAGGGAAATACACATAATGGACAGTCATCATTCACATGATCATGCGGACCACATGTTCATGGACTCCACACATCAAAAGTGGGCTGGTCATGTGGTGCCCACGCCTTTAGAGGGTGTGGATGGGCCCGCCCCACACTTGTGGACATCCTAGACTTTACATCTATACCATTCATCTATGATGTGTACATAATTATGAAGGGAAAATCACATGGACCAACTTTTTTTTTCAGATTTTCCCGATATAGAAATCCTTAAAATTCTCCCACTAGGTACCTTACTAAACAAAGAAACTAATGGGGATTCCAAACTTAGAAAGATATGGAAAACTTAGATTTTAAGAAAGTGGGAGGGAAGAAGGGAAAGTAATGCAGAGGCATTTTCACACTGGGCTCGAGTGGGGTCGCTTGTGGGATGCAGGGGCACACTCGGGATGGGTGTGGCCCACGGAGGAGGTCTCGTGTTCGAGACTCCTCACCAGGGGTGATTAATGTGCATTTCACACCGGGCTGAGTGGGGTAGCCCATGGGATACGGGGACACATTCGAGGTGGGCGGCCCATGTGATTTGGGGCCCACGAAGGGGGTTCGGCCGAGGTCTTGAAACCCATGAGATGTGGAGCCTGGGCTATGAGATAAAGGGATTAATTCGTCATACTCTAACAGTTCGAGCTTTTAGAGCAAGTGGTTAATTGTCCTGCATCAAATTGGTATCAGAGTGGGAGGTCTCGGGTTCGAGACTCCTCACCGGGGGTGATTAATGCAGGGGCATTTTCCACTGGGCTTGAGTGGGGTTGCTTGTGGGATCAGGGGTACACTCGGGGTGGGTGCGGCCCACGGAGGTCTAGTAGAAAAGGATTTGGTGAGGATAATTGAAGAAGGGATGAGAATATTGAGATGAGAAGAAGGAGAAGAAGAGAGAAGGTGTGGAGTTTGGGAGAGTTGATGTGTTAGGCTTGCTTGCCCTAACACATACTATTTTATTATGATAAAGCATATTTGGATAGCTGCAGGAGAATAGAAGTGTGCATATGCACTTACAAAACAAAAAGAGCCCACTCACCACACCACACACTACACACAATACACTATATTTCTCTAGCATACTCCCCCCCTCAAGTTGGAGCATAGATGTTGATCATGCCCAACTTGTCACGAACACGATGAAGAGCATCTCGACTCAAGGATTTTGTAAGAACATCAGCAAGTTGATCCCCAGATCGAACAAAAGGAGTGACAATTTCCTTAGAAGTGATTTTCTCCCGAATAAAGTGACAGTCGACTTCAATATGCTTGGTTCGCTCGTGGAAAACTGGGTTACGAGCAATATGGATGGCCGCTTGATTGTCACAGTGAAGAGGAATAGGATCCGAAGGAGGATAGCCAAGTTCTTCAAGAAGATTGCGAAGCCACACGAGTTCACACGTCGCATGAGCCATAGCACGATATTCTGCTTCAGCTGAGGACCGGGCAACAACTGGCTGCTTTTTGCTCTTCCAGGTTATAAGATTACCACCTAGGAAGGTACAAAAGCCGGATGTAGAGCGGCGATCAAAAGTACTACCTGCACAATCAGCATCGGAATAACCAGAAAGATGAAGATGATCATGCAACTGAAAGCGGAGGCCAAGACCCGGGGCTGATTTTAAATACCGAAGTATGCGGTAGACAGCCGTGAGATGAGAAGTGCGGGGAGCTTGCATGAATTGGCTAACAACCCCCACCGCAAAAAAAAGATCTGGGCGAGTAATAGTCAGGTAAATAAGTCGGCCTACAAGTCGTTGATACATCTCGGGATCAGTAAGAAGAGAACCATCATCTGGTCGAAGCTTCTGTGAAGTATCCATGGGAGTGGTAGCAGGCTTGCACCCTAACATGCCGGTCTCCATGAGCAGATCAAGTGCATATTTCCGTTGTGACAAGACCAATTTGGATGATGAGCGAGCAACTTCAATTCCGAGGAAGTAGCGAAGAGGACCAAGATCTTTGATCTCAAACTTGGTCTTCAAAAATTCTTTGATCTCCCTCATTCCAGTAGAATCACTACCAGACAAAACAATATCATCCACATAGACAATGAGAACCATGATGCCCGTCGATCGACGACATATAAAGAGAGAATGATCGGCATGACTACGAACAAAGCCAAACTCCAAGAGAGCCTGACTAAATTTTTCGAACCATGCACGTGGAGATTGTTTGAGTCCATAAAGAGCCTTCTTCAACCGACATACAAGTGCAGGGTTGTGAGAAGCAACAAAGCCAGGAGGTTGATGCATGTAAACTTCCTCTGCAAGGTCCCCATGGAGAAATGCATTCTTAACATCAAGCTGAAACAAAGGCCATGATAAATTAACGGCCAAGGAGAGCACAACGCGAATGGAATTAAGCTTAGTCACCGGAGAGAATGTCTCGAAGTAATCCACACCATGAGTCTGTGTGTAACCTTTAGCAACAAGACGGGCTTTATAGCGATCAATTGAGCCATCTGGAAGAAACTTGAGTGTAAAACCCATCGACAGCCAACAGGTTTATGGCCTACAGGAAGTGGCACAAGATCCCAAGTATGATTCTTCTCAAGAGCAGACATTTCTTCCATCATCGTCTTTGTCCAATCAGGACTCTGAAGAGCACGTGAGAGAGATCTACGAATAGTCTGTGATGAAAGGGAAGCTGCAAACGACTGAAAAGACGGTGAAAGATGATCACATGAAACGAAATTACTAATGGGGTGTTGAGTACAAGATCGTGACCCTTTGCGCAAGGCAATGGGAAGGTCTAAACTCGAGTTAGGAGAATGACCTGAACCAACATCCAAAGTGAGCAGAAGGGTAGATGGCTGAGCTTGTAAAGATTTATCTCGACGATGATACACCCGCAGAGGCTTAGACTCACCCATATCACCAACAGGATGCTGAATAGAGGGGAGAGGAGTTTTCCCATGATCACTAGTGGAAAGAGGATAAGAGTCATACTCCCCCTGACTCGCAAGAGGATCAAAAAGGGAACGGCCAGGAGAGAGGAAAAAAGAAAGATCCTCAAAGAAAGTGACATCAGCAGAGACATATTTCTTGCGAGTCAATGGGTCAAAGCATTTATACCCTTTCTGACTCCGAGTATACCCTATAAAGACACATTTAATCGCCCTTGGACTAAGTTTATCATTACTCTCATCCAAAATTTGAACAAAGCATGTACAACCAAAAACTTTAGGTGGTAGAGGAAATGGATTATCATGAGGATACAATATAGTAAATGAAGATTTGTAAGATAGAATACGTGATGGTATACGATTAATAAGAAAAGTAGCAGCTAAAGAGCATCTCCCCAAAAATGTTTGGGTAGATGCATACCAAGCAAAAGAGTGCGAGCAACTTCAAGAAGATGACGAATCTTTTGTTTGCAATACCATTTTGTTGTGGAGTGCGAGCACATGACGTCCTAGACAAAATACCATGTTCCTGCAAGAAGGACAGAAAGGCAGTAGACATGTATTCTCCCCCATTATCAGAATGGAGGGATTTGATGGAACAATGAAATTGAGTGCGCACTTCATGATAAAACACTTTAAACGCATCAAACACTTCACTTTTAGATTTCAAATGATAAATCCAAGTCATGCGGGAATAATCATCAATAAAGGTAACAAAATATTTAAATCCAAAAGTCGAGGTAACCGGAGCCGGTCCCCAAACATCCGAGTGAACCAAAAGAAAAGATTGAGATTTCCTCCCAGAAGAGCTAAGGAAACGTAGCACGATGATGTTTAGACAATTCACAAATATCACAACATAATGGTTTGGTGACAGATAAGGAGGGAAACAAAAGTCTCAATCTAGCAATGGATGGGTGGCCTAAGCGGCAATGCCACCGAGTCATGGACTCTCAATCTAGAGAAAGGGTACTAGAAGCGGCAACAGGTGTATCATCGAGAAGATAAACGCCTCCTCGCTCATGCCCCCCATCAATCACTCTCTTCGTCTGTAGGTCCTGAAACAACAATAAGAAGGAAAGAAGGTGATGGAACAATTGAGTGATTTAGTAAGAGAGCTAACAGACAATAAGTTTAATGGAAAATGAGGCACATGTAATACGGAGGAAAAAGACAAAGAGAAGAGAAAGGGATGGAACCAATCCCAGAGATGGGAGATTGGGTTCCATCTGCGACTGTGACATACTGAGTGGTAGATGAAGGAGAATAAGAAGAAAATGATTGCAGTTTACCAGTCATATGGGAGGAAGCTCCAGAGTCAATGACCCAGGAGGTAGGAGAGGATGAAGCAAGAAGGGCGGTACCTGACTGGGCCGAAGCAGCATGAGAAGGCTCAGGAAGATCCCAAATGTGAAGCCGCATAAGGGCATCATATGCCCCCGAGAAATGATAAGAGACTCCCCTGAAGTAGTCTGCTCAGCTGTCAGGATGGAAGACTGTATCTCAGAAGTAACAGTGGAAGCAACAGAAGCAGCAGCATACGTAGGACGACCATGTAGCTGCCAACAATAATCAATAGTGTGATTAGTTCCACCGCAGGGGGAACCATCACGTCCACGTCCACGTCCACCACGACCACGAAGACTACGGGCGCCACGACCGCGATCTCCCTCGCGGCCTCTACCACGACCAGCAAAACCAGGAGTGCACCCTGAGCTCAAGGATGGTACCCGAAGACCAAGGGAAGATTGATCACCAGCAAGATGCGCCGAACGCTCGGGTGGCACAAATGAATGAGAAGGAAGAGTAGAGGCCATAGCACGCTGACACATGGCATAAACTGTCGTCAATGGGGGAAGAGATCCTGCATAACAACCTGATCGCGAACGTGCAGATAATCAGAACTCAACCAGCGAGGAACTGCATGATACGAGTATCATCCCGTTGCTTATGAGCAATGTCATGATCCTCTTTACATTTGGAAGGAAGAGGCTGATACATATCCAACTCATCCCACATACCCCGAAGCGTCGAGTAGTAGTCTTTTAAGGATCTGGAGTTTTGTTGAAACCGACCAATTTCTTGAATAAGCTGGAATACTCGTGAAAAATTTTGAGATTCCGAGAACATATCATGAAGCGAATCCCAAATAGCCGAGAATAAAAACATCACTGAGTGGCTAATCGAGGAATCCATGTTATTCAACAACCATGCAATAACTTGATAATTCTCCTTTGTCCAAGACTTGTAAGTAACATTTGTAGAGCTTGGGGGATCATCCAAAATATACGACAACTTGTCACGGGCTCCTAAAAATACTTTTACAGATTGTGCCCATTGAAGATAGTTGTCACCATTCAACCTAATGGAGGTAATCAACAAGGGGTTGGGTTCAAGAGACCCTATCCCAAGAGATGAGGGCCCTTTGTCAGCCATAGTAGAGTCCAAGAGAAAGAAAACTATGCCAAGAGACCCCCTATGCCAAGAAGGACTAATTCAAACAACTCCATCTCCTCCCAATCCTTCAAGATAACAAGAGATAAACTTCAAACAAACATCAATCATCCAAAAAACATGAAACGCAGTCAAAAGAGGCATGTCCGAGTGAAAAACGGCCCATCGCACGCCCATTTGAGGTTAAAAACCTCTCAAACATTGATCTTGAGTAAAAAAATCCACCATGGATAGCTTAGGAGGAAGATTTCGGTCCATCTCAAGCAAAGAAACCAAAGAAAAGCTTATCAATTTAACGTAGATCGAAGAAAAACGAAATCTGGAACCGATTTTCGAATTTCTCTATTTCGCCCAAAAAACCATGAAAAGAAGTCTAATAAATTCTGAAAAAATCATGACAAATCTTCTAAAATCAAGATCTATCAAACCCCTAAACTTTCAGCTCAAACGGAGGCCATACGTCCGTACAACGCTGACGTCAGCCGTACGGCTGCTGACGTCAGCAAGGTAACGTGTCGCATCTCAACCTGTTGGATGTGGAATGCATGGATCTTTGCTCTGATACCAAGTAGAGAAGGATTTGGTGAGGATAATGTGAAGAAGGGATGAGAATATTGAGAGAGAAGAAGAAGAAGAAGAAGAGTTGGGAGAGTTGATGTGTTAGGCTTGCTTGCCCTAACACATACTATTTTATTATGATAAAGCATATAATACGCTGCAGGAGAATAGGGAAGTGTGCACATGCACTTACACAAAAAGAGCCCACTCACCACACACACTACACAATACAATACAATAGCATTCTCTATAGGTCTCGTGTTCGAGACTCCTCACCAGGGGTGATTAATGCACATTTCACACCGGGCTCGAGTGGGGTAGCCCGTGGGATGCGGGGACAATCGGGGTGGGCGGCCCATGTGATTTGGGGCCCACGAAGGGGGTTCGGCCGAGGTCCTAAAACCCATGAGATGTGGGGCCTGGGCTATGAGATAAAGGGATTAATTCGTCATACTCTAACAGTTCGAGCTTTTAGAGCAATTGGTTAATTGTCTTGCATCAAATTGGTATCAAAGCGGGAGGTCTCGGGTTCGAGACTCCTCACCGGGGGTAATTAATGCAAGGGCATTTTCACACTGGGCTCGAGTGGGATCGCTTGTGAGATGCAGGGGCACACTCGGGGTGGGTGTGGCCCACGGAGGAGGTCTCATGTTCGAGACTCCTCACCAGGGGTGATTAATGCGCATTTCACACCGGGCTCGAGTGGGGTAGCCCGTGGGATGCAGGGACACAATCGGGGTGGGCGGCCCATGTGATTTGGGGCCCACGAAGGGGGTTCGGCCGAGGTCCTAAAACCCATGAGATGTGGGGCCTGAGCTATGAGATAAAGGGATTAATTCATCATACTCTAACAGTTCGAGCCTTTAAAGCAAGTGGTTAATTGTCCTGCATCAGAAAGCGCAAGACTCTTCCTTAAAAACTGTCAGCAAGAGGTCTGATATGAGTAACCTATCACTAGCAGTTCTAAGTAACTTCATTGCTTTGTCCAATTTGGATGGTAACATGGATATATATGATGTGCTCATAGATGACCCTACTGGTATGGTTGTCTCAACATCTCGAAGTGTGATGCAAGGAGTACCAGCCAATGCACCAAAAGCTCAAGAGTTGTTGGAGAAGCACCGGAAGCGCTCCCAGGAAAACCAACCGAGACCTCCCCGTGGACTACCCCATATCTCACATGTTCCACAGTGGGCCCCACCCCATGGCCATTCTGCATCTCACAGACCCCACCTCATGGGCCACCCCACCCCCAATGTAGAGATGCACCTACATCATCCGCCCACACCAGTAAGGAAACTCAAACAGTGGTCTCCTACTCTAATATCACTTGATGCAGGGAGTGTCGGCCAACACATCAAAAGCTCCAGAGTTGTTGGGAAAGCACCGGAATATCCATTTATCCAAGCCCTCCCAGGAAAACCGATCGAGACTTCCCTGTGGGCTACCCTGTATCTCACAAGTCCCACAGTGGACCCCACCCCGTGGCCATTTTGCATCTCATTGACCCCACCTCATGGGCCACCCCACCCCAGTGTGAAGATGCACCTGCATCAGAGTGACCTTACACTCCCAACCATAGACCTCTCATTATCCAATGATTCCTTATAAAGATCTTAACTTGGAAGTTGGAATGTGCGAGGCCAAAATAGGTCTTCCATGCAAAAGGAGCTTAGTGATGCCAATTATATCCTTGACCTTTCCATTATCTGGATAGTTGTAACGCACATCAACAAGATAAATTTATATTATACTTGCAATACTATTCTTCCTAGCTCTTGGAAGAACAAATCAAATGTCGATTATGGTTCTAATTGTAGGATTCTCATAGCTTGGAAGCGCTCTATCTAGGTCTCAATTCTGAATATAACTAATCCATTCACTGGTGTCTATGCTTCAAATGACGCCCACCAAAGGATAGACCGATGGGATGATATTACTCAACTCAAAATTGGTCTTTCTTCTCCATGGATCATGGCCAACGATTTCAATCGTATCTGCTACCTTCATGAGAAAAGAAGTGGAGCAAACCCAAACTTGAGACAAATTGAAGACTTCAACAATTGATTCTCCTTAGCGGGGTTTGATGATCACATGCTCACTGGTAATATCTTTTCATGGTTAAACTCTAGCTCGGACTCTCAAAGGATTGAGTGCAAATTAGATCGACTTCATGCCAACTCCATCTGCACTGACTCCTTTGGCAACTAGAAAGCCTCCTCCTACTTGCACCCTGGTCTTTCGGATCACTCCCCTATGCTCCTAGACTTGGATGTTGGATCATTTAGTCAGATAAATTCATTCTGTTTCTTTAATTACTAGCACAAAATGGATGGTTTCTTCTAGATTGTTGATGTGTGGTCCTCTACTGTTGATGGAATGCCTACAACTGTGGTTGCCACTAAGCTAAAAAGAGTTAAACATGCATTGAAAAATTCGGTGGCCAATAGACTTAGGCTTTCCTCACAAATCTTCAATGCTAAAAAGAATCTAGAGCACATCTAACTAGCAGTGCAACGAGACCCTTATAGCTCCAACTTTGATATGGAAAAAAAAAAAAAAAAAGGTTAAAGAGGAATTGGATCACCTCTAGAGATTGGAATTGTCTATGCTCAAACAAAAAGTTAGAGACACTAGGCTTAACCTGGGAGATGCCAACTCTAGATATTTCTATTCCTCAATTAATTTTAGACAAGCATGCTAAAAAAAAAATTGTGAAATTAAGGATAAGGATGGGTTCATCTGTACTAATTAGGATGAAATTAAGGCTGCCTTAGTTGATCATTTAAACAAATTGTTACAAATTAAGTCGTGATCGAATGTACAGAAAACCATTCTGAATATGACATCAATGTCCTCGCACAGAAATCCAAAACCCATATTCCATTTTCCTTTGACCCACTTTTTACCAAAATACCCTTAGTTTACCCCTTCTGCAAAACTACACCAAGCTAATTTGGTTAGAAATCCCAAACTATCCCTCCCCAAGCCATGAGAAGCTTCCAATGTCTCAATCCTAGCCACTCAATTCCAAAGCCACCTAGAATTCCCTAAATCCTAACAGGCCTTAAGTGTTTCTTCAATTTACACCTATACCACCCCATTAGCATCTAAGATCATGCCAATTGTCGATCATCCCCAATCTTCCTACCCTTTAGAACACTCCCAACCTCTCCTCAATTACAACTTTATCGCCCCTCTCCTTTACAATGTTCGAATTATCTCCGATATTATCTTTATCTCTAGCTCAGCGATACCGATAACACTGGTAACGATACCGATAACGTTGGCAGTATCAAAAATTTCAGGTATTAGCAATGTATCGTTAAATATCGCCAATGTATCAATATCATTAATGTAATCGCCCAACTATGTAAATTTTAGGTGTCTCTTGTATTGCGAATGCATCAATATCGCTAATGTATCGCCAATATTTTTTACTATGTAAATTCTAGGTATTGCTTGTACCATAAGTGTATTGACGATATTTCAAGAATATTGCTGACGTATTAATATCATTAAAATTTTGTTTATTAGAAAAAAAAAAAAAAAAAATTATTTCAATTTTTTTTTTCCATTGGCACATGGTTGTATGTAGTGTTCAATTTGTCATTGATAATATTGATAATATCTCGATATTATCGATATCGCAACATGTGCGATATTGAGACCACAATCTTTGGTTTTCTTTCCAATTGTTGATGATTTCTTGGTGAAATATCATGCGTTGTTGATATTTTGCAATATCGATGGATGTTTGGATGGAAGGTTGGATGGTTAAATAGGCTGAATGGGATGGTTGGACTAATTTCTTACAACAACACATGCTTTTAAGGCCCCATTAAATGGAAACTTGTTATATATGCCTTCTTTTTGCAAATTTTTTATTTCTAAATATGCAAATATGTACATTTTAACATCTCCTGAAGTTCCACTGAAAATTCCACCAATTTTCCCATGTTTCCCCGCATTTCCGGTTATCAGCGATATCGATATTGTTTCCGTATCCCTGCCCAGCGAAACTTGTAGAGATACCGATACTTCAAACATTGCTCCTTTATAAATAGAGGCTTCTTGCTACAAAAGAGGGGTCTTGCCTCTCAAAAATTCCAAGTCCTATAGCTCCCTCTACGATCTAAACTCCTATACTAAGAGAAAATCTGTTATTCATAATGAAGAAGGAGAGTTTGAGACAAGGGCTAAGAGCTTGGGAAGCTCTTCTCTACCAAGGCCAAAGAGTACAACTCTACCCCTTGGAGTGGTGAGCCATGGCTTCGGAAACCTTTAGGTAGAAGAACGGTTCTCTTGTTCTTCCTTCATCATCTCTCCTAAAAGAAGCAAGCTAGGCAAGATCCTCCTCATTGCAAGATCTTGAAGAACCTTTAGGAGCTCCAATCCAAGTTCAAGCCCAACTTGAAGAGAAGACAAATCCATCAAATTCGCAAGGACAAAAAGACCAAGACACGGATCCTTTGCCACATCCCTCCCACTCTCTTTATCAATTCTTATTATGGCCCTCCTACTTTCTATCTCCTCTTCTTCTCTTTTCTTTTTGGTTACATTGGGAACCAACCAAACCATTTATTGAAATTCCAATTGAGGGAATCTCATTCTCACCAAGTAGAGACCATTGTACGCGGTGGAACAGGGAGCCTAACACCTTCCCTATTCCACAAATGTGGGCCATACCCAAGAACTTGTTGAATAGCCGACATAGGGGTAAAGTCCCCAAAAATCAAGAGAATCACTCCCTTGATTGTTGGATAAAAAATAAGGGTGCTAACCTATCCCTGAACCGTACATGAAAAAGGCTAGTAGGGACTCCAAGATTGACTTCGAAGGCTTTACAATTCATATAGGCCTTTGTCACTACAACGACATCCCCGCCTCCTTAAAAGGAGCATCTACACTAACAAGTGTTTAGAAACTGCAAGCAGCAGGACTTGCCCATCCTCAACTCGTACTTTCTAGATTAGAGGGGCATTACCAGTTGTCTTTAAGCTACTGAGAATGCTTCTATCAATGTCTATATTTTACTGGTGTGCATGCCTTGTAGAATTTCTGTCATTCTATAAAGGCAGATGGCATGATGGTTGTATTACATTTACATCTATAAGGAGAAATGCAGGCATGTAGGGGGCTCGCGGTTACCAGAACATACCCCTATTGGTAATATAAAAATCAAATGACCTAGCTTTCCCTACAACAGGTTTAAACACAACCAATGAAATAAAAGCTAACAATTCTTATCACATCCAAAAAATAAGGTTGATATAGCCATTTTCCCAATTTCAGGGATAAAATGTTTCAACAAGAGAATTGTATCATTATTTTGAGAGAGAGAGAGAGAGAGAGAGAGAGAGAGAGAGAGGCATCCTCCATCAACCCAAAAATGTGTACTGTTCATCTGATGGGCCTCACTGTGGGTGGACTGTCCCAAAATTCCTTCCAATGGGACAATTAGACCCTTTGATCAACAGCATATATATAACAATCTAGGGCACTTTTGCGACATGTCCATCCATGATGGGGCCCATCAAAGCAGTCATCCAGATCGCCAAACCATTGACTCCACTGCTACAGAGTCAAGGCCCAAGGACACTATACATAACCTCAGACTGACAATCACATCATTTCTCTTTCAACAATACAATTTACACCTACAGGTCAGCTACCTAATGGCTATAATGCATACAGAGATATTAAACAAGGGACTTTGAAGAGCAGCTTCAATTAAGATTATAGACTCAAAATGCTAGTGTAAACCAGCGTGTGTTAATCAGTAACTTACAAGTCGAGACAGACTACTCTCGGACATCGAACAGCAGAAACAGACATCATTAGAGGTTGAAAATTCAATTGAGTCCAAACTTTCTTCTGGCTCAACTTTACAGTGTTTCAGTTCAACTTTTGAACAGGAACCGAATTGTCCATCTTCTAAAACTGAATGTGGCTCGTTCCCTGTTGAGTAGAGATTGGAAATACCAAGCAGTTCATCTAACAATGAACACCTAAAATATCAAAATAATCAACTGCATCAATGAAAAGAGCATAGAAAAGAGAAGACAAACCAGATGGACAATGTTTCTCTTCCATTGTAAGGGGATATTCATGGCATTTAGACGCATTCACATTAGTCTTAAGGGCACTTCCCATGTTATCATCATCCAATTCCATTTTGGGCAATGTGACTGGCTCGTTTCCTGCCAAGTAGTTGCTATTGAAGTTAATAAAGAAAATAGGTGCTGTAAAGAGAAATTATAGGATACAAAGCCGCAGAAACGTGTACTCTTCCCAGGCACTATATTCTGTACATGTGGGGCCATGGGTCAGTTAACCAGACCTGATCTGATAAGCTGCGCCAAAAATGGGAGATGCCTGGAAAATCACTCAGATTGGAAGTTCCGTCCCTTGAATTGGTCCTATTTTCTGTTGAATGTGGACCTTTGCTGTATTCGTCCTCACCACCCATTTTGTAGGCCACTCATATAAGAGTTACTCTTTTGACCTGGGATAGTTTTGGAGCATCTCTCATCAGCGCATCAGATCAACAGTCCCCATGTACAGAATCCTGTGACTCAGCAAACTATACATCAGCTGAGGCTTAGTACCCTATAATTGCTCCGCTGTAAATCACCACATAAGAATCTGAAAGGGAAAACACAAGAACATAATGAAATATTGATTCAATGGTCTAGAGGTTTTAGAAGAAACATACAAGAGCCACTAACCAGAGTATGTACATTTTTGTTCATCAGATAGAGGATATCTACAGCTACCAGCATCGGATATGTTCACACTTCCATTCTCATTTTCACTGTACCCTATCATAGACATGGTCTGGAGTCTTCCCAAGGAGTTCTCAAGATGGGAGGAATTCTCTGTCGCTTCCTGTTCTTTATCCAAATATTCAGGATGGCATTCACCATCGAACATTTTAAAGCCAGTGAAGCTTAAAGGTGCAGTTTGGCTTCTTGCATCTCCCTCTGCATTTGTCATGTCATCATCAATAACACCGGATGGTAATTCTGAGGCATCAGGCATCCTTTTAGATATTGGTATCATATCCACATCTTCAGCACTGAAGTTACCATCAGCCATATTGAAGCCGTGTGAGTTAGAAGGAGCATTCCCACTTCTATCAACTCCTCCATTCATTGAATCTCCCTCAATCATGTGGCATGGTAATTCTGAGGCAACGGAAGTCCTTTTAGAGCTATTTTTGAAGGGGGAAGATTCTTCCATTGTTGTCATTACTTCATCCTTTTCATCAGCGCATTTAGTTTCAATTATTCCCGTGTCAGGAAAGCTTAGAGGAGCAGTTTCACATCTTGTAGCTCCCTCTTTGCTCACTGAATCTTCATCAATCATGTAGTAAGGATTTTGGGAGGCATCAGAATTCATTTTAGAGCTGTCATCATGAGATTTTTCTGTCGTTTTTGGTACTTTTTCCATGCCTTCATCTTCACATTTATTCCCAATCACTCCAGAGTCAGGAGAGTTGGAATGAACAGTTCTGCTTCTTGAAGCTGCCTCTTCATGCACTGAATTTTTCTCACCACTGTACTTCATCCGCATCTCCTGCTTCATTTTACAGCTAACGGCAGAATTGGAAGATTTTACTATTGATTTTGGTACTTCATCCACATGTTCAGCGTTGCATTTACTCTGGACTGCAGCTCCTTCTTCCTTGATTGAATCTCCATCTATCAGGTAGCATGCGGTGTCTGATGCATCAAAAGTACTTTTACAGCTATTCTCATGATGGGAAGACTCTTCCTTTGCATTCGGTACTTGCTCCCTATCTCCAGCGTCACATTTAAGCACAACTACTTCAATGTTAGACATGCATGAAGGACGAGGTGGGCTTCTCACATCTCCTTCATCCAAGTCTTTGTCAATCACGTTGAATGCTTTTTGCAAGGCATCACAAGTCATTTTGGAGCTACCGTCATGATGAGATGTTTCTGTTCTTCTTGGTACATTTTTCATAACTTCAGCGTCAGGTTTATTCCGAATCATCTCAAAGTCAGACGAGTTTGAATGAGCAGCATTGTTTCTTGAAGCTCCCTCAATCACCGAATCGTTATCAACAATGCTCTTCATCCACATCTTCAGCTTCCTTTTAGAACTAATGGCACAATCTGAAGATTTTTTTGATGTTGGTATCTTGTTCGAATCTTCAGCATCACATTTACTCTCAACCATCTTGAAGTCAGATGAATTTGAAGGAGCCATTCTGCTTTTAGCAGCTCTCTCTTCATTTGCTGAATATCCACCATCCTTGTGGAATGGTGCTTCTACCACATCAAAACTCTTTTTAGATCTAGTTTTGTACCGGGAGGATACTTCCAATACTGACTTCTGCGTATCTACAACATTGCATCTAGTCCCAATTATTTCAACATCACACGAGCTCAAAGAAGCACCTCTACTTCTTGCAGCACCCTCTTCATCATCCATAGTCATTTTAGAGCCACTATCATGATCAGCAGATTTTCCCGGTTTTGTGGGAAGTTTGTCTGGAGTTTCAGCATCACGCTTATTCCCAATCATTTCAAAGTCAAGAGCAGTTCTGCTTCTTGCAGCTCCTACTTCATTCATTGAATCTTCATCAATAACATAGCGTGGTATTTCCGAGATATCGGAAGTCCTTTTAGAGCTACTAGCATAATTAGAATATTTTTCCATCGGAGTTGGTGCTTTGTCCGTACTCTCAGACATCTCAAAGTTAGATGCGTTACAAGGAGGTTTCTGCTTCCTGTAGCTTCCTCTTCATTCATTGTAGCTCCCTTTTCATTCATTGCATCTGTACCAACCATGTAGCGTGGCATTTTAATAGACGGTGAACATTCAGGGGAAGGTTTCCTCTCTCTAGCTTGTTTTCCTTTATGGTGATTGCTGTTGTTTCTTGTGGAGAAGTTCAACCTTTCCAAGGTACTTGTGCCGAAGATTTGGACTAGAAAGTGAGACCCGACAATGTAATTGAATACCAAGATCTCTCCAAACTTCACAGAATGATCTGACACAAATTTATCCCATCCTTGCTGAAAAGCCAAGGACCCATCTACCATCGATAACTTCACCCTCCACTGCTGTCCTCTCATATCTTCAAGAAGAGTGCTCTGATCAACCAAAGCTACTGCTCTGCGGTAAAATTTCGGAGGTAGGAACTGCAAAGTTGTTTATCAAGGGGAGGCATGATTAGAAAACTTGTTAAATATAAGATACAAGAGTCATCAATGCAAAACATATGCAACCCATGTGTCTTTTTGTAAGAGTCATTTACTGAAATAAAATAAAATAATAATTTAAAAATAAAAAAATAAAATAAAAAATAAAAAACGACCTCTCAGTTTTACATGGATAAAAAGTTAAATTATCAATCACTAGCAATAAAGTATAAAGTTTATAAGAGAGCTCACTCTCCTGAACAATCTATTATCTTATACGTCCATGACAGATACCAAAATGCTATAAAATCTGGGAGACTGTCCTTCGAGATACTTCCATGACAATAAGGGTGGCAATGGCCGGGTATTCAAGTAATTTAACCACCCCATATTTTCCAAAAATTCAAATTTCAAACCATATATCCCTTTACCAAAAAAATCACACCCTCTAATGGCTTGTGATGGCTGAAGAAAGGTAAAAAAGAAGAGTGAAGAGTGGCAACTAAATCCCACCAAGTTGGATCGAAGATCTGGAAGGATGCCAACTAAATCCCCTCAAAGGGATTAAGATATTAGAATCAATATAAGTCAGTTGACTGCCAGCTTTCTTCTATAGACATATTTTTCTTTCAATTACATGAAAGTGCATGAAATTTAGTCCTAACAAGTCTTCAGCTGTTACAGCAAAATTAAGTCATGTTAATCATCATCATAAAATGGTTTCCCTGAACAACGCTAATAAGCCTCAGTTGTCAGATTTATAATTAAAAATTCGGAACCTCCTAGAAGATTTTTCACTAAAAAAGAAAAATGTATTAAACACATACAAGGAAGAATGTGGTGAGGTTAAGACATTTCACAACTCCATGATGAGGCAAATAATTCCAAGGTTCAATCTCCCACATGTGGGTAGAGTTGATATTCAAGAACCATAATAAATGAAAAATAAGGAAAAGATTAAGAAGAGAAACAAGAGGAAAAGAGAGGAAAAGTGTGGAGAGATTGGATTAGTCTATCTTTATGATAAACTAATCTATTTATCTTAATAAGAAGAAGGAAATTACAATAGTGCCACTACGGGTTAAAAAGCCTAAAATACCCCCTCCCCTTACAATATAACTAAAAAATCTCTCTATGATTCCCCTCAAGTTGGACAATATATATCAATCATGCCCAACTTGTCAATAATATGATGAAGAGAATCCCAACTAAAAGACTTATTAAAGACATCGGCCAAGTACTCCCCTGAGCAAACAAATAGTGTCTCAATCTCCTTATTAGCTACCTTCTTCTATATAAAATGGCAATCAACCTCAATACGCTTAGTACGCTCATGAAAAAAAAAAAGGATTACTAGCAACGCGAATGGCAGTTTGATTATCAGAGTTAATGGAATGGGAGTACCAAAAGAACGATAGCTAAGCTCTTGAAATAGTGTTTGAAATCAAATGAGCTCACAAGTTGTAGGAAAATGGTAATGTAGAACACAATGGAGGAGAGGAGAATTTGATGACGAAAACAATCAGATCTAGCAGGTTCAAGGCTTGATTTGAATAGTCAAAATCAAAAGACAGATTTACTGCACAGCCCAAGCACCAAAAAATCACAGGTTACCAGTCACGCAACAATGACGCAGCACATTGTCACATGACAGCAACAAGGTCAACTAGCCAAGTGAAAGTGTCGCAGCCCACAAGCGCAATTCTACCTGTCATGCTACAAAATCATTTCTCAGCTGCTACTCTACCCGTCGCACTAAAAATCATCGCTCAGCCGCCACGCAGCAGTGGCCCAGCCCATCTGTTGCGCTAGAAAAATTACAGCTTACTAGTAGCAAGACAATGAAACAGCCCATAGGCGAAGCACGCCTGTCACATGACAGTGGCAAGACTGACTAGTCATGTGGCAATCTAGCGGCTTAAAAAAATCATGGTTTACCAGTCGCATGACAGTGGCAGAGGCTGCAAGCACAGCACACCTGTGGCGCAACAGCAGCGAGGCCGACTTGTTAAGCGACAATGGCGCACAACCCACAGGTGCAGGGCTCCTACTTGCAACAGCAGCGAGGCCATTCCATGGAGTTGATGGATGGCACGTATGGGCATTTGCCCAATGGACCCAGCTAGATGGATGGTCATGATTTCACGAAACTAATAGCCACGTGTAGGCTTTAGTAGCAAGCAAAGCAAGAGTAGTTGAGTGAAGAAAGAAGTTGAAAAGTAACTCCATCAAAAAAAAAAAAGCAAACGAATGAAATGCAAGAGCAGAAATGAAAAAAGGAAAAGAAGAGGCAACAGAAGAATCAGCAGCAATCAGAAGAAGAAGAGAATAAAATACCAGAGATTTTGAGAAAGAACCAATCATGACTTTGAAGAAGGAAAATGTGGTGGGAACATGCGCTTTCTTCCCATCAATCAGTAAGCATTTCTTCCTGCATTCCTCACATGCTTCCATCTCTCTCTGAATATCTCTCTGCAATGTAGCAAAAACCCAATTTCTACTTTTGTGGGAGCGGCTCTGTTTTCACAATCTAAGCAAAAGAGTTCCCCTTTTTTATCCTCTTTTCTTGAGTTCGATTCTCCTTTTCCATTCTTGTCGCTTTTCTACTCTTCACACGCGCGCTTCATGCACACATCCCAACTGCCGTCCTCACCGTACATCTGATGGCCGTGACTGTTGTCTCTTGTGAGACGAATCTACCATCGGATCTTTCGGAGTATTGCTGTTTAGTGTGGACCGCTGCTCGTTTTCAATAACTACTTTGATACGCAGGCAGAGTACGATGGACGCCGTGTACGTACTTAGAAATCGCACACGTGGCATACAATAATTCAAATTAACTGTTTTAATTGTAGGCCCACGCTATATATATTATCAACAAAAAGAAAAGTTTAAATTTAATTGTAACTATTCGATTGGTGGACATTGATTGGATGGTTGAAAGTGATAATTATCCAATGGCCCTATTTCAAAAAAATAAAACCAAATGGATCAATAAAAAGTTGGGTTTCCTCATAAAAAATGATTTTGGGATTGTAATTTACACAAGGTGGGTTTTAGAAACTACTCGGTTTAGGGTCAGTTTGGGCAGTGGGATTAGAAGGGATTAGGTGGGATAGGATTCAAAAAGCATAATTATTACCCCATGACAGGGATTATCCCAGTTGCCGTGGGATAAAATTAATGTCATGCTTGGTTGATAATACGGTGGTACATTGAATGGATATACCCACCATCATTTGAAATTATTGAGAATAACATACATGTGTTATATCTAAACCGTTCATTTGTTTTGTAACCTCATTTTATGCCATGAGCCTAAAAATGAGGTAGATCCAAAACTTATTTAGCCCCAAAGAAGTTTTCAACGGTGAGTATTCAATCCCCGTTGCTTTCTATGGTGGGGTTCACTTAAGCTTTAGATTTACCTGATTTTTTGGCCCATGCTCTAAAATAATCTCGATAAATGGGTGGACAGTGTGGATATAGCCCACACATCATGTTGAGACCTACACAACTTCCCAAACATTAAGGGCCTGTTTGGTTTTCTGGCTCAATTGTAATTACGTTGTAAATGAGTAATCATTACTTACCAAGGTAATTACCTTCATCTACCTTCATCTTTCCCAATGCTGACTTGACCGGTTACTTTTTAAGCACTCAAATCGAAGAATTTGTAAAATAAATATGGGGCCCACCATAATGTGTGTTGCTTATCCACACCGCCCATTCATTATGCCAAATGAATTTAAGGCATGAACCCAAAAATTAGGCAAATCCAAAGGTCAAGTGAACCACACCACACGAAATTATGAGAATTAAATGTCTACCATTAAAACTTGTTGAGGCCCTTAGAAATTTTAGATCAGGCTTATATTTAATTTTTCACTTATCCATGTCCATGTGACCCTATGAACGGGTTAGATGGTGAATAAACCTCAACATGAGCCCAGTAAAAATCAACTTTCAACGGTGGACAAATTAAGTCCATTGTTTCCTTTCATGTGGGGCAATTGAACATTAGATTTTCCTAATTTTTTCGGATAAAGCCTTAAAATATTCTAATAAAACAGATGGACGACACGGATATATTATATACATTATGGTGGGGCCCACGAATTTAAGTCAACATTTTTTGACCGGTTTCCCAGGTAAAATTACTCACTCGTTTCCAAACAGGTGAAAGAATGTAATAATTACTTTTTTACAGTGATTTACAGCAATTTACCTGTATTATGAAAAACCAAACAGGCCCTGAGTGAAATTGGTACAGGACCCAATGCAATTCCATTTAATGTAATTCCAAGCTTTTCCATTCTTCCCAAACATAAAGTGGAATTGGCACAGGACCAGATGAATCCCATCCCACCTAATCCCTTCTAATCTCACTGCCCAAAGCCTGTTTGGTTTTACTGAATACAAGTATTTCGATGGAAAAGGGTAATAATGACAATTCACACGCATTTGAATTTATGCGTAATCGGCTGCATTTATCACCGAATCCACATTTCGCTGGATTCGGCGGTATTTCAGACGCCTGCCCTGCGAAATACAGGTACTTGATAAGGGCGTCTCTGACGCCCGTCTCACCGAATGAAAACCTTCCAGTGGTCCACGGGACACCACGCAGAGCATATCCTCGGGTATTAAGTTTTCCACCGTTGCTTTTCTTTCTTCCCCTCATTCCCACCGCAGCATAGCTCTCTTCATTGAGACACCACTACTATTTCATTTCTATCAGTCGTCCGGTAAGCTCCCACCCCCTCCGATGACTTTTTCCGATATCTAAGCGCCGGAGATGCGGCGATCTTGTTAGAAGGTTGTCATGCAAGGTTACCGACCTTATCTTCCTCAAATCACTTGCAAATGAACTAACCGTCTCTCTTTCCCTCTTCTGGACAGAGACAAGGAACCTTCTCAATGGTTCACGCTGACGGCATTGTCTTCAGCGCTGCGCAAACTGTACATACACCATCAAATATTCGACGGAAGAGGTCTGATATCGAAACAGGTACACCCTAGATTATGGTATTTTATGGGCATGCGAGGGTTTGATTCCACATTTTCTGATGAATATCAGCAACTCCTCCATGTAAAAGGTGTTTTCTGCGATTTGAGGTGCGTCGACACCTCTGTAGGATTTTCCGTATGACAGGCATTTTATCGGTTGCATGGCAAGTTCTGTGTTTGAAATAGACTTTGCCATTTTTTTATTGAAGTGTCCCCATCGTCCGGCAGCATATATTATTTGAATGGGGTGGTCCAGGGCTAAGATGGAAAGTCCGATCGGACGTTCTGGACCTCTGTTTATCTCTATTTAATGAAAAGACATATGATGCCAAAACGGGTGGACCTACGTTCTCTCTTTACTCATTACCACTGGTGAAGATGGAATGTCCATCAGACGATGTGGTCCTCTGTTTACCTTCTGTCTAGCCTCTGCTTAAATCCACTCATTACCTTCTGCTGGATTTTCATCCATAAACATCTACATGGAAGAGAGATGGCTATGTCAGTGGAAGACGATAAGTTTTTCTGGTTCAGATACATATAAGCAGTGGGGCTCATCTGATGATCCCCTTGCATCTCACACAGTTGTTCCGTGAATATCACATGGAATGACATTCGTGCATGTCTTTTCCATGTATATCCCTTTATAAGAAAAACAATACTATGTCATCTACTGATTACTCTACAGATGAGAAAATAATTTTGAAGTAAAGGGTTTTCAGATATCTCTGTTGTGATGTTGTTGAGTTGTTGCGAATTTCCTATTTGAGCGTGCCCCATGCACAAGACTGATAACTTGTTCTGTTTAATATAACTGAGACGCTTGTAAAAAAGTCATTGAGGTCCCGGACCTTTTCGACTAGTCAACACCATCAACATATTGGTATGGTTTATGAGAAAAAAAAATTGCAGTGAATGAAATGAACATCGGAAATTTCAAGTAAACAGTGTAAACAAGCATGTGAACTTGGTTGCACAGATTAATATTTAGATTTTCAGCGCTGAAATTGTGACGCCCCAGTCACTGTTTCATGTGGGCGGGCACACGTGGGCGGGCACACGTGGGCGGGCACACATGTGGGCGGGCCCCCAAGTGCGGCTGGCAGGCTACTGTGTGGCTGGCAGGCTACTGTACTGGGCGAGCTACTGTTGCAGTTGACTGTAGCGTAACTTGTCCCACATCGGAAGAGTTGTCTGGAGTTGTGGTGGTTATATGTTGGGTTTCTCCCTTAACAAACATGACGCGTTTTAAAGCCGTGAGCTTCGGCAAAGCGGACAATATCATGTGCTGTGGGGGTGGGCCTTACAGAAATGCATTTCGATTTATGTTATGTATGACATTTTATATGTATTACACATATAATTACATGAGATTTTTTGATAAATTGCCTGCATCATCACATCTCATCGGTAATGAAGATTGTTGGATGATATTACAGATTATCTTCGTAATATCGACAACAGGTCATTGCAAACAGTCATCCTTTTCTCAAATGATGACCGTTTTCTGCTAATCACCAAACTTCAGTAATTATACTTGGGAGCATCCTTTTATTTTTACTTCATGAGAAAAATAACAATATAAAATCCTAGGTATTCTCCAAATTCAAACATCTTGTAATGAAAACCTACTAATGATCACTAATCTTCACGTGTATAGATATGTATCGTCAGCAATGTATATATCAATACATAACACCAACTAATGTATATATAAATTACATAATAATGTTACGCTACATTTTTGAACACCAGTTTCTTATAACGACTCGTTGGTGCTGACAAACATTCATTGGGTATGCAATGAAAGTGTAATATCAATACATAGAGGGTCAAGGATGGACGGAGGCGGAAATGGCTGCCTTTACAGCAACACTTGCTGCAGCGACTACTACTATTGGAGTAGGGGAATATTGTTGCGCAGCACGCCAACAACGCAGTGAGCCTAGATCTAAGGCCTCACCCACAAACGATAGACAGAAAGAAATATAAACTAGAAATAGATCAAAGCAATTCAAAACAAACCACAAGACAAGATATACGTGGAAAAATCCCAAACTAGGGTAAAAAACCACGGATGCAAAATTCCACTATGAAGAGAAACGAAGATTACAACGCAATATACTAACCTCTCTCTTGGAAGTACAGAGAAAATCCCTTGCCCACACCTTAGAATAATTTCCTAGAATTCACCTTAACCTAGAATAGCCCTAGGGACCCCAATTTATAGTTTTGGCAACTTCCCTTTCCGCATCCCAGTTGCGAAAGGACTTGCAACACGAAATCTACGAAACTCCTTTCGCATCCCAGTTGCAAAAGGACTTGCGACACGAAATCCTTGCAACCTCGACTGGTCGTGGGCGGCCCCAGATGTGGCTCTACTTCTCAACAATCTCCCACTTGGAGACACATCTCCATAAACCTTTGTCTTCTTCATCCAGAGTGCACCACCTCCCCGTCTTCAAGCCTGAAGACCAATCAAAGCTGAATAGAGCTTCAGCTTCTCCCTTGTGACCGCCTTGGTCAGTATATCCGCAGGATTCTCACTTGTATGAATCTTCTCCAGAGCAATCGATCCATCTTCCAGTAACGAACGTATGAAGTGATATCTGATGGCAATATGCTTGGTCCTTGAATGAAAGGCTGAATTCTTAGCCAAGTGTATTGCACTCTGACTGTCACTGTACAGCTTGCAATCTGCTTGCTTCTTACCCAACTCTTCCATAAAACCTTGCATCCACACCATCTCCTTGCATGCTTCTGTAGCCGCAACATATTCTGCTTCTGTCGTACTGATAGATACTATCTTTTGTAACTGAGAGACCCAACTGACTGCAGCACTACCCAGAGTAAAAACATAACCCGTAGTGCTTCTTCTGCTGTCGATATCTCCTGTCAAATCTGAATCCACGTAGCCTTGTAACTTGATTTTCGATCCACCATAACACAGCCCTACGTCCTTAGTACCTACCAAGTACCTAAGGATCCACTTACAGCTTCCCAATGTTCCTTCCCGGGGTTGTTCATGAACCTGCTAACAACTCCCACTGCTTGAGCAATGTCTGGCCTCGTGCTCACCATAGCATACATGAGACTCCCAATAGCTGACGCATATGGGACTTTAGCCATGTAGTCCTGTTCCTCCTGCGTCTTTGCACCTTGCTCCTTAGATAGCTTGAAGTGGTTGGCTAATGGAGTGCTAACCGGCTTAGCACCTCCCATATTGAATCGATCAAGTACCTTGGCTATGTACTCTGCTTGTGACAAAACTAATTTCTTGTTTTCCCTGTCACGCTTTATCCTCATGCCTAGGATTTATTTTGCAGCTCCTAAATCCTTCATGGCAAATTCTCTAGACAATTGTCTTTTGAGATCTGAGATGTCCTTCATGCTTGAGCCAGCCATAAGCATGTCATCAACGTACAGAAGAAGGATGATGTATGACGTATTAAACTTCTTCAAGTAACAACAGTGGTCTACATGACATCTCCTAAAACCGTTTCCCGACATGAAACTATCGAACTTCTTGTACCACTGCCTCGGAGCCTGCTTCAGGCCATATAGACTCTTCTTCAGTCTGCACACCTTGTTCTCATTACCTGGTGCCACGTATCCTGTCGGCTGATGCATATATATCTCTTCTTCAAGGTCCCCATGAAGAAAGGTTGTCTTAACATCTAGCTATTCTAGATGTAAGTCCTCTAAAGCCACCATACTCAAGACCATGCGAATCGTAGACATTTTCACTACCGGTGAAAATATTTCAGTAAAATCGATACCTGCCTTTTGTTGAAACCCTTTCACAACCAATCTGGCCTTATACCGTTTCGAACCATCGTGCTCCTCCTTCAGTCTGTAAACCCACTTGTTATGAAGAGCTTTCTTACCCTTGGGTAGAGTGACTAGCTCCCATGTATGATTAGACTCAAGAGAGTCCATCTCATCATCCATGGCCTGCTCCCACTTAACCCGTATATCTGACTGTAACGCCTCTTCAAAATACTCTGGCTCACCATTATCGTCAGTAGTAGATAATGTAAGGAGGGTGAGTATCGGACCGTGGGTCTCCTTTCCCGAGTAGACCTCCTCACAACCGGTGTATGCGGCTCTGCCTCATCCTGTGGCGCTGTAACACCCATGTCCGGTAACTCTTCCAACTCTACGAATTCCTTTTCTCGGCCTTATTTTCTGCACACTGTCCTTATGCATCACTTTTTCATTAAAGACTACGTCCTTGCTTCTGATGATTTTTCTGTTTTCTGCATCCCAGAACCTGTAGCCAAAATCATGCTGCCCATAGCCTATAAACGTGCACCTCTTGGACTTCGCATCCAGCTTGTTTCTGTGCTCTACATCAATGTGAACATATGAAGTGCAACCGAACACTCTGAGATGTGCAAGGTTCACTTCTTTCCCAGTCCACGTTTCTTCTGGTAGCCCACCATCCAATGGTGCTGAGGGACTTCTATTGATGAGATATACGGCAGTATTCACAGCATCTGCCCAAAAGGTCTTGGGCAACCCTGCATGTAACCTCATGCTCCTGGCGCGCTCAAGGATGGTCCTGTTAATGCGCTCAGCCACACCATTCTGCTGTGGTGTCCCTGGAATCGTTTTCTGATGTTTGATTCCATTTGCTGCACAATACTGCTCAAACCTCTTATCACAATACTCTCCCCCATTGTCAGATCTGAGACACTTTACTGTTTTACCTGTCTCATTTTCTACCATAACTTTCCACTTCTTAAATACATCAAATACATCAGATTTATGTTTTAAGAAGTAGACCCACAATTTTCTACTAGCATCATCAATAAAGGTAACAAAATAACGTGAGCCACCAAGAGATAATACTTATGCCAGTCCTTACACATCAGTGTGTACAAGCTCCAACAGATGTGTCTTTGGAGCGCGTCCCGTCTTCTTGAAGCTTACCCTCTTCTGCTTGCCATATACGCAGTCCTCGTAGAATTCCAAGTCAATAGACTTCAGCCCTGATAGCTTCCCTTTTGACAATAGCACTTTCATCCCTTTCTCACTCATATGTCCCAGCCTCTGGTGCCATAACTGCCCATTCACTCCAGTTGATGCGACTGCGAGTGAACTATACGATCCTGAAGTCACGTACAAAGTACCTTCCTTTTTGCCTCGAGATATTACCAAGGCACCTTTTGTGATCTTCCAAGAGTCACTGGTGAATGTCGTCACATAACTGGTATCAGCCAACTATCCCACTGAGATCAGATTACGTTTCAAACTCTGTACATGTCTGACATCCTTCAATTTCAAGACCGTTCCGTCTTTCTGATTTACATGAACATCTCCCTTTCCAACAATATTGCACGGCTCATCATCACCCAGGTAGACTCTCCCAAAGTCACCTGACACATAATCACGCAAAACTTCCTTACACGAAGTAGCATGAAACGAAGCACCCGAGTCTATAACCCAAGACTCATTCCTCGCATCAAGAGACAAGATCAACGCCTTTGTGTCGCTCTCCTCAGACAGATTCACTGAATCTTTCCCACCTTGAGAGCTTCCTTCTTGTTTCTTGAGCGCCATGCAATCACGTTTCATGTGCCCCTTCTTGCCGCAATGCCAACACCCATCTTTGTCTTTGGGTCCCTTGGACTTATTCCTTAACTTAGAACGCCCGTGTTTATTGCCTCCTTTGTTCAGTGATCTTCCTCTTCCTTCAACGTTTAGAGCATTCCCTGAATCCCCTAAAACTCCTGATGCCTTCCTTTTAGATTCTTCGCTGAGAATTAGACCGGCCACATCATCAAATTTAAGCTTTGTCGATCCTGAAGAATTGCTCACAGCAATCACCAAACCATCCCAACTGTCTGGCAAACTGGATAAGATCAATAACGCCCTGACCTCATCCTCAAAAGCAATGCCAACGGATTTCAACTGGCTCGTGACTGTATTGAACTCGTTTAGATGTTCAGCCACGCTCCCACCATCTGACATCTTCATGTTGAATAGCTGTTTCATAAGATGAACCTTGTTGGATGCTGAGGGCTTTTCATACATGGTGGCTAAGGTTTCCATTAATTCTTTTGTCGTTTTTACCTTGGATATATTGAAGGTGACGCTCTTAGACAAAGAGAGTCGGATCGTTCCTAAAGCCTTCCTATCCAGTAAAAACCATTCATCATCTGTAACGACCTCAGTTTTGGGCGCCTAGTGGCATATGTTTGTACATGTAGGAAAATAAAGGTAATTATCATCATCCTTAATAATAATAGAAGCACTGAATTTCGGGGACGAAATTCTCTTTAAGGGGGGTAGATTGTAACACCCTGTACTTCCCAGTACTCGGGTGTTACCGTATAATCAAACTTAGCATAAATACAAGTCAGGCCTAAGTAAACATTTACGTTTATCCTAGTTTAAATCTGACCGTTGAAAACAGGACGCACCTATGTATCAGAGATTTCATCCGTTAATCTTCGAGACGAACCATCCGGTAGTCATATAGTATTTAATAAGTATATTTATTTAATTTATTATATTTTACACAAACATAGATCAGAAAAATTATAGATATGCCTTGATATATTACTTATCATATAGAAGTGTCTGAAAATATGTATATATTTAATGTATGTAAAATATTATGAAAATAATATTAAATTAACTAAACATAATGAATAATAATTTTACAATATATAATTGAATTATAAATATTAATAGAGTATTGAATATTTTTTTTATATATAAACATGTATACCAAAAATTATTAGATATTTAAATAAAATTTTATACCATTTAACAATGTGATTTTAAAAGAGGTATTGTACAATTTTCAATCCATACATAGGTGTAATATGATATATTAGAAGTTATATATTAATCTCTGCTTACTGATATTCATATAAAATTATATATATTAATAAATTGTTATAATTATATATGACAGAATAAATAAAAGAAATAAATAATAATAAATGTTGAATTAACCATAATAAAAATATTTAATGTTATAAAAACATAGAACGGGTGGCCCCAACCACCTAAATAAATTCGTAAGTATCTTTTAACCGTTGATGATTGATTTGGAATCGATCTGACCGTCGAATTCCTACTATAGACATTTAAAAATCATTTATCGTAGCTTACGGCCCACCAAAGCTTTGGATCCACCTCATCCTTGGCCGATAGCCCTTAGATGACCCATATATTCGAATGAACGGAGTGGATTTCCCACTAACATCACAATGAACCCCACTCTGATGTCGCGTGTGCACCATAGGAGGTGCACTCGCCGTGCACGGGTCCGGGGAGGCCGCTCAAAACGGGTCTGACCCGTGACTTTCCGTAAACGGAGAGAATCTCTCTCTCTCTCTCTCTCTTCACTTCCAACAGCGGACAAGCGTCCGTGGGTTTGATCAGTGGCCCACCATGAGGTTTCCTCGGACTGATCTGAACCGTCCATCTGACTCAGGCCGTGTGCTCGACCAACACTCAACTTTCATAATAGGTTTTCATGTCCGTTAGGGCACACATTTCGTGGTGCAAGGAGAGCCTACTAGCACAACCTTTCCAAAAACAGAAACTTCCACGAGGGCGATCCGCGTGAGGAGAAATCCTCCAATCTCAACCCTCTAATCAGATGTGTCTCGACCGTCCATTGCTGTTTGCAAGGATCCTGGTTTTCTGAGAAAACCAGCGACCAAACTGTGGCCTGTTTTGGTCCTCCAAGCTGTATCCGGAAACAGCTTTAGGTCAGTGCAATCCGAGCCATCCAAATTGCATCCCATGGCTCTAGAGAGCTAGGTCTCCCTACAAGAAGGGAGAGAAAACAACCCCTTGCTATCTCTTGCTAAAACTTAGGGAAAACAGCCGCAGCCTCTTTTGCTCAAACCCACCAACCTAAACCCCTTTAAGCTTCGAAAAATCTTATCCCTAAGCTTCTTAGAGCCCATACAAACCTTCTTAAAGGAGTGGATTGGAGGGAGAAGCCGTGGCTGGGAGTCTGCCATTGGAGTCGGGTCTTCTTCCCCGGCATGTTGCTGCACCAAGACAGTTTCAACTCGCCATGCTGTTGGGCCGATCCGGTGAGAATGAAGAAGAAGAGAAAGAAGAAAAGAAGAAGGAAGAAACAAAAAGAAAAGAGAGAGAGAGAGATGAGAAGTAGGAGAGAAAAGAGAGGAAGAAAGAAGAAGGGAATGAGGTGGTGCTGCTATTGCAACGCACCCACTCAGACCGGGCTTGCCAGCTTCTGCTGGGCGTTTCCAGTAGCAGGAGGGGAGGAGAATGAAAAGGGAAAGGGAGAGGAGAAGAGAGAGAGAAGAAAGGAAGGAGAAAAAGGGAGAGGGAGAAGGCAACGTGGGGCTGCTGTTCTGCTGGAATCAAGTCGACTCGGTTTAGACCGAGCCTGACTCAGTCGAACCAGGCGCGAGCCTAGTCCATTTGGGTTTCCAGCAAGAAAGATGAAGGAGAGAGAGAGAAAGAGGGAGAATAGAGAGAGAGTGAGGGGACGAGCTCGCTGTTGGTGCTGCAGTTACACCGCGACTGCTGCCGAGTTGAGCAGTGTGGGTCGGGTTGATCCTGAGCAACCAGCCACAGTTGCGGGACCCTCAGGGGGAGGAGAAGAAGAAGAATGAGAAGAAAGGGAGAAAGAAAGAAAAGGAAGAAGAAGGAGAAGGCCGAGTCAACTCGACTCGAACTGAGTCGACTAGGTGAGCCGCACTTTCTGTCCGGTTTGGTATCATTTCAACTGTCATGATTATTAGCATTTTTAGAGTTTCTCAATTAGATATGATTAACCGTTAGTAATTGTCCATACTTGTATAAATTGATATATATATATATATATATATATATATATATATATATATATATAGAATATAATGATATATATATATATATATATATTATATATATATATATATATATAAATTGTTGTTATCATTTAAATATTAGTAATTTATTCATCATTCTTAAAATATAATTGACGTTAGAATATACTATTTCTGTTTATTACAATGATTATTAGCGTCACATTAATTAATATTAATTATATCATTACCATAAAACTATTAATATTATTAGCCATGGTTGGCCATTAGTAGGTCGTTATGCTAGAGCTAGTTATTATAAACAAATTGCAACTAATAAATGGTATTATTATATATTTCATCCTAAATAATCATTTTGGATAGTAAATTGTACTAATCATGAAAAATTATCATTGCTACATTAGCTAACATTAGCCGCAACATTGATGTTAATAAATATCTTACAACTATTAAATTAATATTTCAATTAATTATCCATTAACTAGGAGTTCAAATCCCAAGACCTAAGTCTAGACCTAGACTATAGGGTGAAACCCTAGACTTAAGTGATCCAAACCTTAGATTATAATCTTGGTCATAGATAGTTTGTAGAACTTTGATCTAACCATACGATCTTACGATTCATGTTAGGGTTCGACTCTAAGGGCGTCCTAGCGACAATGTGGGCAGTTCAAAGTATAAGGTGATGATTCTTCCCCTTGAGTTTTCCATCTTCTCATTAGCTTAAGGTATAGTTTTTATTTAAATTCATAATTGATATCTCTCTCTTATAATCACATGTGCTAGCTAGGTGAAGATTGAATTATGTATTGCCTGCTTAATGTTCATCCTGTATATTTGTTCATGCTTGTGGATTATCTGTGTATTGCTTATGGACTTTAAACTGGTACATTAGTGAGGAATTCTCACATATGAATGTACACCCATACTTGGGATGCAACTTGACTAGTTGTGATCGTAATGGACCTTTGACTTGGTGGTTGTTGAGTGTGTCTAGAGGGATCATTGATGCGGGCCTACCATCCAGGGTGTTGTGTCCACTGGTTTTCAAGGATGGTCTTTTATCGCATGGTTTTGATACTTGCCCTAGAGCCTATTTTGATAATGGCCCTATGAGGCTTGTTTGATATCGCCCTATGTGGCTTGTGTTCTGTATTTTCCCTATATGGGTTCGATGGTTTTATACTGTGCAACCATGCGATGGTAGCCCTATATACTGTAATATGATTGACCACTAGTCGACAGGTTTCCATTAAACATCCCAAGGTGGTAGTCTCATGAGTCGGGGATGGTAGTCATGGGATACTATGCCCGAGCTGTCGGCCTACGCTGGGCCATGTGCTCCCCGTAGTGACCTTTGAGCTTATCTAAATTGGCTGGTTGTAAATGGACTAATAACGACTTGGCTAATCATGCATACATGGCACGTATTGTTCCGACTGGATGATATTTCCCAGGTTCGATGATTCCGACTGGATGATATTTCCTAGGTTCGATGACTGCATGGGTGACGGCCCACTGTCCGCACGGATGAGCATCCCCGGGGCGATGATTGCATTCACGCATCCATGCATCTAATAAGACTGCATTTACTCTGTTTTGGTTGTCTGGATGTTTTGTACTATTTCTTACCTAATGCGGCGGTGCGTAATCTTGAGGTGAATTCACACTGAGTTGGCCACTCATCCATCAAATATACAACTGTACAGGTAATGCATGTGGCTTTAGTGATATGCATGTTCAGACTTGATGAGGAGCAGGGCACGATCGCCAGGGGTGCATGGCTGTACTTGCCTGGAGGAGCTGCATGATCTTGCGGCTTATATTTATATGTTTTCTTCTATCTTCATGTATTAAATTTTTTATAAATCTATACTTGTTAAATCTGGAGACATCGGTTTGTATAAGTCATTATGGGCAGCTTTTTGTACATTTGAATGATAATGAAATTTTCCTTTATGCTCATTTGTCCACACTACGCTCATTTTCTTACTCTGATAAAAGAAAAATATTATATCTAACCATCCTTTAAGGTTAACACTCGGGTTTTTGGGACACGGGTCGTGTACTCGGGTCCTGAAGATTCGGGTTGTTACATCATCTGTCAACTTTTCTGGTTTCTTCTCTTTTCCTCCTAGAGGAATATAGAGGTCCTTCTAATACAGATAATCCTCCATCTGCATCTTCCAGAAGGCAAAGTTTGAACCATCAAACTTCTCAATTCTAGTTTTCCCATCTTCTGCCATCGCTCCCAATAGAACTAAACCAATAACTTTGATACCAGTTGTTGCGTAGCACGCCAACAACGCAGTGAGCCTAGATCCAATCTCAGGCCTCACCCACAAACGATAGACAGGAAGAAATATAAACTAGAAATAGATCAAAGCAATCCAAAACAAACCACAAGACAAGATATACGTGGAAAAACCCCAAACTAGGGTAAAAAACCACGGATGCAAAATTCCACTATGAAGAGAAACGAAGATTACAACGCAATATACTAACCTCTCTCTTGGAAGTATAGAGAAAATCCCTTTCCCACACCTTAGAATAATTTCCTAGAATTCACCTTAACCTAGAATAGCCCTAGGGACCCCAATTTATAGTTTTGGCAACTTCCCTTTCCGCATCCCAGTTGTGAAAGGACTTGCGACACGAAATCCGCGAAACTCCTTTCGCATCCCAGTTGCGAAAGGACTTGCGACACGAAATCCTCGCAACCTCGACTGGTCGTGGGCGGCCCCAGATGTGGCTCCACTTCTCAACAAATATTGCTGAAATGTTTTATTTAAGTCACCCTCGAGATTTGGAGACGTTGAAAGAAAGAAGATAATAAATGCAAAAATAAGAGCGGGTGACAGCGAGTGCATAGCACAACTCAGAATGAAAAATGCCACATTCTTTAACCTATGCTCGCTTCTCAGAGATAGAAATCTTCTTACCGATGGGAAACATGTAAGTATGGAGGAACAACTTGTCATGTTTCTTCACACAGTAGGGCATAATGTTAAAAACTGTGTCATTGGACATAGGTTTATAAGGTCTGGAGAAACCGTGAGCCGTTATTTTAGTAAAGCGGTCGATGCAATTGTCAGATTATATCGGGAGCTGGTGACACTCCCAAGTGCAGATACACCGAACGAGATCCTTTTCAATTCTAAACGGAGCACGTACTTTCTGGTACGCTCATTTGTAATCACATTAATGCAACGTCTTGTCCTGTCCAAACTTTTATCAAATATTTTGCTTTATCATGATATTTCAAGTTGAAATTAGGACTGCATTGGTGCAATTGATGGGACCCATATACCTGCCCACTTGTCGGCATTAGAAAGTACAACCTACCGTAACAGGAAAGGGTTCCTCTCTAAGAACGTAATGGGTGCATGTACATTTGACATGAAGTTCATATATGTGCTCACTGGATGGGAGGGATCAGCCTCTGATGCACGCGTGTTACTCAGTGCATTGACACATTCAACCGATCGCTTTACGATCCCTCAGGGTACTTCATGTGTATGTATATGATCAAACATTATGAATACATGACTTTTGAGTACATAGATTGACAATCACTCGTAATTATTTGTAGGTAAGTATTACGTAGTTGATGCTGGTTACGCCCATGCTCCTGGATTCATGGCTCCTTATCGCGGTGTACGGTACCACCTCAATGAGTACTACACCAGCTACGTTCCAAGCAACATGAAAGAATTATTCAACTACCGGCATGCTCAATTACGAAATGTTATAGAACGAATATTTGGAGTATTGAAAGCTCGCTTTCAAATTCTCAAATCAGCTCCACCATACAACCTTAATACACAGGTGAAGATAGTCATCGCATGTTGTGTGTTACACAACTTCATCCGTCTATCGGGAGGAGATGGTTTGGTAGAAGATGAGGTCTCATCTGCAGATGTAACGGAGAGTATAGACTTATCACCATGCTTAATTAATATGACACAACGTGAGAAGGACGAACGGGCCACATTTCGAGACAACATAGTTATGAGAATGTGGGATGAATCGCTTCCTGTGAGTCGTGGTGTTTGATGTTACAAAGAGTATATTTTGTCATTTTGTACTAAGTTATAATATCACATGATTGTACGACAATACCTACAAGCATGTATTAGTACCTTGTTGGAAGTTTGGAATAAGATGATCATCAACTGACTGTTTTGTATACCATATTTTGTATCCGTCTATTAAATTTTAGCTTTCTTCATTTTATTGCCTTCCCATGACTTATATGCAATGTTGTATAGTTAGACTAAATATGTCCATTGTGCTATGTGTAAATAATTGAAGTTAATAGTGACCGGGAAATGTCTCCAAAAGCGCTGAACAATCCATCAACTCCCACCAAACAACCTGGCCAGGAGAAGTCTGTCACACCACGTAGGACACCACGAAAGTATAAATCAAAATCACTTGATGAGAACGTTGTGTCTGGTGGTGTAATGCGGTGGACAGATGAGATGGATGATTGTCTCATTGATACCTTGATGGATGTTGTGGCAAATGGCCGTAAGAGTGCAAACGGTTTTAAGAATGAGACCTATAAACCGGTCATGGAAACTGTTAGGAGTACCCTAGGGATATCAGTACAGGAAAAGTATGTTGGTAATTACTTACGGACATTGAAACGATTGTATTTTGAGGTTCGGGACACCCTCAATGTCAGTGGGTTTGGCTGGGATGAGGACAATAAGCTAGTTACTGCCCCAAATGATGTTTGGGAGGATTACATACGGGTGAGTTTTTCTCTTTTTTTGTTCTTTTTGAACCAGTCTGTTAGTTTACCACATATTTGATTTAAAGTATATCTTCTCCATATTTATGTGAGTAATACAGATTTTTCCTGCTTATTGTCAATAGTCACATCCATATGCACAACACATTCGAGGGAAGGCGGTGCGAAGGTATGATGACCTCACCTACTTATTTGGAAATGATCGCGCTACCGGATCGCGCGCTTCCACAGGAAATATGCCTAGTACCGCTCGAAAGGGAAGGTCCCGTGATTCCGACATTACGTCAACGACATCGATTGATCTGAACGACGATACACTCGTCTTATCCAATGACGATATCGGGGACAGTGGGCAGAACATCCAGTGGTCGTTTCACACTGCTGAGGGAGCTCATGTCGCAACCCGTAGTCCGAATGTCAATGGGAACAGCTCGGTGAACACAGGCAGCACATCTAATTCTAGGAAGAGAGCCAGATAGGATCGCCCTTGCGATGTCATTGGAAAGGGATGAGTGATGTTGCAGAAGCTGTCAAGTCACTGGCTATAACCATACACCAAGGGAAGGATTTCGTACGTATGTCCCATATTATGCCTGCTCTGGAGCAGATTGAAGGCCTCATGAGTCACGAGATCCAACGCGTCACGAGGATACTATCTAAAGATGAACAACAATCTGCCTCATTCCTTTCACTCTCTGAGCATAGGAGGTTGGACTTTGTGATGCTGCTACTTGCACCAGATCAGTCATCTGACTGCTTGCACTGCCATCCACTTGACTGTTGCTGGGTTTCTGTTTTACTTGACTTGTCAGCCAAGTGGTTTTTGACAAAACTGACTTTTCTACTTCAGGGCTAGTTTTCGTCTCTAGCCTGAAAAATGTTTAACATTTTGGATGATATGTTTCTAGTTCAACATATTATTTTTTTTCTGCTTATTTTGGATGTTTAAGGTGCGGCTGAATGACAGTTGTTCCGTTGATGCGTTATAACTTGCATTACCTGCTGATATCTAATCATGCATTATCTGTTGTTTATGTCGTTCATGTATTGTTTGCCATATGACTATCTTGTTCATATCTACACTTTCGATAGGAGTTGTCCAATTTATATCTGGTCAAGTCAACGCTTCAGTTATGCTCTCGGATTCTTAGATTTGTTACATTATCATTTATCTATAGGTCCTAGTAACGTGATTACAATCATTGCAAGTTTGATTAATGGTGATAATCCATCCATATGCAAGTTGTAATTATTGGTATTTCCAGTATCTACAGATGGGTAAGAAAATGTATGTCATCTTCAATGGACGTCGACCGGACATATATTATACTTGGGAGGAATGCCGACAGCAGGTGGACGGATTTTCCATGGCCCGCTTCAAAGGATACAAGTCCACGTAAGAGGCTTATACGCAATTGACTATTTTCTGCAAGTATGTGGCGTAACACAATGAACCGGCGCAACACTATGAACCGGTGACCGACTTGGGTAACAACTCTCAGACGGGGACGCTGAACACTGAACGACCAATCATTGCCAGTTGTAGCAACCTGTCTATAGGGCGCTCCCCATCACCATCCCACTACTGTGCAAAGTTTGCTAGCATCTGCATACCGGCAGATGGCGTTGAAGAAACGCTAGGGTCAATTGAGGCCCTCCTTAGGATAATCTTCGGTTGCTTGCTTTTAATCCTCGTCATTCAGCTTATTGCGTGGCGCTAGTTTTTACATTTCTGTTTTCCATGGTTATGTTAACTACTGACTGTTATGAATTTCTGGAGGACTGTGGTTTGCTTTGAACAGGTTTTGTGGAGGTTTAGGAAGTTGGGCTGGTTAACCTTTACGTGGTTTTTACTGACTTCTTATCTTCACAGGGTTAGTATATTATTTTCTTCAGTGGGGCCCAGATATCCACACGTGCAGTGGAATAGGAGTTGTCCAATTTGCTACCGACATTGGGTTACTGATCCCACCCCCATCCGTCAGTGGCATAATGCTACGGTGATACACATCAAATTAAATAATTTGAAGTGCCACATGTACACCTTGACTTCTAAATATCTGCTTCTCAATCCTATATCTGTTTATCCATGTTTCAGCTGAAATTTGTATTCGATGATCTATTACCCTTCCAATCCGAATTTGAAGGACCCAAGTAGTGGCATTTATTCTGCCCTTCAATCAGGTACTAGATTCAGATCACGGAATGTCAACCTCAAGACACTCCGTATGAAATTTTCTGGACACAAAGTGCTGAATGAAAACGTTTTGGTGCATTTTGATACATGTTGTGGACCCCACAATATGTCACAAAGATCATCATGTGGGACGTTTCGATGCATTTCGATATATGTTGTGAACCACACGATTTATCACAAACATTATCCTGCAGTCGGCCACCCAGAGATGTGGATATCAAGTTTACCATGTTGAAACTTTGGGTCCATTGAAACCAGTCGTCCGGACGTTGACCAAACTGCTTAGAGGGGAATCACGTAGATTCAGTATTGCTGTAAAAATCAAACATATGATTACAATTGCTGTAGAGCTGAGATGGTGGACATCATACCAGCATCTTAGCAGTGATGTGACAACTACACTATCTTTCCAAATAGATTCTTATTGAATTGCCATCTACTACACCCAAAAACATACCAAAAAACAAGCATGGGAAAGCAACATACCGGTAATCAACCAATCATTACTAATACATGTAAAGATGTAATCATGCTGTTACACCCAAATACCAGTGTAATTGGAAAACCAAACAGGCCCTTAACGCATTCCTAGGATGCAGTTTGAGACTGATGAGAGTATCAAGCGTTGTATGCGGCCAGAGTATCAAATAACCCCATGCATTATCAAGGCGACGGATGGAATGGCTAGCACAACTTGATTTTCGTGGTGTTGCACATCTAATTGGTGGCCCATCGAAATAACTATCTTGAACATTGTACCCAAGTGTTACTTGGACGGTAGAGATGTGTTTTGCTGCGAATTCTTGGTACTCCATGAAGCGCCATATTCTTAGCAAATGTTAGTACGTGGGGCTGTGGGAAAGGGATTGGCTACTCCCCCTACTAGGGTAATTTTTTACCGTAGACACCACCTTTTACCTGCCTTACCAGCCGCGACCGACCACAAACATAGATAATCAAAATAGACCCTTGTTTGTATGAATAACATATTTCAGATAAAATTAACCCTCATTTTTTGACCAGCTTCTTACGAGGCCTAAGGGGTATTTTTGTTCGTCCCCACCCCAAAAATCCTCTTCCATCCGCGAAGTTTTCCGCTAGTGAGAAAAATAATTAGCCTAAAAGACAGCGTCTACGGTAGTAATCTCCCCCGCTACCGGCCGGTGCTCTGTGGGCCCACCATGATGTATGTGTTTCATCCATTTCGTCCATCTATTTTTCTAAATCATTTTATGGTATGAGACAACAAATGAGTTATATACCAATCTCAAGTGGACCACATTATAGGAAACAGTGTTGAATGAATTTTGACCATTAAAAAATTTTTGGGGGGCATGAAAGTTTTGGATGAATCCGATCTTTGTTTTTTCTCTTCATCTGTGTCCGTATGACCTAATTAACAAACTAGATGTCAAATAAAAAGTACAGTGGACCTTACAGGATTTTACTGGTGGATATTCAATCAATATTGTTTTCTTGTGGTGTGGTGCACCTAAGATTTATATGCCTCTCATTTTTGGGATCAATCCATGAAATGATCTTTAAGAATGGATGAAGCATGTACATCATGGTGGGGCCTATAGAGCACTGACCACCAGCCATGGGGCTGGTGGCAGGGGAGTAGCCAATCCGTTCTCGGGGCCGTGGGCACTCCTTAGGCGGGAAGAATGGAACATACCTCCATGGTGTGTTGACGTCACCAAATTATGTGAACAACCATAATATATGTGTTATATCCACACCGTCCATTCAATTTTCAATATCATTATAAGACATGGCCCTACAAATGACACTGAGCAAAAGCTCTAGTGAATCACACCCCACAAAATAGTGGGACAATGATAGCCACCGTTGAAAGCTTCCTAGGGCCACGGAAGGTTTGGATCAAACTGATATATATTCTTTCCTTCATCTAGATTTGTGTGACCTCATGAAATAGTTGGGGTGGCGAATAAGCATCACAATGGACTTTAAAAAGTATTAAACGGTGGAATCACTGTCCCTGCTACTTTTGGGATGGGGCTTATATGAGCTCTGGATCCAAATTTATTTTGGGTCAGTGCCTTAAAATAATTTTAAAAAATGAATAGCTGATGGGTATATAATACATAAATCATCGTAAAGCCCATGATAACTTGGTGACGTCAACATACGTAGGAGGCGGGTGGTGTGTGACACCACGCAGTACGCTTCTGGGAAGGACGGACGCTGTTCAGTGGATCGCCGGATCCACGGCGGTAAGTGGATCCCTGAGTGTGCAGCCCACCGTGATAGATGTTCCTTCAATCCATGCTGCCTATCCATTTTGGCAGCTCATCTTAGGGCATGATTAAAAAATAAATGAGATCTAAATTTCAGGTGGATTATATGAAAGGAAATAACAGTGATTGATCATTAAAAGCTTCTCGTGGGCTATGAAAATTTTAGATCAAGCTGATATTTGTGACCTTATCAACATATGAGCCGATCCATCCATTTTTTAACCCCATTTTATTAGGTGGTCCAAAACAATTGAAGTACATCCAAATGTGACGTGTACTATACCTCACGAAACAGTGGTGATTTAACGCCCACTACAAGCGTTACATCCAAACCAGTTGATAATGGCATCCAAACCAGTTAATAAGGGCCTGTTTGATTTTTCGGCTCAACTGTAATTACCGTTTAAATGGGTAATGATTATTTACCCAGATAATTACTGCATCTTTCCCAATCCAGAGGTGGCGACTTACATTTTTAACCCTTAAATAGAGAAATTTATAAAATCAATGTGGGCCCCATCATGATGTATGTGACTTATCCACACCGCTCATTTGTTATGCTAGCTAGATTTAGGGCATGAGCAAAAAAAATGAGGCAAATCCAAAGCTCAAGTAGACCACACCATAGGAAACAGTCGAATGCCTATCATTAAAAACTTCTCGGGCCTTAAAAGTTTAGAATAGGGCCCTTAAAAGTTTAGAATCAATCTAATATTTGTGTTTTCCCCTTATCCATGTCTGTGTGACCCTATGAACAAGTTAGATGATGAAAAAACCTCAATGTAGGACCAGTAAAGGAAACAACTTTCAACAGTAGACTAATTAAGGCCATTGTTTCCTTTTGTGTGGGCCATTTGAGTGTTAGATTTGCCTCATTTTTCAGCTCATACCCCAAAATGTTCTAATAAAATAGATGGGCGGTGCGGATATATCATATACATTACAGTGGGTCTACAAATTTGAGTCAACATTTTTGTATCGATTTTCCAGGTGGAATTACTCTCGCAATTTCAAGGGAGGCGAAAAAGCAATAATTACTTATTTAATATGAATTAATTGTGGGTATTCAATCCGCAATGTTTCCTGTGGTGGAGAGTGGATTAGCTGTTACCCCGGTAATAGCGTAATGGGTGTTACCTTAACCATGTGGGATCCACCTTGATGTATTTTTTGTGTTACCTTACCAATGTGGGACCCACCTTGATGTATTTTTTTATATCCACTGTAAGACCCGTATCCTAACCCATATTGTTTCGTCGACTCCCGCGATCCTTCCCGTCGAAGTCTGACAACCTGTGACCCATAATCGATGTTTGTGTACGACCGTAAGTCGTATCCTGTAGATTTGAGTCAGTTTAACCCGAGACTTGTACCATTGCAATCGCACCGTCGCTGCGGTTCCAACGCCGTGTCTTGCATACCGATCCGATACCCTGACAGGAAGATGTGGGCAGACGTTTATTTCGAAGAAACGCCACGCTTTTACGATCCCAAGAGAATCTCCACAACATGTCCCATCAATTAATCAATCATCTCATGTTAAGTACAAAGCACCCATGCTTTCTTTCTCCATAAGTCAAGCAACCACCAAGTTAACTCTTTCTCACCCTCTCTCTTACACACCCATACATGTTAAGTACAATATCACCTCACACCCATCACTCACATCCATCATCTCTCTTACAACCACCTCTCTCTCTCTCTTTCTCTTCACATTTTCCAAGTCATTCTAAGCAACCAAAAACCACACGTCCAAGCATTTCATGTGATAGAGAAAAGTGAGTTTGTGTATGGCCCACTTTCCCATCCTAAATCCATCATCCTAGCCATTCAAACCTCATCTTCCACCATCAAAGTGGAGTATAAGGAGACCGGCTTTCCAACGGACCAAGAAGATCGAACGGTGGGTGCTTATTAGGATAGATCTTTCCATGTTTTGATGATAGGCCAAGTGAGGCCTACCGATTAATGGTATGGATCCCACTTGGGACGCTAGATGTGGCCAATGGCCCACCTTGATTTTTATTATCATTCCATGATGGGGCCATTCTCCATGGACCCCATCATGATGATTACTTTCTAGTCCAAAAAAAATAAGGGGTCATCTAGACCTTACATCTTGGTGGAGAAGGGATCTCTGCCGTTGATCTTTGATTTGGTGGGCCCACATGCAATGGGACCCACTTGATGTATGATTGGATGCTTGAAACGGAGGGCCCATAGTGCCGGGATCCCTCTATCACGCGTGTCCCTCTTTCTCTCTTTCTCTCTCCCTCTCTTTTTATTTATTTATTTTTATGTGTGATGATATGGCCGTGTGGCCCACTTGGATGGACCCCACCATAAAGCATGTATTGGATCCAAGTCATTTGTAGGTGAGGCCCACTTTATATGTATTGTATCCACACCACCCATCATTTGGTGGCCCACCTGAGCAAAGCCCACCTTGCTGCATGTGTTTCGCATAGACCATCACGTCCCTGGACGTGAAATGAAAACACAAATATGAGCTTGTTTTAAGCTCTTAGGAAGGGCCACTTGTATAGGTCCCACTTTGACGTATGTTTTTAATCCAAGCCGTCCATTCCATTCTTTAGATCATTTTAAGCGTTGAGCCGAAAAATGAAGCTGATCCAACTAATTGGTTGGTCGTACCTTTGTAAATAGTGATTTTCACCGTTTAAATTCACTCAAAATTTTCTACACGCCGAAAGATGCCCAATATTGGCTTGATGGATTTGTGATGGGTTGTAGAAACCGGTGGATGGGGTGGATTCTTCCGATGTGGGTCCCATGTATGAAAAACCTCAAAAAAATGAGATTTCAAAAAAAAATAAAAAAAATATTTTTGGGTGCAGCAGGACGTTGCTGGCGTCATCGTGAAATAGGCAGGGACCCATGGTTCTAGCCGTGGGCCCCCCCATGATGTTTGTTCGTCATCCAACCCATTCATTACGTGGACCCCTTCCTGAAGTAAGCTCCACCCAAATATCAGCCCCACCTAAAGCTCGGTGGTCCACATCATAGGAAACAATGGGGTTGAACCGTCTGCCGTTGAAACCCATTTATGGGTTCACAGAAGTTTTGGGTTAATATGAAATTTATTTTTCCTTCCATCCTAGTCATGCGTGACCTTATCAACAGGTTGGACGGCAAATAAGCATTTTGGTGGGTCCCACGTGGAACCCACCAGAATGTATGTGTTTTATCAATGTCGTCCAACCATATAGCTGGCTATTGGACGGCTAGTGGCCCCCACCAAGATGTATGTGTTTTTATCAATGTTGTCCAGCCATTTGGCTGGGCTGCTGGACGACCAGTAGGCCTCACCCTTGGTGTCTGTGTAATTTTCAAACCGTCCATTTAATTGGTGAGCCATGTGTGTACACCCCACCATGATGCATGTGCTGCATCTAAACCCTCCATCCATTTTAAAAGCTCATTTTATGACATGAGCTAAAGAAAGACTCAGATCTAAGGTTTAAGTGGACCCCACCATTGAAAATAGTGGAGACGGTGGCATTCACCGTTCAAACCTCTTAGGAGCGACATTAACTTCCAATTAAGCTTATATTTTGCTTTCACTTCATCTAGCTCTATGTTAACTTATGAATTTAGTTGGATCTCAAACACATCACGGTGGACCACTCCGTGATATGGTCATCCATTGAGGCCCACTTTGATGCGTTTTGTGGCCATCAGTGAGGCCCACCTTGATGTACTTTGTGGCCCATCCGTCAGGCCCACTTTGATGATTTTGTGGCCTAATCGAGAGGCCCACTTTAATATACATGTGACTCATCAGGATGTATCTTTGACCCATGAGCGGGGCCCACCTATTATGTGTTTTGAGGCCCAGGTGCAGGGCCCGCCTGTTATGTATTTGAGGCTCGTGTATTGAGGCCCATTGTGATGTATAAGGGCCCGTGGGTTGAGGCCCATTGTGATGTATTTGGGGCCCGTGGGTTGAGGCCCATTATGATGTATTTGAGGCCCGTTATTGAGGCCCACCTTGATATGCATGACGGCCCGTTATTGAGGCCCACCTTGATGTGTATGAGGGCTCGATATTGAGGCCCACCTTGATGTGTATGAGGGCCTGTTATTGAGGCCCACCGTCATGTGTATGAGGCCTGTTGTTGAGGCCACCTTGACATATATGAGGACCTTGTGATTAGGCCCATTTCGATGTATTCTAGGGCCCATGGGTTAAGGCCCATTGTGATGTATTAGGGCCCATGGGTTGAGACCCATTGTGATGTATAAAGGTCCGTGGGTTGAGACCCACTGTGATGTGTATAGGGCCCATGGGTTGAGGCCCATTGTGATGTATTTGGAGCCCATGGGTTGAGGCCCATTGTAATGTGATTCCACCGTGGTTTATGTGTTGACCTTTATGGCGGGCCATGCCTTGGGAGAATGTTGGTCTGACGTCCACATTGTAACGATAATGTTGGTTAAATGTCCGCATTATACTTCTCCCTAGGGCCCATTGATAAGCCCGTACTTATAGTGCGTAGGCCATCTAGGCCCATCTTCGTTGTGAAGATAGTTCATAAATGTAACATCCCGAAAAATCGAGGGTCGAGCATAACTCAATTCTCGAGTTTCCAGAACATCACTTATGTAACATAGATAATGATGATTGAATGTTGTCTATATTAGTGCATTGAACATGAGCGAGATTAAGCCAAAACAGGATATCATACTCCAGAGACAGTTAAATTGCAAGCGGAAGACTGTGATAGATAAATAACATATATAAACTATGGTGAGTCTCCAGAGTGTGATAATGTTACCAGGTTAAAGAATTACAAGTATAATTTCAAAATATACCAAAGGTGTAGTGTCATCTAGCCAACATCCCTGTAACCCCGTCGATCAAGGCACGACTCACATGAAGCCGCCAGAAAATAACATATGCAAGAAAGTGTCCTCATCGTCGCAGAGGTCTGGCTCCGCCTCACAAGCATCGCCAACACCTGCAGCTACAACAGGGTATGGTTGGTGTTTAAAAACACCGTCCCGTAACGTGGGAGTGAGTGATCAACTCAGTGGAACAATAAAGCATAGATTAACATGTTATCAATTCAGTCAAGCAGTAATGATAAAGCAGTAAAATCAAACACTCCTAACTACTCTTATTTAATGCAAGTATGAAATGACATGATGTATGCCCTTGCTAAACCACCCTTATGCGACACCCTCTTCGTTCGCGACATGCTTTCATCCCTCAGTGCTCCACATCTTCCAAGCACATGCAATGCATGATGAGCATGATTACCGAGTTATTATTAGTCCATTTCAAACAGCAGTATTGGGAAACTAAGGTACCTCCCTTGTATCATTCCTAAACATGATCCATTCTAGGGTCGTCAGTCCTAGTTAATCTCAGACGATGGTGTGTTTTCTAGGTTGCTGCAAGGGCTGCCAGGGCTGTTACACGGAACCATTACACCTCTCCCCCATCACCCTTTTAACGGTTCATCACTATACAGATACAAGCCTAGTTCATACTCTATACACTGCGGCAAAACTCGTCGTCTTACCGCAATTCAGAGTATGCTCGAGGTCACTACAAAGGGCTGCCAGGGCTGTTACAAGGAATCGTTGCACCACTCCCCCATCACCTTATCAATGTAGGCCGACAGCACGAATATAGTGTCCCATACTACTATAATCGGCTCACGAGTCTGGTTGCTCACTGGTCACTACGGGGAGACACGTGGCCCCAGCGTAGGCCGACAGCTCGACCACGGTGTCCCATACCACCATGCCCGGCTCATGAGTCTTAGCGGATCGAGGTACCATGGTTAAAAGGGATTTCACTGGTAAGTTTGGTACCCTAGGTTCAAGCAGTGGTGACCAAACATGGCGAACATACATTAGACAGATCGGGTTACTTGATGAGCTCGGCTAGCTCGACCGCACAACAAGTTGAACGATATGAAGCGCATAAGCACTTCGTGTGGCCAACCACTATCGCCAACCGAAGTACGACTCGGGTTCGTCGAACATATCTCACGTGGCAAATGGATCATAGCCACGAATTCAATTCTGGTACCGATTTTCTGGACTATAATCATAGCCCCAAACACAATCAATTGCAGATAGATAAAGCAGTAGTGGATCAAGATTCTACTCATATAATCAAGGTCTGGTATTATCCGTTTAGGGCTGCTAGGGCTGTTGCACGGAATCGTTACACCACTCCCCCATCACCCATGACGGATCTTATAACGTAAACATGAATTTAAGCATATGCATTGTTGAGGTCAAAATTTGGTCAGCCCTTTTCCCCTTTTCACGTATTCCGAGTAAGTGACGAACCTGGTTCCCTGCACACAAACCGTGAGCAATGGAGACCCGGGTTAAGCCGGAGGACCCTCCGATGCCTAAGTCAAGACACTGGAATCTGGGTCTAAGTTGGGGAGGAAAGGGAGAATGCCCGATGTTGCGTACCTGTTGTCATGGAATGATGTGATATTTATACCTCTTCATCGCTCGACCTGCATTCGATAATCTCGGCACGATCAGTGGGATTCGCGGATCATAAAGATATTGCCCAGAATCTATAGATCATGTGTTACGGCGTGCGTATCTGCGGGCGAGATAATAGGACATATCCATATACCGCAGTTTCTCCACTTAGCGCGTGGAACCTTTATCCTCGGAGGTGCCTCGGCTCGGCCAGACCGAGGACGACAGCATTGCTCCGAGCTGATGATCGTTCGTGAGCAATACAACTAGTCATTCTCGATATTATGATGGACGTCCGCTCGGAGTTGATTGTACAACTCGAATGTTTTCCCTACCGACTGTCCTTGGAAAGAAGGCGGTCAAGGATGGGAGCTTCGCCCATCTTAACCCGCCTTCCTAGTATTATGCCGAGGCTCGGACCCTCCGACGGACTAGCGGATTGTAGATCCCTCCGATTGTAGTCGGCTCGGATCTTCATATAACAGAAGCCCCCACTCTCTGAGGTCGGTCATGAGCTCGGAGAGTATTTAATGGGAAGATCAGTCGCCTCGGCTCTTTGGTGCATTTATGGTTCTCGTGTGAAACATCACATTCTCGAGATTTAGCGACTGCGGGCTAACTGTAACACGTGGCGATGATTGGGATTCCGAATCGTCACCATCCTGTGAATGATCGCCACGTGCACTCGAGGTGTCGTGTCGAGCACTCTTTTCTACGCCCGGGCGCTGTTTCAATTATCCCAGGCACGATAACCGAGGAGGATGACGTTACTTTTGACAGGTCTTGGATCAATAATATGAGGCCACGTCGGACTCAGAGTCGACGCACAATGATTCCGTTGCAGCCATTACTACAGGCCATTTAATGCAGAGTTTCCTCAAGTCTATAAAAGACCCGTCCGGGGTCTTTATCCAGTTTTTACCATTTGCATTTGAGTTGTTTATCGGAGAAGGCGATTTCCGGCATAGTTTTTACACTCGCTGAAGCGATCTCCGGCGATTGTCTGGTGAGTTCGATTCTCAGCACTACTATTTCGAGTGTCTTCCGATATGGAGACTGTTAGGGGCTACAATGATGACTCCGAGTCGGGGAGTTCCGATAATGGAAGAGAGGCCTCTGAAGGTCCTTTCGAAGCTGTGCCTTTATATCCTCGGCCCCAGAAGCAGACGGTGGCGGGAGCTCGGACTCACCAGGCCAGTAAGAAGGCCAGCAAGAAAGGGACAACACGGGCTCCCAGAGCTGCAGTCGCTGATGTCCCAGAGATGCCCCCTGGTGGACGGGCGTCGAAATTGGTTCGAGGGGGCTCTGTAATAACGGAGTCTCAAATGGAATGGATCCGTACGGAGTTTGACATACCACGCTCCGTTCGGATCAGGGCCCCTGAGCTCACTGATGCTGCTGGCGCTCCCTCAGCCGGGGAGATAGCCATATTTTTATGCGGGCTACTATGCGGACTCCGCCTCCCGATGCACCCCTTCATCCGAGCTCTGACCGCTTACCTAGGGCTCGCGCCTGGGCAACTTACGCCTAATGCTTGGAGGGTGCTGGTTTTCGCTTACATCATCTGGCACCAAGTCGGGAACTCGGAGTTGACACCCGCCGAGCTGATGAACCTGTACCTGGTCAAGCACGAAGGCAGAGAGCCATGGTACTACTTCGCGACTAGAGGTAGTAAGGTGTCAGGGCTCATCTTGGGTCTTCCGTCCTCGAACAAGGACTGGAAGAACAAGTGGTTTTGGGCCGCGGGCGAATGGGAGGCGCCGGCAGCGGAGATTGGGGTTCTGTCGACTCGGGTTCCCACCCGCTTCACAATGCCAGGTCGGATCGAGATTTCTTTTACACATTATTTTTTGCTTCAGCTATACTTAGAAAAGATTTTTTTTTTGTTTTGCAGTTTTCACGAGGGGCGTGCCCTTCGTTACTTCGGACCAAAGGAACAAGATAGCCAAGGTGAGGACATACTCGGAGGAGCGTCGCTGCTGGTCGGACCTGATCACGGCTGCCAACCTTCACCGATCGGGGCTTTGCAAGACAAGGCCGCACCCTACTTCGCTCAGTGAGTATTCTTGCTTTCAGCCAGTGTATTTTTATTGGTCCGAGGTAACGCTATTATAATTATTCTCTTGCGCAGGCATGGCCGAGACATCTGGTTCTCGGAGGAGGAAAGTTGCGCTGACTGCGGAGGAGATACTGAGAGCTGAGCCTCCGGCGAAGATAGTTCGGAGAAAGAAGGTCGTTCAAGGAGTTCGTCCTTCAGGTTCTGTCTCAGGGGTTGCGGCTCGGGGGGCGGCACTTCCCCCCTATCCCGAACATCTCAGTTCGGGATACAGCTCCATTTCCTGCCGCAGCACCTTCGGTTGAGGGACCATCTGCATCTGCAATTGTGTCCCCAACTCCAATACTACCGGGTGCAGCCACGGTGCCCCTGGTAGGTGTTGATATGGTCGCACCTTTGGGCGGCCCTAACCTCGCCCCTGCTCCAGCAACAGGGGCAACCTCCCCTCCGTCCATCGTCGTTCCCCCACCGAGGGATCTCGGTTCAGTCCTCCATTGATAGCTGTTGCATCATCTTCCGAAAGGGAGGAAGCCGTTCGGATGGCTGATGCCATGATTACCCACCCGGGTAATGAGGGGGAGGCTGTATGCGATGCCGAGGGTGAGGCTCAACCCTCGGTTGGTAGTCGGACGGGAGCTGAGGAGGCGACGGGCTCGGCTCAAGTTGGTACGAGCAGAGGAGGGTTCGAGCCGGGTTATCACATGTCTTATTTGACAGACTAGGCGGCGAAACATGTAACGGAGGAATCTATTTTGCGCCTTCTTGATAAACCGGACGACTGCTTCTTGGAAGATTTGGCTGGAGTCTTCTACCAGGTACTTCCTGCCTCTTTCCTTGAAAAAGTTGTAGCTGTTTTTGCATTATTATCTTTTCTCATTTTCTTGCCTTGGATCAGTCCGTTCCGAGGATCCTCCTATGCTGGGAGAGGGTCCGTGAGCGTCGGAAAATTGACGCTGAGGTCGAAACCCTCAGGAGCGAGGTGGGAGCTCTCCGAGCAGAGACGGAGATTCTCAGGGCGGAAGCGGGAGTCCTACGGGACAAGACTTCTATCTTTCAGCTGGAGCAGAGCAATCTGTGTCATCAGCTTGAAGGTAGCAGGTCTGAACTGCTCCAGCTTCAGGGGGTCGCAAAGGACCTCGAGGCGCGACGTGATGCAGCAGTAGCCGAGCTGGATCGTGCCAGGGCCCACGCGGACACCCTAGCTGAAGAGACTGCCAGATTGAGCGAGGACCTGGAGAAGACCAAGGCTGAAGCTGCAGAAGAGAGAAGCAGAGCCGTTGCTTCGGCTCTGGAGACTCGGAAAGCCGAGGCTGAGGCTTCCTTGGCAGCGGCAGTTGCTGTGGCAATAGATGCATACAAGACCTCGAAGGAGAGGGATGACGAGGCCGCCAAGTTTTATAACCGCGGCTTTGACGAGTGCTTTGTTGAGGTCTAGAAGTTGTACCCGGACCTTGACCTCGATCCCCTCCTGCCCGAGGACCCTGTCGATACTGCTGCCGAGGCGACCAGCCAGGATCAAGCCCCCGGTTCCCAAGCTCCTCCGACCTCTTGAAGACTCCGATTCTTTTATTTGTATTCTTTTTTTTTTTTTACTATGTACTTCACATTTAGAACATATAATGAAAGAACTTAATTTTGGATCACTTCCCTTTTTATTGGTCGATCTTCAGTATGCCTGGTGTACTTGCTTACTTGATTGTGTAGTCGAGCAGGGTCCTTGATTCGTTCGGATGTTGTTTGGGCCTCGATCTGATCCTTAAAAGGATTCACTCGTTTCGCTTTCGGCGAAGGGCCTTCCGTGTAGGTGGGGCCGACTCCCTTACTGGGGAGTCAGGTCACCCATTAGCTTTATCCTCCCGGTTAAGGGGGGGAGCCTTTGTAGAAATTGGTCCGACTTCCTTACTAGGGAGTCAGATCACCTCGCGGCTTTTTCTCCTCGATTAGGAGGAGGTGCCTTTGTAGAAATTGGTCCGACTTCCTTACTAGGGAGTCAGATCGCCTCGTGGCTTTTTCTCCTCGGTTAGGAGGAGGTGCCTTTATAGAAATTAATCCGTTTGATTTTGTTGATGACAAGACTAAGCCGATCAGATATACTTTTATTCATAGCCTTAAAGGCTCGTCGCTCGGGGGCGTACATTTATTGAATGGACCTCAAAGGCCAGTAGGCTGCTCGGAGCGCCTCATTAAGGATAGTAAACTTTCAGATGTTCAGCATTCCACGGATGGGGGAGTTGACGGCCTTCGAGATCCTTCAAGTGGTAGGACCCGGGCTTAACTGATCGGACCACTTGGTATGGTCCTTCCCAATTAGGTCCGAGTGCTCCGGTTCCCGGTTCGGCCGTGTTCTGAAGGACTCGTCGAAGAACCAGGTCCCCTGGTCGGAATCGTCTGACCTTCACTTTAGAATTGTAGAATCTGGCCACTTGTTGGTGTCGGGCAGCGGCGCGGAGCTTTGAAACTTCTCGGATTTCTTCGAGAAGATCCAAATTGGCTGCGATTTGCTCGGCATTTTGATTCTCATTGTAATTTTCCACTCGAGCCGTGGGGAGGCCAACTTCAATGGGCACTATTGCCTCCGACCCATAAGAAAGAGAGAATGGAGTTTTTCCAGTGGAAGATTGAGCTGTAGTTCTGTACGTCCAGAGGACGAATAGAAGTTCTTCCGGCCAGTTACCCTTTGCTTTTTCCAGTTTCTTCTTGAGCTGGTGCTTGATGACCTTGTTTACTGCCTCCACTTGCCCATTGGACTGCGGATGCCGAGGCGATGCGTAAGCGTTCCTGATACCGAGCCCTCGGCACATACCTTTGAAGTTGTCATTGTCGAACTGCCGGCCATTGTCTGAGACGATTGTATTCAGAACTCCAAATCTGCAGACTATGTTCTTCCAGACGAAGTCAATTATTTTCTGTTCGGTAATTTTTGCGACGGGCTCGGCCTCAGCCCACTTCGTGAAGTAATCGACAACGACGATGGCAAATTTGACTTGTCCTTTTCCAGTCGGCAGAGGGCCGATGATGTCGATTCCCCATTGAGCGAAAGGCCACGGACCGCTCATGGGAGTCATTTCTTCTGCCGGTTGTCTAGGCACGGCCGCAAAATGCTAACATTTGTCACATTTTCTAACATACTTCCTGACATCTTCTTTGAGGGTCGGCCAGAAGTATCCCTGCCGAAGCACCTTTAGAGCCAGGGCTCGGCCGCCAGAATGGTTTCCGCAGATCCCCTCGTGAATCTCCCGGATGACATAATCCGCTTCCTCGGGTCGGAGACACCTGAGATACGGCTGAGAATACCCCTTCTTATACAGGGTTCCGTTCATAATAACATATCTTGCTGCTCGGACTCTCAGACGTCTAGCTTCTTGCCTGTCCGAGGGAACCTCCCCTGACTCGAGATAGCTAAAGATTGAATCTATCCAGCTCGGGGTGTTATTCACCGGATTAACCATCTTTTTCTCTACTCGACCGATGCTGGGATGCTCAATGAACTCTACCGGAATGATCCGCGGAATCTTTCCCTCCGCGGCCGATGCCAACTTTGCCAGGGCGTCCGCCCATGTATTTTCTGTCCTCGGAATCTGGTGGATTGTACAGTTCCAAAATTTCTCGATCAGCTTTCTGGCTTCGTCTAGGTAAGCAATCATTCTATTCTCTTTGGCTTGATAATCGGCGGAGATGTGATTCACGACCAGCTGAGAGTCGCATCGGACTTGTATAGATTGGACCCCGAGGCTGGCGGCCAATCTGAGCCCGGCTAACAGTGCCTCATACTCCGCCTCATTGTTGGAGGCTTTGAAGCCGAGTCGGATGGCATATTCGATGATTGTAGAGTCAGGGGCGATCAAGACGATCCCTGCCCCGGCTCGTTTTGAGTTAGATGATCCGTCCACGTAGAGGACCCATCCGGCTTCTAGAATGCCCTGTGAGCTGTTTGGGAGGTCATGCGGGGTCATCTCAACCTCGTTGCTGATCTGCCCTTCACTTAGAACAGTGAATTCTGCGATGAAATCAGCCACCGCTTGACCTTTCTTTGCTGTCATCGGCCGGAAAGTAATGTCGGATTCTTCAAGTTCGATCGCCCATTTGGTCAACCGACCCGAGACCTCTGGCTTTTGGAGAATCTGCCTGAGGGGAGAGTCGGTTAACACGATAATCGAATGCGCATGGAAATACGGACGCAACCTCCGAGCCAAACGACTAAGCTGAGTGCAATCTTCTCCAGAGCGGGGTATCTCGTTTCTGCTGGTACCATGGCTTTGCTCACATAGAGTACGGGATACTGTTTGTTCCCCACTTCCCTGATCAGGGCCGAGCTGACTGCTGAGGCTGAGACTGCGAGGTATAGGAACAAAGATTCGCCTTCTTCCGGTTTTGATAGCAGGGGTGGTGAGCCCAGATATTGTTTCAGCTGCTGGAAAACTTGCTCACATTCAGGCGTCCACTCGGCCTTCTTATGACCCTTCAGTGGCTCGGGATATGAAGCGTCTGAGCGCTGCTACCCGTCCAGTGAGGCATTGTATTTCCTTGACTGTCCGAGGTAAACTCATGTCGAGGAGTGCTTTAATCTTATCGGGATTGGCTTCGATGCCTCTCTGGCTGACTTGGAATCCAAGGAATCTTTCTGAACCGACTCGAAAGCGCACTTTGCTGGGTTCAGCTTCATTTGATATTCTCGGAGGACTGCGAAGGTTTCTCCAAGGTCCACCAAGTGATCGGATGCCTTGACGCTTTTTACCAACATGTCATCGACGTAAACTTCTATCGTGCGCCCGATCTGTCTTGTGAACATCTGGTTGACTAGCCTCTGGTATGTGGCCCCAGCGTTTTTCAGGTCGAATGGCATGACCCGGTAACAATAAAGCCCCCTGTCTGTGACAAAGGTAGTTTTCTGCCTATCTGGGGGATGCATCGCGATCTGGTTGTAACCAGAGTAGGCATCCAGGAAGGAAAGTAGTTCATGTCCTGCTGTACTGTCTACCAATTGATCGATCCGAGGCAATGGAAAATTGTCTTTCGGACATGCTTTGTTCAGGTCTGAGTAGTCCACACAAACTCTCCACTTGCCATTTGCCTTCTTAACCAACACAACATTTGCGATCCACTCTGGATAATATACTTCTTCTATGAAGCCGGCGTCCGACAGGACTGAGACTTCATCCGCAATAGCTTCACACCGCTCGGCATCAAACGGTCTCCTCTTCTGCTTCATAGGCTTGTGGTCTGGATCCACGTTCAACCGATGGACCAAAACGTCTGGAGAGATTCCTGGCATATTCGCGTGCGACCAGGCGAATACGTCCCTGTGTCGTCGCAGGAAAGTTAACAGCTCGAAGCGTTGCTCAGGACTGAGTGATGTTCCGAACTGAACCGTCTTGCTAGGATCAGTTTCGTCAAGCGGTACCTTCTCCAAATCTTCGATTGGCTTATTCTCGATAGGTCCGCACGGGTCTAACATGTTGATAGTGAGTGTTTGCTTTACAGACCCTTTTTGAACCGCGATGGCATAACATCTCCGAGCCTCGCGTTGATCGCCTCGGAGGTAACCTGTTCCGCCTTCGGCGGAAAATTTCATCATCAGGTGATAAGTAGACACGACCGCCCGCATTGCATTGAGGGAGGGCCTACCCATAATCACATTATGTACTGATGGTACATTGACAACAAGGAAGTCCACCATCATGGTGACTTGATGTTGCCCCTCTCCCGCAGCCACTGGGAGGGAAATGGCTCCTTCAGAGATTACTCTTTCTCCGGCAAAGCCGTGTAAGGGGGTCTTCACAGGTCTGAGATGAGACTGTGGAATCCCCATCCTTCCGAAGGCCTCAGAGTAGATCACGTCGGCTGAACTTCCAGTGTCAACGAGAATCCGATACACCTTATGATTGACTATGGTCATAGTGACCACTAAGGCGTCATCGTGTGGATGTTGGATCCCCCGAGCGTCATCTTCCGTGAAGGTGAGGCTACAGGGACTGACTCGTGATTCTTTGTTAGGCCGCTCGGTAAGATTGACGTAATGCTCTGGGCTCCTTCGGGAGTGAGCCTTTCGGGCTCTGTTTGAATTTCCTCCGCCTGATGGACCTCCGAAGATGGTGAGGATTTCCCAGATTCTTCGGGTGAATTTTTGGGGTGTTCTTGTGCTCGCTCCTCTTTCTGAGTAGTCTTCTCCTGCTTGGTGTACCGACGTAAGTGCCCCTTCCGAATGAGGGATTCAATCTCATCCTTGAGATCTATACATTCATCGGTATTGTGGCCATGATCTCGATGGAAGCGGCAATACTTGCGTTTGTCGCGAAGTTCCGGGTCTGTCCGCATGCAGACTAGCCAGTTGAGAAGTTTCTTGTTGCGGATATCCAGTAAGATCTGTTCGGCAGTAGTGTTGAGAGGTGTGTAGGAATGGAATCTTCCTTCTGGCTTCTTACTCGGTTGGCGATCACGAGAAGAGTGATCATCCGAGTTTTTCCTCGGGGCTTGGGGTTCCTAGTTCCTTGGCCTCTTTCCTTTCCCGTTCGGTTCAGTTATTTGGATATTCTTGCGAGTAGCCGAAAACTCCTCGGCATGGACATATTTCTGGGCTCTAGCAATGAGCTCGGCTAACGTCTTCGCCGGGTTCTTCCCTATAGAAAAGGCGAACTTCCCTTCCCTCAGGCCGCTACACACTGCGGCGAGAGCCATCTTGTCGTCATAGTCTTCCACCTGCAGTGCTTCCTCATTGAATCGAGCAATGTAATCCTTCAAGGACTCTTTCGGCCCTTTCTTGATGGTAAGCAGGTGGGTATTGGGTTTTTGGCTTCTCTTACCACTTATAAACTAGGTAAGGAATGACCGAGCCAGTTCTTCGAATGAACATATGGATCCAGGCTTGAGTTGCCGATACCAATTCTGAGCGGATCCCACCAGAGTAATCGAGAATCCTCTGCACATCATCGCATCAGTTGCGGTCTGTATCTGCATCCACGAACGATATGCTTCCACGTGTTCGGATCGGTCGCCGGACCCGGAATACTGGATGACAGGAGGAATCCGAAATCTTTGAGGCATCACTTCGCCCATGATTTCTGAGGTGAACGGAGGCTCGGTCTCTTCCATCATGGCTTGAACAACTGCCGGGATTGACGATGGCTGTTGTTGCTTCCGTAACATCAGAACTTGGTTAGTTAGGTCTGCGAATCGTGACTCCCAGGGATCCCTGTTTTCCGCCACTACCTCCCGAGTATTCTCCGGCTCGGGCGTTCTCCTTTCCCTTCTCCTCTCCAGGGTGTGACGAAGGTCCGTTGGAGCCAGAGCCGAGGCGGCCAGGACATCCGTCGGGACCCGAGTCGTCACATTCCTGGTGGGGGCTCGCATTGGAGCTGGGGGAAGATTTTGAGCCGAAACTGGTGCTCAGGTAGATTGTTGCGGAGATGTCCCATGCCTTGCACTTCTCGCCGCTGAATGGGCTTGAACGACTGGCCCAACAACTTCTGGGACTGGACTTCTCCGCTCGGGTTGTTGCTGGGACTCGCGCTCCTATCTCATCCGTTCCACCTCATCGCGCAAGGCTTGTACTTCACCTCGCAAGGCGCGGTATTTGTTGGAACGATTACGAGAATGCTGGGAAGGGCCTGGTGCAGATTCCGCATGAAGTGATGACGAAGAGCGGGTCTGCTCCGGTTCCACCACCACTGCCTTCTTCTTCCCTCTAGCCATAGCTTTCAAGAACAGGAACCTGACTTTTTGTATCAGTTTCCCACAGACGGCGCCAAAAATGTTGAGGTCAAAATCTGGTCAGCCCTCTTCCCCTTTTCACGTATTCCGAGTAGGTGACGAACCTGGTTCCCTGCACACAAACTGTGAGCAATGGAGACCCTGGCTAAGCCGGGGGACCCTCCGATGCTTAAGTCAGGACACTGGAATCTGGGTCTAAGTTGGGGAGGAAAGGGAGAATGCCCGATGTACCTGTTGTCATGGAATGATGTGATATTTATACCTCTTCATCTCTCGACCCGCATTCGATAATCTCGGCACGATCAGTGGGATTCGCGGATCATGAAGATATTGCACAGAATCCGCAGATCATGTGTTACGGCGTGCGTATCTGCGGGTGAGATAATAGGACATATCCATATACGGCAGTTTCTCCACTTAGCGCGTGGAACCCTTATCCTCGGAGGTGCCTCGGCTCGGCCAAACCGAGGACGACAGCATTGCTCCGAGCTGATGATCGTTCGTGAGCAATACAACTAGTCATTCTCAATATTATGATGGACGTCCGCTCGGAGTTGATCGTACAACTCGAATGTTTTCCCTACCGACTGTCCTTGGAAAGAAGGCAGTCAAGGATGGGAGCTTCGCCCATCTTAACCCGCCTTCCTAGTATTATGCCGAGGCTCGGACCCTCCGACGGACTAGCGGATTGTCGATCCCTCCGATTGTAGTCGGCTCGGATCTTCCTATAACATGCATTACATAGATAAAATCATACAATCAGTTGAGCATGTTATGAAGCACAACACAAGCATGAGTTTGTACATATTCAATTCCTAATCACACAGATATCCAAGGAAATCATACACATAGTTAAAGGAGTTGAGAATCATATCTCAACACCCTTATACATTACAATTTACTAACTACTACTCATTCAAACATATCAACAAACACTTAGACTACATACATCAACATGCATGACATATGTTGTTCACATAAGTATTAGGCCAAATCCTTTCACTAGGGAATTGCCCCAATCATAACACGCGTACACCCACGACGGGTGCACGACGGATAGTCATGGAAAGTAGGAATCCAAGTTCCATATTCATTTGAACATTTTCACAAACACTTGGGCTACACATTTCAACATATATAGCGTATAGTGGCCATGGCTTGATTCAGGGCAAATCCTTTCGTCAAAGGGGGTATCACCAATACAACAACCATATATCCATGACAATTAGTCACGGCGAGCACGAATGAGAATTCTATACTCATTCACCCATTTTCACAAACACTTAGAATACACTATTACAACATACATGATGTATGTTAGCAAAACATGTATTAGGGCTATCCTTTCGCCAAGCAAATATTTTACGCATATATAATATATTGATACAACAAATAATCATGGCAACCGCATCTCTAAAATATATATGTATACGGTACTTTTTGCAATACAGTATTTCTACATACATAGTGTATATTAGTAAAACATGTATTTGGGCGAATCCTTTCGCCAAATAAGTATTTTATCCATATATTGTATATTCATACAACAAATAATCATGTTAAACACATTTCCAAAATTTATACGTATACGGTATTTTCTACGAATACCTAGAATATGTAAAATTCCATAATCTACATCTTTAATCGAAACAGAAAACAGAAAGCACTTTGTACATGTGAATTGCATGCAGATCATGAATCTATCATTATTTGACATTGAAAGCGTTGAAAACTATAACCTATACACCTAAAGTCCGCACCTTTTGTCGTAGAATCGTAACGGAGTCGATAGAACTGCTAAGCCTTTGTATACGACAGTTTGGCAACCTATAGAACGAAATAGGTTAGCTATTTCATAACCTACAACTATCAAAACCCCAAATCAGTCTAGGGTTAGGGTTTCTTACCTAGAAAACGGAGCCGGAATCGCCGGCAAAGCGATTAGAACGAGGCGGTTAAACACGTATAGCAGCAGGGAAGAGTGGCAGGGAGATTCTCCCACTGCTCCCACACTTTCTCTCTCTTTTCTCTCTTCTCTCTCTAGGGTTTCTCTCAAATTCGTATGGCTGCCATGAGAGAGGGTTTAAGGTCCTTATATAACCTAAAAACTAACCGAAATAGACTCCAGGTCAAAGTATACTTAGGTTATAACCAAAGTGGGTCAGTTTCAGCTCAACAGAGGACTTCTGGAGGGCCTCCTTGAGCCAAAGGTCGGACTTAATCTCACTAACACCGGATCTACGTTTAGTTAAGTTTTCGTTTCGGTCGGGATTCCAAATCACGCGTGGCGGACCAGTTTCAGTTCAACGGTCAGCGGATCTCGATCGGAGATTCCGTGTACATGTAAATGTGTATGAAATTTCTCCTGATCCGAGGGTATAATTTGGTCTGATTCTGACGGTCTGGTTGCTTAAAACTGATCCGCAAGCAACACGTGCCAGATTACTATTCAAGATATTTATTTTGTAAAGAAAACAAGTGTTTTCACACTCTCTTGCTCCGGACTCAAGCGAACAGCCGTGGGACACTGTCTGGATTTGATTTCCAAGATGGTTGTCAAGCCCAGCAACGCAGTCCCAATTCCTTAACTTTGTGTTAATCGGACTTCCGACGTGCGGTCCAGATCTGATACGGAGTTTCGAGATGCTCCCAAGAGCAGACGGGTAATGAGATTGATCCTAGATTTTAGGGTACCCTAGCGTCAATGATTCTACAAGTTTTGGGTCTTGCAGATCGTATTTAAAGTGATTGATGCTAATTTCACAGGCACTCTAGTTTAACACTGGTTAATCCTCGCCTAATTTCTAAAGGATTTAGTCCTGGGTGATTTCTGTCTGAGGTGGTACCTGGGCCTTTGTAGTTTGTATATAAAGTGATCCAAGTTATACTACTTAGATAGTTTACGTTAGTGTCTAGGATGAAAGTACTTAGAAAGATTGAAGAGCAAGGTGGTGAAGGATGGGATTTGTGAAAGAAATGGGTTCACAAGCGATTTTAGCCTTTGGGACTGAGTTTTGACAAGTTGATAAGGTGTTAGGATCGACCCATTGCTTAAGGACGTCTAATCCCAGGTTGGCAAAAATCCGGGCTGTTATAATCTACCCCCCTTAAAACAAAATTTCGTCCCCAAAACTGCCTAAGGGTAATAAGGAAAGATTTTATTATTTCATTTGTCTAAGACATATTGTTTTCAAGTCTCTATGCGCGGTAGGGTGTATATTAGCCTGGTTCATTTTAGTCTACCCCCCTTAAAACTTATTTCTCTATCCCTTGCTTATATCCTGATAGTTTGCTACAATTTATTTCTTTACCTATTTGGAGTCTTGACGACAATCCCCAATTATTTAGAGTAAGATAGCTGTTTTCATTATTTGACCAACACGGAGAGACGTTTATAGTGGGCTTAATCTCGATACATTGATCATCTACTGGGCCAGGGTAGAAAGGTCATCGTATCCCCTCCGAATCCTGGTGGATCCTAGTCTTCTCCTCGGCCAAGCAGTGAGTCCATTGGAAGTCGCCCAAGATTGAGAATTGGGTCAAGCCGCGAATGTTTCGCAGTTGTATATTTCAGTAACTCCGTAGTCCGATCACTCTAGAAACGTAGGGAATGTCTATCATTGAAAGGCTCAAATTGTCTATGTTTAAGGTTACGCTTTAGGTCTTAATCTAAGAGAGTCCTTGTTATTATCTATGTCCAAGGAAATGGCGAATCAAATCTTACTAGATGATCCTAAAATGGTTTCTCATAGTAGAACTTGCTAGGGCTTCTATAATGTTCGTATTCAACGAACACAGTTTTGATCCAGGGCCAGTGGGGTAGGGTCCACCACGCTTCTGCTGCGCCACCCAGATCAAAGAGGTGTAGTAGGTGACCTAACTAGATTGGGCTCATAATGTGCTACCCCCCTTAAAAATTTATTTTCACCCTCAAGGCTCAAGATTTATGTCTTGCTCCGTACATCGGAACAAGGTGTAATTTAGGACCTATCCTTGACACGAATGGGTCTCGCTCCAACTGACTTAAGTCGACTAACTACGTCTATCATTCAATTGGTTTAGCATAATTAATTTGTCTTTCCTTAGCCTAACCAGTAGTCTAGTCTTAATTTAGGAGTAGTGGTATCCTCTAGGTGTAATCCAAAGTCTATGCTTATACATTAGATGATTTTATACCCTTTCTAATATAAGAAAGTGTTTTATCGCCTAAGGTCAAAAGTTATTTGTTTGGAATTGAGTTGTCCGAACTTAAATTTAATGACACTCGAGCACTATACACATGCTCATACTAGCTAAGAGGGTCCTAGGGTTCATGTTATTAATTTGTTGGATTTCCTACATGGTCATGTCTATCGAAATCTAGGAGCACCGCTCTAAGTTCAAAACTCTAAGGGCCTATTTATCAAACAACCATTTACTCTAAAAGCTTAAGCCATCAGAGTGTGGTGGGTTCATGTATATCAAGGGACTTTATCACTTCAACACTATTTGGCCAGTGGTCTTAAGTTGTATTAAATGGGATTGTATTGCTAATCCTTCCTCGTGATTGGGAGTGGCATGGTTGGTAGGAGGGTGAGTGGGATAAAAATTAATTTTATAGGCTTTGGAAAATGAGCCTTGTGCTGGAAAGGGTGAGATGAGATTTCGATATCCCATGATGAGGAATTGCTAAGTGTAATTTGACAGGAAAACTCGGGATATAATTTTCATTGCATACATTCCAAACATGGCATTGGAAAACATGGGATACACCCAATCCAAGGACAATACTTTACACATGCATTTATTGTACCTTTACAATTCTATCCACCTTAAACTCACCTAATGCAATTTGGCCGAACGGGCCTTAACGTCCTCGAATAAAGCCATGAAAAAATGAAGGAAAGGGAGGAAAGGACTGGGATCTTTGGGTCTCCACGGATTGGAGCCTCAACAGGGTTTGTAGAGGCCCAAAGAACAGGGATTTGTAAAGGAAAATGGAGAGATAGGTTGGGTAGAGAGGTTACACGTTTTGGAGCCACGAACGGGAGGTGTAATGGCTCAAATACGAGAAAATGGAGAGGGTAGGGGGGTAGGGATTGTTGTAACTGATGGAGGGGTATAGGTTGTGGTCGAAATCAACAGATAGGACGATCAAAAGGGTGATTTTGAAGAGAAACAGCAAGGTTAGAGAGAGAAAACGGCTTGGAGGGAAGGTTTGTGAAGGAAGTAGGGTTTCGATGGATGGGACATACATCAGGGGGGTCCCACAGCCCCAAACCAGATCGGCCCTAGCCGAGGGCCCGGCCCATCAAAAAAAGTGGCGAGGCCTCGCCAAAAAAATTTGGATTTTCCAAAAGGGGCCCCCATGGTCGTGTTCCTCCAGTCCCCTAGGTCCCAAAAAAACACTGGGTCCCACCCTAGGTACCCCTGGAAGTGCTCCGTTTGACCCCCCGACTCCATTTCGCTCAATTTCGGGTAGTTTCGGGCAAACTGGACATATCTTGCAATTCGGAATGAGTTCTCTGACGTAAAATATATGAATTTGGGGTAGAACGAGCTAATGAAGCCAACCAACCCAGTAATACTAGGTTGCATAGCCCAGAATTGCGAAAAAACCCTCCGATTGACGGTCGTTTCCCTGTTTCAATTTCATTTTGCTAAAAATAGTAGTTTTGGTTTAATTACTCTTCATCTGTCGGGCTTTAGGAGTTACGCCCATCATGAAAAGGACTTAGAATAATTAGGAGAACGGTTTGGTGAAGCCAAATAGGACACTTATTATTTTTGGCCGAAAACCTTGCGCATTAGTAAACACCACGACCTTAGTAAGTCGCGAATGCTAGGAGTCTTATTTGTAGTTAGATTTTGATTTCTTTCCCATTAATTGGTATCCCTATTAAAAGGGTTGTGAACTCATTGTTAGTCTTTCATTAATCAATTTCGAATATATTAGAATTTATTTCTATTTTCTGTTTTCTTTCCTCTCGTGGATTCGAGGAGTCTCTGTGAGGAGTCCAAAGAATCTCCGAGGATTCGGAGTAGTTATCATCATCACTCTTATCCCATATTCTACCGATTTTCAACGGTTGGGGTGAGGTGGATTGTAATCTAGAATCATCTATAGACGGCCTAGGAATGTTTTAAGGTCGACCCATGCGACCATGGTTGAATACAAACTCGATTTCGGTGTTCGTTTTCAGTGAACTTTGCCAATTGGCAAAATCGAGATACCTAGGACTGTTTCTACGTTCCGTCGCTCCCTCCTAAGTCAGAGTGCGTCAGTGTGCGTCGTGTGACCATAACCCAGGTCCGGTTTAATCCAAATCATGCTCTGATACCAACTGTAACATCCCGAAAAATTGAGGGTCGAGCATAACTCAACTCTCGAGTTTCCAGAACATCACTTATGCAACATAGATAATGATGATTGAATGTTGTGTATATTAGTGCATTGAACATGAGCGAGATTAAGCCAAAACAGAATATCATACTCCAGAGACAGTTAAATTGCAAGCGGAAGACTGTGATAGATAAATAACATATATAAACTATGGTGAGTCTCCAGAGTGTGATAATGTTACCAGGTTAAAGAATTACAAGTATAATTTCAAAATATACCAAAGGTGTAGTGTCATCTAGCCAACATCCCTGTAAACCCGTCGATCAAGGCACGACTCACATGAAGCCGCCAGAAAATAACATATGCAAGAAAGTGTCCTCATCGTCGCAGAGGTCTGGCTCCGCCTCACAAGCATCGCCAACACCTGTAGCTACAACAGGGTCTGGTTGGTGTTTAAAAACACCGTCCCGTAACGTGGGAGTGAGTGATCAACTCAGTGGAACAATAAAGCATAGGTTAACATGTTATCAATTCAGTCAAGCAGTAATGATAAAGCAGTAAAATCAAACACTCCTAACTACTCTTATTTAATGCAAGTATGAAATGACATGATGTATGCCCTTGCCAAACCACCCTCATGCGACACCCTCTTCGTTCGCGGCATGCTTTCATCCCTCAGTGCTCCACATCTTCCAGGCACATGCAATGCATGATGAGCATGATTACCGAGTTATTATTAGTCCATTTCAAACAACAGTATTGGGAAACTAAGATACCTCCCTTGTATCATTCCCAAACATGATCCATTCTAGGGTCGTCAGTCCTAGTTAATCTCAGACGATGATATGTTTTCTAGGTTGCTGCAAGGGCTGCCAGGGCTGTTACACAGAACCATTACACCTCTCCCCCATCACCCTTTTAACGATTCATCACTATACAGATACAGGCCTAGTTTATACTCTGTACACTGCGGCAAAACTCGTCATCTTACCGCAATTCAGAGTATTCTCGAGGTCACTACAAAGGGCTGACAGGGTTGTTACACGGAATCGTTACACCACTCCCCCATCACCTTATCAATGTAGGCCGACAGCACGAATATAGTGTCCCATACCACCATAATCGGTTCACGAGTCTGGTTGCTCACTGGTCACTACGGGGAGGCACATGACCCTAGCGTAGGCTGACAGCTCGACTACGGTGTCCCATACCACCATGCTCGGCTCATGAGTCTTAGCGGATCGAGGTACCATGGTTAAAAGGGATTTCACTGGTAAGTTTGGTACCCTAGGTTCAAGCAGTGGTAACCAAACATGGTGAACATCCATTAGACAGATCGAGTTACTTGACGAGCTCGGTTACCTCGAGCGCACAACAAGTTGAACGATATGAAGCGCATAAGCACTTCGTGTGGCCAACCACTATCGCCAACCGAAGTACGACTCGGGTTCGTCGAACACATCTCACGTGACAAATGGATCATAGCCACGAATTCAATTCTGGTTCCGATTGTCTGGACTATAATCGTAGCCCCAAACACAATCAATTGCAGATAGATAAAGCAGTAGTGGATCAAGATTCAACTCATATAATCAAGGTCTGGTATTATCCGTTTAGGGCTGCCAGGGCTGTTGCACGGAATCGTTACACCACTCCCCCATCACCCATAACGGATCTTATAACGTAAACATGAATTTAAGCATATGCATTACATAGATAAAATCATACAATCAGTTGAGCATGTTATGAAGCACAACACAAGTATGAGTTTGTACATATTCAATTCCTAATCACACAGCTATCTAAGGAAATCATACACATAGTTAAAGGAGTTGAGAATCATATCTCAACACCCTTATACATTACAATTTACTAACTACTACTCATTCAAACATATCAACAAACACTTAGACTACATACATCAACATGCATGACATATGTTGTTCACATAAGTATTAGGCCAAATCCTTTCACTAGGGAATTGCCCCAATCATAACACGCGTACACCCACGACGGGTGCACGACGGATAGTCATGGAAAGTAGGAATCCAAGTTCCAGTTTCATTTGAACATTTTCACAAATACTTGGGCTACACATTTCAACATATATAGCGTATAGTGGCCATGGCTTGATTCAGGGCAAATCCTTTCGTCAAAGGGGGTATCGCCAATACAACAACCATATATCCATGACAATTAGTCATAGCGAGCACGAATGAGAATTCTATACTCATTCACCCATTTTCACAAACACTCAGCAAATTGAAAACACATGAATATACGCGAATGGGAGCTCGAAATGACTCAAAACGGAGTCGGGGCCAAATCGGTGCACTTTGGGGGGATCCATAGTGGACCCTGTACACCATCGGCACCCCGGGAGGGGGGTGACCACCACCCCACCACGGCGGCACCGCGTCCAGTCCAGAGGACCATGGCGGCGCTGCCCCTACCACGGTAGACCGCGGTCGGGTTCGGCCAGGCCTGTCGGGCCACTACGGGCCGGCGTCGGGCCGACCCCTAGACACATGTGGGGCCCACCGAATCACATGGGGACCCCCTTTTCCTGCTCATATACCCCACTCTTCCCTCACACACACACCCTTCCAAGCTCTCCTTTCTCCCTGAAAATTTGGTTTTCCCCTCTCAAATCTCCCCTCCATTCTCATATCTCCTTCTTCTTCTTCTCTACATAACCATCTCCACCGTCTTCTTCACAAACCTCCAAATGTTGGGACATTTAGGTCCCATTCGGCCAACTGCATTCGGTGAGATTAAGGTGGATGAAATTGTAAAAGTAACAATAAATGTATGTGTATCCCATGATTTCCAACACCTTCATCGTGGGATTTGGAAATCCCATCTCACACTTTCCTTTCCAACACAAGGCTCATTTTCCAAAGCCTATGAAAGTGATTTTAATCCCATCCCACCCTCCTACCAAACATGCCACTCCCAATCCCGAGGTGGGATTAGCAATGTAATCCCATTTAACAAGCCCTTAGAGATTTGGACCTAAAGTTGGTAGTCTTAGATTTTGAAAATTTTGATAGTATAGGGAATCCAATAAAGTAATAACGTGAACTCTAGAACCTTCTTAGCTAGTATGAGCATGTGTGTAGTGCTCGAGTGTAGTTAAATTCAAGTTTAGGCAACTCAATTCCAATCAGACAACGTTTGACCCTAAGCGATAAACAATTTCTTGTATTAGAAAGGGTATGAAATTATCTAGCGTATAAGCATAGACCTTGGATTACAATATTGGTTGGTTATACTAAGGAATGTAAAACATTGATTATGCTACGGCAATTGAAAGATAGACTTAGTTAGTTGGCTTGATTAAGTTGGAGTGAGATCTCATTCCTTCGTTGAATCCCCCTAATACTTATAGGCTTATTTAATAACTCTTAGAAAAGTTGTTTTAACTTAGAAACTATTCACGCTTAGAGAAACGTTATATATCTCTTTGATTGAACGTTAGATCAAAACAACACACCCCCTAGGATTGTCTTCTCAACGGCTTATTACAATTGGGAACACGGAGTAGAGAATTATCTATAAGCGAGGTATCTGCGGTTTGAATCAAATTCTTAATCCTGGTAGTTACCAATGAACTCACTGCTCTGATCAAGCAGAAGATCGGGATCAACGAGTATTAAGAACTGATACGACAATTTTCTGTTCTAGCTAGGCAGAAGGTCTATGTATCCGGCTCAGACCCACTACACAACTTTCCTTTCGTGTTGGCCGAACCACTTACAACCAAAAGTTTGTTACTTTGCCTTTGAGAAGTGTTAAGAACATATAGCCAATAGGGATACTTTGTTCGGGCCTAAGAAATTTATCAAATGGGCAGCAGAGAGTTAGGAATTAGGTTCCAAATTACACCTCGTTCTGACATACGGAGCGAGACACAGATTCTTGAGCCTTGAGACTAGAAATATTTTTTAAGGGGGGTAGAACATTATGATCCCAATCTAGTTAGGTCGGCTAATACACCTCTTTGATCAAAGTGGCGCAGCGAAAGCATGGTAGACCCTTGCCCCACTGGCCCAGGATTGAAGGGGATTGATCCAGGAAACACGTAAGGATAGGTCATTAAATAGGATCTGAATCTTCCTTAGAAAGTCAACGTTGAAGCTACTGAAATAAAAACAATTAGGGTCCAAGTGCTAAACCAATTCATATTATAGAATAGGCCTAACAATGGTTACGAACTGAATTACAATAGCCACGGTCGGTGTATTTACAACTGTGCTCATTGAATACGAACTTAATAGGAGCCTTAGCCAAGTTTAGGGTGAAACAATTTTAAGGAGGGTAGACTATAATGAGCCAGACTAGCATAGATAGTGTACACCCTGCCACGCGTATAAACTTAAAATCAATAAAAATTTAGGCAATTGCACTAATAAAATCTTTACTTACCCTTAGCCAATTTTGGAGACGAAATTATTTTTTAAGGGGGGTAGATTGTAACACCCCGGATTTTTAACACTTGGAATTAGACGTCCTTAGGCAATGGGTCGATCCTAACACCTTATTAATTTCTCAAAACTCAATCCCAAAGGCCAAAATCTCTTTTTAACCCATTTCCTTCCAAATCTCCCATTTCACCTTTCACCACCTTATTCTTTAAATGTTTTTAAGTACTTTCATATTAGGCAGGAATCTTAAAGTTTAGGTGATGAAGAACAATACTTTAAAAATCCGTACAAAAACCCGAGTATCACCTCAGGCAGAAACCACTCAGGATCAAATCCTTTAGGAATTTGACAAAATTAACTAAGTGCTAACCTAGATTAGCTATGAAATTCGCTTGATCCACTTTAAATATGATTTGCAAGACCCAAAACTTGTATAATCAGTGACGCTAGGATACCCTAAAATCTAGGATCAATCTCATTACCCAGTTGCTCTCGGGAGCACATTGAAACTCCGTATCGGATCTGGACCGCACGTCGAAAGTCTGATTACTATATATTCAGGACCGCCTTGCTGGACTTGACAACCATCTCAGAAATCAACTCCAGATAGTGTCCCGAGACTATTCGCTTGAACCCGAAGCAAATAGTGTGAGAAAACGTGGTTTCCTTTAGAAATTAATTTGAATCTGAGACTTGTCGCTTGCGGGCCAAATATAAGCAATCAGACTGTCAGAATCTGACCCAAATACACCCTCAGATCAGGAGAAATTTCATACACAGGTCAGTGTACTTGTGGCCCTGATCGAGTTACGGTGACCGTTGAACTGAAACTGGTCTGCCACGTGCGATCTGGAAACCTGACTGAAACGAAAACTTAACTCGACCTAAATCCATGGTCAGGGAGCTTAAGTCCGACCTTTGGCTCAAGGGGGGCTCAAGAAGTGCTCCGTTGAGCTGAAACAGATGGGTTTTGAACATAACCTAAGTATACTTTGGCCCTGGGGCCATTCCCATCAGTTTTGGGCCTATATAAGGGCCTTAAGCCCTCACTCTCTCATCCCATACGAATTTGGGAAATCCTAGGAGAGAGAAGAAAGAAAAGAGAGAGAAGAGAGAGAGAGAAGTGGGGATTCTTCCCTGCTAATCCACCTACTGAAACACCACTCCCATGTAGTTCTTCCGGTGTTTCCAACGTCGTATTTGGGTAAGAAATCCTAACCCTAACCTATTGTAGAGATTCAAATAGAACAGATGGTGGAATAACTAACATATTCCCTGCTGTAGGTTGTTGTGGTTCCGTTGACAAAGACTTAGTGTCTAAACTGATTTCGTTTCGTGTCTACGACATAAGGTGCTAACTTTAAACATATAGGTTATGGTCTTCAAGGCTTTTAATGTCAGTTAATGATATATTACTGACGTGGATACTATTACACATGTACAAAGTGTTGTCTGTTTCATTTTTTAAATATACGTTAACTATGTTAAATATACTGTATTCCTCGTATTTGTAGAAAATACTGTATACGTATGAAATACGGATTTGTGCTTGCCATGATTAATTGCTGTCTATGTATGCTAGATGCATGTGTATCAACTTCTGTGTGAATGGATTAGCCTAATACATGTTATCCCAACATACGTTGTGTATGTTATAACGTGTAGCCTAAGTGTTTGTAGAAATGTTCGAATGAATATGGAACTATGATTTATGCTTGCCATGACTATTGGTCATGAATGTATGATCATGGTTCATGTGGCAAATCCTTTGTGAAAGGATTCGCTACGACAGGTGTTTTAACTAGCATATTTCAGCTATGTTGGAAAGTGTAGGCTAAATGTTTGTAAAATTGTCTGAATGAGTAGGTAGTTAGTGAATTAAAATGTATAAGGGTGTTGAGATATGATTCTCAACTACTTTAACTATGTGTATGATTTTCTCCATGTATCGTATATTATAGTGTCTGTTTATCTTCGTAATGCATATGTATAAATCCATGTTTAAGTTGTACCGTGAAGGGTGATGGGGGAGTGGTGTAACGATTCCGTGCAACACCCTGACAGCCCTAAAGCGGACATTATTGGACCTTTGATTATATGTTTTGCAATCTTGATTCATAACCGCTTTAACTATCTTCTAGGATATTTTGTTGTAATTGAATGTGATTGGGGCTATTGTATAGTCCAGGCAATTGGTAACAGGCCTTGATTTTGTGGATGAGGTCATTTCACCACAAAAGACACGTTCGATGAGTCTGAATCGTACGATGGTTGTCGACAGTGGTACCTTGTTGGTTACTTCAGCGTACGTTCGTACCAATCGAACTTGTCTAATAACCTGATTGGCCATTGTATGTTCACCATGTTTAGACGTTACTGCTTGAACCTAAGGTACCAAACTTACCAGTGAAACCCCGTTAACCTTGGTACCTCGATCCGCTAAGACTCATGAGCCGGACATGGTGGTATGGGACACCGTGGTCGAGCTGTCGGCCTACGCTAGAGCGACAAGCCTCCCCGTAGTGACCAGTGATCAACCCAGACTCGTGAGCCGAATACGGTGGTATGGGACACTGTATTCGAGCTGTCAGCTTACACTGATTTGGTGACAAGCCCTTTGTAGTGACCTCGAGCATACTCTGAACCTGCGTAGAGGCGACGAGCCTTTCCATAGTAATCAGAGTATACACTAGGCCTGTACTGATTTGGCAATGAGCCCATTGCAGTAACCTAGAACCGCAATATCGTATGAGATTTACTAGGACACGACCCTAGAATGGATCCTTGTTTGGGAAGTGATATAAGAGAGGTACCTTAATTTCCCAATCCCGCTGTATGAAAATGACTAATAAGGAACTTTGTAATCACGTTCATGCACCGCATTACGTGTGCGTTTGGCGTTGATAGTCAAGCACTGAGGGAGTGTGGCATGCCGCGATCGTAAGAAGGAGTCGCTGAGGGAGCGTAGGCGAGGGCATGCATCATTCCTACATACCATACTTGCATTAATAAGAGTACTTAGGGATGTGTGATTTACAACTTTATCATTACCGCTTGATTGAATTGATAACATGTTAACCTTTGCTTTATTGTTTCCACTGAGTTGATCACTCACTCCCATGTTAAGGGACGATGTTGTACACACCAACCAGACCCTGTTTGAATTTCAGATGATGGCGATGCTTACGAAGCAGAGCCGGACTTTTATGATGAGGAGGGTTTCTCCTTATATAGCTATCAGGCGGGTCTATGTAGACCATCTTCTGATCGATGGGAGTACAGAGATTACTTTAGTTTACACTTTTGGAACACCCATGTATATTCCTTTTGTTCATTTTTGGTGTAGACATGTCTATCTTTAACCTGGTAACATGTTCATACTCTGGAGACATACAACAATTTATATATTTTATATATCTATCATAGTCTTCCGTTTTCATAATTTAACTGTCTCTGAAGTATGATATGCTGTTTTGGTATAATCTCACTCATGTTTATTGCACTAATATGAACAACATTCGATCATCATTATCTATGTTGCATAAGTGATGCGTTGGAACTCGGGAGTGGAGTTTATGCTCGATCCTCGATTTTCAGGGCATTACAACAGACTATTTACGGGACTCGTTATGAGACAGAGTGCCCACATTATCGCGCCGTACGTGCAGGATTGCTGCATGACTGAATAGTGTGACTCATGCATCTCGCATATGTGTGACTTGATCATTGTACGCCCTAGCGACATTAGGGCCGTAGCCTCCACAGGCACATAGTGGATAGCTAGATGGGACACCGAAAATATTTGGTTCTAGCACTATGGGCACTTAGGATGTCCTTGGGTGAAAATCTCAGAACCTCCGAGGCCAGGAGTAGCCCCAACGTCTTGACCAAGTGGAACATGAGCGCCCGAGTGCCGAATACCAATAGGCTACGTCTCCCACTATGTCGTGGTTGGTTAAGAGGGGGTGTGGCCTTATCCACCCGAGTGAGGGGTTATAAGCTAAGCTGAGTATGACCAGCTTGTAAATGGGTCCGCTATCGACGAGCCGGTAGGTATTGGCAGACTGCTGGCTAGGCGGATAGTGAGGTCTCTTCCACTCACTGGGCTGTGCAGCTAGGGAGGAGGCAGTCGGAGTGGAGTGTAATAGACCCCAGTGATTTCCTCCAGAGAGCAACCATACTGATATGTGGACTTATTGAGAAGGAATTGCATATCCATTCATTCATTCATTCATTATCCACTCGGGCTAGTGGTGCGTAACTATTTGTTATGTGTACCTTCGCATGGCCAGGATTTTAGTTGGGCGCGCGACTAACCTGAGATCAGGAGTTTACCACATTAAGTCGGACTATCCAAATTTAGGTATGGGACTGGTTTGGATAGAAGTCCCTTGTAGTGGACCCCGAAGCCTGCGATACTACGTACTATCATCCCAACTTCACATTCCAGCATAGTCATTTCATTCACACCGCATATTACACTGCATCCGCAGTACTTAGCATTTTGGGTTACTATATTTTTGCACTTATATGGCCTAGATAAGGTTGATGGTATTCGTTGCCCGTAAGGATTTGCATATTGCATTGCATCATCAACACCTGATATTTGGCTTCCACATTTGTATAACTGATCCGCATTGCGTATTCTGTTAATGTATGATTCATGATCTTGTTAGTATTTCCATTTATCCCAATGATGTATGATTCATGTGTTTCATTATATACTTGGCACTTACCTTACACACACTTGCACTACCCTCTATAAGCTTATGCATGATAGATGCGTGCAGGTGGCGTTAGGTTGCAACAACATTGAGCTTGGAGCGTGCAGCTGTCTTCTGGAGTTTTCATTTCAATATATGTATTTTCCTTTCAGCATTGTATTCAATTGATTATATTAGTGGATATGTGATGATGATGTTGCCTTTGTGAATTGGGTATGCTTGTGGTTATACTTTTTATGAGATAAATGTACGTTTGGAAATCCTCCTTGTAGGATCCTAGGATCGGAACCTAGCGTATCGGCGCTGGGAGTCGAGAATGGGGTACTATGGAGGCTGTCGGCACCGGATTCGGCGATTGAGATTCCTATGAATCCGATTTCCGGGTTTGGGGTGTGACATCCACTCGGTTCATCAATTTTTAAATGTCATTTTATGATGACATAGAAAATCATAAGAAGATTCAAATCTAAAGTGGACCTACCAGTGGAAACAGTGACGAATAATCATTAAAAAGTTTCTGTGGCTACAAAAGTTTTGGATTAATTTGATGTTTCTATTTTCCATTCATACAGTTCTTCTTGACATTACAACAGGTTGGATTGCAAGTAAACAATACAAAATCCTCAGGATGGGCCCTTTGGATTTTTAATGGCGAGGCACTTAATTACCACTATTTCTTGTGGTGTGGTCCACCAGAGCTTTGGATTTACATAATTTTTCCATCCTAAAATGGGATGGAAAAATGGATGGATGGTGTTGATATACAACACATCATCAAGGTGGGCCCTACGGTAGGGGTAACACCCACTAAGTTGTTACCCAGGTAACACCTAATTCGTGCCTATAGTGTGAGATTTATATATGCTTCATTTTTTAGGACCAGTGGACATTGGATCGTGGGCGGATCACACTCACGGGTGCTTTTTCAAGGCTTTCATATGCATTTGTGACTTAAAATACTTTATGTTTAACTTGGAGTCACCACTAACCAATTATTCAAATTTCCACAATCAGCTAGACCTTTTAGAAACTTTGAAAGAATGAACTGGGAGAGACTTCCTGTCTTAAAATGACTCTTGATCTATGACTAAAAATTATAGGTAAGGGACTGTGGTTACAAAGAGGGAAGGTGTTAGGCACCCTCCCTACCTGCATAAGCGTACATTCTCTACTTTACATGACAAGACAAAATATCAAGGATTGAGTTAGTTCTAGTGCGTGTATGATGCAAATGTATGTGGAATGTAGTGTGGCGATGTGGTGTCTACTACAAGTGTTGGACCCAGTAACGCTAGGCATGGGACAACTCGACTCGCCTAACTCAACTCATCCGACTTGTTCAGACTCGACTTGACCCGAACCGAATGGGTGAGTCAGTTTGAACCGAGTAGGCTTCCGCCCAATCCGAACTCAAACCGAGTCGAGTTCGAGCTACCCAGTAACTCGACCCGAAGCTCGATCTGGACATACTCGACTCGATCCAAAATCGACTTGACTCAGATTCGGGTATATATATATATATATATATATATATATATATATATATATTATATATATATATATATATATATATAATAATAATAAAAAAACCATAATTTCTAAGTATCTCTAACCCTATACGCTGCACAGACCCCGACTCGATCCCAAACTCTCTCTCCCTCCCTCATCCTCCTCTTCCAAGCATGAAAAACAACACCACCATCATCACCACCCTCCTCTCTCTCTCTCTCTATCCTCTCCACTCCCTCCCTCCCTTCGTCCCTCCTTCCTCTTCCAATCCTGGCAGCCACCACCACCACCCTCCTCCTCCTCCTCCTCCTCCTCTCTCTCTCTCTCTCTCTCTCTCTCTCTCCCCCTCTCCACTCCCTCCCTCATCTCTCTCGATCCAAATCGGTGCCAACTCGAACAGATTTGGTACTTTTGACTGGGTTAGACTCAATCCAAGTTAGTCCATGTCATACATAGATTCGGATCGGTTCGGGCATACTAGACTCGGCACTGAGTTGGGTCAAGTCCAGGTCAGGCCTTTTTCAAAACCGGATCGAGTCAAGTCTTCCCTAACTCGGTCTGACTCGACTCGATGCCCAGCTCTAGGACCAGGTCAGACAAGTCTACCTGGATGCATCCATTTGAAGAAGCAGTCGAAGCCTAATCAGTTAATTTTTTTTTTATCGGTAAGATCCGGTTAACCAACAAGCGATAGAGCATACACTTGGATCGACTAAACTAACAGGTAGGTTACATTGGGTTTTGGACTGCGAAATCACACAGAGATGGATCTAGGATAACAATCCAAGAACACCAAGCAAACACAAAAGAACACTAAGATTTAACGTGGAAAACCCTTTGGGGAAAAAACCACGGCACAAAGCAACAGATCTTCACTATAAAAGTAGAAATTATAAAAAGAAAAGATTTACCCGATTCAAATAAGCTTGAATCTCACCCTTGCTACACCCTTCGCAAACCTTAGAACCATTTTAGAAAACCTTAGAATCCCTTAGAATAATACCTCTCAATCCTGTTTACATCCATGTATATAGTTTTAGGAAGAATCCCAAATAAAATCGGAAAGAATCATAAACGAAATCGAAAACAAATCCCACACTTTCGCAGTTGCGTGAAAAATCTATGTAAAATCTTATTAGATTTAAGTTGTAAGACCTGTATCCTAGTCCGTACCGTTCCGTAGGCTTCCGCGATCCTTCCGGTTGAATTCCGGCAATCCTCGACCTGTATCCGACGTTTGCGCACGATCCTAAGCTGAGACCTGCATGTCAAAGTCGGCTCAACCCGAGACTTGTATCTTTGCGACCTCGCAGTTGCTGTGGTTCCAACGCCGCGACTCGTGCACCGACCCTATACCCAGGCTAAAAGATGTCAGCCCGCGTTCATTTCGAGGAAAACGCCGAGCGTGGAAATTTCGAGAGAATCTCTACGACTTATCCCATCAATCAATCAATCAATGTCAAGTACAAGTCAAGTACAACAACCCATACTCTACCCTTACCTCTCTCTTACACAAGCTACCCCAAAGTCAACCCTCACATCACTTTATCTATCACTCAACCCATCACCCATCCTTATCATCCCATCACTTCTCTCTCTCGATCATTTCTAAAAAATCTCTTTCAAGCAACATCCCACGTCCAAACTCCCTCTCTCCCAAACCACAAGTGTGGCCCACCCTCTCATCTCTCATCCACACCATCAAAACCCCATCTACCTCCATCAAACTCGAAGGCAAGGAGCTAAGGAGGCTAGGGGAGCAAGAAGGAGGCCTAGAGGTGGGTGATCCACCGTTAATTTCCATTAAGGGCCCACTTATGATGGGACCCATTTTGATGTATGTGTTTGTGATTAAAGAGGGACCCATAATGGCGGGGTCCCTCCACTCCACCGAGCTCTCTCTATTTCTCTCTCTCTCTCTCTCTCTCTCTCTCTCTCTCTCTCTCTCTTTTTTTTCATCGTTGATGGGCCACCTGATGATATGTGTATTGTATCCATGCTGTCCATTTAGTGGACCACACTATAACCCACTGGTGGAGTCCACCTTGCTGTCCAAACCTGGATGGAAGGAAAAACACAAACATCATGTTGGTCCAAACCAAGTGGGCCTCGTCCTTGTGGGACCCACCATGATGCTTGTATTGTATCCACTGTCCAGCATCCAGGGACGCTGGACGTGGGTCCAAGTGATGTGTGTAGCTAACATGGGGTGTGTGTACTGACATGGGTGTGTACTAACAAAGCTAATAAAAAAAATGCCTTTGGGGTGGGCCGCTCATGTAGGCCTCACCTCGATGTATGTATATAATCCACGCCGTATATCCCGTTTCCCAAATCATTTTAGGTGTTGAGTCAAAAAATGAAGTTAATCCGAGTATCTGGTGGACCATATCTTAGAAAATAGTGGTATTTACTGTTAAAAATACACCTGATGATCCTATACACCAAAATACCTCAGATATTAGACTCGTTTAGCTTGTCTTGAGCCGTAGGAACGAGTGGACGGAGTGGATTTTGTTGATGTGGGCCAACCTAAGAGAAACCCCAAGAAAATATAAAATAATAAAAAAAAAAAATAATGAGGCAGCAGCGCTTGCTGCTGCCCCTGACGACGCAGCAGCGTCTGCGTGGACGTTGGGCAGGCTGGGACCCACGGCCCCAGCTGTGGACCCCACCATGATGTGTGTCGACCATCAACACCTTGCATTTGGTGGGCCCTCCTCCTAGCTGTGGGCCGCCCAAAAATCAGCCACATGTGGCGCTCAGGTGGCCCATATCACAGGGAACAGTTGGATTGGACGCCTACCATTGAAACCCTTTTGGGTTGTAAAAGTTTTGGATCAGATATGATATTTGTTTTTTCTCTTCATTCGGTCTGCGTGACCTCATTCACAGGTTGGATGGCATATAGATAGTACGGTGGGCCCCAGGTTTGAGTGGCCTTATCAACAGTTTGGATGGCAGACAAACATCACCGTGGACCCCAGGTCCACGTGACCTCATGAACAGTTTGGATAGTATATAAACATTACAGTGGGCCCAGGTTGGGTGGAAAATAAACATTACAGTGGGCCCAGGTTGGGTGGAAAATTGACATTACAATGGGCCCAGGTTGGGTGGAAAATAAACATTACTGTGGGCCCCCAGGTCTGAATGACCTTATCAACGGGTCAGATGGAAAACAAACACTATAGTGGGCCCCCATGTCTGTGTAACCTTGTCAACAGGCTGGGTGGAAAATAAACATTATGGTGGGCCCCACATGGGACCCCCCTTGATGTATGTATTGTAACCCACACCTCCCATTAGTGTGGGCCCCACCGTGGGTATGTACCTCATCTATGTCGTCCATCCTTTCAATCACTATGGGATCCACCATGATGCATGTGTTTCATCCAAACCGTCTAACCATTTTGGAGACTATTTTATGGCCTGTGATGGAAATATATATAAGACAGATCTAGGATCAGGTGGACCACATTATAGGAGATAGTGGGTTTGAACGTCCACCATTAAACCCTTAGAAAATTTAATGGTGGAAGTCCTTATCACCACTTATATTTGAGTGTGGCCCATCTGATATATATGTGGCCCATGTGGTGTGGCCCACTTACCATATTATGGACCATTGTTGAGGCTCACCTTGATTTGTATGAGGCCCATTGTTGAGGCCATCTTGATAGATATGAGGCCCATATTATAAGGCCCATTGTGATGCATGCAAGGCTCATGTGATTAGGCTCAACTTGATGTATTTGTGGCCTGCCCACTAAGGCCCATATATATATATATATATATATATATCTATAAGACCCATGATATGAGGCCCATTTGACGTATTGGAAACCCAAGGGTCGAGGCCCAATGAGATGTACATAAGGCCCATTGTAATGTGTTTCCACCGTGGTTCTTGTGATGATCTCGATGGTGGGCCGTGCCTTGGGAGCAATGATGGTTTGACATCCACATTGTAGGATGATGTTGGTTAAATGTCCGTATTATCACTCGTCCTAAGGCCCATTGATAGGCCCATACTTGTAATGTGTAGGCCGTTTAGGCCCATTTTTTCTATGTACAGAGTCCATCACTATATAACATGTTTAGTATAAATCCATGATTCATGATGATACGCATCATATGTATGCTTGATATGAGGAGTGACTGATTATAGCATATGCTCTCGAGCAAATTGTTTATGGGCTCCCTGATAGGCGGAGTTGCCCTACATGAGCGCGTGGTACACGCAAGACTATTGCATGACTGGTAGTGTGATTCATGCACTTGCATTTGTGTGATTGTGGTTACTATATGCCTTAGCGACATCAGGGCCATAGCCTCCACAGACACATCGTGGATGACCGAATTGGATACTGGAAATACTGTTTCTAGCATCGGGGCGCCATAGATGTCCCTGAGTGAAAATCCCTAAACCGATGGTACCAGAGGATGACTCCAATGTCGAGACCGAGTGGATACACGAGCGAGCGAGGGCCATATACCAGTAGGCCGCGTCTCCCACTATGTCGTGGTCTGTTGGAAAGGGGTGTGACCTTACCCGCCTGAGTGAGTGGGCAATTTCTAGGTTGAGTTTGACCAGCTTGAGTAATGGGTCCGCTATCGAAGAGCCGAACCCGATATTGGCAGACGGATAGTGAGGTCTCTTCCACTCTCCCAGTTGTGCATTCGGATAGGGACGACAAGCTAACGTAGAGTGTACTAGACCCCGGTGATTATCTAGAATGAGAAGTGTACTGATATTTGATGAGCTGTATGAGGATTGACATGCTTGAGCTGCATCTAGCATTGCATGGTCTTGACATGGCCGATAGCATTCATATCTTACATCGCATAGCCTTGGTACGGCTGATTGCATTCATGTACTCATTAGTATGTTTCCGCATTACTATGACCTTACATTCTGAGTACGCTAGTATTGTGCACACACTTACACCGCCCTCTAAGCTTTCTATAAGCTTATGCACGATTGATACGTGCAGGTGACGTCAGGACGCAGCCATAGCCTCGCCGCAGTTGGAGAGGGCAGTCGAGTTTTAGGAGCTTCCGTTATTTGCATTTTATTTGCATTATCTTGTATTTCCCTTTAGACGCATTGTACTTAAAGTTTTTGATCATAGTGGATTTTGTGATGGTGTTCTTGTGGTTATTGTTCGTGGGTTATGCTTGTGGTTATGCTCGTTACAAATCAAATTGATGATTAAAAATCCTCCTTGTAGCATCCCAAGATCGGAACCTGGTGTATGGGTGCCGGGAACCGAGAATGGGGTACTACGGAGGTTGTCGGTACCGGATTCAGCGATCGGGAATTTTGTGAGCCCAGTTTCTGAGTTCGGGCATGACAAGACATTAAATACAACAATCTCCACATGTCTTCAATCTTCAAACGTGTAGCTCCATGTCTTCTTCTCTTATCTTTGTCTCTCATCATAGCTTCATCAATGTTTCTCGTGCACACTCCATCTTCCTTTTACGCCATCGCCAAGCCCAAAGAAGTTGCACAGAACTTGAATTTCTCTGTAAGAACAACCTCAGTGAGCATGTCTGCTGGATTCATGCTGGTGTGAATCTTCTCCAGAGTCACGCCTCTTTCTTCAAGCACTTGTCGGATAAAGTAGTGACGAACATCAATGTGTTTAGTACGAGGGTGATAAACAAAATTTTTTAACCAAATTAATAGCGCTTTCGCTATCACAATTAACCGGCACGGCCTCTTGCTGAAGCCCTAACTGATTTATCATGCCTCTTAATTAGATACCTTCCTTAAATGCTTCAGTCACTGCTATATATTCTGCTTCGGTCGTGGAAAGAACCACCACGGACTGAAGCTTCAACATCCAATTGATTGCTCCACCCGCTAGTACAAACGAGTAACCTGAAGTTAACTTTTTAGAATCCACACTGGGTGCGTAGTCTGAATCCATATACCCTACCAACTTTGCTCTTGTCTTCTCAAAAGTAATTAAGATGTAGTCTTTCGTACCTCGAATGTATCAAAGTAGCCATTTCACCGTTTCCCAATGTCGTTTGTCAGGGTTTGACATGTATCTGCTCACAACACTGATTGCCTGTGAAATATTTGGTATCGTACAAACCATGACATACATGAAACTGCCAACCACATTCGAATAAGACACATGAGCCATAACATGCTTTTCCTCATTTGATTTAGGACATTGTTCTGAAGAAAGCTTGAAGTGAACCGCGTGGGGAATGTTCACCGGCTTTGCTTGATTCATCTCGTACTTGATTAGCACCTTTTCAAGCTATTCTTCCTGTGATAACTAAAGCCTGTTCTTCTTCCTGTCTTTATGAATATCTATGCCGAGAACCTTTTTTACAGCCTCCAGATCTTTCATCTTGAATGTCCTTGATAACTGAGTCTTCGGTACGTTGATTTCAGACATATTATAACAGACGATCAACATATCATCAACATACAATACTAGGATGATGAATTTGCCATCACTCAGTGTCTTGTAATAGACACAGGGATTGTATTCACTCCAAGTAAATTTTTGACTTAACATGAAAGAATCAAATTTTTATACCACTGCATAGGCGACTGTTTCAGGCCGTACAACGACTTCATTAACCTGCAAATCTTTTTCTCTGCCCCTTTAATTTCGTAGCCCTCTGGTTGCTTCATGTAGATCTATTCTTCCAACTCCCCGTTCAAGAATGCAGTCTTGACATCCATCTGTTCAGCTTGAGATCGTATTGGACAACCATCGCCAAAACGAATCTGATAGACACCTACTTAACCACCAGCGCGAATATATCTATGAAGTTAATTCCTTCTCTGTGAGCATAACCGTTCGCTACCAATCTAGCTTTATATCTATCTTGTTTTCTTTTGATTAATCACTTGCATCTGATCGCTTTTCAGCCCACTAGAAGCTCCACCAGCTCTCATGTATGATTTTTGTGCAACGAGTCCATTTTATCGCTGTCGAGGGTCAAATATTGCATATTATCCCCCATTTATTACTTGGTTTTATGAACATGATAATGCTTAATGTTCTATTTTAATCATGTTTGTATTACAAGATAAATTTAAGAGCTTGGATTAAAAAGGATGCTAAAAGCATGGATTGAACTCTCAAGAATCACCAAAGCCAAGGATGGATCTTGTAAGACTAAGAATGAAAAATTCACATGCCGAAGATCCGAGAAAACCAAGTGAGGAATGAAGAGCATTGAATACTTGAAGTGAAGAAAAAGAATCTTGAAGTTGTCTTGAAAACAAACATATTCCTGAAAGTGTCCTGAAGAAGCATATTCTGAAACTCTGGGTCATTTTATGAAATTGTGCAGAGTGAAGCCTATTTTGAAAAACTGCATAAATTTGAGACGATTTTTAGAGTTTTCCAACTAGGTGCGAAAGTTGGAGTTCCACAACTATAAATAGGACTCCCTAGGATGTTCCTAGGCATCTTCTAGGGTTTGTGGAGTGGAGCAAAAGCGTGGAGAAGCCGTCATCAAGAGTTTTTCTTTCATTTCCTTAGTTGTTTTTATGCTTTTCTTCAGAGATTCTAGGTGAAGCTTGTAGGGTGATGGGATGTTTCTATTGCTTTGATTCATGTTTATATTGAACTCTCTTTGATTATAAGGAATATTTTCAGTTTTTAATGGCTTATTATGACTCAAATTATAATGGATATACGATAGCTTTGAGTATGTTCTTTTCGTGTTTTGGGATTGTGAATCTAAGAAATTCTGTTGTTCACCATCGTCCCTTGGGCATGGTTGGATGATGGAATTCTCCCTAATTTTTACAATTCTCTCGGATTGATTGTGGGATTGGTAAATCCTTTTGTGAGCCATTGTCTCATGGGCATTGTTTTGTAATGGAATCACTTCTAGTTCTCACACCTCTCTTCCATTGAGAATTAGGTCAAAGGAAGTTCAGATTTGATTTTACTGAGATATCTTCCAATTGGATAAGATGGGACTCTGATTCCAATTGCGTCATTGAATCAAGCATAGATCTCCCTAATCTCTACATGTGGATCCTTGGAAATCGTAGTTTCCCACCTTTGAATTTCTCAAGTTTTTCATTAAATCGCTCACAATTACTCTCTATACTTTCAGACTTAGGTTTTCATCTTCTTCTAGTTCTAGTTCTAGTTTCTTTCAGAAAACACACGAGATTAGTCCCTGTGGATTCGACCTTGGTTTCACCGAGATTATTACTACATCGCAGCCCTACACTTGGGATTGTGAACAATCTTTTATAGCCGCCTTCCACTTTCTACATCAAGATCATTAAGAGCTTCTTGAATAGCGGACGGGTCCCCCTCATTTGTAACGAGGGTATATGCAATATTAGAGTCGTCCTTGTATCTTTGTGGTAACCTGTGATCATGTGGTGAGTTTTTTCTCACAGGTGGCTGCTCCACCTGCTCCGGTACCTCTGTCTGCGCATCTGTCTCTGCTTGAGTATCATTTGTGTCAATCTGGATGTCTACAATTAACCTTTCAGGTTCCTTGTTCCTGATCATTTTTGTGGAATAGGGAGCTTTCATCAAATTGACATCACGGCTAGTGATGACCTTGCATGTGGCCTTGTCTAATAACCTGTGACCTTGTTGAATAACTTATAACCTTTCACACCAATACCATGCCAACAAAAATATACTTTTTGGCCCTATGGTATAACTTATCTTTCTCAACTAACGGTACATGAGAGTAAGCCTCACAACCAAATATGCCCAAATCTAAGTAGTCCAGCTTATGACCACTCTATACTTCCTTTGGGATCTTACATTCAATTGCCGTAGAAGGAGACCGATTTACCAAATAGCAGGCCGTGTTGACGACCTCTGTCCATAGGTCCTTACCCAACACAGCATTACTTAACATGCATCGGGCCCTCTCCAAGAGAGTCTGATTCATTCGTTCAGCCACACCGTTTTGTTCGGGCGTGTGGCGCACTGTGTTGTATCTAATGATCTTTTCATCCTTGTAATATTCATTAAACTCAGTGGAAGTGAATTCTCCACCATTGTCAGTCCTTAAAATCTTTATTTTTCACCCTTACTATTTTTCCACTATTGCCTTCATTGTTTGAATATGGTGAAACTTCAAATTTACGTTTCATGAAGTAAACCCAAACTTTCCTGGAGTAGTCGTCAATTAATGAAACAAACCATGATGACCCCCCCAATGGAACCCTCTGGCGATGACCCCCATACATCAGAGTGCACATAATCAAGCACTCCCTTACATGTTTTCCAATTTTAAAAGATAATCTAGATTGTTTACCATACATACAATGCTTGCATATATCTAAATTAAAATTCTTAAAAGCTAAAATCAAACAATGATTAGATAGTACCTTAATGCCCTGCTTGCTCATGAGGCCCAGACGAGCATGCCACATACGTAGAGACGTGGAATCTGCAATGGTTGTTGCTGCTTCACCTGCTGAAGTGCTCCTGATCAACCTGTAAAGGTTTCCATACCTTTGCGCTCTCATAACCACGAGTGCCCCTTTTGAAACTTTAAGGACACCATTAATATCAGTGAACTTGCTCCCTATTGTCTCGAGTGCACCGAGAGAAATCAGACTTCTCTTCATATCAGGAACGTGCCTGACATCAGTCAAGGTATGCTTCATCCCATCAAACATCTTGATGCTCACAGTACCAATAGCCACAACATTATAGGCATTGTCATTGCCCATAAAGACTTGTCCATCATCGCATTCCTTATAATTGGTGTACCAACTCTGATGAAAAGTCATGTGATATGATGCTCCTGTGTCAAGGATCCACTCATCTTCATGATTGTCGTGCAATTATCCGACCATGGACATAGACAGTATATCACCACCACTTGTCTCTTCATTAGATGTGACAACATTGGACTCCTTGGAAGAAGTCGCTGAATTTTTTTTCTTCGCTTTAGGATTGGTACAATCCTTCTTCATGTGTCCAGTCATCCCACAGTTCAAGCGCTTTAGTTTTCCTTTGCCCTTGCCCTTGAATTTGGATGTAGGTCTTAAAGATCCTGTACCTCGCTCAGAATTCCTGCCTCTCGTAAACAGCGCATTGGAAGATGTCCCCATGTCACCGTTTAGCTTTCTCATGACTTTCCCTTGAAGGACTAAGATAACAGTGTCAACCCTCAGGGTTTTATTTGCGGTGCACATCGCATCCTTAAATGACTCATACGATGCCGGAAGATAATTCAGCAACATACATGCTTGTTCCTCATCTTTGATCACTTCATCCATATCTAACAATTTGCAAACTAATTTATTAAAGTTGCTGATGTGGGCCTCCAAATCTCCACCCTCTGCTTTCTTGAAGTTATACCACTGTAGCTTCAAGTGTAGGTGATTTTCAGAGAATTTTTTCGCATAGATATCCTCTAACTTCGCCCATAACTTAGCTGCAGTTTTCTCCCTCAAAACATTATAAAAAACCTCATCCGTGAGACATAAACGGATGGAGGCTAAATTATTAGTATCAAGAGTCTCCCATTCTTCATCTTTCATAGTCGATTTTTGCTCCTCAAGAGCCTTAACTTCGACTTGCTTAGTTAATAGACTAATCATCTTAATCTTCCATAACTGAAAATTATTTTTTCCTGCGTACTTCTCAATATCAAACTTGGTGTTTCCCATTATTGCTAATCCTGCAGATTCAGATGTATGCCCCCTAACTTGAGTAGAGATCATGATGCATGATACTAATGCAAGTATGAATGGAGTTTATCAAAGTTGGATAAGTTGTGGGTGAACGGGTTTGGCATCATGATCTTCTTTTTAGTTGCCGGTTATTTTTTGGATAGTAGCTATGATGGATTAAACATTCACTGACCTTAATTTATAGTACATGACATGATATTTATATAGCCTTGTTGTAGAGACAACTATTGATACTTGTTACATGCCTTCTTTACATATTTCTGTTTTCCTTAATAATTGTTACATGGTTTGGTATGAGTACTATGCTTTTTGTTAGGGAACCGTAGAAACACTCAGAGACGAATCAAGTAAAGTAATTGCAATCGCACAACCAAGTTCAAATAAGAACAATCTGAATTTTAGATGGAAAAAACCCTTTTGGGAAAAAATCACGACACAAAGCGACGAGTAATGCACTATGAAAGCAGAAATTACAAGAGATAGTCTTACTGATTTGAACCAGCCTTGAATCTACTTCCTCAAACCCTAGTTATGCCCTTAAACCCTTAGGAATGAATTAGAAAGTCCTAGAGCACTTCCTCTCTTTACCAAATCCTAATTACACCCGATATATAAACTATCACAACTAGAATAGGAAACAAATCTCACACTTACGCAATTTTGCATGCGCGCTCGATGGGACCTTCGATGGCATCGACCACCCATCGAAGACCTCAATGACATTGAACGCCTTCAATGACAATAAGTAGCAACATCAAAATGTTCGAACAACCAACATGGATTTTTCAATTTTTTCTGATGGGATCGAGCACATGTTGATGGCATCGAGTGGTCTGTCAATGACATCGACAGACCTTGTTATTGACATATTTAAGACATCAATAACAATCTTTACCATGTCTTTAATCTTCATTCTTCATAGCTTCTTATCAATCATCATCTCTAATTTTGCCTTCCATCATAGCTCCACCATCGCTTCTCATGCACACTTAGCCTTCCATTTACGCCTTCGCCAAGCCCAGAGAAGTTGCACAGAACTTGAATTTCACTATGGGAACCATCTTCGTAAGTATGTCGGTCGAATTCACGCTTGTGTGAATCTTTTCTAGAGTCAAGCCTCCTTCCTGAAGCACCTAAAATGATAACGCACATCAATATGTTTAGTACATGGGTGATAAAAAAAATTCTTAGCCAAATTGATCGTGCTTTCATTCTCACAATTAACTGCCACGACCTCCTGATGAAGCCCCAACTGATTTATCTTTCCTCTCAACCAAATACCTTCCTTGAATGCTTCTGTCACTGTCATATACTCAACTTCAGTCGTGAAAAGAGCCACCACAAATTGAAGCTTCGACATCCAACTGATCGCTCCACTCGCTAGTAAAAATGAGTAACTAGAAATCAACCTTCTATTATCCACACTACTTGCGTAATCAGAATCCACATAGCTTACCAACTTATCCCATGATTTTTTAAAAAATAAGATGTAGTCTTACGTACCTCAAATATATCAAAGTAGCAATTTCATTACCTCCCAGTGTTGTCGGGGTTAGACATTATCTGCTAACAACACCCACTGCATGTGAAATATCCACTCTTATATAGACCATCACTACACCAAAATCGCTATTTATGAATGGTTCAAAACCATTCCTAAATCATTCAGGAATGGTTTTGAACCGTTCCTAAATGAGGCGTCGCAAAAAAAAAAAGGAACGGTTTAAAACCGTTTTGGGTACCGTTTCAAATTTTATGGAAATTTATGAACGGTTTTAAACCCTTAATGTTCCTAATGGTCAGATTTTAGGAATGGTTTTGAACCTTTCTTAATGCTTCCAAAGGTTAGATTTTAGGAACAGAATTGAGAGAAGATGATTTCGGAGACGCCGAATAAAACTAGGATTGTCCAAGCTCGGGTTGGGGTCCACTCACCCCTATTACACGTTATTTTAAGTGTCACCATTGCGTAAGCAAATGGATGATGATTCAAGTTGCCAAAAAGAATGGTTGCATTTGGACATATGGACACTTTAATCAATTGTTCTGGACTATCCATTCAGTTTAGGCCATCATTTTCAAGGGCCTAGCTATAAGAAAATAACTCCTGTTGGACTGCAAAATGGATAATCAGGATCATCTATAGTAGAAAAATGGAAAAATAAAAAAGAAAGAGGTTCCTTTATCAACCTGAACCATCCATTCAGTAGGCCCCATGGAAGACCAACTGTTATAATAAAAGGAAAGGTCTAAGTTCAGATGGAATAAGCTTAGCTCATATACCCATGTTCTTAAATTTGAAATTATAAAAAGAAAGGAAAAAAAGAAAGAAAAAAAGAATAGAAAAACAATGTAAGGTTGTGCAGACCCAGCAACCAAACACCCCTTCAGACAAAAAAGGTCCAAAAAACAAAGATTTAGACAAAAAAAAAAAAAAAACTCCTAACTTTCAATGCCAAAAGCCTCCACCAACAAAAAGCCTCTCAACCAACTCCTCAAAAATCCATAGCTCAAGTGGTAGACTGAGTGAAAGATACCTCGTTTCAACACTCAGGTCTTGGTATCGATCCCTAGTGGGGGTGGCTAACAGTGAAGTGTGAACTGACAGTGGGGTGTACTAACCAGCTAACAGAAAAAAACCCTCAAAAATCCAATCTTTCCCACATTCCACTCCCTCAAAGGCCTATAAAACATCAAATAAAGGGACCCAATATTCAAAAAACACAAACAAATCCAATCCTCTCAAGAAACAGCTTCTGTGCATGGAGTCTCTGACTAGACTTTCATTTTATTTTTATTTTTTTTTTATTTTTACCATTGACTAGTCACCACAAAGACAAGAAAAGGCATCTATAGCTTAAAAGAAAAAAACCAAGATGAAAAAATTGTGGGAATTTTTCAAAAAAAAAAAAAAAAAAAAAAAAAGACTAGTTCTAAGTAAAAATAAAAAATAAAAAATCCTTCTCAACTGGCCATGGATTCATTCAGTTTCTTGTTTTACACTATTTTTCCGGAGAAATTTTAAGAAAGATTGCTTGTCAAATGCAATTTTTAGGCTTTGCTCCATTCGCTTGTCACTTGACTTATCCCTTAAAAGAAATGCAATCCAGCCTCAAGGAAGAAGAACCTTATAACTCAACTTGAGATCTGGGAATTACACAGAAGTACGAGTTTAAAAAACCCCTAAGGTTTGTATTTAATGTACTCTCAAATGGTAAAGAAAACATAAATTCAATATCACAAAGATATAAATACACATATAACAGGATTTCTTTCATTCAGATGCTCTAAGTTCTCAAATCAATGCATTCCCAAATTACTTTCATTTTGTTCTAACAAGGCAAGAATTAGTTAATGGATTGCCCCAATTTCCTTCAATCAGAGTAGACCTGTGTCAACTCGGCACATGCGTATAACATTCAGGCCACATATTAGGTGGAAAATAGTGTACATTATCCAGCCAAAAGTCAGTCCAGAAAACCACTCAGACCAGCCACAAATGATACATGCATGTTTAGCATAACTTGTGGTCCAACCGGTTGGACTTGAGCCTTCTCAACTGAGAAATTGCACACATGGCATACAATTAATTCAAACTAACCATTCAAATTATGGAAACCAGTTATAGTTTTCCAACTACATCATATGAATGATTCAACATGCATTAAACATTTGCAGAAAATGAACATGAAAAATAAAGTACTGCTTCCCAATTATCATGAACCAATACTGTATGCTTATATACTCGTCATATTGGGAAAGCATAAACATTGATGCAACATTAGCAACCATCACATAGGCATGAGGTATGTCAATAAGCAAAGTTCGATAATATCTCCCTGAATCACTGTCCAATGTCAATTGAGAAATGGGGAAAGGCAACTTTTGCAGCAGAAAATGACAATTTCACATCAAAACTGAAAATACATAAAATGCCCAGGTTCAACATATTTTAGAGAGGCAACCAACAATTTTATAGAGAGGTCACCCAGATAAATCCTGAAATAATCAATTTGACAGTAATGAAATAAATGACTCAACACAAAAGCATGGGCATGTGACCAATGAATAAGTGACAAAATGATAAAGAGGCCCAAACAAAAAAAGGTGTTAATAGAATGATTGTAATATGAGGAGATGGCGAGCCCAAAATATCATTTAGTTCCACACATTTTCAACGAGAATGATTCAGTGCCATCAAGTAATAGTTTCATGTCAAATGGTGCAGTTTTCAACATTTAGGGTTGCAAACAACCTGGGCATGGGCTGGTTTGGGGCTAGGTTTGGAACTGATTGGCTGGGCCTGTTGGGTTGGGTGGGTCTACACAAGATATTGATTTTGCATGGCCCAGGCCACCCTAACTACTTGAGATGTTTCCATGAGCAATGGATCTGATACCAACAAATGCATGCAGGGTAAACAATCATCATATGCTAAGATTTCTCTTTAGTATCAAATCAGGAAACAGAAGTTACTCCTCAACTATCATACTTTGAAGGATCACTAAAAGTTCTGAATTCTGTAGTACATGCAATTGTGAAAAACTTGATTTAAAAAAGAAAAACAACAACTGCTAAGGAATTTACCTTGCAGAGATTATTCAGAGAAGGTATACTGTGAGTAGTTTCATCCAGATATTTGAAGATAAATGACGTGTCAATAAATCTTGCATGATTTAGTTTTAGTGCTGTAGAAATTATTAAAAACAAAAATAAGTAAAGAGGAGAACAAACCACAAGCATGAAGCATTAGAAAAGAACACTCCCACAACAACATAAGAATGTCAATTAGGATGGCTAAAAGAGAACTAGTAATCAGAATTTTCAACAAATTGATTAAATAGAGCTTCTCCAAGAGTGATAAGGTCCTTTGCATACCTTGTAGATCATTACGTAAACTGTGGCCCACTAAAATAGTCCCATGTGACAACAACTTCTTCAAAGATTTCTACAAAATGCAAAGACCAGTCAGTAAAAGAAAATGTAGGAGCCAGCAATTAACAAGTACAACTTACAATACCTGTATATCTACCAAAGAAGAGGTAATTCCTTCCAAATCCTTAGTGGAAATTCCAGTAATCTCAGTTCTGTAGTCAGCAACAACTTTATTAGGGTTTACAAGTTTGTCGAGTTTAACCTGAAAGTGACACACCAAGAGCATAAACAACTCAAAAAAAATAATAATTTGAAGAGGAAATGTACAAATTTCAATTGAGCATTTGCTTGTGTCCCAACAAACAGTACATGCATATTCTTGCCTTCTAGTGACCCACATCATTCATATTGTAGGGACCATGGGGGATGGGAGATGTGCTGAAACTCCCAGCCCCCCATCAGATCTTCCAAGTTTGGTCTCCTATTTTCTCCAAAACCTGCATTACATCTATCCTGTCCAGTTTGTAGAAACAACTAATCAAGTACGCTATACAAGATGTACTTGGGACACAGTCCACAAATACAATCAAAACATACATACAGTCCAGAAAGGTATTTGTCCAAAAAAGTGTTAGACTATTGTCCCTAATCGATGAACTCAGTAAAGTAATGATGCCATGCAACAAATGAGATTTTTGTGGTCTAATTCAAGCACCAATTAATCCTAATTTATTCAAATATAATCCCTCTCACGATAGTGAAATCAATGCCATTAAAATAGAGACTAAACAAATCTACGAGACAGAAAAGAACCTTACAAAGAAGAGAAATAGAAAGCGACCTCTAAAGAAATTCTCATAATTTGCTTATTCTCACATTTTGGGTTTTGAAGAAAAGAGAAGGAAGAGAAAACAAGAGAATTATGGAAGATCATATATAACTCAGATTAAACAAACTACGAATTTTAATTTTTTTAAAAAAAGAAACCAAAGCAAAGGGATGGTCGATCAACTACACAGCAAGAGAAGCATGTGGTGGATCTTCAGGAAGATAGCCATCAAGAGTATATGACTCCTAATGGAGGAATGAAAGATGTTTCGGAAGAAGCTCCAATAGAAAGTGCAAAACTTTTAGACCATTTGGATTCAAAATCATGCGTAAAGATCTTATTTCTTCTTTTCATTTTCATTGACATAGACAAAGGTGTAAAACAATTCTAAGTAGCTCAGCTAAATAAAAATTGGATGCATGCAATTCATTTTGTAATTACATATTTATTTTTTTTTGAAGAGGAACATTGTAACTATAAGTTTGACCCATGCCAGTTTTGAACCTACAGCCTTTGCATTATTAGTACAATGATGATTTTGTTGCAGTTCATGAGTTGCAGATTACAGTTTGGTTGCAACTTAATTCTTATGCAAGAAATAAAGATGTATTGAATTACCTGAATAACTCTCTTTGAGCTGACAAATGGCTCGATTTTCTTCCAATCATGATCAAAGCTGAAAATTATGAGAAGAATTACAATCATGTCACGGTTAAATCCCGTCATCTATGCCATAGTTATGACAAATTGGAAAATAATTAAGTGATGCAGTATATGAGAGAGACATGAACCAAAGACCAACCACAAACTTTCTGTTATTAAATTTCCATTTGTATACCTGAATCTTCATTACTTCACTAGTGCTTTCATGGTAAAACAACGAATACATGAAAACCCAAGCAATTGACAGAAAAATAGCCAACACCCAAAAATACCTTCATAGGTAGAACCTTGGGAGTGTTAGACAGGCTCACATACCATATATAGCTAGTATACCTTGTATAATTCGTTTCTATAGGTAGAGGATTCTGATTTTATTATTTTCCTTATATAGATGACTGTAATCTCTATATATTCAACCCTTTTGGTTTGTCTCAAATACAAAAAAAACTTTCATCTCCTCTCGGTTTGAATGGTATCAAAGCTTCACTGATCCGAAACCGGCACCACTTGTCAGATCTGACCATCCCTGAGTCTGGCCACTGCCCCTGCGTCGTCCGACCACCCCTGCTACATCGTCCGACCACCTGTAACACCCTGAAAATCGGGGGTCGAGCATAAACTCAACTCCCGAGTTCCAGAACATCACTTATGCAACAAAATGAATGATGATTGAATGTTGACTGTATTCGTGCATTGAACATGAGTGAGATTAAGCCAAAACAGCATATCATACTCCAGAGACAGTTAAATTTGCAAGTGGAAGACTGTGATAGATAGATAAAATATATAACTTATGATGAGTCTCCAGAGTGTGATAACATTACCAGGTTAAATAAATACAAGTGCAGTTCTAAAATGTACCAAATGTGAGGAAGTGTAATGCCTCCTATCCCATGTACCATAGCCCCGTCAATACAATATCAGGTCTTCATCGACCTGCCAGAGAGATACAGATAGGAGAATTCCTCCTATCATCATAGAAGTAGTCCGGCTCTGCTTCACAAGCATCGCCACCACCTGAAACTCAACAAATCTGGTTGGTGTGTACAACACCGTCCCGTAACGTGGGAGTGAGTGATCAACTCAGTGGAACAGTAAAGCATAAGTTAACATGTTATCAAATCAATCAAGCAGTAATGATAAAGCAGTACAAATCAAGCATTTCTAACTACTCTTGTTAAGTGCAAAAATGATATGACATGATGCTGTATGCCCTTGCCAAACCACCATCAAGCGACATCATCTTACGTTCGCGAATGCTAACTCCCTCAGTGCGCCACATCTACAAAGCACATGCGGTGCGATGATGCTCATGATTACCAAGTTTTTTTATTAGTCCATTTCAAACAGCAGTATTGGGAAACTAAGGTACCTCCCTTGTATCATTCCCAAACATGATCCATTCTAGGGTCGTCAATCCTAGATAATCTCATACGATATTATGGTTTGAGAAGCGTAGTGAAGGCATCGCAAAGGGCTCGTCACCCGTCAGCGCGGATACAAATCTCACCGTATGCGGCTCAATTGCTGGCCGTCAGCTCGAGTACAGGTCTCACCGTACTCGGCTCAATCACTAGCTGTCAGCTCAAGTACAGGTCTCACCGTACTCGGCTCAACTCACACTCTAGTTGCTGTGAAAGACTCGTGGCCAATCACAGACCCTTGGAGTGTACTTGATGATACCACGGAGGACTCGTCGCCCGTCAGCACGAGCACAGATCTCACCGTACTCGGCTCTCGCCGAAGTATCGACAGCTCGAATACAGTGTCCCATACCACCGTATTCGGCTCACGAGTTAGTTGCGCAATGGTCACTACGGGGAGGCACAAGGCCCCAGCGTAGGCCGACAGCTCGACCACGGTGTCCCATACCACCATGTCCGGCTCATGCGACTTAGCGGATCGAGGTACCATGGTTAAAAGGGGTTTCACTGGTAAGTTTGGTACCCTAGGTTCAAGCAGTAGCGTCCAAACAGGGTGAACATGCATAAGACAGATCGGGTTACTTGACGAGCTCGACTAGCACGATCGCCCGTTGAGCTGCACGACATGAAGTGCATAAACAACTTCGTGTGGCCTAGCCACTGCCGACAGGCAACGCACGACTCGAGTTCGTCGAACACATCCCACGTGGCAAATGAATCTCAGCAACGAGTTCAATCTCGTTACCGATTGCCTGGACTATAATCATAGCCCCAAACACAATCAATTACAGATAGATAAAGCAGTAATGGATCAGGATTCAAATTATACAATCCAAGTCTGGTATTATCCGTTTAGGGCTGCCAGGGCTGTTGCACGCACTCGTTGCTCCGCTCCCCCATCACCCATGACGGATCATACAACATAAATATAAATTTAAACATATGCATTACATAGTTAAAATCATAAAACAGTTAAGCATGTTATGAAGCACAACACAAGCATGAGTTTGTACATGTTCAAATCCTAATCACACAACTATCAAAGGAGATCATACACATAGTGAAAAGAGGTTGAGAATCATATCTCAACACCCTTATATATTACAATTTGCCAACTACTACACATTCAGACATTTCAAGAAACACTTAAACAAACATACATCAACATACATGACATATGTCGATCACATAGGCATTAGGCCAAATCCTTTCGCTAGGGAGTTGCCCCAATCATAACACGCGTACACCCACGACGGATAGTCATGGCACGCAGGAACCCAAGTTCCATATTCATTCAGTCATTTCCACAAACACTTGGGCCACACATTTAGCACATATAGTGTATATTGGCCGTGGCGTGACTTAGGGCAAATCCTTTCGTCAAAGGGGGTATCGCCCATACATCAATCATGAATCCATGATAATTAGTCATGGCGAGCACAAATGAGAATTCTATACTCATTCAGCCATTTCCACAAACACTTAGAATACACTATTACAACATACATGGTGTATGTTAGTAAAACATGTATTAGGGTTATCCTTTAGCCAAGCTAGTATTTTATCCATGTATAATATATTACTACAGCAAATAATCATGATACATACATCTCCAAAATTTATACGTATACAGTATTTCTAGAATACACAATTTCAACATACGTAGCATTTACAAGTGAACATGTATTACGGCGATTCCTTTCGCCAAACTAGTATTTTATCCATATATAGTATAATCATACATTAAATAAACATGTCAAACACTTCTCCAAAAAAAATACGTATACGGTATTTCTACGTATATCTAGAGTATGTGAAATTCCATATTCTACAATGTTAATCGAAACAGGAAACGGAAAGCACTTTGTACATGTGCAATTGCATGCAGATCATGAATCTATCATTATCTGACATTGAAAGCGTTGAAAAACGTAACCTATACACTTAAAGTCCTCACCTTTTGTCGTAGAATCGTAACGGAGTTGATAGGTTCGCTAAGCTTCCGTATACGGCAACTAGGCGACCTAGAGAAGGAAATAGGTTAGCTATTTCATAACCTACAACTATCAAATCCCCCAAACAGGTTAGGGTTAGGGTTTCTTACCTAGAAACGGGGCTGGAATCGCCGGAAAAGCGATGAGAACGAGATGGTGCAGCCCGTGTGGTGGCAGGGAACGACGGCAGGGAGTTTCTCCCACTTCTCCCTCACTTTCTCTCTCTTTTCCCTCTCTCAAATCCAAATTCGTATGGCTGAAATGGGAGAGGGTTTAAGGTCCTTATATAGCCTCAAAACTCACCGAAATAGACTCCTGTTCAAAGGTTACTGCTAATATAGGTATTTCGTCACTTTTCCAGCTCAAAAGGGGTGTTCTGGTAGCCCTCTTTGAGCCAAACGTCAGACTTAAGCTCACCACACATGGATCTATGTGGGATTACGTTTTGACAAGTTGATAAGGTCTTAGGATCGACCCATTGCCCTAGAACGTCTAATCCCAGGTTGGCAAAAATCTGGGATGTTACACCACCCCTGCATCGTCTGGCCCCTCTGATCGTCTGACCCAACTGCTCATCCGACCCTTCTGCTTGTCCAGCGTCCCTCTGCTCTCCGATCTATATTCCAGATCTGTTGCTGTTTCAGATCTGCTCATCTGGCCTCTGTTCCAGATCTGCTTTTATTTTGCCAGATCTAGATCTATTGTTTTTTCCCTAGATCCAGTGCCCCTGTTGTTATTCCAGATCCCGATCCAGATCTGTTGTTATTCTGCCAGATCCAAAGCCCCTGATATAGATCTGTTGTTATTCTGTCAGATCAAGAGCCCCTGTTGTTGTTGTTATTCCGCCAGATCCAGAAACTGTAATCCCTTGGGTATCTCCTGCTGTACAGTACATCTAACACCTTCTGCTATAACTCTTTGCGTGCTTTCAATTACTTAAGATCAATGGACAAGAACTCATCACGTACAGAGGCCCCACATTGTAGTTTTGATGTTACAACTATTCTCTATGGGCCATTCATTTTTAGAACTTCCTCAAGGGTCGTGGTTTGTGGGGACTCATTGATGGATTTGTTCCTATCCCCACTTCCACAGATGCCGACAAATTAGCTGATTGGGAAATAAATATTGGACGAATTATTACCTGGATTCTCGATTCGGTCGATCGGTCCATTGTTGTTGGCCTCACACCTCATCGCACTGCTAAGGTAATGTGGGAGCATTTCCAGACAATTTATCAACAGAGTAATGTGGCCCGGTTATACCGCCTATAACAGGATCTCATTAACCTTACTCAGGGTGACGACAATATTCAATCATTTTACTCCAAAATTGTCACAATTTGGACATAGATGACTATGATGGATCCCACATTTCCTCATGACTTTAAGATATTCCAATCTATGCGCGAGAGTGTGCAAGTACGACAATTTCTTATGAAGTTGCGTCTGGAATTTGAGCATTGTCGGGCTGCTCTCTTAAACCTTAGCCCTCCTCCTTCCTTGAATTCGGTTATTAATGATTTATTGGCTGAGGAACAACAACTGAAAGTCCTTTCTCTTCTTTCCTTAACTCCGGGATCATCTGATATGGTGCTTGCTGTGTCTACCACTACACCAACACGTGGTTCCACTCTTTTGACTTGTCGCGGCTGCAACAAGGTGGGTCATGGTATCGCTCAATGCAAAGAATGGTGCGCTTATTGTCATTGGATTGGTCATGGTATTCAGGACTGCCGTACACATGCCTACGCATCTTCTTTCGGCCGTGGACGTGGTGGTTATGGTCGTGGCTGTGGTCGTGCTCTTTCTGCTACTGCTGCCACTATTTCTTCCGAGCCGTCTATTAGTGATTCTGCATCTACTGTTTCTGCTGAAGGTCTTTCATCACCTTTGACTCCTGCAATGCTCTAGCAAATCGTTCAGGCCCTTTCTGCGGCCGATATGTCAGGTATATCCCCATCTTCTACACGGTTCTTCAATTCGGGTGCTTCCAATCATATAATTGGAGTTGTATCTCATCTTCGTAACATTCGTCCCTACATCGAAAATCAGGCTATTTCTACTGCGGATGGCACTAGACTACCTATTTAGTCCGTTGGATCATTGACTTTCTCTCCTTCTACTCATCGCCAGTTTACCCTTTGTGATGTATTTCATGTCCCTAACCTCTCCTCCAATTTAATTTTAGTTGGTCAACTCACATCCAATAACTTCTTAGTCAATTTCTCCCCAATTGTTGTTTTATGCAGGATCTGACAACGGGGAAGGTACTTGGGATGGGTAGGCGGCATGGTCGTCTATACGTGCTGGACTTTGATCCATCTGTCACTTTGGCTCGTTATTTCTTTTCTCCATCTTCATCAGATATTTGTTCAACAAATAAATTGTGGAAACTGTGTCACTTTCGCCTAGGTCATCTACATTCCAATAGGTTAATTCAGTTATTTTCTTCTGGCATGTTAGGGAACATTTCTCTTAATAAGAAATCTTTGGATTATTCTTGTTCATCTTGTTGTCTTTCAAAAAGTAGGTGTATTCCTTTTCCTTTAAGTATTACAAAATCATCTTCTATGTTTGAACTAGTGCATACAGATGTCTGGAGTCCTTCACCGATTATATCTCTCTCTGGATTACGATACTATGTTATATTTATTGATGATTTCATACGTTACACCTGGATTTACTTTCTGCACTCGAAGTCACAGGTTTTTGAAAAACTCAACATATTTCACTTTATGATGGAGACTCAATTTCGGGTTCCAGTTCAAACTCTCCGCTCTGACTCGGGGGGAGGGGAATATCTCTCAACCGATTTTCGTACATTTTGTCAAGGTCATGAGATTATTCATTAGACCACCTGTTTTGATACTCCACAACAGAACGGGGTGGCTGAACGAAAAAATCGTCATATTGTTGAAACTGACAACACCCTAATGACAGCTATGAGTGTTCCTTGTTCTTTTTGGGCGGAAGCAATGTTACATTCAGTTTACTTGATTAACCGGATGCCAACCAACGTTCTGAACAGTAAATCTCCATACTTTATTCTCAACGGCTTACCTCCTGCATATTCCACATTTTATGTTTTTGGTTGTCTGTTATGTTCACTTGGCTTCATGTGAGCGTAACAAACTATCTCCAAAATCGATCAAATGTATTGTACTTGGGATTTGGAGAAAACTCAGAAGAGTTTTTGATGTTATGATCCAGTTTCTCATCGTGTTCAGGTTTCACTACATGTTATTTTTCTTGAACATATTGCCTTTTATTCATCTCTTCCTCCTCCGCACACCCCCAAAATCTCCTAGTCTAACCATCTTTCCTGATATTCCTTTTACTTCGAGTACTCTCCTCGTCCGTTGCAGGTTACTCACGTCGACCCCATACAACTCTACCTATTACTCAACCGAGCATACTGTACCTGTTGCAGATCCTGAACCTACCTTGATACATCGTTTTGATCGTGTACATCGAGCATCTGATTGCTTGATCTACTATATGTCTACCATGAATGTTATTTTGGATATTGTTTCTATTCCTACTCATACTCTCAGGAAGCCACTCATGATTGTTGGAAGAAGGTTATGGCAGAAGAACTTGCGGCATTAGATGATAATCTTACGTGGGACATTGTCCCTCAACCTGTTGACCAACAGCTAATTGGTAGCAAATGGATTTATTCTGTCAATCTCAAGTCTGATGGATCATTGAATCGATACAAGGCTCGACTTGTCACTCAGGGAAAGAAACAAGAATATGGAATTGATTATGATGAGACATTTGCTCCCGTGGCCAAGATGAAAACTATTCGTACTCTTCTGGCAATATCTTTCATTTGCTCTTGGCCACTTGCTCAGATGGATGTGAAAAATATTTTTCTTCATGCAGACCTCCAAGAAACAGTATATTTGAAACCTCCTCTTAGCTCTTTAATTCTTGACAATAAGGTATGTCGCCTAAAGAAAGTCCTGTATGGCTTCAAACAGGCACCTCAGGCATGGTTCCAACGCTTTCACGATGTTGTAACAGGTGCTGGCGTTACTCAAAGTAGTCATGACCCATCGTTATTTTTACGCACCACTGCTCGCGGAATTGTCATTGTTCTCGTCTATGTTGATGATCTCCTTTTGACTGGTAGCGATGCTACTGGTATCTCAGCTTTAAAGAAAGTTATACAACCTCCTTCAAGATGAAAAATCTCAGCCATCTCACATACTTTCTTGGGCTTGAAATTTCACATTCTAAACGTGGGATCCTGGTTAGACAGCATAAATATACCAAGGATCTTCTCGCCTTGACATTATTGATGGATCAGAAGACAGTTTAGACTCCCTTAGAACTTAACGTTCAATATGACCGTGACGATTGTGATTTACTTGCACAGCTCGACTTATACCGCCGTTTGGTTGGGAGTCTGGTTTACTTAACTATGACTCGCTGCCCTGATATTCCTACGCTGTCCAAGTCGTCAGTTAGTTTATTTCTGCTCCTCGGACTCTTCATATGATTGCGGTGTTACGTATCCTACGGTATCTACGTGAAACTCTAGATCGATCACTATTATTCTCCTCCACGGCGACTTTGGACCTTCGTGTTTATTCGGTTGCTGATTGGGCTGGTTGCGCTCTCACATGAAAATCTACCACTGGCTACTGTGTTTTTCTTGACACTTTTCTCATCTCTTGGAAGTCTAAGAAGCAGGCCACTGTTTCCAAATCAAGCACAGAAGCCGAGTATCGGGCAATGTCTGCTGCTTGTAGTGAGCTTGTCTGGTTACATGAACTTCTTTCCGACTTGGGCATTCCTCTGCAGAATCCTACTCCACTCCAAGTCGATAATTTAAGTGCCATTTAAATTGCCTTTAATCCAATTTTTCATGAACGGACGAAGCATATTGAAGTTCGTAGTCACTTTATCCACGAGAAATTTTAGTTTGGGTTCATTTCTCTTCCACATGTTGCATCCCATGATCAGATTGCCGACATTTTCACCAAGTCCCTAACTTCTGCACGTCACTCATTTCTAGTTGGCAAACTATTACTTGTTGATGACCAACATTAGTTTGAGGGGGGATTTTAGACAGGCTCAGATACCTTGTATAACTAGTATAACTTGTATAATTCATTTCCATAGGTAGAGGATTCTGATTTTATTATTTTCCTTATATAGATGACTGTAATCTCTATATATTCAATCCCTTTGGGTTGTCTCAAATACAGAAAAGCTTTCAGCTCCTCTCGGTTTTCAGGGAGAACTCCCAACTCCCCATATAAAGAACTCAAATATAGAAGAGCAACCACCCATCAAATGTGATTAATTCGACTACAATAGACCATATTTCTGACACATAAAAAAGACAAATCTCTCCAAAAATTAATTTCTCCAAATCTCATAACCAATATAGACACTTGGACACCTGAAAAAAGATCCAAAATCCTGGAAGAAAGAAAAAAAAGGAAGCAGATTTAAGATGAAACCCAAGTTTAAAGATTAAAACCAACATAAACACTTACAAAATTATATATATATTTTTTAAAAAATCTCCAACAGCCATGATATATAAAAATAAAAATAAAAATAAAAATAGTAAAATTTTGATGAAACCCATGTTCAAACCAATCTAAAATTATACGACAGCCATGACATTTAGAAAAGCAAAACAAAAAAGCATAATTCAAATGAAACCCAACCATGGACCGATATAAACACCTTAAAAGTGTTGAAACAAGTCTGTCTGCCACTGAGCCATGGGGCAGGACCCAATGATGATGTGGTGGTCATAGTTACCAAGATGTACATTTATTTACTATTATTCTATTTTCCCTCTCTCTCTCTCTCTAAAAATACCACTATATACATTTAACAATGCCAGAGCTATGCCGCTAGAAAAAGAAGGAAAAAAAAGAAAAAAAAAAAGATTGGTTCTTAGAATGAATCCAAGGAAGAAGGAAGATATAATTGTAAGCTGTAACTGTGTAAGAGCAAGAAATGCATAAGAAAATGACGGGTGTCAGAAAGAGACCTGCCCAATTCAAGAATCTGAGGCCGACCTTGTAACCAATGCTTGTTTTTTTCCTTTCCAACATTGCAACAAAGAACTCAACCATTGTGTTTTTCTTTATTTTGTTGTGTTTTTGGCTCTAGATTCAACAAAGCACCAGGATTCACGGTTTTATTCACACTAAAAGCAAAAACAAATGTGTCTTGAGCATATAATGTGTAAATGGAAAAGACAAGACACTAAACAATCATTAGGCACATAAAAGAAATAAGCATGATACAAGGCTCTAGGATAGGTATAGAGAAGGGCATCATTGACAACTATAACATCAAAGGACTTGAAATAAATTTATATTGAATCTAGTAAACTAGAGAAAACATTAACAACATAACCATCCACAAAATCAAGTAAAATTACCTCAATAACATTTGGAATTCAATAAGCCATTCAAGATATATAAAACAGGAAATTTTTTTTGTTAAACTTGGATTGCTCATGCAATTAGAGTGGCACTTAGATTTGCAAATTAGCAGATTCCAATCTATCTATCAAGTAAGAATGTTTTTTTTTTTTTTTTCTTCTTTGAGAAATGACACTGAAGTGACCCAACAGAAGCTTTGTAAGTGCACTCAGTTTTGCATTAATCCATTTGTAAAAACTCCAGGCTAGGCTCAAGCTAAAGATTTTGGCCCATTGTAAGCACGGCCTGGATTTGGTCTTAGATTAAAAAAATGTGCTGGGTTTGATTAGAGGTTGGCTTAGCCCTAACCCGACCCTTTGACACTACACCTTACTTTGATTTTCTTTATAAATTGTGGCCTACATAATAAATGAGCGGGCTTTCTGTAGCGACTCGAAAAATTTCATACAAAGACCCGAGTACCACCTCAGGCAGAAATCACTCAGGATCAAATCCTTTAGGAATTAGACAAAAGTAACTAAGTGCTAAACTAGATTAGCTACGAAATCCGCTTGATCCACTTTAAATACGATCTATAAGACCCAAAACTTGTAGAATCATTGACGCTAGGTTACCCTAAAATCTAGGATCAATCTCATTACCCAGTTGCTCTCAGGAGCACATTGAAACTCCGTATCGGATCTAGACCGCACGTTGAAAGTCCGAATAATACGAAGTTATATAATTAGGACCGACTTGCTGGGCTTGACAACCATCTCAGAAATCAAATCCAGATAGTGTCCCGGGGCTATTCGCTTGAGGCCGAAGTGAAGTGTGTGAGAAAATGTAGTTTTCTTTAGAAATTAAATCTAATTTAAGTAATCTGAGACTTGTCGCTTGCGGGTCTGATATAAGTAATCAGACTGTCAGAATCTGACCCAAATACACCCTCGGATCAGGAGAAATTTCATACACATGGCAGTGTACTTGTAATCCTGATCGAGTTCCGGTGACCATTGAACTGAAACTGGTCCGCCACGTGTGATCTGGGAACCCGAATGGAATGAAAACTTAACTCGACCTAGATCCATAGTCAGGGAGCTTAAGTCCGACCTTTGACTCAAGGGGGACTCCAGAAGAGCTCCGTTGAGCTGAAACAGATGGTCTTTGGACATAACCTAAGTATACCTTGGCCCTGGGGTCATTCCCATCAGTTCTGGGCCTATATAAGGATCCTAAACCCTCTCTCATTCACTCCATAAGAATTTGAGAAAACCCTAGGAGAGAGAAGAGAGTAAAGAGAGAGAAGGTGTGAAAGAAGTGGGAGAAGATTCCTGGTATTCTATCCTGCTATTCTACGTGCTTATTCATCGTTACCTAATCGCTATTCCGATGATTCTGACTTCGTTCTTATGTAAGAAAACCTAACCCTAATCTGTTCTAGGGTTTTAATTGTTGCAAGTGGAGAGATAGCTGACTTAACTCATGATATAGGTTGCCATTTCATCGTTGACAAAGACCTAGAGTCTCTGTTGAGTTCATTACGGTTCTACGGCATAAGGTGTGGACTATAGATGTATAGGTTATGGTTTTCAAAGCTTTCAATGTCAGATAATGCTAGATTCCTGATGTGGGTGTTATTTCACATGCAAAATACGATGTTTGTTTTGTGATTCAGTTATGTATGTAAATTGTGGTGTTTAGCGTATTCTGCATAGTTGTAGAAAATACCGTATACGTACAAAATATGAAAGTGTGTTTGCCATGATTAATTACTATGTGTATATGCTAGGTATATGTGTAATACTTACTCGGCGAAAGAATTCGCCCTAATACATGTTTTGGCCAATATGAGTTATGTATGTTAATAAGTGTATTCTAAGTGTTTGTGAAAATGCTTGTATGAGTAAGTACTTAGATGATAGTGCTTAGGGAAGGTGTTGAGATAGGATTCTCAACTACCTTAGAGATGTGTATGATTTCCTCCATGCAAGTTGTTTAATTTAATCGCTTACTTATGAAATGTATGTGTTTGTATTTCCTGATTACATTATGCTTTATAACATGCTTGTTAACATGTTTGAATTACTTTGTTAATTCTGCTTTGACTACTCCACATGTTTTTCTGGTTAAGGATTGAATGTGATTGGGGCTATGTTATAGTCAAGGCAATCGGTAATAGGCTTGAAGTCGTGGCTGAGATTCATTCGCCACGTAGGACGTGTTTGACGAACCCGAGTCGTACTAAAGTTGTCGGCAGTGGTTAGGCCACACGGAGAGTTTATGCACTTAATGTCGATCAACTCTGGGTGCGCTCGTGCTAGTCGAGCCCGTCAAGTAACCCGATGTGCCAATGTATGTTCACCATGTATGAACGCTACTACATGAACCTAAGGTACCAAACTCACCAGTGGAATCCCGTTAACCTT